>CM056824.1:19574082-20174082 GCA_029853015.1 Chelidonichthys spinosus | reverse complement strand
TTTATTGAGCTGGGCTACTAAAGCGCAGATACTGGTTTTTACTGAGAGAAAATATATGATAAGTAGGATTGCAACACAGCATAAACAAATATTCAAAGCAACGTGTAACTGATGCCTTTATATTAACAAGTGGATCACAGGACTGCTTGTTTTGGTTCACTCTCACCGCTCTCATCAGGGCCGTTTCCAGATGTTTTCACTGTTAACCTACTAGAAGTACCTGATCAGAACATGCATACACCAGCTGGGGGAGATGTGAATGTATGTCCAGACGTCTGTTGTGACATTAGGACAGAAATGACGAACACATTTCAGACAGAAGAGGTTACAGCTAGTGGTTACAGTTAGTGAAAGTGAAACATGGGAATGGTACGTTTTTACAGGAAATTTGGGGTTCTGCAGTGGCTGCCAATTTCTCTTAGAATATGTAAATATTATCCTGCAAAAAATGCTTTATTGTTTCAGAAAGATGATAACAGAAATGCCCAATGAGAGATTTTAATGAGTTATAAAAGCTAGTGGAACAGAGGCTAACCCGGTCGTGATGTCATGACTTTGACTTTCTATATTAATGCTAATGTTGCATCTGCTGGTTGTGTAAAATTGCAACTATTTGACATGTTCGCTGTAGCCACATAATGAGGTGATTTGTCAGTGTTGCATTCAAAGAAATCAGTTAATCGCAGGTTTTTATATATCATGCAATAAGTGTGCTGTAGCGTAAGGGTAACAGTAAAAATGTACAGATGTGACTGAAAGTTATTTTTAGCTGTAGCTTTTTTCCCTTTTACAGAGCAGCTTTGTGGCTTGATCCATTGTGGCTTTCCAGTACTTTGTAGCCTGCAGTGAGCTGCTGAGATGATCTTGACAGGAACCGCTTCCTCTCACTTTCCCAGCTCACAGGCATCGAGAAGCACTTCAGCTACTTTTTTTAACATCACAACATGCTGGTGCCAGTGGCTCACTGGTCTGACTATTGATCCAAGTCACCACATCAAGGTGAGCATCAGTGCTGCAGAGTCCATTGTGGGACCTCATCCTGAAAGAGCGGAGCTGTCCACAGCTCTAGGCGATGCCCGTAAGAGTGACAAGTGCTGAAACCACTTCAAGGAGGCTAACGGTGCCCTCAGCCCTTTCTAGTCGCCGCTTCAAAGCCGAGAGCAGCCTCTGGCAGTTCGCCCCCTCCTCTTCCTCCCTCCCTCCCTCCCTCCCTCCGGTCCTCTGGGGTAGCTGGTCCTCTTCTCCTCTCCCAGGGCCGTCAATGTCAAAGCATGAGTGAGTCCAGTCAAAGCTAGTCACCCCCCTTAAACACACACACACACACACACTTGTTGTTTTGTTTTTTTCCCTTTTTCCCTTTAAGTTTTCTCTTTCCCTCTGATGCGGAGGTCCCATCCCCTCTGCATGACTGGCCCTCACTGACAAGTGGAAATCACAGAGATCCTACTGGCAAAGGATGGAGAGTGAAGAAGACTTCAGAAGCGTGTACCCTACAGCTATCAGTGTCCTGAACTCCAGAATGAAGACACCAAGCACAGCTCCTCAGCTATATACTATCAACATCTATAGTGAGAACGTGTTCACAAAAATTTAAAGGGGGGCTTCATGGTGATTTTTTTTTTCTTTTACTTTCTAAGATAAATAAGTGATAGAAAAGACGGAAGAGAGGGAGCTTTACTTTGCCAAAAGGGACCTTGGGTTTTGCCCTGTGGGCATGGCAGCTTTCATTTTCCTCTTTCCTCCGTTCATATTCCCAGTTGGTTTCCGGAGTTATGATTGAGTTTCACATATTGGAGTTATATCTGGCAGCCAGACTTGTTTATCTGCTGGGGCCGATAACTGTACTGGCCCGGGTATGAAGCAGAAAAGCGAGGGGAGGGAGAAAAGGGAGTGGGAGGGAGATACAGACAGACAGACCACTCATATATTCTCATCTCCCCCAGTCTTTTCTCATTGATTTAGCATGTCTTCATCAACAGCCTCATCCAGGTACCGCGTTCTTCCTTTATCTCCCACTCCAGCTTAGACCTCTGGTATGAACTTGACGGAGCACCCGCCGAGCATGCGTCAGCCGAGGCAGCTGAAAGTGGACTAAACAAGGCCACGGATGTGATTTGTAGGGACATGTGGATGCCATATTACATTTAATAAAAAAATCTGCATTTCAGATGTCTGTTGTTTCTGAGATTTAAATGAATTCATAAATAGATTTAATAATTTACCGTCCCTAATATCCATGCATTCTTACTAAGGGTAAGAACAGACGTTTGTTCAGGTGAAGGATGAAATCCGAAGAGAGCAAAAGGGGTATTTTTACCGCGAAGGGAACTAGCCTGAAAATAGAAGTAACGGGTTACAGAGTGCAACACACAATTTGGCTCAGTTATAATCTCACTAAAACTTCCGTGTCACAACACCTTCAAGACAGAGTCTGTCAAGGACTGACTGCTGATGCCGGTTGAAAGGAAAGTGAGACAAAGAGACTTGGGGAAGGTTGAGAGAGAAGGGGGTGGGGGGGTGGGGGGGGAGAGAGAGAAAAAGACGACTGAGGGAAAGCGAAAGAGAGAGAGCAAGCAGTGCTTGCTGGACCCTGACTGCGTGCGAGGCCTCAATTATTCATGCGGCAGTGCACATGTCAAGAGCCCACAGACAAGCACAACAGCAAGGCCGAGCGCAAATCAAACAGCGCATCCGTGGGCAATGCCCACAATGCACCTGGAGGAACACACCTCGGCGCATTTCTCTGTTGTTCTCGGATAAACAGAGAACAAGGCTACCTGAGCACTGTCTGATTCTCCTCAAGAGCCGAGAGCTGCTGGAATAGTCTTTGTTTGTTTGGGGTTTTTCTTTTTTTTTTTCTTTTCTTTTATATTTACTTGCTTCTGTTTTTGGCAGAGATGTTGGTGCCAGTGGGTTCCATCTTTTCATGGCTCATTAGCCCACTGCTTCATTCACTTTATCTCTCTGAACTAGCTATTATGCCCTTAGTGTTGTATAAGTCCACCGCCTCTCTTTGCTAGTCCCCAACATGTCTACATTAACTACGGCTGAGGTTTGTCTCCGCAATTGCTGGAGGTTCACGGTCGGCTCCAGACTTTCATTCTCATCTTGTCTTAGTTTATCGACCACTGCCTCTCTCTCTATTCTATTTTTTTCCTCTCCATATACTCCCAAGCCTGCTCCTGACACTTTTTTTTCCAATATTATTATTGTATTGTTCACGACTAAAAAATAATGGGACATGCAGCAGAAATTGCTAATCATTCAAGAAATACTCTGATATTACTGGCTTATATTCATTGTGCTGCAGTACGCTGCATGTTTTATGATTGATCTATAATTGTCATGCTGTCATAAAATACCTTAAACACTAAATGGCTTGTTTGGGAGGGTTTTCATATTGCCATACAGGGAATCTGCACAGGGTAAATTTAAATATTTGTCATGTCAATGTTCTGTTTTTCTTGCTTTCATGACCCATGATCCCTCCCGACCACGCTGTGATTGGCTCAATTGTTTTTCCATAATAGGCACAATTAAAACGCCTCAGAGGGGAATGGACAGTCGTAGGCAGCTCTAGAGTCACATTTAGGTCGTTTTGATATTTTTCACACGCCTTTATAAATTATTTAATAACCACACTTTTGTTAAATTTCTGTGGCATATATTGTATCTCTGCCAGGACATTTGAAATTACCTTTTTAATCTCAAAAAGAACATAAGCTTTACATAATTTGTTGTTTATAACTCATCTAAACCATATCTTCCCAGTCTCAGCAGCCTCACTTCCACTTTCACTCAAAGGCCGTCCTTTTAGCGCCGTCTTTGATTGTCTCCCTGCTGTCGTTGACAGGAAGTACTCATGGGTCACCTCGGGTCTGCGGAGGCACGCTGGAGTCTGGGACAGTTGCCCACATCCTTGGGAGGACTGCGAGGACACACAGGCAGCGAATGTTTAACTGCCACATGTGCCTGTGTGTGCAGAGCCGGGCTGTTGTGCATGAAGAGGTTCAGCCAAAAATAGCTCATTCTAACACCCATTAAAACATTATAATTTTAGCCAGGGCAATAAAAAAAATAGCACACATTCTGTGAAAATAGTGTAGCTGTTCTGCCATGAAGTCGACTTGAATTATGCCTTTAAAGTTCTTTTTTAACACTGTCAGGGAAGTGTTAATCAAAATATCTGTTTTAGAGTTCATAGTTAGTGTGGACTGCATTTTATTAAGAGGTGTTTCTAATATTCTATTCCTTCATGCATGATCATTATTATGATATATATAAATAGAATGCATTCCAGTACAACACCGTCTTTATCTGTGAATTTACAGATTTCTGTCTGACCAAACCTGAAGATTATGAGCTGTGTAATGGGACAGGACAGCTGTATTGGATTGCATTAGCTTGTACAGGTGCACCTTATAAAGTGGCCAGAGTGTATATCATGCGTTTTTTCATGATATATTTTACTGTATTTCCACAGTTGCCCGACTTTTGCAGTTGCGTAAATCCTTGCACATCACACATGTATTTGTAGACCTGTGAGACAACTGCTCTCTTGTCAACTCGTTCCCATACTGACTGCAGATTTCTACAATACTTAAAATAAATTACTGGCCCAATCCCTTTGCGATTGTATCCTGAATTTAATTTTCACTGGCCTGACAGACATAAAACGTGCACTGCACAGGTCGAAGGAGCGCAGCGGCTCTGGGGGAAAAAATCACTTTCTTGAGACATCATTTTACCGGTCAGTGAATCCCATTTCTTCCTTTGTATGGGTTTCTAACCTGCAGTAAATGCAATAATCTCACATATTTCCTGTGGACCTGAACTGCTCAACATCAATTTAGAACAATTTTCAAGGGAGGGCACACAAGCTCTATGGGCCGTTTTGATTTTACTGCAAATTTCCCTTCCCCTTCCCTTCCTTGTTTGCTTGGTCGTGCAACATTGATATATTTTTTACGGGTGAATTGGCTTTTTTGTTTTAAGAGGGTGAAGTTGAAGCGGCACCCAAAGGGCACGTGAAAGGAGGACCGTGAGGTTTTAAACACGTGTTCAAACAAGGGACTTTTTTTTTTCTTCTTCTTTTATATTACAAGTTCAACAATAAGACAAGCATCACAGGAAATTACCTACAATTGCTTGTGCAATGAACACTGCCACCATGTGTGGACTGTTATCTTTGTTTAATGATACAGCAAACATCTGGGAATGAGGAATGGGAATGATGGGGGGGTTGTTTTAACTCGAGGCCAAGAGTCGCAGCTGAGAGTCACGCTTGTTCACCGTCCAAGAAGCCTGACATGTGAGTGTCTCTGCACAAACACAGGTATTTACTGGTCCTTAAAGCCCAATAACATAACCCTTCTCACACCTTCCATCTATCAGAGGGAAGTGAGGAGAATGCAGGGGCTAAAATAAAAACAAGCATTAATACTTTTCTGGATTGGATACCATATTGCGTTCTTACTCAGAGATTTATCAGCGGGTTGATTCTCGCCCCCTTAAACCCCGAGCAGCCGACCTTGGTGTTCTCCATAGTGGCAAATAAGGGAAAAAAATAAATTGTGCAAGCTGAATATTGCATTGTGTTTATGTTTTGACATCTACTGTGAGCGCTGCACACAGGTCCTGCTTCTGCTCGGATAGCTGCTGGGTTAATACAGGCTGACAAGCAACATGATGAGAGGTATGTGTGGAAATGTATTATTTTGTGTACATTTCTGAAAGGCATAAGGGGCCAAAGTGTTCCAGCAGCTTCCCGGGGAATTTTAAGGATAGGTTAGTCTAGTCTTGAAACTATACTCACATGCCCAGTATGGACATGAGGAGCAACTAAAGACTACTTTAATGTACGCTCGGGCATCTGAATGTTGTTTTATTAATAGGTTGAAAAAAATGTGAACTTTAATATTACACAATGCACTGTAAAAAAAATAAATAAAAAAAAAGTCCATGGGGCTGTTCTGGGTATCACATGATGATTGTGCAGAAGGCCAGAGACCTACTTAATTTTCAATGGCCTTTGGTTGCTCTTAGTGGTTTTAATGATTTACTGTTTTCTAATCTGTCTTTTGTTTTTTTTAATAAAGTGCGCTTACAAGTTTTTATTCAGTTTTTGTTTTAGATGTGCTATATGTTCACATATTTAATTTTTTTTTTTTAATTTCCATTCGATTCTTTTGTTGTTTTTATTGATGTTATTTTATGTTCACTTAAACTTGTACAGCACTGGTCCACTTTGTAAATGTGCTATATGAATAGATTTGACTTGACTAAGTATTTCACAATATAACTTGTTCTCAAAATGTTGTTTAATGAGGGAGGTTATGACATATTGGCCGGGCACATTGACCTCTTGGTCACTCCAGTCGTCAGCATGAGGCTGCCAGGATGTCACTGCACCCGGAAAAACAAACAGTAGTTACAGACAGACCGGAGAGTGGTGGCGATCTGCTCATTTAACTGCAAAAGAAGTGTCAAACTATTCCTTTAAAATAACAAGCAAATGGCCTATTCCCCAATACAAATCGAAGATGGAAGGATGGCGAGTCTGCAGTGAAATTATTAGAACAAGTTATTATTAGTAAAGCCATTGTAAACTGCCAGACTAGAGCTAATCACACCCTCACTGTGGTGTCATTGACCTGACACACACACACACACACACACACGTATTCCCCACATCTCCAAGCAAGAAAAAACAGCCTGACTCATCCCAGGTAAACACAGTCGGCCACATCGGTCTGCTGCGAGGACACCGAAAGCCGGCACAGCAGCGTGCTGCCCTGCGATGGCTCCGGTGACTCCTTTATCAGCATCCCATCATTTATGTTGTGTTAATTAGGTCCCTGTGGCTGCGGCTGGCAGGTAGCAGTGTTTGGTAGCAGTGGCTGGTCCCACGAAGGGAGAAAAGGGATGGAGGCGGGAAAGAAAAGGGAAGGGTGGTCCTCACAGACATAGTCACATTAACATGCCCTCAGCAAAGGCACCAAACTGAGATACAGGCACGTCATAATTAATGTTAGTGAATAATTAATGCGGCTCGATATGTTTGTGTGCACGCTCGTGTGATTTTTGCATGTTTACCCGTGGCCCCACGTGATTAAGAGAGCGCAGCATCCTCTCCGAGGTGCCTCTTCGCATTCTTTGGCCGATGAGGACAAATGTCATCACGTGGAACCTTGCAGGTAAGCTCGGCTAATGCCCCCCCAGCTCAGCCGTCCTATACCTGCTCATTAGCCCAGGACGAGGTCAGGGGGTCATGCAGGGGAGCGCCGCAGCACGGCGGCTCCGCGGTGCACGGGGGCCGACACACAGGCGGTCCTGCAGGCCCCGCTGCTGCGTTATTAGCTCACAGTCATGCTGCAGAGGGCCAGTGCAGGTCGCACACTATGCACCGCCGCAGCTCCTATGAGGACGCACACAAGCACACAAACGCACACACGCGCTAAGCTGTGAACAGCAGAATACAAAATAGAGTACACTCATAGAGAGTACTTCCCAGAAAACGTACTCACACACACACACACACACATAAAAAGGAAAGGCTGAGTGGTATTAAGATCCGTATTGACAGAGTGGAATCCCATAAGCACCCCGGTTCTCTCCGTATGTCAAATATTCCTCTAGGTGCGGATCATTCAGTTTTATTACCTTGCTTTAAAATTCAATCGCACAAGAGATTTAAGTCTTTTGTGGAATAAAACACACACAGATACACACACGCTCTGGAGGTATTACTGTATTACTAACACAGTCAAACACAGATTAAAGGACCATATCAATTTGAGTTTAATCCATTCATATATTTAAAGGCTTTTATAAATAAATATAAGATAGGCCTACTACTTCAACTTGGCATCTCCATTTCACGCTTCTTTATACTTCTGCTACATTTCAAAGGGAAATATTGTACTTTTTACGCCACAGTCGGACCATTTCCAATCTGTTCTGTAACTTTCAATTATCAATTCACGTTTCATTCAAGTTTCCTAATTTTAATAAAGTTGTAGAGTTTTTTATTTTGTGCTTTAAGGACTCGTCATCTGTGTTGGCTTGAATTTTCCATTCAGTCCATTCTTGACCTTGGAAGCAGCAGCTAAGTCGGCCTGCTGATCAATTTGAGAGCCGTTTTGATTCATTGTTTGTGTTGGATTGTGCCTTTAATGTCTATTATGTGTATGTATTATTCCATGTTCCTTTAACTTAGGTAATTTCATTTGATCTGGCATTAAGTCTTGCAGCACTTGTGATATATTTCAGAAAATAAGAAAAAGTTTCACACCCAGTCAACAACATCATTTATGCATCTGAAGCAATGAGGGAATATGCCTTTTGAACACACATTACAGAGGCACGGCCTGACAAGCAGTTTTATTTTTCCTTTTACATACCCCATATAGAACGTAATACCCCCCCCCCCCCAGACATTTAAATTGCTAATCACCACATATCTTTAATATCATACAGACAATAAATAATTTAAACAAATGTCCAGTCGGCATAATTCATTAACTCCCACTCAAATCCCTCTTTATTTCCAATCATTCCAACCTTGAAACACTTTAATCCGGCGATGTTAAATGAGATGAGAATGAAAACATAATTATGGCAGCAGTGGCTGTTATTTAAACCAGATCAAGGACAAGTAGGACTGCGGGGATGGAGGGATACGGATAGCCATGGAGGAGGAGGAGGAGGAGGATGAGGAGGAGGAGGAGGAGGAGGAGGAGGAGAGAGCTGTAAATGGGCCAGATCCTCCCAGACCCTTACTTGGTGTATTTTACACCCTTAGTCCACAAACGTCTTCATGAACTAAAAAAACGAACCTTTAATGGCCAGACGGAGAAAGAATAAAGGTAAATCAACTCTCATACAGACTATTCATGCTGTCGAGCTAAGAGGCTTTTGTGTTTTACTGTAACACCAACATTCACACAATTTGTCTGATAGCAGCGCCGGAGCCGAACGCAACCCGACGCAACACTGTTTACCATTTGTGCTTGGGTATTTGGCACTGTCCAAGCGTTGGAGCGTTTTGCGTCACTCTTGCATCAGTGAGCTTTGAATAAAGAAATGAAAGTTTCTCTCCTACGCGTGTCTCGAGCTGCACGTAAGAAAGAAGTAGGTAAAGTGCTCAGACCCCCTCCAAAAAAACAATGTGCCTCTGAGTATCCATGACTTTGTGGTCAGGAGCGAAGGAGTCACTGATGGAGAGAAAACAGTTATTTGATAGCAGTGGTGTGTGGATCCAGATGACTTTGGCTGGGCGTGGTGGCCATGAAAGGGGGGGGGGGGGTGGATGCTGGCCAGAATAGCTGCTGTCTGTGTTTGTGCAGCAGCAAGCCAAAAGGAGCACGTCTGCTTTGTGCCCAGAACCTTCACTGCCCGTGCAAAGCCACCTTAGCCCAAGAACAGGAAAACCACTGCAGGAATAACAAGTCCAAGATGTTGGATAACATAAAGTCTCTATCCACAAAAGTCAGGAATCAACATGAAGAATGTCAATGTTTGCGCAGAGAGAGAGAAAAAAGAGAAAAAAGACATCTTAAAATATACATTTATTCAGAGCCTGTGCGAGATCAAACAGTAAAATTGATCTGCTCTTCCTTCAACCCCTTGCGCCGCACCCTCCCCTCCATTCCCCTTCTCACCAAGTATCGACTTTCCACACGGGCCATCGCCATGACGACTCCAGCCTGGCCCGCTGTCACCTCTCCTCGGGGCAGAACCCTGACTATTATGGGATGCGGTTCATTTGACTGCCTTGGGCTAAGACGCGTTCGGAGGAGAGCACAGAGCCCCATTCACACACACACACACACACACACACACACACAACAATCATGAACTTCTTAACGGGGCCCTTTTGTCTCGCAGCAGCGAGCCACTGGGTCTCGGGGGCCCCCTTCAGAGCACAAACTACAGTCTAATCAAGACTACGACTGTGAGCCAAACTAATGCTACAATTCTCCAGGATCCTCTTGCACGGATCCGACAGGAAGTCAGATTACTCACTGTGGCCCATCAAATTTAATTAATCGGTCATTTCCTTTAAATTGCTTCTTTGCTGACAGTTGTTTTTTTTTTCACAGTCAAGAAATATTGGCGAACTTTCAAGAATTATAAAGGATTTTTATTTAAAGTAGGAAGTGACCTAAATTTAAAGTGACATATCCTGCAGTATTTCAACTGGGTAGGCCTCAATGGTGTGAAAAGCCATTACAAATTATATCAGACTTTTCATTTAAAAGCTAAACAATATTTGCAAATAATACCTGAGCCCAAATAAAAGCAGAGTACAATAGAATGTTTAGAGGTCAGTCCGTGACACAGTTGTTAGGAACATCTATCATTAGATAGCATACATTTAGTTGATTTTATTCAGCAGCTGAGTAGAGTTTAGAGACTATACGGAGCCTAAATGTCCAAAATACAATTCATTTGATACCATAAGTGAAGAAGTGCTGTTGTGGCTGGACTGACGCTGGGTTTGGTCCAGTGGTGCAGATATGGATGCAACAGCTCCTGTGGAGGCAGATCTCAAATTGGTCAGGAGGAGGATCAATACCACCAGGAACAGATAGAGAGAATGATGGGCATCCCAGGCATCTCACTGAACTAGATTACATTAGAAACTGAGACACTGATTCATGACCAAAAAGTGGAGGAAGGAGGAAGAAACAGCCAGGGGGGAGTTTTTTCAGGATAAGTCAGCTCTTAAATTTATGGACTCGTTTATTGTTTGTAGTGTGAAGTCAGTCTTTTCAGTTGAGGATTTCCAGTTTTGGGAGTTTTTTTGGGTGTTGAGAATTTCGGGAAATTATAGTTGAATCCTAAATAATCTCCCAAAAAACAGGTAATGATTTCTCATACAACAAAAATCAATGTATTCCTTCCTCATTGTGATATTTAAAATATACTATATAAATTAAAAGTTCTCAAAACACAAAAAATGTCCCTATGAGTTTTATACTATTGGATGTTATTGTATTAATTCGGATTCATGATGTAAAGTATGAGCATGTAAGAAGTGAAAACCTCACAAGCCCATCAGTGGTTTGTGGAATATGGGCACCAGATTTAATTAAAGAAAAATAAAACGAGTGTGTCTGTGCTCCAATTCCTTGACCTAAAGCTCCTCCTCTGGTCAGAGCTCATCAACACTGGATTTTCAAGAAGCCGTCTGCTGTTGATCATGATCTCTGCTTCTCTGTATTCCGTCAGCCTCTCTCGTGTGATGTGACAGTGTAGAAGTGGGTGACCAGTGGGTGGCCCCTGTGAGAGCCAGCCCAGAGGTCAGTCGGGTACTGTCCCTACGAGGCAGCCCTGCAGCGGGTCACCTGCTGCCCGCTTTCCCCTCGTTATTTATCTCTCCCTGACAGTTCATTCCTCTTCCTGTCAAAGCCCCTCCTCTTCCATTTCCCCGTTTCTTCCTCTCCTCCGCTGAGTTTGGCACCGGCCCTCCGATCCTTTCGCCAACGCCCGGCTACAAGGGCCAAGGCGTGCTGAGTCGACCCCTCCACATCACCCCCGTCCTGGGTCATATGACATCCAGCTTCAGGGGCCTCCCTAACGATGGGGGCCGGGCCACGGGCCCATAAGTGAATGTCCAGAATGTGTGAGCTGCTCTGGCCCGGCTGGAGGGGCTTCTCTCAGCGGTCCACCAGAGGGGTAATTACCTCCCCAAGTTGGGCTTGGAACTGGACTTCCTGCCCCCTGAAGTCTCCGTGGACTGACCAGGACGCAGTAACCCCCTTTCATTAGGAGCGCAGCTTACGGGTGGAGGAGCCTGGAAAACAGACAACGTGAAGGCCCTCCTTTGGCCGGTGATAAATTGGTTAGCCTTGCAGACGGAGGAGGGGTGGAGAATGACACTCAGAGGACAAGAAGGGGATGAGGAAGTCACAAATACAGTGCAGGAGGAGAGGGATTGTACAGATAAAAATATCCAACGCTGAACTACAGAGAAGATGAGACACAGGAGCTGTGCAGTTTGGCCTCTATTTCTGGGTTGTTTCAGCTGGGGAACACACACTATAAGGGATGGGGCCCGAAGTACGAGCAAGTGGTGGGCATTAACGTCAGGGCGGCCCATGGTAATCACAAGAAACTAATTGCTATCATCTTTGCTCAGTCACTTAGGCCGCGATTATCCCAAAGCCAGTTGGGTTTCTGTACCTTCCACTACCTCCCAGCGAGCATAGAAAGTATAAAGCGACACGGTTCGGGAGAAAAAGGAGCGAAGTGAACATGTAATTAGCAAGTGGTTTCATGTAAGTGCTCTTTGATTTATAATTCAGCATAGCGAGAACCCCTGCTACCCAAGGCTAGTGCTCCTCTGAATTAGCCCTGCGACTGGGAAAGGCTGCATCAGGGTGGGAGGGGGGACCTGGCTAATCTGTGCTCTGTTTGAGGTGAGTTTAAAAAGGGAAGGAGACGTGAGGTCCATACCTGGACACATCAGATCCCAGAATATGGCAGAGGGAGGTGTAAAGCTGGACTGTTATGTCTGTCTCTCTCTCTCTCTCTCTCTCTCTCTCTCTCTCTCTCTCTCTCTCTCTCTCTCTCTCTCTCTGATGAGATGAAATGGTGGTCGGAGTCGTAAATGACCTTTTCAACTCGACTTCAGAGAGAAAAGTTAGACATGATGAAAGCTGCTCACGTGCAATGTGAAGTACGCGGCGGCGTATACGTACGTTGCCATCACAACGCATGGCCATGCTCGCCTTGATCACTCACGGTATATATAGGAGAATACGCTTGTCGAGATCGGAGACGAATATTGGGATGGGACTCATTCCGGAGGGAGCGGACGTTGAGATGATCACGTACAAGTATGAATATTAATACCAAGATTGACAAAAACAGGTTATTAAAACATTTACAAAATAAATGGTCAATGGTTTCAGCTTGTAAAGCACAAAAGATGCATCAAACTTAAACCTCTTGTTCTCTAAATCTCTAACAGGGTCAACTCCTCAACCCAGTCTGCTCCTTTTTCTGTTTTTCAGTTTTTTCAATTCAAATATGATCTTGTTTTGTGTGTAGTAAATGGACAACGACTGCATTTTGTTGTGCATCCCTGTGTTGGATAACAAAAACTTCTCCTTCCATTCTTGATAGTTTTACAGTTTCCAAGCTGAAACCATGTGTATGAAGTTATTTTCTATGGGAATTGAGCAACATTATTCCCACTCTAACTGCATCTTTGATAAGGGAGGCTTTTCTGTCAGCAGTGGCCTCATTTTTTTTCCTCCGCTCAGCCTGGTACATACTGGATTCTCTTTGGTCCCCCATGGGTCCAATGATCCCCTGATCATCCTATATTCTGACGCCCTTATAAAGCTAATGTGCTGATTTTACGTTTTCAACCTGCCGTGATCCCCCACAATCCCCTCTGTTCCCTCCGGTTCCGCTTTAACACTCAAGTGAGGATCTGCCGCCGCTTTGATCACGGTCCCCCGTTAAAGGTTTAAAACGTCTCAATTCCTGACGATTGTTGGGGCCTCTGCGGTTTACGTTAAGCATTTCCCCATGCCTCCCTGTCCAAATTCAACACTCCTAAATGAGGTGCCCACTCTCCCAGCTTCCCATCCCAGCGCTGCTTTCAAGTTCCCCCGATTGGGTGCCGCTGCTGTAAGCCCTAGATTTTGTCTCCTCCATCTTTGTCAAGCCCATTTGCCAAATACAAAAAAGACCCAATAAGCTAGGTCTTCATTGCTGCTCTCCAAAGTAATCCCCAGATCTCCCACTCTCTCAAAAATCAATGCAAAGGTTGAGATGAGGTGAAACTCCCTTCTTAACTCATCGGGCTGAGAAGTGATAAAGTCTTAGGATCACTTTTGGGGTGGGTGGGGGTGTAATGATTGTGGCTCCATGATGAAACTAATTGTCCTATTTCATGCAGCCCCGCTGCATTTCAGAATGTCCTTTATCAACACACTTGGAAAACAGGAGAAGAAGGTGTTGATGCTGCTGATTACATGTTTCTAGAGTTGAGTTCAGGCAGGAAAAAACACTGAAAAACAAACTTTAGAGCTCGCTGGAGTCCTCTTTCTCACCACCTGTAGAATATCAGCCCGATATTCTCCCACTTTGTAGCTCCGGAGAAAAATATCTGGGTCACTCTGGATGTTTGACTGTTTTAACTGACGAAGGGCAGCCATCGGTTGTTTGCTGAAACAGGTTCTCACAATTTAAATGTAAGGATTTGGGGTTGGAATAGGAGTAAAGCAAATATAGCAAAATAGAAAGCTAACAGCCCACAGCTTCCTATTCACCCATCCAGCAGATACAAAACAACATTTACTTGATGTCATATTTCTGGCCACCTGGTGAATGGACGTCCAACATTCACTCTCCATTTAGCTCTGTTTTGGGTCTCCTGCAAACCCCCCTGAGGGACAACATTTGGCTTTTGAACAGCTAAACGCTCCATTATGTTCACCGATTGCGAGTGCGCTAACTTCGTCTGTTCGTGTTTAGAGCTCGGCAGGCAGCACACGGTTTATTAGGTTTCGTTTGTTTCTCCTTTTGTTGATAACAGCTGCTAAGAGCAGTGAGTCAAACAATAAAGTTCAGGGGGCTGTAAATCGAGACAATAAAACGCACCAAAAAGCTATGTACAGCTGAGGGGAACTGCAGAGAGGGGTCAATTATCATCTGTCAACTAACTGACCTCGAGGTGGCAACATCCAGGTCTGAGAAGTGAAGTCAATGCTGAAGTGCCTTTAACTTGCATTCGTTCTAAGGGAGTGACTAGAAAATGACCCAACTTCTCACTTGATTTATTATCTCAATAAACATTTTCAAGTGCTAGTTTCAAATCTTCTCCAAAACAGCATGATTTTCTAAATGATGGGCTTTAGAATAAAAATAGACAATGAAGCAGAGTAGACTTCAGGGCGGGGCTACCTGGTTATTGACAGGTTGGCCTTGTTTTCGTCTTACAACTTTCACCTTTTCACGCCGTGTTTTCACTTCATCAACGTTAATTGTCACATTTTGGTTGCCAAAAAAAAAAGGTCAGCATCCGGTCGCACTTAGCTCCGCCCTCTCATGTCACTTCTGGGAGCAGTCTGGCCAAAAAAAAAAAAGCATCCACCTGCTGACCTTGTCACTTGAAAATGTTGATTAGAGCAGCTTTAATGGAGCTTCCTTTTTTTTTAAATGCAAATAAACTGTTGCTTTTGGATATGAAACATAAGAGTCAGCCAGTTGTGATACCGATCCAATCTGCTGCCTCTGCATCAGCCCGCTGACTGAAGAAGGGGGCTGGTGCTGGGACAGCAGTCTGCCAGCCAGCCTTGGCTAACGTCAGCCTGACGGAGGCTCCAAACCAGTGGGGTGGGATGTTCCGCTACAGCCCTCTGCCCTATGGTCTCCCGTCATAATTAATATGTTGTTGTATCAAAGTTGAAGCGTTTGCCTCCGAAATGTCCCGGCGCCCAAACCCCCCCGTATGAAAGACCTGACCTCCAAGCAGCTGAAGGTTGCTCTGCAAACTTGGCACACCCCCGAGTGAAAACATCTGCTTTCCTCACAGGCAGGACCGCCACGGACCCCACGTCTCAGCTGGTTCCCACAGCTCGGAGAGAGAGCCCTTCCCCTGTCCTCGCGCACTGACCCCCACATTTATAACCCCAACCCCCCCCCCCCCCCTCCTCCCACACCCGCCACCGCCTGAGACCTCCTCAAGCCTCGGGCTCAAGGCCTGGACCCCTCCATCACCTCGTCCCCTCTTCCCCCTCCGTCCAGCATGTAGCACCGTGCCAGTGTGGTCACTTTACTGCTGAGAGGACTGCTCCTGTCTTGTTATACCCACATCACAGCCTGTCGAGAGAAAGGGGGGGATGGAGGAGGAGGAGGAGGAGGAGGAGGAGGAGGAGGAGGCATCTGTGCTGCTCCCACAAAGCGGCGACGGTTGGAACGCTGACAGAAGCATCTGTCATCCCCCTGCCTTCACACACTCACCTGCTGTCCGAGGGCCCGACGCTCTCCTCGCTCAGCTTTCTTGGTGATTGTGTGGATGCCTCCTTTAAAGTTGTTAATGCGAAAGGAAACGCCATTAGAGGAAGTGTGACAACTACAGAGAAGTACACACTTCTATTTGCCAAGTCCTTGCCAAACGAAGCAGTATTTATTAAAGAGTATTGCGATGGTGTTAATGAATGTACTGACCTGTGTTGCGACTCTACTTTATCATTCTCCAGTGGCAACCATTCCCCGAACATGCTGAAGGGTTGCCAGCAGTTAGGGGAAAGATGCCAATCCATGTGTATGACACACACGTTAAAAAAACACACACACACACACACACACAAGCTCAAGGACATCATCACTCATTCAAGTCCAGGGGAAGGTGCCTTTTAGGCGATGCCACGCGGAAAAGTGTAAAAACTCTGATTTCACTTATAGTTTGAAGCAGAAAAACCTTCGTACATTGATAAGATTCTGTGGCTCTTCCACCAAGTCACGGAGGAATATTTCAGTCCATTCATTTAAATAAAAGCAGAAAAGCAAACTTGCTTTGGAAATAGCTCAAGTAAAAGTTTGTAATTGTTGTCTGCAAAGTATACTTTTAAGGTATAAGTAAAAGTAATTCATAATAAATAAACAATTTCCTACATCTTAAGGTGATTTTTTACATTGTCTAGTCCAAAATCCAAAGGAATTCTGTTTAGTATTGGGAGAGATTGGGAACACATGTATTGCTCTACGTGGTGACGGCTGAGCCTTTGGCTTGCAGCTAGTGGTGCTCAAAGCGATTACAGAGCAAACTCTCACGTGCTGACAGAGCTAACAGTGTTCACGGGAACCACATCCTAGCAAATCAAAAGTCAGGCCTGCAGCTCACCAGGCTGTGTCTCTTTGCCGGTGCTGCTACCGGCCTTTCCTGAAAACCTGAAAACCTTGTCTGGTTCCACGATGTGCCAGAGGGCAGCCGGTAAAGTAGGGAGGTGATTTTGAATGGCACCGCTCATATATAAAGTAGCTCCTCTCAGCATGGGAGCGAGGACGCGGCAAAGAAGAGAGGCAGGTTAACAAATGAGTGAGGAAGGAAAGCAGGACTTTGTGGCCCTCGGAGACAGAGTGGGCTGGGATGTTCTGCCAACAGCTCGTCTGCCAGGGTGAAGGAGACACACACGTTGCATTCATATCTGCACACACACACTGTCATCTCTCTACAGCTCCATCCCCGGCCTCTGTTACAGCCTTGTGTCTGAGCAGGAACCCCACTAAGCTGGCTGGGGTCCAACACCAAGGTCTCTCACCTCGCAGACTGGGCAGGGGGCCCTGCTAGCTCCTGTGAGTTATTCCTGGGCATGGACCTGGGTTCCACCTCTCTGTTCTCCTTTTGTCTCATCCACCCGCCTCTGGCCCATCCTGGCCTCCTCGTCTCCCTTATCCCCCTCTCTGGGTCCCTGTGGCTGATGAGCCTGTCCTTCAACCATCAGCATCTTCACACACACACACACACACACACACACACACACACCACACACACGCGCACACACACACACACACGGTAGACTTGGATTTATATAAGATTGCTATCCATATCAGGCCACAAATGTTGAGGTCACCTTCATATACTTTCACCATCTGCAGTGTTTTATTATTATAAAGCACCCCAGAGCCCAATGGCTGACTTATGTCAAGATCATTTTTTTTTTTTGTCTTAAACTGTTGATTAGTTTGTTTAAGTTTGTTCAACCTAATAAAAAAAATCTTGAGGAAACAAACCAACAGTTAGAATAAAAAAGCTATGTTTTGGATCGTGATTAGAATTGAAAGGATTTTAACTAATTCTCTTTTTTTAAAGCAAGAATGTCAAATATTATCAAGTTCCAGGTCCTCATATTTGAGAATTTGCAGATTTTCTGTTATATCACTGTACAAGAGTATTGTTAGGTTTTTGGACCGTTGGCTGGACAAAACAAGACATTTGAAAATATCATTCTGACATGTCTGACATTAACACACTATATGATTGATTAAGGAAAAAAAGATTCAAACATGAGTTTGTGCAGGCGAAACCAGAGTTAATCATTTGTAATTGTTTTTAATGACAATATCAATATCTTTGATAAAAATCAGAACCAGGCAACGCATAATGTGAGCTTTCTCTTCTAATACCAAAACCTGGAAAGCAATCCATCATTCCTTCCTTGCTACACGCAATGTGTAAAGCCTTCATATCGCCACTAGAGGTCACTCGATATCATACAAAATGGAGTGCAAGGCTTTCCAGTATTTTGTCCATCGAATTGACTGAAAAATGAATGTAAATGAATAACACGGCCATACACAGACTACACGTTTCACACAGCAAGAGCTTGAGGTTAAAGTGGAACAAACGGTGAACAGAAAAATAAATGATTTGTCAGAGATGTGAGCCATATTGTGCAGAGATAAACCTTCTGTTGTTGTTACTGTAAAGCTGGACCCTGCCGCCTCAGCATCAGTACCAAGCAGGACAGAGGAGCCGCTGCAGAGCTCCCACTCTGATGCTATTTTCAGGTACCAAGAGTAACCGATATTTACACCTAACCGCTAATTCACATATATAAACTAAATGGTATAAGTCGTATTCGTGTACAAAAGTAATGTCATTCGTTTCTTTGGCAACGACGCTTAGCGTGCCTGTATATTATTCTTAAATAATATTGTGAGAGCGCATGCGTGGAAGTTAACGCCCACTTTTTTTCAAACGTCCGTCAAGCCGAATGCCAGCGTAGACGATCTCTGTAGTGCTAAGATGCTCGGCGCGGTTACTTTCGCAAAAACTTGTGCTAATAAAATCCTATTTTCGTAATTGTGACTCACACTGTGGTTCCACAATATATTTAGTAGTATTTGCTAACGTGCTTTAAATGTTGTAGTTCTGCTTCTTTAAAATTAAACAAGACAGGTAACGTAATTAACATAGACTATCTTGCCCCCCCCCCGTGTCTTGCCATATAATGGTACAGTCCGTCGACGTCCTGCGCGGGAGCGGAAAACGTGCATCCGACTGAAGGGAAAAGGAAAAGGAGCGTTGTGTTTTCCTGGTAAGAATTCGTGCTGCAATAACACTTTACAGAAATACTTACATCTAATCATCTTTCTTCCAGACGTCTGCACAAAGTGGAGGTCAGTGAAGGCGGTTGTCGCACTGAACTGACGTGTACGCACGTTTTACGTGCCTCAGGAGATGCATGTTAATATCGCTAATATATACAAGGTGTGTAATAACTTCATTCTGTTCCAGCTCGGTAATACTTTCAGCATGACTCGAGATTGGAAACCTGGTGATCTGATCTTCGCCAAGATGAAGGGCTATCCACACTGGCCCGCAAGAGTAAGTGCAGAGCTTCATCATAGACGAAATGTAGGCTGTTTTATTACAATTAAACTAAACATTTAAACGTACATGCAAACGCCCAACCGCCGAAAGGCTGCACACAGCCAATAGACAGACATAAACAATAGATAAGCACACGTTTTCACTTTCAGACTTTCAACATATTTAAAAAAACATTCGTGTTTTCCTCATTCCTCCACCAGATTGATGAAGTCCCAGACGGTGCTGTGAAGCCATCCAATATCAAGTTGCCCATCTTCTTCTTTGGCACCCATGAAACGTTTGTAAAAGGCTCACTGGCCATCTTTGTTATTCCCTTTTAGTTTGAAGGGCTCAAACTTCTTCTTGGTGGCCAGAACGAACAGAAAGCATGGCAGGAAATGCAGTTAAAACACCACCTAATTATATGGAGAAAACTGTATTGCAATTGAAGGAAAAGTGGGAAACTACATTTGAGCTCTCCATAAGAACAAGATACCCGCCCTCCAGTAGCTCTAACCATTTAATTGTGCTGTTAATTCCCACGGAGATTTTGGACTACTCTTAACGTAAAATGTATTTTTAATGGTAAATGGCTGCATTTATGTATCCGGTTGTGGTTATAGAGGTACTATTATCTTCTTTCAAACAGAGCATTTCTTGGCCCAAAAGACATCTTCCCATACCAGCCCAACAAAGACAAGTACGCCAAGCCCAACAAGAGGAAGGGCTTCAATGAAGGATTGTGGGAGATTGAGAACAACCCAAAAGTTGAGCTCACTGCACCCAAGGTACGTCCTCCGTTTATAGCCTTTTGCTTGGATCGTCTGCACATCACCTCCTGATAGTTTGACCGTTTGATTGCGAGTGCACTAAAATGTTTCATATGTTATAAATATATATTAATTTGTACCTAGCCGTGAGAAGTTGGGGTGAAAAAAAACAACTGCTCCCACGCTATCTAATTATTAATTAAAGTTTTATTTATAGTGTAATATCACAACAGAGTCATCTCAGGATTGAGCAGGACTAGAATACGCTCACGATTTCCAGAGTCAATACAATTTCAAAGTCCCAACATTATGTTTCATTATTTAATTTGATTTTATAGCCGGTCGCCCCCGATTCTTTCACTGAAAAGGATTCGGACAGCAACCTGGAAGGTGAAGAGGAAACGGACGACAAAGTAGGTTTCTTCTTTGTTTATTTAAAAAAAAAAAATCTCATTCACAAGCAAATACATACAGTCGCTTCACTGCATTGACTGGTTTGTTATGTGCCGTCAGCTTCTTTTTTCCTTTTGCTTTCTCTGATCTTCCTCTAATGTGCGTCTGCTTCACACTGAATTACATATCAGTGCAGGCGATAGTCTACTAAAGTAATAGTGTGATTTTTGCATTGATAGATTAAAAGGCTTGTGTGTGTGTGGAACAGAAGGATACTCGCTGACTTTTCTCCCTTTCAAGACTCGTTTACGCCACCGCACTGCGTCCTATCCTGTGTCTTGGGTGCGTTTAGGTTCCAGGAAGTGAGACTGAGCAGGAGAATGAGAATGAGGAGGAGGAGGAGGAAGGGTCTCTGATCTCTGAGCAGGGTCCTCAGAACCAGGATGTACGTACTTTGCATGCTGGGATCCCATAAAATGGCGCAGGTCGCCTCACACCCCCCCCCCCTGCGGGAAAGCATGTGACACATGGTGTTTTTTTTTCAATTGGTGGTTTGTTTCTGTTTGAGTTTTCGTCGGCGGCCACAAACTTGCATCGGTGCTTGATGTTTTCGAATGCCGGGGCTGGGTTTTCTGTGATGACTGAGATGATTATTTGAGAAAATACAGAGTCTGTGCTGCCACTAAAAATGCTTTTTATTAGATTGAATCATAGCCAGTGAGCATAGCTGGCTGTTGCTCAGAGTGATTTAGGTTTGGGACATAAACTCTATGTGATGATGACATGTTTGTTTCTTCTTCTCTGCTTTAAAACTCTGACAACGTGTGTTATTGCTTTGTTTTCTGCCTTTTCCTGTCCACATATTCACCACTGCTGTATGCAATTAGTTGACGTTGTTTTATTTCTGCATGGCTTTCTGTGTGCTTTGGAGAAAGGTAAGTTGTGACTCAGTTTATGTATATTGCTCAGGTTTCTTTCCCCCCCCTGCTGTCTCTGCAATATTCCTACAAGTTTAAGAGAAAGTGTCCTAATTCCTTACTGTAAACACTAAGTATACCCAAAACGTTAGTATGAGAACTAAGAAGTACGCTGTGTGTGAAATAAATGGAGCTGCTCATCACGTTGATGAAACGGCTCCACAAACACCTCATAAAACAAAGAGTGTTATGGTTTAATTTGGCATTCCAAAGTTTATTAAGTGTACTGAATTCTTGTATACTAACTTCAATAACACTGCATACTTTAAATATGGCTAAATACTATATATATTTAGTGTGTTTTGGAATTTGGACACAGACATTGCTCATGAAACACTGGCACATTTATTACTTCAGGCTGTAATATCACTGTTATACACTAGATGGTGCTATTAATCCAGATATTTAAACTGTGCTGTCACCTTGACTGTCAGGGACTGAATGTATGGTAAGCTGTCCACTTGACGTGTATACCTGCCTTTTACTGTTGGTGAATCATGCTGTTATATGAAAGGGAACTATAAAGGCAGTCAAAAGTCAAAGATTAACAAAAGCTGTCACGTTTTAGGATTTGGCACAGAAAGAATCCACAGATGTTCCTAAACCCAAGAGAGGGAGAAAGAAAAAGGTTGGTAGTACGTATTAAAAAGTGTTCACTTTACGGTCTTAATGAATGGTTTGTTGAAAGCATTTTGATAAGATTGCACATCTTTTCTTTTTTTTCTAGAGTGATGCTGAGCAGGAGACTGAAAAACACGATGCTCCTGCTAGTCCTGTCAGCTCGTCAGGTGCTAACAAGATGTACAGATATTGGACATTGCTCATTATTATCATTCAGCTCTCCTTTTCATAACATGGATTTATGGTCTGTGTTTTTGTGTCCATGTGACCAGACGGTCCAAAACGAAGAGGCAGGAAGCCCAAAAGTGAGAAGATGCTTTTGCTCCAGCAGCAGGACCAGCAAGGCTCGGGAAGTGAAATGTAACTACATGAAAATGCATATACACATTACAAAATGCTCACGTAAGTCTGTTTCTTGTGCACCAACTTTGCCTGGGTGGAGGGCCCACAACTTCATTTTGATCACAAGTTTCTGTCAAATCTGCACCAAAATAGAGCTGGGGTCATATTTAAAAACATTCTGAGGATACTCTCTAACACGGACTAGCTTAGGAAACTTCTCAGAGCAACTGGATAAAATCTTACTCCTCTTAAAGTCCTTCGGAGCTTTCTTAAAGGCTAAGAGGCTTTTAACTGTAAAGGTAAATTTCTTGAAGAAAGTACATATTCTAAGAATTTTGTCAGAATTTTGTCAGAATTGTGCTTTTGAAGCTTTTTAAATGCGGCCCCTGTGCCCGTAGCCTCGTAACAGACGACCCCTTCTCTCACATTTAGGGACGCTGCTGAGTCTGAGAGAAAGAGAAAGAGGGCAGCAGAGGAAAAGTCCAAGAGTGGAGAAGAGGAGAAGAGGAAGAAGGAGGACAGCAAAGGAAAGGAAGCGGAGGCAAAAGAGCCTGAGGCCAAGAAGAAGAAGAAGGAGGACAGCTCCTCGGGCTCTGACGATGAAGAGGCAGGTTTCAAGTCCAACGTGATTCCTACATAATCGTGTGTGTGTGTGTGTGTGTGTGTGTGTGTGTGTGTGTGTGTGTGTGTGTGTGTGTGTGTGTGTGTGTGTGTGTGTGTGTGTGTGTGTGTGTGTGTGTGTGTGTGTGTGTGTGTGTGTGTGTGTGTGTGTGTGTGTGTGTGTGTGTGTGTGTGTGTGTGTGTGTGTGTGTGTGTGTGTGTGTCAGTATGAGGCTTTCACACGCATGCTTTTTGGTTTCTTTTAATCTCAGAAAAACAAAGGCAGAAAGAAACACCAAAACTCTGAAATGGATAAAGATGTGAGGCGACGGAAATCGGATGAATTGAGAGAGTACGTATTCATACGATACCCATAAGAAGTTACCATGACGACCTTATGTTGGCTGCCAATACTCAAAAGTATTTAACTTGCATTTATATGAAGAGAAAAGTTAACTATTGAAAAGGCGTAACCAGAGATTGTTGCATTAAATTAACTGGAGGAATAACATGAATATTAGATGTGATAACTAAATAAATTATATTTAATTCATCAGCTACTCATATTGACACTGTATGAAAAGTAAGCAAAGTCATTAGGAGAGGAATGGCGATGTTTCTAACTTGGTGTGGGTTTTCTGCATTGCAGGCCAAACAAAGAAGACGGGAAGAAAAATGAAGAGAAGACGGGGGTCAAGAAAAAGGGTCAGTATTCAAATTCATATATCATCGTTTTTAGGGCTTATGTTTGGGGAATTTTTCAAATTGAAGGTCAATTAAATAAGATATTTTAAGATGACGGAGGAAACGGCTGAGCTTTATTATATTACAATACAAATAAAGTGTATTATTATAATACAGGCTTGAAGACATGAGGCTGTCGCCCCCAAAAAGAAATTACACACTCAGTGTAAAGAGCTGTTGCATATCCCAAAACAAATCATACTCAAATTCACACTTGATTCTGGTTAAAAAAAACAGCAAGTGTTTTTTCCCCCACAGAAATGTCAACTGACCTAATGCTCCAGAGACTGCACAGTGAAATCAAGATTTCACTGAAAATTGACAACCCTGTAAGTTCTACTAACCGCCATCACTTTCATTTCCTCAGACAACTTTGCAAATTGATTTCTTTGTTCACGTTCTCCTACGTGCACTGACAAATTCTTCTGACGTCAGTGTGTCGTCTCACTTTGTATCTTTGTCTCTTTTCATGCATCCCTGAATCATCCATGTAAATCATTTATGACCGATGGCATCCTAATGCGAGTGATCGTGTGACTCCTGTCGTTATAAATCACACGTGTATGCAGTATTTACACCACTTTGAAAATTACAAACCAGGAAATTTCACTGTTGATTCATGATTCAAGGAAAATAACAGATATCTGTCGTCTTCAACGTGTAAAGAGCTATTTTTAAAACACTGTGGTTAAGTTTGAGAATTGTTTTCCATCTTAATGCCGACACATCATTTTCACCAGGATGTGAAGAAGTGCTTGGATGCATTAGATGAGATCGGTGCACTTCAAGTGACGACTCAGCACCTGCAGAAGCACAGCGAACTCATCGCCACGCTCAAGAAGGTACGCTCGCTTATCCAAATGTAAAAGTCCGACTGTCGGAGGCCCGTCTTTGAACCGATGTTTAAATCCATCTTCTAGATCCGCAGATTCAAGGCCAGCCAGGACATCATGGACAAGGCCACCATGTTGTACAACAAGTTTAAGAGCATGTTTCTGGTGGGAGAAGGCGACTGTGTGCTCAGCCAGGTGCTCAACAAGTCTTTAGCCGAACAGCGGCAGCACGAGGAGGCCAAGAAAGGAGCGCTGAAGAGAGTGGAACAAGCCAAGGAAAACAACCCGGGTACTTTTTATTATCCATTCCTCCTGAGTTTCTTTATTCCCCTGTCTTTCATTCTGTAGACAAACAGGATTTGTTCATTTGGAGGTTAAAGAACAAAGTAGAATTTCATCTTTTATTCAATAGTTTTCTCCATTAAGAAATTGTATGCAAATGATAGTCGGCAGATACAAACAACATAATACCTCTGATTGCATAAAATAATGACACTCACACACTCACATTGATTATTATTGCCTGATGCGCTGGTGAAACCAGCCATTACTGTTTCTTGGTAAAGCTTTGGTCATTTAAGGGACCTTTTTATTCTATTTCAACTGTTGGTTGCACTTTTATTAGTGCGCTGGGTTTTGGGGGTGTTGACACCCAAGTTGGGCACCTGTTGCACCCATATTTCTATATCAATCAGTCTCCTCGAATTGTTGCAGAAAACTGTTTTTTTTTTCTTGCACGCCTCCACATTTAAAACACTTTGGCATGTGAGATAAAGAACTTTGAGAACTCAAAGTAACACAGGGCGAGTAACTTATGTAATACACTCATTTTGGAGGTGAAGGGTCATTTTATCACAAGGAGACATTGTGTTATTAGGGCTCCACAGAATTTCTCATTGTGACGAAGGAGCGCTGAGGTTTTATTCAACATATGTTGTAATAATAACATGTTTATAATGCTGGTTTTCATTATTTCTGAAGATTATTCTAATCTTTGAAAATGATGAAAATGATTTGCACGTTTTTTTTTTTTTTTGTAAGCACATGGGAGTTAGTACAGTGAGGGGTGGCTATGTCAGGTGATGAGATTATGTCAAAGCGTGTCTGCTAGTTATTGGCAAATCAAGTATGACCAGCTGAGTCAAAAAGGAAAACCAATCAGACAACAGACACATTGAAGCTTTGACTTTTTTCCCCCATCCCTTTTCACGAGGCCATCATAGGATCTCTGTGGTGAGCTTTCTCAGAACACTGGATATAATCAGAGGTCTGCTGCCACATCTGTGATCCATTGACTTACTTTCTCTAAGTACGTACTATACTTCAATTAAAGAGCAACTCTGTGAAAGGTCTCTTTCTGCAGCAAGGCATGCCAAATGGATGGAACATCAAGTTTGTCTCATTAAGGTCTGGAGCTCGGAGTGTCATCACATGCTCCTGTGAGTTCTGCTCTCTGTGGTGTTGTAGGTTGGGCAGTGGTGTTCTGTCTGACAGAGTCTGTGTGTGTGTGTGTGTGTGTGTGTGTGTGTGTGTCTCTCTCTCTCTCTCTCTCTCTCTCTAAAGACAAGATGACGAATGGCGATATCAGCCCAGAGGAGAAAAGACAGGAGGCGGAGGGGGAGAAGCTCCTTGAAGACGCCTCAGTCGGGGAGAATCACAGGTAGGTTACCCAAACGAATACACAGGGCAACACTGATCGGAAGTTGGTGGTCAAAGGTTCCCGGTGACCTCAGAAACATGTTCTTGACCATATCCCAAGAATTCATATGCTAATTGCTAAACATTGAGAAATTCATACAGTTACAGTATGAAAGCTACAACATCCATAAAGAGTAAAAAGGGAGATTTAAAAAAGGAACCCAAAATGAACTATTTGTAGTGGCATTGACATTAACCATGTGAGATTGAAAGTTTACCCCCAAAACTCTATATAATTAGTTCCTCTTTAGTTTTTCTGGAGTTCCCTTAGTACTTAAAAAAGTACTAGTAGTAGGAAAAACTATCTTAAAGTATGAGACTGGCTTTATGCTATGTGTTTCTTATTGTTTGCAAATCCTGTTAATCTGTAAATTGGTACTTACTGACTTCCCTAACCTCTCTGTCAATCAGCCCCAAGCCCATTGGTTTGTACATGGTTTAAAAAAAGAGCTCAAGTTTCAGTTGTTTTTTTTAACAAGGGTCATTCATTTCTAAAACAACGCTACTCAAACTGGAGTAAACATGGCACCCATGCCCCTCATTTGTTTTTATTAGTTATTGGACAACAGTGGAGGTCTATAGTTGGTATTAACCCATTTCTTTTCTTCGACTCCAGTGGCCCAAAAGCTCAGGAGGAGTCCATTTGAGTGTCCTACATGTCTGAGGAAAATAGAAGACGTTTGCTGCTGTACTCATCTAACCTTTGTCCAAACTGACCCGACTGACTGGGATGTCCTGTCCAGCGTGTTTTGATGACTGATAATGATCACTGGTTTCCAGTTGACTGACTGCTTCTGTCAGAGTTGCTGCTTAAAAGGTTTCAGTACATCCAACCCCTCCACTCCCGAGATCTACTGACTGCATATTTTATTTTTTTACTATTTTTTTTCTTCTTCTTTCAGACAACTAGTTGGATTTGAGTAAGCACTTGTAGAGCTGCAGCTCCGTGAACTTAGATCTTAATGAGCGTGCTCACAGACGAGCTAGTCCTATTTTTTCACTTTCGGAGTAGATTGCATTTCGTTGTACTCGATAATTGCACACGCATTTAAAATTGTTTGACATTTCCGGAACAGTTTGATCAGTTTGTACTGATGTTTAATTGTAGTTAGAAATCTTATTACCATGGGTAATAATTGGCTGCATTAATGTTTTAAAGATTCACAAACAGAAAAATTCCTTTTGCCAAAGTTCTTTTTACTCACATTTTCCAAGTGTCTGTTTTAAAACTTTTGTTTTTTTGTTTTTAACGTAGATGTAAATAAGAGTATTTTTGTGCCTGTCTGATGACCTGTTTCAGTATCCAATAATAAAGTAGTACATACATACAGGACTCCTTTTGTCAGTTTACGTGACTCGGCTGGAAAAGGGCAATGTCATATAACCGGGGTCTAGCAATGTTTGAATCAAAATGATTATTATTTGGGCCATTTTTGCCTTTTATTGAGAGAGAGTGTGAGTGGAAGGGGGAGAGAGATGGGTACGACATTGCAGAAGGTGCCGACGGACAGATTCAAACCCGGGCTGATGGGGCGCCAACTCTACCACGGAGTCACAGCTCAAAGTTGTGATGAAGCTGATTGACTGTTAATAAATACAACTTTTTTTTCCCTCTCAAACCTTAACTTTTGTGCATTTAGTAATTCATATTTAAATGACTGTTCTATGAAACTGAGTAAAATATAAAATCATGTTTTCAGGGTGAAATAGATGCCAACGCTTAGAAATAAGTACATCTTAATTTTTAATGAATGGTTTACAAAATAAACAATATAAATAAACTTTTACATAAGGAAATTCACAGCTCAGTTAAACACATTTTTACATTTTACTGTGGATTTGAAACGTCTGTAAAACCAAAGCATTTCTGTCCAAAAACAGCTTCTTTTTAAACAAAATATACATTTCCCAAATACGAAGGCATTTCTCACATTTAACTGATCTGACTTACAGACATGGATTAGTTAAATGCACCACAGTCGACATACGGATAGGCCAAGAAATTCCCCACTTTGTTGCCTTGAGCGTCATAGTGCAGCATCCGGAAGCACTTGTCACAGAAAAGACACGGGTCACTCGGAGCGAACCGGTCGTTGGTAGTAAACCATCTGCAAAGAGTCGGGATGTTAAACCTGTCTTCCCAGCGTGAGAATACCAAAAAGTGACTTTTACACACCTTCCAATGTAGACGTGGCAGACTGCACACTTCTGGGTGGTGACCCTGTGCTTGTGTGTGAGAAGCGGATACAGCTTCTTGTCCAGGCAGTCGTTCATATGGCTCAGCCTGCCGTTAGTACCAAAAGAGCGAGAAAAAAGGATCAGGCCCAACTTCTTAAGAGTCTTCGTGATGCAAACACAGATTTGTCCCACAATTGTGTTATTGAAAGCGGCTTTCATGCAAACAGTAAATGGGTTCAGAGATTTATTTTTATCTACCAGCACTATGGAGTCCTGAATCCTGTCCGACAACGAAGTGCTTTACTTCAAACCATCACATTGTAGGCTATTCATCAACATATCAAACCACCACATACTGTATAATCGTTGTGGTGGTGGTAGGTTATTTAGGTTAGGAGACGATGCTCAGGCGTTTTCCATTCCAGCATGTGCTTCAAACTGAACACAAGCACCTTATTCATTATTAGTAACAACGTGATAAAATGACCTTAAATCACTTTCAGCAAAGAGCTTCCGGACCACAAGTACCTGTACAAGAATGTGACCCATCTCATACGGGCAGTACAGTACTAAAAGACAGTTTTGTCGTTGTGATGAGCAAGTAGAACGAATAAATCTAGGAATTAGGTTGACTAATGTGTGCTCTGGAAAAGCAGCCACATACACTCTCTCCTCATTGGGAACAATTGCAAAAATAAAAAAAAACACTCGTTCAACAATGCCCAGAAATCCCAGTTGAAAAGCCAAATTAAATTGCAATGTTAGGCAAAAAACAATCCTACTTCCCATGTTGTAGACCAACTGTTGAAATATTGATTTAAGACAACAATCTTTTCTTGGCATCTGTGGGAACCCCGGATAATGAGGAAGAACACACAGCACTGACCTGACGTCTGTGATGATGACGAGATGTTCACAGTCTCCCTGATGACAGTAGAGGTACGGGAAGCCCACTTTCACTTTCAGATCCACAAATCGTGTGTCCTCCATCTTGGCCTTGCTGTAGGGCGGGAAGTTGTGGGCCTTTGCCCATTCAATGACGGTCCTGAATCAGAAACATGCAGAAAGTACATCAGAAGATCGTCAAAGACGTATCTTTTCTGCTCCATGTGATGTGAAAGTTCAAGTTTCTAGTAGCCTCCAGGTTTATTCCTTTTATGCTGATTTATGGTAACACCGCCACATCATTTCTCCAACATTGCATTCCCTAGTGTTTCAGAGTGTGGATAGAAGAGCAATGTTCTGCCCCAAATATTTCTCATCAATGTTTCTGGTCCACTTATGAGCATGCTAAATGATTTGAGTATATCATTGTTGCTGTAACTCTAGTTGGCAAAGACATCTTGAACTGAAGATGAATTACAAGGAGTCAATGAAAGTCCTCTGAACCAAGGTGTTCTTGTTCATGTTCTTATCAGTAGCTGATTACATAAGCTGCACTAGTAACAACGCCAGCACAGTGATATATAAAAAGAGTACGTTTTTGAATAGTACAAGTTTATAAATATTGCATTATTGCACACTGGCAATTAACAGAGGTTCAAAGGTTCGAGACTCACTCAATGGTTTAAAGTTTAAGTTTAAGTTTAAAAAGAGAGCCACCTTCTTGTGAATATTCAAGTTGCTCACAAAAATAAAAAATAAAATAAATTCTCAATTTGCACCCACTCGTAAATTTACTCATTGATTCAATTATTTTGCTTTAAACTCAGTCGTGTGTTGGCATATCTTTAATATTTGGAGAGAGCCAGGCTCGCTGTTGTCCCCCAACCTCCAGTTATTATGCTACGCTAAGCTAACCACCTCCTGGCTGTAGCTCCTTCTTAAACCACAGACGTGAGCGTAGTTTCAATCCTCTCATCTTGGAAAGAAAGTGAATAATCTCAAAATGTGGACCTGCGGTAGGATTTAGTGGCATCTTGTGGTGAGGTTGCAGCCGGGTTATACCCGTATACCTGCGTATACCCTCCACTCCACCACTGGGTTGCAGATTGCAACCAACTGAATGCCTCTCCGCTCACTCCCCCCTTTCGAAACATTCAAGATAGCGTGAAACGTAGTGTGTGAGAGGGTTGGGCCGATATCCGGTTTTACTGGTTCGGTTCGGTGTAAGGGCTGAACCGGTTTAATTTATGCACAAACCGGATGAACCGGCATTTGTCCTTATGACACGTTCTGGAAAACATCAGCGACCTGTGCTGACGGCATCCAGCACTAAATCCAACGTGCCTTTCATTAGTAATACGCAGCAATAATGACAAGTGATTCAAATAATATTGTGATTATTTATAAACGGATCGGCAAGTGTCCGTCCAGTCGTGCGCAAAATGCGGCCGCCTCACTCCGGAGCGAGCCGAGGCCGGCATGACAGACATCACATGATGCAGGAGTTTTTGTGTTTGTTTACATCGACGTTTTGAAGACGCTTCCACTGAGCTACGTTCTCGGCGTTAAATGCACCACTGGAGCATTTAACGAGCCGAGAACGTAGATCCGAAGACGATAACAAGCCGCTAGTTGCTCATATGAGGCCGTCGTATCAGCAACACGTATATGATTCACAGCAACTTCGCTTGCGGTTGAAGAGTCGTGTAAATATGCAAGACAAGCAAAAGTTCACCTTTTCACAGTTTCTTTGAAGCTAGTCGTGATGTTTTGTAAAAAAGAGACACCGTTGCAGTGTTACGCCACAAAGCAAAGTAATTTATAAACGGTGTGATCGGTATTTTTGACTCTCCTTTTTGTGTAAAAAAACGAATGTATTACTTGGGAGGGTCTGCTATTGCAAGTGCAACACTTATTCGTGAAAGGTCGGTGTACCCGGTTCAGTCTGGTCTTTGGATTAGTCTCAGACCGGTTTGAAAATGTGTGAAACTTACTCGCTGATGTCCCGACACTCTGGGTATCGCATGTCACGGTAGAAAACTCCCTCGAAGAAAAAGAAAGCCGACTTGTAATGATCCTAAAACAGAAAACATGAAAATATCACCTCCAGGTCTTTAGAGTTGGTCTTGTGTGCAAATATTGACCGAATACCACACATAATGGATATGTTTTATATAAAATTCAGATCTTCTTCGTATGTTTAGTTCTTGCTCGTAATCTCGTGTGCTCACTTTGCTGATGAATTCTGGAGCGATGTCTGGCGTGTTGCTGAACTCTCCACACACTTGCAGGTCGCTGACACAGCAGATGGCATCTCTGAGCGCTGCCAAGCTGTGGGAGCCCGTCATCATCAGGGTTATGTGGGGTCTGACGTAGGCAAACTGAGGGGAGGGTTGAAGGAAAATATCAGTGTCATGGACGATAGCAGAATGTCAACTTTGCAGGGTTTGTGGCACCCTGAGAGAGGTGAAAGCTCACTTTCTCAAAAGAAGCCGGGTAGTAGACGTTGATGGTTAGAATGATTTCTCCTTCAGGGATCATGTCAGCCACTGCCTCAGGTTTCCTGCCAACAGTTAAACGCTCCTGGAAATCGCACAGGAAATAAATTAGTATATAAAGGTTAAACATGTCCGGCACCTCCTCTGTCAAACAGAACAATTTCTCTTGTGCTTCAATGGACCCACCAGTTCATCAGCGTAGAAGTCGTGTCTATTCTTGGTGCCTTTTAAAGTCGCTCTGTGATCTTGTCGCTTTTTTCTTTGTCTGTTAAAAACAAAGCATGCAGTTAATTAGCTTATATGCTGCGGATTCATCGGGGACACAATATAAATAGAAACACAATCATACTCTAATGTTCTCAGCGTTGGGTCTGGAGGAACAACATCTGTATCAGGCAGCTGATCCTCAGGATGGCAACGAAGGGAATCTAGACTTGAAAGGAAATCATGAAAAACAACATTGTGTTACTGAAAAGTAAAATAAAATACCTCGCATTTACAATTAAAGTTCAATAAAATTATAACACTGTATAACCACACAATAAAAAAAAGAACTGACGAAAGCCCAATGACGTTGAGCCATTATGTCATCTTTGAAAAACATATTTTAAGGCTTTGAAAGCTTCACACGCCATTTCGACTTAATGCTAATTGCTAAATGGTAATGGTCCTCGTCTGCATAATTAAATTACTACAAGACACGAGCAGAGTCAACAACAGACAACATTGTTCTCACAGCTAAAACCAGACACAGCTGTATATGATGACAATTATCCTGTTGTAAATGAGCGTTTAGCTAAAAACTCAAAACACGGCTCCTTTTGCATTATTGTACGTTTCAATTGTAATGCTACTGTGATGTCCATAATGCTAATGCTAATACGTCTGTAGCTGTCACTTTGACTTGTAACAGAGTATTTCTACTTTTTACGTTACTCTTCCACCATTGCTATTTAGCCAACAGTCATCGTAATTGCTTTGGTGCAATTTCGTGATGTTGTATTAACATATGTGCTACCAGCAGAGAGAGAAGGAAAGAGCCGATGGTAGAATACATTTCATGGCAGTGTGGAAACGGTGGAAACTGTTAGCTAAACGTTAGCTAGCTAGGCTACGAGTTGGGTGAACGTTGGTGTGACAACCTGCAGACGGACTTCAGGTCACTCAGGGTCTCCGCGCCAATCCCCATCTCTTTGGCAAAGTTAGCGTCAAACGTGTCCTCGTCCTCCCGGTGATATGCGTAGTAACTCGGCTTCAGCCTCTTCAGCCACTCGTTTCTGAAAGAACCGATGTGAAATGTGTTGGTGTTAACGTCATTATATTCATAGTCTGGGATGTTTGTGTTCGCGGCTGTCGACGGCTCGGACGCCGCCATGTTTTCCCGAATGACTACGTCAGAGCGTTGAGGATCATGGGTAATGTAGTTTTTGTGACAAGTAGACGGGCCATTGTAGAGGCTTCAAACGAAAAACCCATGGCCAGGTTGAGCATTAATACTGTTTACATTTTTTAAATTGTTGAAAGATTTTTTTGTAGTTTTATTTGATTTCTTTTCTTGTCATTTTACAAAATGCACTTCTGTACAATTAAAAATACTTAATATCATGGTATTGCCTTTAATTTACACGATAACCACATTATCAACATCCTATCAATTGTATGATTCGATAAATATGATAATTATGAAATAAATCAAATGAAATATATTAAATATTTTTCTTATTTTTCATTAAAAACATGAAAATATTAATTGTATCGCTAAAATCATGTTTTTTTTATCAAGTCAGTTATGAACTCTTTAACAATTAGAATTTAGGCAATATTAAAATTATTTGTTATCAATATTCACACATTAACACATGAATGATAACTGATAGAGTGGGATCTAAATAAAATGTAGATAAACACATTAACACGAGATAAGTGGCAAAACCGCCTGGTTCACATCGTACCTCTCCGGACGCACTCAGTTTCTACAACTTATATTACCAATCACAACCCTCCCCAATCACTAGTGGTGTCCCCCAGGGCTCAGTTCTTCCGCATTATCGCCAGGACCCCATCTTTTCAACACACCACACCCATCCTCAAACAACTCCACCGCCAGTCCAACACTGTATCCTTTTTAAGATTCTAGCCAAAAATGTCAATCAATAAATAAATGTCACTGATTCAAGAGTTGCAGCAAAAAAAGCAAGTGTGGTTACAGTTAGACCTGCACAAACCAAGTACTTTGAACAAAGTTATGTTACATATAAGAACACTTGAAGAATTTCCCTTTGTCTGAAACTGAATTAAAACTAATTAAAAATATGTTAAAAGACAAAATTACTCATTTCACATGGACCATACTGGAATATCTTTATTTTATATTTCATAATCATAAGCTGTGAAAACTTTATCAAACAAGGCTTTTCTGTGACGTGTGTTAAAAGTATAAGCGTCATAAAGAGGCTTTCAAAATGATGCAGCAGCCGAAAGGACTAAACCACCGGAAATAAATAGTTAGGCAGGGACATCACATGCATGCAGATTTCCAGAAATGGTAACCAAATTTACGTAAAACAAGCCTTGTGCTGTCAGAGTGGAGTTACACCACTGGATATGCAGCAGGTTTCCCTCAAAGGCATGTGGTCACTTGTGGTGACGCCTTTCCCTCCACCATCTCTCTCTTATATCTCCCAGCGGTGTGACCATTTAATCAAGTTTTAGAGGCCAAAGCCACAGCTTTGAAGATCTTGTACTTCGAATGACTGTTTCCATTTCATGCTACTTTATCCCTCTTCTTCACTACACTACAGAGGGGAAATATTGTACTTTTACTCCAGTACATCTACCTGACAGCTGTCATTACTGTATTTCTCTTCAGATTAAGATATTTCATACAAAAACACAGGATTATAACATAAAATGCATTGTTTAACATTAAACCATTGTTTAAAATTTAGTCAAGTTGGAGCCCCTTGTTTTATTTCAAGCATTTATGAGTTGTCAGGTAGTTCATCCAAAGTGAAATTTCCCATCTAAACTTTTCTGATCGTTTTATTTGACAGTTATCAATGGTTTCACACACAAAAAAAACAGAAAAATACATTCAAATTAGTGCAACATAATTTCGTTTTTTGTCTTAAATCATCTCATGATGTGTCTTTACCCCGAGATTACAGTTGATTTAACTACCCTAACTATATCCAGATCTCAACCAGCTACAGAAAGCGTTTTTTATCATCAATACTAACAATCTGATCAATTATGTTTAACGAGTTATTTATTTATTACATTGCTGGTGATACTTCTGGACTTTGATTTAACTTATAATATTTCCCCATAGCTACAGGTTTTAACGCAATAAAAGATCCGGCTGTAGGACTACTTTTTTCCACCACTGGTCCATCAGGTTAACCACCTTGTTCCGCGCGCACCGTCCTCGTGTCATAGCGTAATTGCGGCTGCGTCTCGCCGCTCTCGGCTAGTCGACATTTACATTTTTCGTGCTTTCGAACCACAAGCTGACAAAGACGGTCAACCCTCAGAGAGTTTGTGGGCTGGCCTTGCAAAGCCAAGCCACTCCTGTTGTTATAAATAATTCGGGAGGCCAAATTTTAATTTTGTCTAGAAGTGAGGAGAGCTCCTTCCCTTGACGTTTAGTGCAACCTCTCAATCTCTGCCTCAAATGGAGACGAAAATGGACAATCCACTGCAACAGGTAGGTTGTTTCACTGCAACATCTCTACCTGTGTTTGATCAGCAAACTGTTGTCTACTACAACAGCTTATACTTATTTATTTTAGCTTGGTTAAAGGCATCGGCGTCACTAGACACTTTTTACTGGGGCACGTGCCCCAGTATTGATCTGCCGTGCCCCAGTAAAATCTCACGTTCGAGTTTTAACGAGCTACTATATTTGGCAGTGGGTTCATTTATATTGATAATAACGGTAAAATAATGGATTTTCTTTCTCATCCACAATCTCAAACCAACGCAGTTTAACTCAAAATACAAGCTGAGGCGCGCACCTTGTGGTCAGTCATGTTGTTTTTTAAACGCAAGTCCGTGTTTGAAAAGCTTAAACATGGTCAAAAAAACCATAGACAGGATATGGTTTACTTTAAAAATACAACAGACCCCCCCATCACGTCATGGTATGATCCACTTCTCTCTCCCACCTGCCCCGCTCGCCCCGATGCCCGCAGTAGCCGGCGTGAAGCGGCACAGTGCGCATAGTTTCTGACTGTGTTGCGGTCGTTCCAGTAAGTAACTCAAACAACGACGTGTTACACATTTCTATTACCGCTCAATAATCACCACCAGTCCTCATTCCTGCTGCTCTGAATCACAGATCACTCTTTGTGTTGTTTCATAGGAGTTAGATAGCTGACGGTTTACCCCATTATCTTTTAATTTTAATACAATTTCTTTGTTTACCAAGTGATGACTAAGCGTATAAGTAAGATTTACAGTCACAGTGATTTCCCCAACCCCAAAAGTCTGATGTTCTTCATTCACAAATGTGGGAATGATACTCCAAAATCAACAAAAACATGTTGAGCATGTTCATAATGTATGTTGAAATAAATATGAATTAGAGATTAATATCTCTACATTTTTACCTTTCAGTTTTAGCAGCAGGAGTATGGCTGTTGCAGTAATAGTGGGCTAAGCAAGGGAAGTTTATATAGCACATTGTATAGCACATTTCATACACGCAGCGGGAATTCAAGGATGTTTTTTGTGATTTTAGTAATAGGGGGCCTGTGCCCCAGTAGAGCTTTATGTCTAGCAACGCCCCTGGTTAAAGGGATTTATGTCTCTTCGTTTTATTGGAATCAATCATCTGTCAAATTGAAGTCGTTAAAAGTTGTTATTGCCTGTATAATCTTTTGAATGTTGACTGACTTGAAATGAAAAAAATAAGCTAAATAAATGACGTGTATCACTGGTTCAACTGTTATCTCACCAAGCAGTCTATACATATGAATCCGGTTCCACTTTGTTATCATTATTATTATTATTATTATTATTATTATTATTATGATAAATAAAATGTCCCCCCTTTTCAGGTGGACCTGGACCAAATCAGAGAGGAATCAGTGTAAGTGACATCATTCTGTTATGTTTAGATTTTACAGCAATTTGTGCTGCTTTTCAATGAATGCAAATAATCAGCCGTGAACAAAATCCTTTATCCGTTGCAAATGGGATGGGAAATCTACTCATTGTAATGCACCACACTCAACCGCTAGAGGTCAGTATACGCTATGCGGAAAACGAGGAGGGAATAATGGAATTTGACAATGAAAATTGGTTACAAGAGTCTTTACTGTGATTTAGTGTAATAATCAGGGCACTGCTTCATCCAGCGTCTCTCCTCGCTGTTTCACCGAGGGACAGACACACACACACACACACACACCCTTGTTTCTAACACTAAACTTGCTAATGTGCTCTACATTTTGCATCTTGTCTCGTCTGGACTTCTATGCTTTGATCGTCCTGAGCTCCCAAATACTTAATGACGGATAAATGTCCATCTTTTGGGATGTTGGAGCTGACATAAATTTGTCCATCTTTCATTCAGATTGCCTGAAATGGATTTAGAGGCCACACTGAAGGAATGCTCCACTGCACTCAGCTTTTTTCTGAACAACAGGTTTTCTGATGCTTTGGCTCTCTTAAAACCCATGTAAGTTCACTTTCATAACAATCTCCAGCTGACTGTTGATTCTCTTGAGTGCAGCTGTCTCACACTGCCAGTGGTCCTATCATTTATTTCCCCTCCAGGAAGAGTCAGAGCATGTACCACGCAATGGGCTACAGCAGCATCTTGGTGATGCAGGCAGGCATGACCTTTGAACCCAAGGACATGGATGCTGCCATGGGGTCACTGAACGAGTCCTTGCAGACATGCCAAAGGTATGGCTGACAACTTTAATTGGGGACAACGTGGTACATTCCTAATCAAGATCACCTCGTCTTAAAGGGTTTATCAAAGGGTCTTTATGAAAATGTCACCATATTGTGTGTTCCTTTACTCAGGTTTCGGAAGAAAACTGGAATAGTGGAGACTTTAACCAACCTATGGAGCAGACAACCAGCTGAGAACCTGACAGAAGGTAAGTGATAAGCTTTGCATCATGTTATGAACAAACGTCTTGCCGCTCTGCAACGTTTAATCATTGTGACGTTTGATTCTGGTCAAAAGTTGAGATGCATGCGGAGCTGTGCTATGCTGAGGTTCTGCTGCAGAAAGCAGCTCTCACCTTCCTGGACGAGAGTATAATCGGCTTCATCAAAGGAGGGATGAGGATCCGAAACAGTTATCAGATTTACAAGTAAGGCGATCGGATGGGGGGGGGGGGTTTGTTCAGGGGCGTAATGGTATAAACACTGAAAAATACAAATAATGGTATGCAAGTATATTTGTAAATGATATGTATTCCAACACAGGGATTGCCAGGCCTTGATCAGTGTCACACCAGACGAGGAAAAAAAGAAGAGCACGCACATTCATTTCAGGGGCGGCGTCAACATGGGCATTGGATCATTTAATCTGGTGAGTCACAGTAAAACCAGGACGTTTTTGCTACATCTTAGAGCATTGTTTTGCTGTTAAGATGTATAATAATTACCTAAACTACGCTGAACCTGCTTTTTCACCCATTTTTTTGGTAGATGTTATCTCTGCTCCCATCCAAAGTCCTCAGACTGATGGAGTTTTTGGGCTTCTCAGGAGACCAGGTAGGTGCCACGAGTCGCTTTTTCTTTTCAGGAAAACTCATAATATACAGATAGTGTTTGTGTGGAGTTCATGTCAAATCAAATAATCATTTGCTAAACGTCTTACAGGAAATGGGTTTGTCAGAGTTGAGAGAGGGAGCAGCCGGCAACAGCCTGCGGTCAATCCTCAGCACCCTGACTCTGCTGATGTTTCATCTCTACATATCAGTGATTCTGGGTAAATATCTTCAAGGAATTTTTAAATCCCTCATTCATCTATGTGTCCATATAGCCATTTCTCATTATATTAGGATTTTTAAGGATTTAAAACCGTATTCTGCTCATGTTCTTCCCCCAGGCACTGGTGAAGGAAACCTTGCTGAGTCCGAAGCTCTCCTGGCGCCCTACATCGAGAAGTTCCCCAATGTGAGCCAGGTTTTTTGCCGAAATCATGGCATATGTCACTTTATTTCTCAATCAATGGCATTATTTTTTAATGAATTTATTTGCGTCTTGTCCACAGGGAGCTCTTATTCTTTTCTACATCGCAAGAATTGCTTTGCTCAAAGGAAACTTCACATTTGTGAGTAACTTGTAATAACCTGGTCAAACAGGATGTGTGTACACATAAGTGATGGTTCTTAAGATGCAGCCAGGTTTAGTTGTTGAATAAATGAACCCCCATGCGTGTGGGTTTCTCTGCAGGCCCAGGAAAAGTTCCTGGCGTGTATCGCAGCACAGGAAGAGTGGCGTCAGATTCACCACCTGTGTTACTGGGAGCTGATGTGGGCCTACTCATTCGAACAAAACTGGAGGGAAGCGTATCGATATGCCAATCTGCTCTGCAAGGAGAGCAAGTGGTCCAAGGTAACGAATAGAACCTTTTCTCCATTTGTAAAACATGTATAAACATTTAACCCCTTATGACAAGCTGATTGCTCTTCTTTTACAGGCCACCTATACATTCCAGAAAGCAGCCATCTTGAGCATGCTACCGGAGGAGGAAGTGACCGAACTGGGAGAAAACGTGGTGGAAATATTCAGGTGTGCTTGTGAGAGAGAACCGTTATTTTTTGTGCGTGCGACTCTGTTGTAAATTATTGTAAATGAACCCTGAAATACGGTTTGCTTGCAGGCAGGTAGATGGTTTCAGACTCAGGATCGCTGGGAAGTCGATTCCAACGGAGAAGTTCGCAGCGAGCAAAGCAAAGCGATACTCTTCTTCGAACCCCGTGGCACTAGTTGTGCCGGCCTTGGTGAGGACCTTCGTGCACTCCTACTGTCAATAATTCAACATTGGAAAGTAGTACTTGCTTGACAACAGCCAACTTTTTTCCCCAAACAGGAAATGATGTACGTGTGGAATGGTTTCACGGTAGTTGGAAAAAGACCCGAGTTGACGAAACGCATCTTGATCACCTTAGAGAAAGCAGAGGAGCAGCTCAAAGACGATCCAAGTGAGGACAGCATGGCTTAAAGCACATTAATCATGTGTGTGTGTGTGTGTGTGTGTGTGTGTGTGTGTGTGTGTGTGTGTGTGTGTGTGTGTGTGTGTGTGTGTGTGTGTGTGTGTGTGTGTGTGTGTGTGTGTGTGTGTGTGTGTGTGTGTGTGTGTGTGTGTGTGTGTGTGTGTGTGTGTGTGTGTGTGTGTGTGTTTTTAAACTAACAACCTGTTATCTACTGTGTAGACCCATCAGAGTATCACCTGGATGACCAGTGTGTCGTCCAGCTGCTGAAGGGTCTGTGTCTAAGACAGCTGGGGCATCTGGTCCAGGCTGAGCTCTGCTTCAGTTATGTCATTTCCAGGTGAGGCCATTCATTAATCTTAACGCCATTGCAATGTTCTCTCTCAGGAAAAACCTAGTTGGAAAATTAATTGAAGACATTGTCCGAAACAATACACAACACATGGAAATGTTTTTTTTTTTTTCTTCTTCGGTCCTTCGAACCTGGTCAACTGCATCTGAATCTCACTTTTTTCACATTTGGTCGTCGTCTTCTTCTTATTAATGTTCTATCTTCCTCCACGGTCGTCGGAATTTATTTTAGCCACAACTTCCTCCTTTTTTTAAAATTGCACAGCTGTATTTTATAATTTTGCATAAAAACCTCATCTGGAAGAGCATTATGCATAATAGACTGGAGCTCTGTGTCGAGTTACCGCACAAGTAAAATTGGCCACTGTTTTTTTTTTATAACACTACGTGATAGATTCACTGAAATAACTATAATACTTCTTTTTTATCCAGTGAAAGTGATATCAAGTTCAACAACTACCTGGTGCCATTTACCATGTATGAGATGGGCCTGTTGCACAAGCAGAAAGGAGACATCAACACAGCCATCACCATAATGGAAGATATCAAGTAAGTGTTTTTAGCCTATCCAAAGTCCTGTGTTACATTTATTTCCACGTTTGTATTTGTAAAATAAAATTAGCTTCTGGGAGTTGTCTTCCCTTAATCTCAAGGCATTGATGAAATGTATATTGTAATTGTATACTGCCATGTTACAGAAAGAGCTGATCAATGACTTTGTTTGTAGGGCGAACTACAAAGACTACAACATGGAGTCGAGGCTACACTTCCGCATCCACGCAGCACTCAACACTATGGGCACTTTTGCAGCCAAACTTCCCCCGTCACGCACGCCAGCTTGAACAAACCAACGAGTAGACCCGACACCAAAGTCCCTCTGCCCTGTTTGCTGCCTTCGGCTCTGACTTGAAATCCTCGAGATAGGCATCATTATGCCAGCTGCTTGATAATGGTGCTGCATACATCCCAACTTACTGTTGCAACCCCGAGTAGTTTTTTTTGTTTATTCATCTAGAACAAGAACAGTGAAGTAGACTCTGCTATTGAATCTTTTTGTAAATAATAAATCTTTTTTTCTGTGCAATATGAATCAGCCTGCTTTTGATAAATTGCTTAAATAAAGCTTATTAATGAAAGTGTCCTATATTTAATGGTGGCAAAACATGTAAGGCATAGGTGGTTGATACATGTGACCTCTGAACAAATACAATTCCAAATACAAAATGAAACGTGTGTGTGTGTGTGTGTGTGTGTGTGTGTGTGTGTGTGTGTGTGTGTGTGTGTGTGTGTGTGTGTGTGTGTGTGTGTGTGTGTGTGTGTGTGTGTGTGTGTGTGTGTGTGTGTGTGTGTGTGTGTGTGTGTGTGTGTGTGTGTGTGTGTGTGTGTGTGTGTGTGTGTGTGTATATATATATAAGGGGAACTTCACAGATAAGGGCTGGTAACTAGGCCTTATTTTTTTAAACTGCAATTAAGGTTGAGAGTTGAATATTTGCCATTTTAAACATGCTGATTATCTTACCGCTGTATTTTGAGTGAAAACTTGTAATACCAAACTCCTTGCCATTCAACATCCATTGATGCTTTTAATAATGTTATGATACTGGTAGCGAAACATTAAAACGGAGCTTTGAACTGTGTTGAATGAATTCTCCATTTTGTAAACTACAGCACATGATCTTATGATGCCTTCACTAACGAATGGCCTCGGAGACCCAAGACAAATCTCAGTGATGGTCTCCTTTTTTTTTGCTGGAGGCAAAGTGGCTATGGAGAAATTCAAATTATCCAAATATGTGTTTCAACTGCCACCATGAAGATCCTCATGTCCTCACATGCCCTATTCAAGATAACCGACTTCTTCTCTGGTATTAACTGGCTGTTGGTGAACCATTATCCCTTTTTGCTCTTAAATTAATTAGAGGATTATGTGCTTTCCTTGACTGTTTACATTCCCCTTTGCATGCCTATTCTTCTACTTTATCTACTGCAGCTTGCATTTTGTTTTATTTTTTATGTCATTACAATTTGATCCGGAGTGCCCTGCCATCAGTGTACATTGATTTTCCTACATTTTACTCCACCTGTTAAAGAATGCCATTAACTACTGGTGGGATTATTGATGGGATTATGCCTGTATCCTATCATGTTAAACAATTTTAATTCTGATCTTTCATATGAAGCTATCTTCTAAGGCTCCACTTTGTCAACAAGTTTTCAATGGGGATTTCCTGCCATTGGATGGTAATGTGTCTCAATGGAAACGATACCATCTTGGATTAATAAAGTATTTCAAGTGGAACCTTGTCCACCTTTAAAACCTTGCAGGACCCGAGGTGAGGAAGTGGACAGTAATGCATTGGGCAAGGAGGCTGACTACTTTAAATCCACATCCCTGTTAAAAAAAACGAGTAAATTGATTATTTGACAATGAACTCACCTCCTGTAAGTCAAGAGCATGGGAGACGTTCAAATCAGGCAGTTAAAAAAATAAAATTAATAATAAAAATTAAATGATGTTTTTGTGTCATCATAGTAACGTGATGTCTCATTTTTAATTATACCGTGTCACACCCATCCATTCATCAGGTGATGTCAGTCCCTGGGGGTTTTCAGGGTTTTTAGGCTTTAGGGGGGCATGGGACTGAATGGTTTCGGACACACTACAACCACAAACACACAGACTCTGCTGTCAGTGCCGGTGACCACGTGGGTGAGTGAGCTGGTCAGCTGACTGCCGGAGGAGGAAGAGGGATGAAAATGGAAGGGAACCGGGACGAAGCTGAAAAATGTATTAAAATAGCGACGAGAGCCCTCGAGGCCGGAGATAAAGAGAAGGCGTTGAAGTTTCTCATCAAAGCGGAGAAGCTGTATCCAACAGACGGGGCGAAAGGTAAGGGCCGTGTGTAGCTGACCCGGCCGGGGGCTAACCTAGCGAAGGACCCACTGTAATTCAATTACCAAGTGTAAGCTAGCAGAGCTACTTGCGTTGGTTAACATCCCCACCAGCCGTCTCTGGCTCACAGCAAGTTATCTTTTGGCTATCTCATAACACATATGTATATTATTACCTAACGTTAGTCGAGAATAAACTGTCTTTAAGACGGGGAAACCCAGAGCAACACATATCTGAGTTAGCGTTAGCTCAACTAAGTTGTGGGCCCAGCTAACCTAGCCAGCGCTTCCCCGTAGTGGACTTCTTGGCTAATGTTGATTTATATATATATATATAGTGACGATAAGTGAATACGTGTTATAAACTGTACTTCTGGCAGCTTTCGATGAAGCAATGTCACACAACAACTAAGCGATTTGTGAATCGTTAATCCACGATGAAGCCACCGAAGATTGATGCTAACGTTAGCTTCCATTCATTGTAAACACTGAAGATTAGCAGACCTTTTCTTTTTAAAGGACTTGTGTTAGCTGCCGTTTCATTTTCACTTCAAGTAATAGACGTTGGCCTGTTCGTGTAGAAGGCTCTGGGTCCCAATGAGAGGGATATAGTCGCGGCTACGACTTAATGCTGGCCAGCTGACTGCCAATCCTTTAATTGAATGAAGGACTCGGGGTATATAAACGAATCCGGGACACACAACTGTCTGCGAGGTAAACGCTGTTTAGGCTGAGAAAGAATGGAACGGACAAACGGATAGTCAGTCCTTAAAATGTTCTTTAACATACAGGATTGTGAGAGACTGTTAAATACACGTTGACATTGATGACGAGGAGCTCCTCCATGTTAAATTGTAACCTTTCAGTTAAAAGGTGAGTGAGTGAGTGAGAGGAGCAGTAATGGATGACAGTTGCCAGGCTTCCCACAGGAAGGTCATTCCAAGCCTGTACCTTGAAAATACACTACATTTAGGTGTGCATTGAAAGGAGCAGGGGAGTATGGGTACTGTGTGGGTCCCAAAATCAGAGTTCACAATGCTTGGGTGAAGATTCACTGTGAGTGAGTGCGTGAGCGAGTGTGTGAGTGTGAGATCAGGGAGCTCTGATGTTGCAATTCAGGATGTCGCAGGTGACGGGTTGACTGAAGAAGGCAGGCCAAAAAGGCACCCGTACACCTGCTTTCCTCATAACCGTTGAGATCACTGCAGCTGTGTGCGGGGGTTGTACCTGTATCACAGTCACTTTAATATTTGAGTTATCTGGCATCAGTAGACTGGTTATCAACCGGCACATGAAACCTAGCAGTTTCCAGTCTACGGTGAATGTGTTCACATTGTAACGCGTTGTCAATATGATATCATTAAAATGCAGCATCAAGAGATCAAATGCATAGATTGAGCAACAGATTAATAAATTAAACTATTCATCAATGTGGGCAAAGGAGGTTATTGCAGCTGCAAAAACACATTAAGCACGAGGGGCTTTTTTTTTTAATACGGTAATCATGACATTGTCGACATAAGTAATCTCGAGTGCTGTGGAAAGAGGGATTATGGTTGTGCAACTGCAAGCAGCAGTGTGCTTATATTACACATGACTGCATAGTGATGAGTTATCCATGCATAGACAATAAGGAACATTATTACAGTTAAAAGCATTTGCATAATAAACTTGAACATAAAGCGCCTTTCACAGCAAAGGTTTGCGCTGTACTCGTCACTATGTGTAGAATATATCACTATGCTCCCGCTTTGCTCGCCGCAATGCCATCGTGGTGTTCCACAAGCCACTGGAAATGATGCGTTTCCGAGAGCAGTGGCATAATTGATGCGTACCATGCACTACTGGAGGGACACTGCAAATAAGGCAAATAAGTGAATATAAAAGGAGGGAGAAGTTTAATCAAGGTCCCTATGACACACTCAATAAAATACAGGGGGCTCATTTCAAGTTTGCATTCTCACGGGCATATTTTTTACATAATACAATCGTAATTTTAATTATTCTATTCAAACGTTCTTCCCTCGAGTTGCAGTAATTTAGATCCAGTCAAAGAGTTGTAGTGTTTGTTGTTCCAGTACATTTAAAGTAGTAGTGTAGTATAAACCAGCAATTGTATTGATCATTGACAACTTGATTATGGCCAACTATCAGGTAGCTCATTGGAAAATGGCAATTTCATTTTATATAATTTTGATAATGGAAGAAAAAACTGGGTCTGCAAACAAAAAGTACTGTGCACTTTATCACTATTGTCACTTTTAAATTGGAACGTAAAATTGGAAATCTTTACTCTGTTAGATTGATGACACTTTTTGTAGAGCCACGGTAAGTGGAAAGATACGCTTCATTACCTTTTAATGTGGTCACCTTTACCTGACTTTGCAGCATAGACGACTGTGATGATTTACTCTGTTTGTTAGGGAGCTGCCGCCATGACAACGCCAGGTTACGTCCAACGTTAACTTGTCTTGCATTGCCCCATATCACAATGCATCACATGCTTATAATGCACAATCTCAGAAATCATTACATGCAAAAAGCTTGGGCAGATACTGAAGTTAATAATTTGTCATTTAATTCATCTTCAGACTTTTCCTCTCTTCTTCAGCTTTGTTGGACGCGTTAATGAAGAATGGGAGCTCAGCCGGTAACGGTGCGTACCGTAGGAGAACAGCAGAAAGCACCGGGGCACAGCCACAAAGGGAAAGCCAAGAGACCGGTGGAGGCGACTCTTCTAAAGGCTTCAACAAAGAGCAGGTTGAAGGTGTGCAGAGGTGAGGACATTCAGGGTTCACTTTGCTTTCATGTTGTATTTCCTTTCCCACTAATTGGTACTGTGTTCAACTCCTATTTTGGTGCTTTCCTTCAGTTGGCCATGTGACAGCAGTACTGTTTCTATCATACTTGTTTCATCCTTTCGACTCTGGCTGCAGGAGGACTCTATAGTCTCTGTAGTGTTGTGCACACAGCTAATTGTCTTGGGAACCTTGTAGGCTTGGTGTCTTCCCCATGAGGTGATAAAGTGAGAGACATTTAGCGGTGTAAACTAGATAGAGATTTAGGCAGTCAGTGCATTTTATCCCAGTGTAGGCCCTTAATCATTTCCTAGAGGGCAACTTGAGTGCATTTAGCTGCTTGTCTTTATACAATCCTATCAGTCTTTTCACATAAGATCCTTTGGGGAAGCTTCAGTGGGTTAAAATGGCATAAAAATAAGACCAGTTGTGCATTTGCATTAAATATGCCTCCCATGTGACCTCATTAGTAACCTTACTCCAGTCAGTGATTCAGTGAGAGGTAGACTGGGTGATAACTCATTATGGACTTGTAATACCTCATGGTGATTTGATCGTATCCCAAGTTATGATTTACACCAAACTGTAATCAAAAACTAACAAAATGACTTGTGAAGCGTTATTTCTGATGTATGAAAGTGGAAACATTGAACATTAGTTTAATTACTCAAAATGTGATTTGCTGTATTGTATTTGAAAAATGTTTTATATTAATTTTGTAAGAGATTTCAACCATAGGCCAGTGTATGTGCCGATCCACTGTCAGTATGGGACTAGTTTCATACTTCTGAATGAAGCACGTAGGGAGAGAGGACGGACCATTTGACGTAAAATTTTAAAAAATGGCCTCAAATACGCTTTGGTGGACACGGCCCCTAATCAATCAATTATACATGCTTGTTATTAAGAAGGTGACGGGGAAAGGAAATGTAACCCGAAAAGTAAACTCGAGGAAAAAACATTTTTTCACCTGCCTTTCTGTGGGAGTGGTGAAAATGACCCACTGGATTGTTTTTACCCGTTTCACTCTCTGTTCCTGTCTTTCAGAATAAAGCGGTGTAAGGACTACTATGAAGTGCTGGGTGTCAATAAAGAAGTCAATGAGGATGAGCTAAAGAAAGCCTACAGGAAACTAGCGCTGAAGTTCCATCCAGACAAGAATCATGCACCTGGAGCAACAGAGGCCTTTAAAAGTAAATGATTGTTCACACTTCTCTTTTCTGAACTATTTTAAATGCAATTTAACACTAACAAAAAAACAGTGTGAGATGATTTATGTCCACAATTTCGCCCTCCTCCAGAGATTGGTAATGCATATGCAGTGCTGAGCAACCCAGACAAAAGAAGGCAGTATGACCTGACAGGAGGAGAAGAGCCGAGCAGCCCGGGTCACTCACATGGAGGAGGAGGCGGAGGAGGCTTCGACTTCCACAGGGGCTTTGAGGCCGACATCACTCCCGAGGACCTCTTCAACATGTTCTTTGGAGGTGGCTTCCCCTCCTGTAAGTGCACAGGAAGTTCATCATTTCCCATCTACATTTGATTTGTGTTTTATCAAAATATATAGATTTTTATTCATATAATGTCATGATGTCACATGTTATCACTTTAATAGTCAGTAGTTTTGTTTTTTAATCTAGATGTGTGTGAGAAATATGAGAAATATAACCATGTGATCAGCAGGAGACTCCTTAATTGATCCTCCACTCTGCACCATTTAACTTACACTGTATTGCGCAATGACAACAAGTGAAAGTGTGTACCTTAATGTAGAACAGGAAGAAATGTAGATTGGAATACTGATCTTTAGAGTAGGTGCTATCAATGACAGTTCTTTGTATCTGACCTCAGTCATAATGTTTTTGTTCCACAGCAAGTCCACACACCTTCACCAACAGCAGAACGAGCTATAGCCATCAGACGGATTCCCGACAAGAGAGAACAGAAGAACGGGGAGATGTATGTACACAGGTTTCAATTTTGTAGAGGATACACTGTGTGTGCGTTTGTGTAAATTAAGTACTAATTGAACTGTGTTTACCTCCAGGGTGGCTTCTCAATGTTTATCCAGCTGATGCCCATCGTGGTCCTGATTTTAGTGTCAATACTGAGCCAGATGATGGTGTCGCCTCCACCTTACAGCCTCTACTCTAGACCGTACGTCCACACACGTTTTCACACGTTTTCTGCATCACTGTGGCAGACTTGCTAGTTGCTTGCAATGGTAGGAAGCTAATTACCACGACATGACCAGTTGGCACGAACGGCTCATCCTTGAGTGAATGTGACGCTAAAAAACACCTTCAGGGTGCAACGTAGGTGAGCATTTACTACAGTAGCGTTTTCTCACAACAACTTGTGTCTCCCTCCAGGTCCACGGGTCAGACTGTAAAACGGCAGACAGAAAACCTGCATGTCGACTACTATGTCACTAGAGATTTTAAGTCTGAGTTTAAGGGCTCGGCGCTGCAGCAGATTGAGAAAAATGTGGAGGAGGACTATGTATCCAATGTCAGAAATAACTGTTGGAAGGAGAAACAGACAAGTGAGTAACCCTCAGAAGTAGCTTTCTGAATACAAGAATAGCTTCTTTGCACTTTCCTTACACCTCACTCGCGTTGTTTTTCTGCTCATCTCGTCTAGAAACGGACCTGCTGTACGCTGCCAAGGTATACAGGGATGACCGAATGCGTAAGAAGGCAGAACTTATGACCATGGATAACTGCAAGGAGCTGGACAGACTAAATAAGCTTTTCAGGGGAGGATGAGTTGGATGCATTTAGATTGTGTAAATGTTTATGAATAGATGTGTATGTTCATGTTTTTTTAAGGATGATTCTTTACACTAGAAGCAAAAACTTTATGAAATAATTTAGCTCTAATGTTGAAGTTTTAAAATGTCCCCTCTCCCCATACACTTCCTCACTTGAGCCTGACCCCAGGAACCGCCTTGTCACATCTTAACGAAGCAATCTGTAGAAAAGCCTGAGACTTTTTCTTTTCTTGTATTTTCCTGGAAACAAGATGAACAAGGACACTTGATTGTAAAGGCATGTGCTTTGAGTAGTGAGAACCCAACCAAATCACAAACGGCTTTCATCTGCTTGACGTAAATGTAATCTGAGAGACTTCGTAGGTTGTGTCCTCCCAGCCAAATCCATTTTGTGAAGAACATGGGGACAATCGAAGAAAAGAAGAATAAGGCCGTGCTGCTTCTAGCTTTCTACTCGCCTCGGAGTGTGGATGAAGGTCAATGGATTATGAAGAGAGACCTGTGATTTTTTTGCTACAAGAGAACGTTTTATGTCGTCGTCTTCAAAATGTGAAGTTGGTTTGGACTAAACATGGAAGGACATTTAAACTGTTATTCATACATGGTTGTACATTTTCATTTCTGAATGTTTGAAGTTTATGCAGTTATTTAAGAAACTATAGAAGAAACAGATTTTCTTCAATGCTCGCCTAATCATTTAAATAAAAGTAAAATTATTACTATAGACTGGATGTATTTTTGTCTCTAATTCAGATGCCAAAGAGCCAATTTAGCCAAATTCTATAAAATATATACACTTCTTTGCTGACACCTGTATGTATGTGTATATAGCCATGTGGATAGTGTTGCTACACGGACTATTTCTTTTGTCTCAGTCTTGAGTGACCGAGACATTGTTGACCCTTTGCACAGTGGTGGAATGTAACATGAGTACATTTGCACAAGTATTCTTAAGGACATATTTAGCTACTTATCAATGATGTGAGTAGTCTTATCCCCCCCCCCTCCTTATGTGTGTCCCTTCTGAAAATTTGATGAAGCCCATTTCTTACAATTATATATTCCTTGAGTGAAGTGCATACATATAGGCTAAATTAAACACAGATTCCATAGAGGTGAATATTAAAATAATATACAGTTCATTATAGATTAGAATGTGATGTATGAACCTTTAGATTTGAAGATTAAATGTTGAGTTAAATATTTTTGAGAATGTATACAATAATTTTTATGGAAGAATCTGAATCGTGTCATGGATCCCACAAAACAATTCTACAATGTACTGTGGTGGAAGTGAAAATAACAGAAACACAAAGGGACCCTCACATCCACAGAGACCATAATATGGACCCTCATGTATGGATAACCTCTCTCTCTCTCTCTCTCTCTCTCTCTCTCTCTCTCTCTCTCTCTCTCTCTCTCTCTCTCTCTCTCTCTCTCTCTCTCTTATTATATATAATATACATATATATATATATAATATACATATATATATATATATATATATATATATATATATATATATATATATATATATATATATATATATATACATATATATATAATTCTGACTCAGAATATCTTCAATCTCTCAAATGCATCGAAAAATGAATATTTTAAAATTTTCTTCACTGACGCTGCAACTAGTGACATCATCGCCATTGGTTTATCAGCAGTCACGTGACAGTGTCAAACCCGGAAAACGACATCCACGGCCGCGACAGGCACGCAGGCTCTTCTGCTCGGTGCCTGTGAGAAATGAAAACAACCGGAGGTGGACCTTAAGATGCCAGCAAGACAACATTTTTTGGATAACCAGTTTTAATGTGTCGGAAAACGGTGGTTTCTGCCTCTAACGTTAAGTGGACGATGCACTACCACAGCCACGTCTGTGTTTTGCTGTTGACTTTGTACTACTGTGGAAGTCTCCCGGCGGTGTCTGCCTGTAAGCAGGAGCCAGAGACTCCAGACTGGAGGATGACCCTGAAAACCATCCGCAACGGAATTCATAAGATTGACACGTACCTGAACGCAGCACTGGACTTGTTTGGTGGCGACGACGGGCTCTGTCATTACAGGTGCAGCGATGGTAAGCCAGCTCCTTTCTCTGCCGGGACTGATAGCTGCTGGTGAACTGGCACAAATTATTTACACCTGTCCTCTACCTTGCTATGTCAAGCCGACATTAAAATAACCAGTACCAGATTTATGGATAAATATAGGCGACTATGAATTTGACTTTGGGAGCCAGAGGATATACATTATCGCCCCTATGTCTGCCCAGTAAGCCATTAATCTGTGGTTTGCTGATGTGTTTATCTCTGACAGCGAGATAACTGACTGAGGCAGAACAAGAAACATCTTCACCTTTGCTCCTCTCTCCCAGGGTACAAGCCGGCTCCTCGTCCCGGATACAAGCACCCACCGCCCAATGGATGTGGCTCCCCGCTGTTTGGATTTCAGGTAATAGTTTGGGAGGTTTAGAACAAGCAAACTTTATCTTCTACATTATAAAATGTGTAGGTTTTTTATATAAGTACACACAGTATACAACATGTTTGTTCCACATGTGGATACAAACAGTCGGTCTGATATCCAATAGCCAATATGTTCGGTATTGGGCTCAAACATCCAGCATTAGTCAGACTTAATGATACTAAATCGTAAACAAATAACATACTTTATTTTTCATTGGCAGTATTGGTTTTAAATAAATGGCTGCGACCACTGAATTCTGTTTTTTGTCATTGCTGAAACTTTATTCTTCAGATTTTACTAGTCACAGACCCATTATTTCATTATTTGATTTGAGGGAAATCCATGTCTTTTTCATTTGAATGTAATTTTTAAAATCCGTTCTAAAGAGTGATGAACCTGTTTTTCCTCCCCAGTTTGACATAGGCATCCCGTCCATGACCAAATGTTGTAACCAACATGACCGCTGCTATGACACCTGCGGCAGTGAGAAGCACAACTGCGATACACAGTTCCAGGACTGTCTTGAGACCATCTGCAGGAATGTGCAAAGGACTCTGGGATTGGCCCAGAGTGTCCAAGGTAAGAGGATGAGCCAATGATCATCATTGATCATCTCCTTGTCTCTCAGTCGTCCGGCTATCGACCTGGAAGTTGATATCAGTGCTCCATCTTGTCCCAATTCCTAAAATGCATCTCAAGGAGTGAGGAGGCTTATCCACGCTGGTGTAGAAATCTTTTTGGCAAATATATTTTGAAAATAAAAAAAAACATATTTGTAACATTGAAAATTTGAAATATCCTAAGTTCTATATTTAAGATTTGAGGTGGAATTCCAATCAAATATATCTTGCCGCATGTCTCTCTACGCTGCCGTGAGTGTGAATGCGATAGTTAGTAGGACAGTAAGGTGATAGCATGGGCCTCATTTCAAACCACTGTTGTATATAAGCTTATGTTCTTGTTTTTTCTGTTCTTTTTTGGCAGCCTGTGAGTCAGCAGTGACTCTGCTCTTTGATGCTGTTATGCATATGGGATGTAAGCCATACCTGGACAGTCAGAGAGAGTCCTGTGTGTGTCAGTACGAAGTGAAGAGAGAACTGTGACACCATCGTAGGATCAAGACTGTGGAACGGACTGGTTCAAAAGCACAACACTGACAGAAGGATGCCAGCAGTGACGTTTTCTTTCAGATTTTCTCAGGGATGCTCCTTTGGCTTTCACTGACTTGTGTCGATCACCTCCCTTCATTGGAGTCTTGATATGTAGACATCTACTAGACAAAGTAAATGTGAAAACACCTAGAGGACGGTTAATATCTTTACAATGCAGTTGATTATTTATTTTTTGTTAATAATGTTAGTGTATTTGCCCTGTGGTGGACTGTAAACAGGGTGTTCTGAGTTTCTATGGATTGTGGTTGTTTGGATAGTGCTCAACACTTTATTATATGGGTTTGTAATTTCCTAATAATTCCCAAAGAAGGTCTGTTGTAAAACAAACCAAAAAAAAGGATGTAATTTGGCACTGATTATGGGTTAAAAAAAGAGACGGTGTAAACTGAGCTGTTGAACTGAGGAAGTCCCTCTTGAAAATGGCAACGGTTTCACACATTTGTCTTTATTTTTCCTGTAATTATCCTGTCATTATTAACTCAAAAATAAAACATTACTGCCCAGCTCCCTCTCACCACCCTAATAGGAACACCTGATGAATAACAAGACAATAATTGTTTCGACAACATCTACAACTATTGTGGTTCTTCCTTTTCTAGAATGTGTCAAATATTTGTAAAACATCACACTGGTGACACACTGCGAATAAAACCTGTATTAAACTGTCATAAAAAATAAAGAAACGTTTTATTGATAATTCTGTGTCAGTTGTCATCATTGACATTTGTGTTGAAACTATGTTTCTTGAACGCAGCATCCAGAGTCGAGTCTAGGGACCACTGAGGAGCGGCTCCGCTTTATCCCTCAACCAAGAGCAAAACAACTATTTTAAGTAAAGTTTATAACGTGAGAAAAGGAAAAGAAAGTGTGGATCATAAATTAATTAATTAATTTCGTTATTTCTTCTCAACTGCACAAATCCTAGTCTCAACTCCCCGTATTTGAATGTTTGATGACTCGCTGTTGCAATGTGGCAAACGCGGAAGTCCTGACTGTTGACCTTTGACTGACAGGCGCGACAGCCAATCGCGTTCTCCGGTTTTAGCTCTCAGCCAATGAGTTACAGATGTAAGGGGAGGAGCCACGCCCCGGCTCCTCGGCGTTACTTTGACGAAGCAAATTCATTTTTTCCAGCGGTGTCAGTTGGAGTCAAGAAGACAACCTGCGAACATGTCTAACACGGCAGACGACAGATGCGGAGGTAACGACCTTACACGTATAACTTTCATTTAAAGGAAACATACGTGTGTGACCTTTTGCGCACGGCGTTTTCAAAAGTTAGGGGGAAAAATATATTTTCAATGACTTCGATGTGACGATAACAAGCTCAGTATCATGAGTGAACCTGTTTACTATCGCTTTGCTACTGTTGTTACATGAGAGTTCCCGCTGCCATTGTTCTTTGTTTCCAGTCACAACGTTAGGTTCATTAAACCATTCTCAAAATATCAGCACTCAATATACTTTCTCTCGCCTTCGCAGGAAGCGTTGCTCAGTTCAACACATTGGCAACAGACAGGGCGGGTGAGTTACACTCATTTACATAGTCTCTTCCTTTCTTTCTTTTTTAAAGGGTTTATTATCAGTGAAGTCCGAAGTACAACCAATTTAAACAGGGTGATATTAATCATCAATCTTAAATTGCCTCGATTTTTACTGCTCAGCATGTAGACAGGATGTCACTTCCCCATATATCCTGTCATCCTGTGTCATTTAGAAACTGATCAGCACTGTTTTAATGGGGGGGAAGAAGCGAACAGTCAGAGCATGAAAGATGTGTTTGGACACCTAAAACCAGAAGAGCTGTTTCATTGCTGTTAACTTGTATTATGTTGTTTAAGGTGTTACTTAAAAACTGCCAAATGAGTGCACACAAGCAAAGATATGTGTACCTGCTAATTGACTTTTTTCCCCAGTCAGATAATACCTTGCAAGTTGTCAAACACCCTGAGCTGCTGCAAACAAAGTCCAACCTACATTTGTGTAGGGTGGGGTTGGGTATGGAGGTGTCACTTTTGGCCTCTGTTCTTTTAGCAGCCTTTGCCATCTTTCTCCACCTGTCACTCAGGCATTGAAGGCTGTGGGGACTCTAATCTGTCAGAACAATGGCTGCTTGACCCCTTACCAGCAGCACTGGAGCAATTCATGCACCTGTAGTTGTGCTGCTTAACAAAGAAGCCTGAAAAGCCCAATCCTACTTTGTATTTGTGATATTTAAAAAAAAAGAAGAAGCTGTTTTAAGCAAGTTTTTTAGTAATAACAGCATATTCTACTTTGCCGCGTGGGTATTCATATATGTGTTGTGTGTTTTTTTTTAAAGCGTGCACAGAGAACTTAACAGAGACTGATGCATTCATCAGAAGGTAAACACGTTTCACCTTGTTTGTGGAGTTGAAGCTGGAGATTCTCACCAGCACTCATCTAATATTCATTTGTTTCGGTGCCGCTTTCATGATGAAACAGCTCTTTAGCTTTGGATCCCGCAGAAGAGTACAAGATGGACAACAAAAAACGAGGGCTTGCACTCATCTTTAACCAGGAGCGCTTCTTCTGGCGCCTGGGGTTGAACGACAGGCACGGCACCAACGCCGATCGCTACAACCTGGAGAGAAGGTAACACTTACCAGCCAGCTGCTGGAGAGGGAACATTATATTCTGCAAACGTGTGCAAAAGAGCTTGTCTGTACATGTTGAGCAAACTGTAAAGACTTTAACTTCACCTCTCTTTTAGACTGAATGAGCTGAACTTTGAAGTGCAGGCTTATGATAACTACAAACAAGTGGAAGTGTTGGATAAAATCAGCGAAGGTAAACACATGCATGATCACGTGTGACACCCAAATGACTAAATATATATGCGGAAAGGCAGCGTGTCAAAGTCATTACCGTTGTTAACCTGCTTTTACACTTTAACTTGTGTGGCGAGTTTAACAAATACCTGATTTTCCACCAGCCGCCGAGGCCAACCATTCAGATGCAGACTGCTTTTTGCTCGTCTTCTTGAGCCACGGCGAGAATGATCACGTTTATACCCACGACGGCAAGATCAGCATTCAGGACATCACATCCCTGTTCAAAGGAGACAAGTGCAAGAGCCTTGTGGGAAAGCCGAAGATCTTTATACTGCAGGTACGTGCAAACAAAACCCGGTCAAATCCAGCAGAATACGGCAACAATGCGGCGTTACCTATTTTTGAATGCTTCGCTTGGAAATCCATGGTTCCTAAAAGGTGAAGGTCGATGTGTCCGTCACTAGGCATGCCGCGGAGACAAGCACGATGAGCCAGTGATGGCCTGCGATGCCGTGGACAGCGAGCTGAAGACGAATGAAGTGGTGGTGGACGCCAGCGCCGTGCACACCCTCCCTGCTGGGGCCGACTTCATCATGTGCTACTCTGTGGCCGAAGGTGAGCCGGCAGGGAATGTTTCAAACTCTCAATCTGCTCATGATGGGAAAATCCACTCTTCATTTCATACGTTGAAGATGTAAACGTTGAACAGTAATCCTACTTAGAAACTAGAGTGAATTATAAACTGTGGCCCTGAGAGCTCAATGACATCACACACACAGTGCTTAGGACAAAAACACAAGCAGGAACAAGTAGCACAGACAACAACAGAAACGGTTTCCAGGGGAATCACACAGCTGAGCCACGCTTTTGTTTGTAACTTATTTAGTTGTTGAAGTCAGCGATCCCTGAATCATGTTCGAAAATTAGCTCAACGGTAGTTATGTGGGGCTGCACGGTGGTGTATCGAACCCGGTTCGATACCCGGGTTTGCATATTCTCCCCGTGTAAGCGTGGGTTCTCTCTGGGTTCTCCGGCTTCCTCCCACAGTCCAAAGACATGCAGGATGGGGATAGGTTCATTGATGACTTTAAATGCCCGTAGGTGTGAATGTGAGTGTGAATGGTTGTCTGTCTCTAGATGTTGGCCCTGTGATAGACTGGCGTCCTGTCCCGGGTGTACCCTGCCTCCGCCCAATCGTTACAAATTACGAAAAGTTATCTACTTATGTATTTTCTTACTTTGATGTATATGTAGCTCTCTTTTTCACCCTTTTGCTATTCAGTCGGTAACTATCCTGTCCTGTCACCCGTGTCGCTTCTTAAGGCTACTATTCCCACCGAGAGACCATCAACGGCTCCTGGTATGTCCAGGATCTGTGTGAGCTGCTTCAAAAGTACGGGGACTCCCTCGAATTCACAGAATTACTGACGCTGGTCAACAGGAAAGTGTCGATGCGGAGCGTCGGGAACAGCAGCGACCGGAATGCCATTGGGAAGAAGCAAGTACCTTGCTTTGCTTCGATGCTCACCAAGAAACTCTACTTCCGACAAAAAAAGTAACCGTTTCAGACCTCAGTGATAAAATGAGCTGGTTTTATATTCATTCTTAGGGAACGGGTTCTCCTGTGAGATTTTAAAGAATGTTGCTGTTTTCTCTAGTCTTCAGCATTTTGCAAATGAACACTATTATTCACAGATACACTGAACAATCGGTTAACTGGCAGCCATAGACTTCACAGTGAAAATCAATGGTTATAAAATAACAGGAACAGCTTGTGTTCACATGCACTGAAGAAATGTGACCTCAGCTTGGGCCTCATTCCATTCCAAATTGTGTTTTCACTCATAGTGTAAAGTTTCTTGGGTAAAACAATGAACTGCTTAATAAAGGGGTTTTAAAGGTTTTGCATTTGCATGACAGTCGAAGACAAAGTAGGGTAGCCGAAAAATCATGTTATGGGATTAGATTTACTGGTTTATCTGGTCCCTACTGAATACACCAGATAAACCAGTGAGTCAACTGAACTGGTTTCCTGTTGCCAGGGTCCACCCCTCAAACATTATTAAAGGTAATATATTTTTATGAAATAAAACATCGACATTTAGGAAAAGACAGCAGAGACTTTTTTTACACAGCAAATGTCCTACATTTAACAACTCTTGACTATTAAGGCTTCATTTCCTGTCCAAATCAGGATCTAGGGGACTCACAACCCCAAATAAACAATTTTCTCAAGACCAGAATTCATATTTAAATACATTTTCCAATATCTAGCATAATTACTCCGATAACCAGTTCAGCCCAAAACATCCAGCATGAAGATCTTTTCACATCCAATTCTAGTTTTCAAGACTATGATGTATAATTCTTGAGACCGTGAGAACTGCATTATAGTTTAAGGTGTTCCTGTTATTTTATCAATACACATTTTGCACTTTCAAGAAATAGCTTCTCAATCGTAGGATTATGGACCACGATCTGTGTTCTTTTCTCAACCACTTGTCACATATTTGCTTTCTTTAATCCGGTTTAAACTACTGTGGTACGACACAAATGTTGCCTCGTCCTGCAGCTGACTCGTCTTCCCCTAACAAGCTGAGAAGACAGAAATTGACATTTTTGGAGGCCTCACACGAGGAAGCGGATAATATCGGATGAGGAACATGCCAGACTACTTTCCAACGTACTTTATCTTGCGAGGCAGGTGACATAACAGCATGACAACCAGGGTTTAATACTTCCATTATCTTTCTAGAATCACCAATGAGCACAAATCATCTCTCCTAACGAGGCACCACATAAACATGCTGTTTGTCTTCCGGCTCGCTCCATCAAAAAGGGAATTCTCGTTTGTGCTGTTCTTTGTGTTGTAGCAGTTTACAGTACATTAAATAATGCGTATTTGCACCCAACATGGCAACGAACACCTGTGTGTAAAGTACCTCAGGGAGGAGAGGTGTTTAAAAAAAAAAAAAAAAAAGTTGTACTGTGGACCTGAAACACCTCCAGCTGTGTCACATGATCTATGACTCAGGAAAAACAAAGCTACCAGCATACATTGATCCTGTATTTTTGTGGTCTTACTGTTGTGACTTTGTATAATAAAATCTGTGAAATTTGAGTTGCTGTTTTAATCCCCATACTGTGATTACATCCATCTTGTAAAACAGAAAAAAAGAGCTCAGGGTTAATATTTGTCTTCCAGCCACACCTTTCCATAATAAGACCGATCAGACAGACAGGAGATTCTCCCAATGTCTGGGAAATACTTTTTATTTCAATAGTTCTCAAAGACATAATCGCATCATTATCAAGACGGTAAACCAAACACAGAATGATATGGATTCCTAGTAAAAAGGCACCATTATCAAAATAAAGCAGACATTTAGTTTTTCCTCTGGAGTGTTTAAGGATGTGAGTTGTCATTAGTGGCATGGCTTGGTTCATGGCTTTGGCTGGATCTGTTCAAGTGGCAGCTGATATTCAGTCGGATATCTCAGACGTCTCAGGTCCTCCTCCACCTGACGCACAGAAAACACAGTCACACAGGCCACTTGTTACGAAACGTTAATTCAACGGGATTCTCACAAGGTAGTGAGTTATAATTGTTATAGTGTCTGGAAACAATGAGTGTATGAGAGTACAATTTTCATTTCATCGGAACAACAGTTTTCCCATCATCCCGCTTAAGCTGTATTTTGGGTTAAGTGCCAATTAGCAAATGTAACGATGGCAATATGCTAAACTATGATGTCTTGCATGGTAAAATGTGAGCAAGTTAACGTGTAACATTTAGCTCAAAGCCATTATATCGGACTTGTTTGCTAATATACTTATAGCTGTTATATTACATCAAATCAAAAGCTTTAATATGAGTGGGTCACTGAAATTGCAGAAATCTCTTGATTGATCTTTGTGTGTCCAAAACCCGTTTGGTGAGGTAGACTGTGTCTGTGGGATTGTAAGAAGTGAACCAATCAACCAACCTCAGCCAGCTCATTCTTCAGTTCATTGTATTTTTCCACGTTGAACTTTTTCCTGCCGGCCTCCTTATAAAAGTAATTCAGGAACTGTCTTTCTTTAGCGTCTGGGTATACGTAATCCTGATGGAAAGAATAAAGTGGGATTGCTATTAATGTGGGGAAGAAAAAAAAAAGCATCTGCACATGATTTTGTACAACAGAGCTCCAAGTTTAAATAACTATGTTAAATGAAGAGTTAAAAAGTAGACAAGAAGATTGATATCACTGTCCATTAAATATGAAATCACAGCTAGCAGCTGGCAAAAATTTAGCTTAGCATAAAGACTGGTGCTTTCAGGACTTCAAGATTTAAACGAGGGCTATTTAAGTGTTCACACTGTGAAGGTGATTTACTTGAAAATAAATATATATCCGCTGAGTCCACATCACGTGACAGAGTCTGGAGTCGTAATTCCACATTTTGGCCTCTATGTAAAATTGGCTTTAAAGCCCAGTGCTCTTGCTGGGGGCTTGTGATTTTCTGGAGGCTTGTCATCACTGTGAGGTTGCCAGGCTAGCAGCAGAGACATGAAGCCACTGTGGGCAGCCAATAAATAATTCAGCACTTAACCCCACATCAAACCACACATTGCCATGTGCTGGTTGGCTGGTTTCAGACAGAGCCAGGCTAGTTGTTTCCAGTCTTTATACTAAGCTAACTGCCGCGGGCTATCGCTTCCTATTTTATAGACCGACATGAGAGTCAGATTGATCTTCTCATCCAAACTGTTCCTTTATATGAAAACAGTTAAAGTCTGTAACTGCTCTTTTGACTTGCCTGTTTGGTAAGGACGTAATAGGCAAAGACTCCAATGCTGGTGGCATAGGTGATGAAGTAAGTGACGGGCTCCATCACGTCCCATGAATAGACCCACCACGTGAGCCAAGCCAGAGCTCCACCCTGCACGGATAACAGGGCCATGCCGGTCCAGACCACCCTGGAGCTGTGGAAACCTGCCGTATGGGACAGCTGCGCCTTCATCTGTCAGGGCCAGGCGACAATACATGAAGGGCTGGGTTAGCGGCTGACAAAATGTCTTCTGTTGCTTTCACTGTCAAGGAGATGCAACAAGGGTCGAGAAACATCTCCCACCTTCTCCAGGGGGGACAGCTCTTGTTTGAGGTTGTCCATCCTCTCCAGCAGCTCCCTCTCTTTCAGCAGGTGGTGTTCAGGCAGATGGAGGGCTGCGTGCAGCAGATGCACAACGTGCTTCATGTCCTGCAGGTCCGTGGCGAGCTCGCTGGTATACACTGCAACAAAAGACACGGGGAAAAAGTGGGAGCGGGATGAGAAAGTGAGAGAAGACGTGCTTGGAGAGATAACCGCTGCCGTTTATCAGCAGGCTTTAGGAGATGAATGTTTTGTACCCTTTTCAGGAGAGGTGACGTTGTAAACGGCATCGTTGATGACCAGCTGGAAGTCCTTGTCCAGGAGGGTGTCTATCAGCGCAGTGTCGGCTACAGGCTCGCCATCTGTCAGGAGAGGACACATGTCCAACTCACTACTTGTACTGCAATCACATAACAGGAAATAGATGCTAAACAGATGCATTCGCTACACAAATCTCACAGAAGGCGAGAGTAAAAAACGCCACAGATCTTCTAAAGCAATGAGACACATGGAGAATAGACTCCAATGTTGTATAAGCGGTCCTATTTCCTGAAATGATATCGATCTGTCTGCCACTCGGCCTCGGGTGGTGATTTCAGCAGCTTCTGAACAATGTGCCTGCACCTGTTTTTCAGTGGAGGTGGTGTAGAAAAAAACATGTTTTTCCGGTCAGGAGAATGTGAGTTAAGATGCACTGCAGGGGCGTTGTAATGTGTAGTGCAGTGAAATCCCAAGACGGATCTGAGGGGTCCCAATATGATTGATAAAAGGATAGAGAAACGGAAAACTCTTCCTCATTTTTTCTTGTGAAAAACTGTTGAACATCTTAAAAACCTTCAAAAGTAAGCCCCTCAGATGGGAAAAAAAATCACTCATTGGATGAACTGCTCATGATTTAAACCTGCATTAAAGTAGTACTCCACCAATTTAGTCAGTGGGGAAAATTGGTTAATGGTAACAGACAATCCAATCCATTCAAACCACGTTTACTCCTGACAAAGAACCTGTCAAACCAGTTTGCAACAAGAACGTGATCAGCTGAGCTAACAGATGAAGAGGTCTACCCTTTGAGAAAATCGAGGTTGTGGTCCCGGGGTCCTCTCTCTGCAGATCTGCGATCAGGTCTCCTACGCTCATCAGCATGGGTTTGAGGTAAAACAGACACTTCTCATTCCTGGACGGCAAGGGGACCTCCAGAACCAAACGGCCATATTTGTACCTCAAAGAAACGTCTGCAATAAACAATGAGGAGGAAATTATTTTTATGCCATATGTCTTGTGAACCCCCAGCATGAGTGATTAAACTCACAAACAGAGGGCAACTGTGTGTAGAGTGTACAACATAAAGGAACATAATATCATGTGGATGTAGTGACTGTATATTACCACTAGATGGTGCGAGTGTATTGTAGAAAAGCGCTTGACAATTTCCAAGTAGAGGCAGCCTCTGTTGAACCTGAAAAAGAAGAAGAAAGAAAGTATTACCAGCTTATTCACTTAGTTCTCTGTATTCAAACAACACCCCTCCCTTGGTGAAAGAGTAAATGGATCGATCCTGAAAAGAAGGTTCTGGAAAAGATCCATTCAAAATCCGTCTGCCAACATCAATTGAGTTTTCAGGACTTTGGCTCTACTCTGAAAGTGATTTTACCATAATATGAATTTCTTCATTACGCCTACTGCTCCATTCCTAAATGGTATGTCATCTATCCGATCACCCGATATTACAGATTCTAAACCAGCTCCCTTTTGCTGATGCACTTAATTAAATAATAGGCTTTTAAAGCTTAATGACATGCCAGCGTTTCTCTAAAAAAACAGAGTACTGCTAATTATTCTAATACTGTCTCTTTTAGTTTACATGCAAACATATATTTCTACTTAATATCCAAAGCCACTGGGGTGTGCAACAAAGCAGCTATTTTAGCACAAAGCTACCAACTTTACAAAAGACATTCAGCTTAATACCTCAATAATATCAAACTAAATCAAATGTACTAAATGGTTTCACAATAGCAGCATTAATAAAACATAATGTTCAGAATAGTAGTATGGATTTATACTATGTCCTACTCTTATCTGTGATGTATTTCCTACTAAAAGCTTTGAACACCAGCTGCTGTTGAAACACACGTTTAAACCTCCAAACAGAACCCATTCGTCCATAGCATTTTCTATTAAGCTGAGGGACGGGGGGGACGGGGGGGACGGGGGTTCCAACTGACATCTAGGGATGTGGCAGCCGTTCTCTCCCACCTCGTGATCCTCCAGCTGGGAATTTGTTCGATCAATATCACATTAAAGAGGAATAAGGGAGCCGTCCATTTTTACAGGCTGGGGAGGCAGACCGGCCTTGAGGCACAGTGATAGAATAGAATAGGGCCCAGATGTGCAGATGTCCCTCACAGGAAAAACAGCATTCACGCGCAGAATTGAGTAACTGCCTACGGGAACCGAGACTCTTGATGGTTGTCACATTAAACAACAAGTCATACTGGATCACATAAACGTAGGCAAGCTATACTGATTTGTTAGCTCACTGATGATTTAGTGCATCACACTGTGAAGGACATGATTTCATAAATACATTGTTCCACAAAAGAGCCCAACAAAGTGATCCCAATGAGACCCAATTTAAGCTGCTATGCACGTGTGAGATCTCCAGATGTTATTGTATAGTGGAAAGCTGTCACAGAGCCTTATCACTTATGCATCAGCAGACCAGCTCCCCGTGGGTAACGGGAAAATGTATTTTAAGGAGATATATGTATAAATTCTTTAATACCAGCGAAACAAGCATGGTGGTGTCCAAAATCATAACAATTGACTTGACAGAAAAACAGGGTTAACAAGAGTTTGAAGTGGCGATACATAGTGTGGTATAGAGGGACATAATCCATCCCTGTGTACGTGTAATGTTATAGTTTAATATATATAATTCTTTCAGGAAGGAAAGAAGGCCAGAACCTGCAATGCATGGGGTGAGACACTGTTTTGTATTAAGGGCTCAGTGTTAAACCAACATGTTGGGAACCACCAGCCCTAATACAACCATAGAAATTAAAAGGGATAGCTGCCACAGACGGAACAAATACATCTCTAACAGTTGACAAATCTACAATATCTCACTGTCATCATATAGGAGTGCAGCCATGCTGTCTAGTTGCTGTGCCTCCTCATAGTTAACCTCAGGGAGCAACACACATAACCAATATGTGAAACAGCCTGGAACAGAATCTTATAAGCCTCCCCTACGAGCGCCGCAGCCTTAGCGCCTCATCAAACTGAGTGGTGCAGGCGCTGACTGCCAAAAATATATAGTGTGGGTGCATAATGCCAATACCATGTCACTCTCCTTAGCAATCACTGCACGTCTCTGTAGTTCAGTTTGGTTGAGTGACAATTGTGCTCGGATTGCTGATGTGAAAAAACGTGATCTATCGCGCAGCATCAACGGGTGAGGCTGTTTGTCTCTTTGCTGAATATGTGTGTGTGTGTGACATTATTTCAATGGTCGAGTCCAGGCAGTTTATAGTCTATGTGCATTGTGCACCCATACCAATCCCATTCTAAATCAACAGAACCACTGTGCCAGACAAGGCCGCCCGAGAGCTGTGCGACGCATAATAGTCCATTTCCAAAGCCTTGCTGCCGTCTCTTGGTCATTACTGTCAGCCGCACACAGTATTATAAATATGTAGCTCACCGGCTGTCCATGTGGCAGTTACAAATGGTCTTACACGGTGCTATAATAACAATTAAGAACCATCAGGCATGTTTATAGCAAACATGATATCCATTCAAGGGGAGGATTGTTTATGAGTTCCAAATCAGCTGAAAAGCAGCGGACGACATGCTATTATTCATGACACTCATTACACTCAATGACAGAGGAAGTGCAATAATGATCTTTATGTGCCTTGAGGGGACAATGTGATTGTAACTGCGTAGAACTCGCAGGTAAAAAAACACAGAGAATCTTCTGTTAAAGAGTGTCTACAGCACAGCAGGGCTATAAGCCAAACGCTGACGTTAGCACGCCAACTTGCTAACGATCATCAAACATACTAACGTTTAAGAGGCCCGCCTGCTAACACTTGCTAATTACAATTATATGCAAAGCACGGCTGAATATCATTCATTTTGCAGGTATTTGGTCACAAACCAGAGTACTGTGTAATAAAACATTTCCATTCATCTAAATTAGGTGTGGAGATAGTTTATTAAAAAAAACCTCATGGTGACACTGGGGATAAAGTCTGGGGGTCACAAGAGTCATATTTCATCATCCGGAGGCCATTAATGTCTCTACAAAATTTCATGGCCCTCCATCTTATATTTATTGATATTTTCAGTCTGGAGGACAAACCAAGAGCCCCATATGCTAACATTGCTAGAAACAGCATAGTGGGTGGATATAATGAAATGAATAAAATTGTTAAAAAGGTGCTATATATATGAGATTGGGAGCATTTCTAATGCTCTCAGCACGGTGACAGGTGAGGTCGCAGCTAACAGTCCTCATGCAAATGTACCGCTCTCCTAGACGGGAGCAAGCCACCAGCCCTGAGCCGACGTCTGACTGCAGGAATCTCTCAGTCAATCACTCAATGTCCCACAAGTCCCATGCTACAGCCATTAAAATGATTTAAACCTACCATCTCTATGGGAACCGGAGGGCGGGTGCTAAGCTTCCACGACTACACAGTTCTGCTTTGAATATCCCATCTTGCACCTTCAGTCCTTCATCACATTCTATTTCTAATTAGTTTACATATCTAGAAGCGATATCGGTGATAGTGTTAACAGTGATACTGGCACTATTACACGCAAGGTACATTCAGAGGTCCTACACCTATCGGCTGCAAGCCGTGCACCCAAATGCCAGCAGGGTCAGCTCATGTGTCGGAGGGTAAATCAATTATTGATGTCGAAAAATGCCCAATCTCAGTGTTACATATGATCAATATACACAGCAAACACAAGTAACAGGCAATCACACCACGTCACAAGACAAGACAAGTACAGGCTGCAGAGAAGGGTGGGTCCTGCTACTCCACCCGATGACTAACTGGCTTTTCAATTGAACATTTCTTCTGCACACTTTTAGAATGCAGGGCAGTGGCTGTTAATCCACTGTCCTTCACACATTTTGGGAGTCAATTTGGAGCTGCGGGGAAAAGACGCTGCACACCCGCTCCTCATCTGCAAATGACTTCCTCTATTCTGATTCTGTCTGAAAACAATCAGCTGAAAGCATATTTATCCCTTGAGCTATACGTTTCTTATTTATGCCACGGCAACAGGAAGAGAGGAGCGAGAGAAGACGGTCATCTCCCTCCCTCTCTTCAGAGGAGCAGGCTGGGATCTTCCCGCTCAAGCAGTGATCATGGTTATTATGGTGACAAGCGGCCTCATTTTCCCTGCAGCCTCACGGCAGCGTGCTCCATTATGAATCCTGTCAGAATTGGCCTGTTGCATCGAGACTTCCGAAAGATATCTCCTCCCACTCCCATCGAGGGATTGACACCAAAAAGGGAAAGTGACTTTTCCGCACACACACACATGCACATGTGATAATAGCTCGCAGGCATGACTTGAAGCAGGGGGAAAGGAAGATATGTGAGGGTGATGAACGGCATAGAAAGGCTAGAATGAAAAATGGAGGCTGCCAAGAGCAGAAATTGAATTACTCCCTGATGCCATCATAGGAACAGCAGCACTGTACCATGAAATGATTTGCATTGATGCATTTTGTCTTCTGCTATTCAGTTAATGATGCAGTCGTGTTCGGAGTGCCAAGAGGAAACACACTAGGTGTGTGTTTTTACAAACACGCCTTACATGACATTATGACAACTAAAATGTTTTGGGACAATCAAATCTTAAAAAACGATATGGTAAAAATGTGCAAAAACATGGAAACGCACCAAATCAAATGGTTTAATTCAATTTGTGCCGGGAATGTGAATATGGCCTTTAGTCTGGCAGGTCCAACATGTTCCTAACAGCTTTCCAAACAAGAACAGTATGAGCGAAGAAGGTAATTATCCGCTTGAAAGACCATTCCATCAGTCTTCACTGAAACCAGAAGAGACTTTTATTGATTTAGACAATCCTTAAAGGACTAGGACGTTTCCTCGTACAGTAGCCTGACTCACTGGATGTAGACTGTGTGTATACGCCGCTGTCTATCTCTTTTGCAAGGGCATAGTCACTGCTTCCTGTGCTTAGCGCCGCTAAAGACATGGGCCAGAATGATAATGTGTGGAGCCAGACCCTCTTCAGCGCTGTGATAGTTCCAGCTATGCAAGACTACTCTTACAGTTAATCACTACTCAGCCACAAAACTCCAGGCTTAAAATCAGCAGGGATAGGAATACTGAGTAGGAATACTGTGGGGGGTGGGGGGTCACCGACTTGGGAAATCATGTGATGGATAAGACAGTCAAAATCATCAAAAAGGAGCAATAACAACTATTCCAAAGCAAAAGGGAAAACAAAATTGACTCCCTGTCCCTTTGCCTCTGTTCTTTGGTGAATCATATTTCCCCTTTGGTTCCACATAGCTGAGCAATTTATCATCACAGGGTCACACAAGGACTCCGTGGATAACTAGTTTCTTGGATTGAGACAGAAATCTGTAAGCAAAGTATGAGGTAAAAGTCTGCAAAGGGATTAACAATGAACCTAAACCGGTTTCATATGGGATTGTTGATTCTTTCGTTGGCCTCTAAATATAATTTGTGACCATAAGGTTGTAATAATGAGGTTATTTGAAAGATTCAATGACAGATCTCACATAGCATGCATTGTCGACAAGACAGTCCACAACGTTAGGTAACACATTTATGCTTTTATTTTAACCACCCAAATGATATGAGTTGTTTTATGTATGCGCATTTTTACAGGGAGTCAATACTGACTTGGCTCAAGCAGACTGCAGGTCTAAGCTTTAAAGCCTGTGCCAGACAAAAAATATTCAAATATCTCTAGGCGAATGGTGTTGCATAGGAAATGCATTAAACTTTTATAATCTACTTCAAGTGTTGCATAACGGTTTCTTAATGTCACCTCAAAAGTTTTGAGTTAGACTGGAGACGAATCCCATTCACACCTTTTCTGTATCTAGATAAGAGTTGCTGCAAAGAATGAAAAGAAGCATTTTTCGCCATGGTGTTCAAATATGGTACAAATTATATTCTTATTTTCCAGATTGACTCGGATCTGGATTTGCAAATGATGGCAGCATGGCTGGTTGACTCATCAATAAACATTGTGGGTCTCAGCAAAGTCAAGGGAAGCAATGCTGCCGTTGACCTTACTTATAATTCATTGGCAGAGGAAAGCGGCTCGTCTTTGCTATTCCTGCTTGGGACAGGAGGAAAAGGCAGGTTTAGGGTACCCTTCACCTTGTTGTGTTCAAACATTACCCACATTATTCACACTTGGCTCTGATCTGATTACACTGTGAGACAGCAGCTCCAGATATGTTATATTGCAGATCATTCCAACTATAATGGGTTCTGCATACATTTACATGCATTTTCTCATATGGAACCTGCATGTTTTCTTTCTGGGAATTTCTTCTTTACTGGGCAGTTGATATTAGAGAAGCAAAACAGGTGGGGAGAAAGGGCTATGACATGCAACTAAAGTCCCCTGTTGCAGTTATAGGATATGCTTCTTGACCCAAATCACATGTTAACCCCGGGTTTAAATAGAGTCAAAACTGTTCCAATTCACTCATTCTCTCACTACAGCTCTGTTGAGGAATTTTCCACACTGCACAGCGCTGGTCTCAAGACGAACAGCTTGATACACAGTGTGAAACACAAATCTAAAACACTCTCTATGGGGAAGTCTCTGTGCTTCTTCCAGGGATTCATTCCTATTCCATTTCTATGGATGCTGCCCTCACGACGAGCAGCCTCTGTGTCTGGTATGACTTGTCTTGCCACTGAGAAACAGGCAGTCAGGCTTGCTGAAATGAAACCATCTCCGTCCGGACGATGAAAGGTGCAAGACAGCAGACGGAGCCAGCTGGCAGACTAAAAAATGTCAATGACAAAGTGCTGCTTGTTTCAACGGGTGGATGTTTTGAGGATTACAGTTTCTGTAGAATATTTCTCTAATCCTGGCATATATGTTCTTATTATTTCAGCACACTCAATGTATAAATATACAAACGTGAAGGAACAGCCATAACATAATAGTCTTCTCCTGTTTCATTGTCACTTAAAGGATTACATTTTGGGAAAATCGGCTGGTCAGCAATGACACCCGCAGTCCAATGCAGTGTCCATATGAATCAGCACTGTGCAACCAGCGCAAGGTGCAGTATGTTGGGAGGATGTTTAACCTGCTAAAACACTATTACTACTTCTACTTCCCCACTGTCAAATGTGGAACAACACTAGAGCTGTATGTTTCAGATGTTGTGTGATGTAGCATGTAATACATCCAGGATTCACAGGGATTTTGTTCAGGGCAAAATGATGACTCTGCAAACTACTATGAAAAGAGGAATTTCAATTAATTATGTGCATGCTGTGCATAGCGATTTGCAGACTGAGTGCTCCTCCTTATAACTGCTTCCACAACTACACGATCTTACTTCAGGAGATACACAGGAGATACTGTTTAAAAAAAAAACTGACTAGTTAGAAATGTCAACTTCAAGGAGATCAATTTTCAGTTGCATATCCACAAACTCCGATTCAGTTATCCCTGTATTGCACTGGCCAATACTGCTTCCCAGATGATCTCAGATAAAACTGACAACTTGCTCTCTGGATTCCTAAAACTGGTTTTGTATGCAGCAGTATTTATATATAGTCTGTCTCGTCAGTGGCTCTCAACAGGTGTTGTACCAGCCTATTCAAAACAACCCGTTGTGCAGTCACTCCTTAAGAAAACACACTCTTGACCCGAGTTATACTTTGTTCAACGTCTAGGTTTCACAGCAGTGCTAATGATCAACCTGGGTGAAACATGGCATCTGTCTTTTGAGACTCAAACACTCACACAGTCTGTAGGTCATGGGGTCATCCTGGTAGTCTAGAGGTTAAGGACGCTGACCCCCCTTGTTGTATGTATTCAAGTAAACTCCTTCTGCTGTCCCATCAGAGGTTAAAACATAAAAGTTGTGACTTGAACCTTATTTTTGTGGAGCATACCGATGACTTCTGTTTTTTTTAGTAAATAATGGCTGCATTCAGTGTTGTCTTTACCCATAAAAAATAGGGTTTGCTGTTGCATGGAAAGCTGGAATAATACTTTGTATATCATTTGAAAAAAAGGGAAAACTGCAGTTGATTTTACATACAATTCGGTCTAAAAATAGAGGCCATCTTAGTCATTCTTGCATGCAGGAGTGACTCATGGCTGCTTGCCGGTTTAACAGAAATAATGTTGCTGTTTTTTTTTCCAATTCCTCAAACTGGAGGTCAGTATTCTCTCAGTACGGAGACTACCATGGCGTTAACAATATAGTATGCACTGTTCTTCCTGCACTGGCAGAAATATGCTGCCTCCACTAGGGATCTGCCTCCTCGCGACTTGGCTGACCTCCGCAATTTTTCCTGCAAAGGATGATAAAATTGGTAACACAATAAAGATTTAACCAGCTGATTTAACGCCTCATTAACAAAAATGAGTGAGTAAGAACCACACCACAAAAAACCCTCTCTTAGTGGGGCCCTGTGGGGTTTCACTTTATGCAGTACTGTGGTCACAACTATGCATTTAATGATTTGTGCAGACAAGGCAATTTACCCTGCTGCATCTGTGACTATGGCTCTGGCATGGCGATCAGTATTGAACGATATATACGCCAGACGAGCCAGATGGTGCAGAGTTCTAGCACGTGTTCATCATGTATTGATCCTTTATGCTGGACATATACTGTCAGCTGCAGAACACAGCAATGGTAGTGATGTTGCCTGGGGATGGGAACAGGCAAGTTCAAGTTTAGAAGCAGGTTTAGCAGCCTTGTAATAAAAGGTCTCTTTCTCTATGGACAGCTCCACTGGAGAAGTAATTGAGTGAGTGGTGCTTTAGTGAAAAGAGATCATGGAGACACACACACACATACATACATTCACACACACACACACAACAACTTGAATTATTTATTTGTTATTCTGAATGAAAATGACAGCACACACAAATAGAGAGTAGATAGTGATTAACAGACAGACAGGGAGAGAGAGAGAGTGAGAGAGAGAGAGAGAGAGAGAGAGAGAGAGAGAGGGAGAGAGCGAGAGAGAGAGCGAGAGAGAGAGAGAGAGAGCTGCTGTGTGTGTGGAAATGGATGATATTCAACCACAAGTAAGAAGATAGGTCAAAAAGCCTGATGTTACAGAATACAATGAGTTGAAAAACGAATTCCTTCATTGAACAGTGCCTTCAAATGTCCCGACGTTAGCTATCCGACGCGACCACGGTTCAGGCTACCACAGTACACCGTGTTGTGTTCAGAAAGCAGGAAACCAGCCCGTCAACCAACACAATTCATCGGTTAAACGGTGGTGTGTGACCTTAGCGAAAGCCACGACGAATTAAAAGTAATTAACGTTAAAAGGGCAAAATTACCTGGTGGAGAAATGTCACCGGACGAGTAGTTTTGAGACCGCAGCGGAGAGGCTGAGTACTTCCCAAAAGTCTCGCCGTAACTTTGCCGACCATCCGCACCGAAGCCATCGTCAGCCGTTTTAACCGTGTTAGCTGTGCTGTCCGGGCATGCCGGTTAGAGATACTTCCACGGTATATGAGGGTCCGGTGTTCCGGCTGGAAAACGTGCGGTCGTCTCGGTAAATATAAACAGACGAGAGGCGAAGACAGCTACGGGACGGAGGGAGGAACAACCCCGCCTGAGCTGCATACCACTTCCTCCTAAACAGTTCGGTCCGTCCGTGCCAGACTACGATAACCCTCCCCCTTTCTCACCCCTTCTCCCCCCCTCCTGGTGGTCTGTTTTGCATGAAGCAGCCAGCAGGGAGCAGCGGAACGTTGTGTCCCAACTAGAGATAGGTAAGTTTGCTGTCTTGTGTATGAAACCCCAAAAGGAAGAGATATGTCTGAAGATATGTGTGTGTGTGCTCGAGTTCAAACACGTTTTAAATAAATAAAGAAACCGAAAAGTGTTAGCTAGCAGCTAGCATTAGCAGCTAGCATTAGCTAACGGTTGCCCCCAACCCAGCCACCAATGGAAATGCGCCATCTTTGATTTTTTTTATTGACGTGTTCCATGAAGGTTAATTGAACTTTTGTGACCTTTCTTAACGTGATTACAAATACGTTTTAAAATAGTTAAGAAGTAAACCTGGCTATGATGCATTTGCGCTTTTAATATTCGCTCAATAAGCAACTAAATTGGCCCTCTATATCAAACAACTGGTGCTTCAACAGCACTGTTGGGAAAATAACTTGGAAAAACAATATCCCATAGCCCATAAATGATTACAGTGCTTTCACTAACTATGCTGCAGAAGTAATTAGTGACATTACTCATAACATTTCTCTCACCTCCAGTCCGAGCCTCATACCAGTACAACTGGAAATGCTGGATTCAAACAATAGTTTAACTCAGGGACATAATATGTACGGCTCCCAGGAAGACCATAAACATGTGCAACATTACTTTAGACGATGCATATTCGTACAGTATAACAAGTAAAAACCACACCAGTCAGTGTGGACCAACACTCCCATTCAACTCCTGGCAAGGCAGCAAACGAGCATGTGTCCTCAAACGACTCTATTCTCTCCCAGACTAATAAATACCTTTTCTACGAACACAGATACATAGGCGACTATTATGTATACATCCGTTGATCATTTGCCAGACCTGCTTTCTTTCAGCCCTACAGGGACCGGTGCACAGAATCTTGTTTGATTGGTGAAAGTCACCAATATTCCCAGAGAGAAGATGGATGACAGAAAGGCTGGAGGCAACCAATATGCTTTTGGCAAGGTGGTTGTCCCCCCCTCACATACATTTTTACAGAGAAACTGTAGAATGCTGCCTCATCGGTGTGCACACATTGCAATTTACTTGATAACAATGTGTTACAACTATAAATGAGTGTCAGTCATCATGTGCGAGCTTCCCTTGACAGAGACTCTAATGAAATTGCTGAGGAAATCTTCAGCTCAAATACTGTTCTGTTTTTCTGGTCAGCTATTATCCATCACCCGCTGCTAGATTTATCCTCTCATATTGTGGCCAATATGAGAGGATTTATAAATGAAAGAAACTGAGTAAGACCGCATTCAGCTCTCCTAAATGAAGTCATGTATGGGAAGTGTACCAAGTTTCTTGTTCTAATGATTTGGCTAGTGTGCCTTGGGATTTGACATTAAGAGAAGCTTAATTTAATAACAAAATCTGCTTGAGTAGACATTTGTCTGCAAGTTAATTATGGAATAGCATCATGGTGCATACAGTAATTAATTTCTGTGGTGACAGAACTCTTTGAATCACCACAGTGGGTTTTACTGTAGACATTAAGGTGCTGTCATTTAAGTTTTATCTCTGCATTGGTTATATTAATTAAAAATGAAAAACAATTAAATTCATTGTTTCCTCCTTCATAGAAGATTGATGGTAAACTATAGTAGGATGGACTTGTACCTTTTGATGAGGTTTTTATGGTGTATTTTTGATTCCACTGGTCTATATTGCAGGTCAAATGGCTCTTGGAGAACCTGCGCAGCTAAACGGCTGGGATTGACAGAGAAAACAACAGACTCAAGCAAATTGCATGATGGGTGAGTTTGTACATTTTATCTCAGGGCGGGTTATCTTGTTCAACAGACAAAGGCTGCCCCCTTGTGTGCTCGGTGTGGTATTATAAAACCATAATGCACAAGGAATACTTAAAAATGAACATTGAAGAGGTACTATAGTTGCTTAAGTCATACAAATAAAAAGAGGATTAATTTCTATAAAGCACATATCTACATGTAACCTTACTGAGGTTTTGCTGTTAAAAATAATGGAGAGGATTAAACAAGCTGCATTACAGTACTATAAGGGTAAATTTAGCACCATCTTGTGGTATCATACAGCAGTCAGATTCTCTGAATATGTTAACTTTAATAACACTTTGAAATTATGTTACAATCTCTGACCCAGTAATGGAAGTGAATGCATGTGCAAAGCAGTATGATTTTACTGACATTACACATATGCACTGCTCAGTGTCAAACTGTATTGCATCTTCAAGAGCACAACTTGTTGCAAAGAATGATATTTTTCCAAACTAATTTGATATACAGTTTATTGATAATATTTAAAAAAGAATGAATAACATGTTCACAAAAGTTTCCTGCAGTTCTTTCTGCATATCACATCAAACCCAAACCCCGGTGTTGAGAGACTGTTCCCCACACAGCGGCACGCGGGAAGTTAACCCTGCATTTTTAATATCTGCAGACTGAATATCAAAGGTTTGTGGAAAATTATAGATGAACCATGACAAGTCAAATCTATTTGAGTTAATTAGATGGAGGGAGAGAGAGAGAGAGAGAGAGAGAGAGAGAGAGATTTTGAAAACGACTCCATAATCGCACCAATAGTTTCACTCAGTGTTTACCATATCAGATATGTAACATTACAGGATGACCTCGATGCTATTTGGATAGTCACCATGCACTTTTTAGAGTATTTTTGTAATCAGTATAACTGTATAACACCACTGGCAGTTAACTGGAAAAAAAACGGATGATTTATGTTGTTCTATCGGTGTCGCCTCGGTGAATATGATCAAAAAAATGTTGCCGACTGGGACTTTAATCATTACTTACAATTGGCTGAATAAGTAATGATTAAGGTGTTTCCAATTACAGGAAGTTCTTATTTATGTAAACAAGGTTTTTTTTGTATTTGTTATTCATGTAGAGATTTTTATAGATCGGTTTTCACTTTGGCATTAAAGGTCGTGTTCTGTTGATCAGTGTCTATAAAGCTACATTAAATTCCTCTTTATTCAATATTGTAAATCGATAAAACATGAAAACCTCCCAAGAGGGTGAATACATTTTATAGCCACTGTACCTTCCTCAAGACTGGCGTCCTGTCCAGGGTGTACCCTGCCTTCGCCCAATGATAGCTGGGATCGGTTCCAGCCCCCCCGCAACCCTGAATACAGGATAAGCGGTAGAAAATGGATGGATGGATGTACCTTCCTCACTCGTACATAATGGTAGTTGAACTATTGACCTGAGGTGCCGCATGTTTAAGGTGTCCTGATGTATTATTTAAGCTGATTCTTGCCAATCAGAAATGTTTGTGCCCATGTTGCCGTCTGTGTATTAATATCCAACATAGTAGGAGAAGGTGTATTGTGAGTGTGTTGGCTAAGCAGAGGCAGTAGAAAGTGGAAGGCTGTCTGAGTCAGAGGGACGGGCTGTTGTTTGAAGTGCAGGGGAGTGCGGAGCCGAGGTAATTGTGTCTGACGGGCGGCGATAATGATGAGGCGCAGATCAGATCAGCTGCAGATCCCCTGCGTCCAACCCCCTGCTGCTCGCCTTCACTTTTCCCTTCTCTCCTAATTGAGCGGGCTGCGTCTCCCCAGAGCCCCTTTGTTATTATTTATTAATAATTCATCACTAAATAATTCACACCCTTGGACCGGCAGTGTTAATTGAGCTGGGTGGGGTGGCAGCGCTGGTGTGTGTGTGTGTGTATGTAGAAGGGGGGTGGTGTAAAAAGTAGGGAGGAAATGGGAAGTGGGCCTTCCTCAACTTGTAGGACAACAAAACATTTTTTAAATGTCTGTAGGGATGAGGCTTTGAGGCAACTGGACATTAGAGTTGTACATCATGTTGTTTGTGGTTGGGTGGGGGAGAGGGGAATGAATCACTAGAGTTTATTGTGATTGGAAGTAAGGTCTGAAAAGCACTTGCATCTTAATCCTCACATAGCTCACTGATGATATTCAGCCCCATTCTTTGCCTGTTTTGCAAATAGTTGGAAGGGAGGTGTGTGTGTTTGTGTGTGTGTATTTCAATCAACAGAAAGGTTCTTTAATGAGAATCCTTTTAGTCATTTTCAAGTTAACATATCACATATTTGCAGATCTCAGATCTGCGGATTTGCTTTTTTTCTCTGACTTACTTTTGGGCTTTTGGACTATTGGTTGGATAAAACGAAACAATGTAATGATCGCACATCATCGCAAGTTTTATAGACAAAATGTTTTGTCGATTTTATAGTGCAAATAATAGCAATAGAATATTAGTATGAATGCATATCGCTAATAGCCTTTTATAGAGATTATGAGCTGGCAGATGGATGGATAGATGCTGGCAGTTAGATGCTGGAAGTAACTTTACTGTCATTCAAATCATACAAAATAAAATAATACTTGAACGGACATTATAATTAATATATTATGGGTTATGGGTCTAGCATGTGGTGGTGCCTGAGAATAATGTTGAGTCAGTCGAGTTGAATCCAGCAGCAGAACCGCCCAGTAGAGGTCAGCATCAGATCACCAGAATATCCACCACAAACAGAGGAGCTGCTTCGTATGTTTGTAGGCTGCGACTCATTTGGAATTGCATGCTTTGTTAGTATTTAATTATTCATGCAACCTTTCATTAACACAATAAACAAATACAAAATTGCACAACAGCATAGAGGGAATCATGGTCACACTGTGCCAAGAATGTTTTCTTAAGAAAATGCCTGCTTGCTGATTTGTATATTATTGCTGCGAATCACAAATCCTTGCCAAAACCCACTGGTCGCCTCGCTCTCACTTTCTGCTCACTTACTAGTTTTCCACTGGTTATAATACATAAAATATGAAGAGGTTATATTTGAGACTTTTTGTTGGCTGAATAGCTCATCACATCAAATCAAGAGTTTAAAATATTAAGATGAATTTAAAATTGAAAATGTTGACTGTTTCATAACAAGTTATCAAATCATTCTCTCTGTGCCTGGTCTTCCTCAGACTCAAACACTGGCACTGTGTCATGTCGCTTGGGCATTGCTTGTCTTCAGAGCATTGCCTCGTTGATAAATCTCTTTTAAGCGGAGCAATATATCACAGAATCAAAGCAACTCTGAACCCAGTCTTTTAAAAGTTGCAATTTTTTTGTTGTTTTGGGGAATTTCTGTGTTCTGGGGAAAAAACAAGTTTGTTAAAAAAACCTCTCCCCAGTTTGTGTTTCTTTGGGGAATGGTTCATCTGAAGCTGTCGACAAGGTCCATACAAGTCTCCTGCTACCACGGAGCACACAGACTGTCTTTCATGCTGCGGTGGTTTGGGACTCGAGAGGAAGGGCCAGCAGAGAGGATTCTGTCTAGCCGAGCTCAGTGTATACACTGCATGTATTTTTGTAGACATCGCCGTAGACTTCACTTAATCTAAGAGGACATCAAAGCATCCTATGCTTCTCTTCTACAGCTAAATCCTTCTCTGGTCCTTATTACCAAAGTGCTCATAAATGCCTTTGGGGAGTTGAGAAGAGGGAAAAACACAAACAAAAAACAAACATGTTTGCTTTTATCTTTCAAATAACTATTTATGCTGGTACAAATGAGCATTCTGAGAGGGTATCATATCATATCATAGTGGGTGAAGATGTAAAGAATCATGCTGACTGAAGAGAACAAAAAAGAAGACGGTGTACAGCGGAGTAATTTGTGCCTGTGACGTTTGCCAGAATGTCATCCTCGCTGGTGGATTTAAGTGGGCTGCCAATCTCAGGAAGGAAGGTTTTTTTTATTCACCAAGTGGTTTCAAAAAGTGCCGGGCGAACATGAGATTAACAAATGGCTTGCACCAGTCTGCTTTTAATTTATTTTTGATGGCTCTGATGTGAGCATGGAAGTGAAGGGACGGGTTGTATACTCCAGTGGACCGCTGGGCCGGGGCCGGGGAGTAAACAGGCTCTCAGCGGCACAGGAGTCTTTCCATCAGGATAGAGAGTATAACCCCATGGAGATCCTAGAGAGTTCTGAAGCCAGAGATGGTGAATAATAGAACAAAGTGAGGATGAGTCTTCTGAGGTTCTACTGCGCTTCAACACCCCTCCATCGCAGCGAGAATGGCTGTGTGCGTGTGAGAGAGAAAGATGGAGATCGCATTGATAGTTGTAACTTCTCTGTGACGTATTTTTCTCCTGTAGTAAAAACGCACCATCCCTGAAACTTTGTTTAGAAAACATTGTAAGCTGAGACAATGACAGCTACACATAATGATAAACCCTGCATTCATAGGACGGCATCCAAATCTAGTCCCATGGGCCTGGGGGCCCTTCTCCTTTCTCTCTCTCGTTTGCTTATGAAAAATTCACCACCGTCCCCCCCACCCCCTCTACGTGTCTCTTCTGTGCGTCTCCAACACCGAGAACTGACATGCGGTAAACGGAGAAATATTCAAAGGCAGCCCGGGTGCTGCCTGTCTCCCAGAGGGGTCTTCTCTTTACCCCCTCACCACTGCTGAGAAATCAAAACTCTTTGGACGTCACATAGGCCGATTGAAGTTCGGTGCCTGCTCTGGAGCGGTCCCTTGCCCGACGATGGCAGGCGTCATTAGCGCTGTCAGTCAGGCCCTGGCAATGGGGCAGCGCCGCAGGGCACCCTAAGGGCCCAATCACTGTTGGGGTCCCCAGGAAAGGGCCATCAAACAACCCCGTACGATGAAGCTGTGACCCTGCATCGCCGAGCTTCACGCTCATCCCCCATTGATCACATGATTAATAGCACAGCTTCACACTTTCAGCCCTGTTTTTGAACTGTGATGCAAGGCTGTGGTCTTGTATTTTTAATCATTGACTTCCCATTGGCTTGGGTATGGAAATGTGCACCCTGGAATGCCGTATAGGAACCGTCCTATTGAAACTCTAATAATGAAGCAGAATGAAACTTCTCTTACAAACGGCTCCCCAGTAGCGGCAGTGGGAAACAGGGCCAGTTGTTGTTTTTTGCATCATTTTAGCTCGCTTTTCCCAATGTGTTGCAGTTACAATGAGTCACATGATGCAATGAAAATAAATGAGCCAGTGGGTGCTTCTCTGTCCAACAATCTCAAATCCTGGAACAATGAGATATCCACGAAAATCACGGTACACAATTCAAATACAGGAGCAAACAAAACCCAAACAAAACAAAGCAACCTTCTTTGAAGACCGAAAAACTCAGACTGCCGAAGTTCCTTTCAACAATATACAGAGTGCAATATTCTCTGTACCAGTATGTTATTCAGAGCGTCCCTCCAAATATTTGGAGAGAAGGAGGGGAGATGAAACGGGGATAGAACAATGGGACTTTGGCTGTGTTATGGCGTTCGTGTACCTCGCCCCGCCAGCCCTTTGTAGTGTGTGTTGTGTAGTGTCCGCATCGCCAGTCGGTCCCCCTCTTGTTCTAAGTCCAGGTGGGGTCTCAGCCCCACCACCCCCTACTCCCCCACCCCCGCTCACCCCTCCCCCACCCCCCATCTGCCTATCTCACACACACCTGCTCCATCACTCTCTCTCTCACACACTCACACACACCTTTTTGTTTCCAGGCATCCAAACACAGATTAGTGAGTGAGTTAAGGTTTTGCATTTTAAAAAGTGATTTGATAAATATCATTCTTGGATTGAGATTGGTGCCTGTAGTCCAACTCTGGCATTGCCCATAAAATAATGTATCCATCCATAATGTTGATAACACTGTAAAATATTCTGTTTGATTGTTTCAATTTAGTGACATATAAGAAGGTATTTTGTGTGTCAGGATTACGTAAAAATGGAGCTGTACTTAATATATACATATGATATATACATATTAATTAAATCATATATTATTGATAACAAATAAGATCACTGCTGTCAACTGCTGTGCATAAAGTATTTTGCTAATTTATTCAGACTTTCTTCTCATGGACATGGGTAAAATATTCTCTCTAGTCTATAACAGTGAATAACTCCGGAAAGTTGGGCAGAAAGTTTCCCTCATTTTAAATGCATTTCAAGTTGCCCTTAAAATGCCCAAAAGCAACACATTTAGAAGTGGTAAGATATCTGTTTCATTTTATCTCACAGTCACATCAAATCCATGAGATAAACCCACTGCACGTTTTCCCCCTTTTCCCCTCCCACTGTGCAGTTCCCAAACAGAACACTGGGTGATGCTGAGATGTGCGCCGCACGAAAATGAAGTTGTTCAGTCTGGAACAAAGAAAATAAAGTAATGATTTCTCTGTCAGATATTTGGCTTTGGGTTCAGAGCGTTGCTCGACTTCTTAGCAGAGGGTGATCATTAGCACGTAAGAGGGACTGTAGACTCCCTTTATCCAGCAATCAAAGGCAAATAACAACAAAAACGAGGTCTGACCTATATTCACACTGCAGCAGCATCCCAAAGGAATGACAGGTACCCAGGCATCATGCACCCTCCTAGCAATACATTCACTTCCTACAGGATGTGAAGAGTACATGCGACCAAAACAAATATGATCCATAACCTTTTACTTTTGTAAATATGGATTGCTAATCCAACATAGGATCAATACATTCATACTCTTGTTCAGTATTAAATTTAAATCTGCCCCCCCTCTCCCTCTCCCTGTGGAGGAGTTGAGGTGGTGTCTATGGTCAGCGTGTAGAGGCTGTGTCTTGTGGAGGTAATCCTTTGGTGATCTGCCCTAATCTGTCACAGATACGCAGCTGAAGCACAGAGAAGCTGTTAGAGAAGGGGGGGGGGGGATGAGAGAGTCAGAAAGGGGGAAAACTGGATTATGGCAGTATGTCTGCATTAACTCATTGGCCTTATCTCTTAAATGCTCTGCGAAAAACAGCTTTGGCTTGTACACAGGGAATGGTGCGGTGTACATGCTCGGATGTATGCGAGTGTGTGTGTGCGGGTGTGCGTGTGTATGTCATGTGAGCTGAGCTTATTTCATGCCAGCCATACAGGCCTGAGAAATAAGTGTGTCTATTGAGGAATACGCCCTGTGCCACCTTGTGCTAGTTATAGCCTGATAGCCATATGATTCGGTTTCCATTTCCCCCGCTTTGGTTGAGCGCAGCGGCCGATTTGCTTCCTGGAATACAGTTTCTGGATTGCGAGATATAGATATAAAGTCCCTCTTTGTCCCCATGTCTAAGAAAGATGTGCTTTTGACATAGTTTTTCCTGTTAAAACCACATGCAATTATGGTTTACACGGTTATTGTGGAAAATAACTAATTGTCGGTTGTTGCAGATGAATCTGTCTCACATGTTGAGTCGTGCCCTGGTTTGGAGCCTGATTTACCCAGCAGCATACAAACACACACATAATTCGTAGTCATAAACACACACACACACACACACACACACACACACGTCCCTAAACACACCCACAGAAGAATCTCAAAATGTGTTCACTCAAAACGGTTATAAAATTGATACGTTGATTGATACAGTCGCTCCCTAACGCACACAGCCAGAAGCACGCACAGTCCTGCACTCATGCAGTTCCTCTTGTCTCGTCTTGGGAGGGTCACCCCTCGGCCCTGAGAGAGAGACTGTGTGGATGCTCCCATGTTTATGTTTGGAAGATTAGCAATGATGAAAGAATGCCTTTTCAAGTCTGGGCTAGAGGGGCCTCTGTTCAGTGCCCCACCCTTTCACCATACGCACACACATGCACTCCCTCTCTCTCTCTGTCTCTCACACACACACACACACACACACACACACACTTTTATTTGTGTGTGTACATACATAGTCATACACACCACAGGGACATGTGTAATTTCATCATCAATCCCCACATATTGTACTCTATAGCCGCCATATGCTCACCACCACATCCAGATTGCGGAGACATTGCCTTCAAATCCACGCCTGACATTGATTCAGTGGTCTCTCTGGGTCCTGGATCTTAGCCGCAATGTACGTGGAAACTGCACTGACACTTCACCCTCATCTATCCTCTTTCCTCCCATCTTCCCTTCATCGTTGAACCCCAATGAAAGAGCCTCATTGTTCTGCATTGTCTGTATGTGGTCTCTTAGTCTTTTCTCTCTCATTTGTTCCTCCATCTTTCTCAGTCTCTCTTGCAGCCATATGCTTGGCCCTCTCCATCTCATCTCCTTGTGGTGTCATGGATTATAATGTGACTTATTCATTTTTTGGGGTTCCAATGTCAGGAGATCAGTGCAGTACTCTCCATCTTCCTTGTCATTATCTCTCCACACCAAACCAACAGAAGAAGTTATGAGGTTTAAAGCTGTCCCTCTCTCTCTGTCTCTCTCTCTCTCTCTCTCTCTCTCTCTCTCTCTCTCTCTCTCTCTCTCTCTCTCTGTCTCTCTCCATTGTGGATTTGGATTAGGGAATCCCTCAGTTTAAGGGGACAACATGCCTGGGTAATTTGTTTCCCATTAACTGTAATATAAAGCAGGGTTTTACAAACAAAACATTACTAATGGGTGAAGCATGCACCGCATCTAGGCCTCGCCCAGAAACATGATCTAAAGAGGATCCTATTCACTCTTGAACTATTCTGTTGTCTGACATGCATCAATCACGGGTTTGTTTGACCAGGTAGTACAGGTTCTATTGTGTAGCTGCTCTCCTTTTAAGCAAAGCCGATTCTGTTTTCTTTGGCTCCTTGTCAAGGCCCCACATGAACATTTGACTCAGTGCAGAGAGTCATACTTGGGGAACAGCTCATACTATACGCCAGAGTTCCTTCTTGTCTTTAAACTGGCACTTTGATATTACCCGATTTTATTACCCTGCATGGTGACTGTATCCAGCTACCTCCTTTGTTGTCTTGGCAAGCAAACCCTCCATTTATCAAATTGTTGGAACCACAGATGTAATTGAAGTTTTAAATATGATCACTGATTCTGGGGGGGCCCTGGCTGTTGAGAGGCAAAATTCCCTCAGGTCCTACCTAGCAAACAGTGGAAAGCACCTTTTCAGGTGAAGTCATGAGAGAGCAGTTTTGCGGTGGTTCAAATAGGGGAAACGGAGGTGTGCTGTTAGAACAAACTGGAAACTACTCAATTAAGCATATATCTCAATGATAGTCATTATCTCCTGATTGGCTTGATAATGTGTTAGCACCGGAAGCCAACGTCCTGCTCCTAGCACAGAAGAGCAAGGGAGAATAACAGCTAAAGACAGGCAGACATATCAAGAAAAAAAGATGAAAAGCTGTTGTAAAAGCCAACTTAACCTGGAGGCACTGGTCTGGCTGCCTATGTGGAACATGATATGTCCTCCGTGACAGCTGCTGACACTGCTAGTTGTGTAGACTCAGAGGTTGGGGAATCATTAAGGAGTGTGAATGGTTGTGTGTGTGTGTGTGCGTCTGTGTTGTGGCGGTGTGGGGTCGGGGTTGGCATGATTATCCAAAAATGCCACAAGGCAGGTGATACACCATCCTCCATTTTTAGAATCGTTACTTGCAGATTAAATTGCATTCCAGTGTGCCACTCGCTCCATGAATGAGACGTCTTGTGTGCCGTGCCTCGCAGTTAACGACACAGAAGAATGTGATGTCACGGGGATCTGACCTTTATCTGCGTGACCTTAATACAGATCGTTAACACTGTAACTGCAGCAGTCTGCCTTCTCTGCTGCACAAGAACAGTGCTCCATTATTTGGCATAGGGGCAAAATAAAGGAAACAAACACATTGACTTAATCAGCCTTGTCCTCATGAAACTTGTATGAGCATTTCGCTCAACATCCTGGATGTATTACACAGTATATGTCCCCAATATGATGTCTGAGGAGTCGGTCCAAATGCAGGACAGGATATGTGTTTGGACAGTTTGTTGATGTAGATGTACTGTATTTGTTGTACATGGGGAGCAGATGGCACTACCATTGACCCCTCCGTGTGTCTTCCTGTCCCCTAGCTGAACCACAACGTGAAGGGGCCCTTATCTGGTCAAACTGGGCGGTGGGGAGGGGAAGGCTTTGAAGGCACGCTTGTGTGGCGATGCAATCAGGCAGACTGCTGAAGGGCCGCATCCCCCCCCACAACCCCTCCTGTCCAGTAACCCTCTTTGCCCTTCCTCTGCCATTCGAAGCTGCACAGGGATGCTTATAGAGCGCTCCGATGCTCCCTGGGTGTTGTTTGAGCAGCAGAGGCTCATGCACGGGTCTTGGGAATTATGCGGGCGGTATCACGTGGAGTCCTTCCCGTTCCCCCAATAACAAGTAACATCTCTGGGAGAATCTCTTAGTGATAAAAACACTAAGGGAAACCCGAGGGATTCGTTGCAAATTTTCCACCCTGGACAGAAAAATAAATAAAGATTATCTATAGAGACAATATGATCCCAGTGGTCCCCCTTACTCTACCCTCAGTACGAAAGACACAGATAAAGCTTCTCAGATATCAACTGAAAAAAAAGAGAATGTTTTCTGAGATGTTTTACATGAACAGTTAATGGAATAGGATGCACTGTATTGATCTGAAGACAAAGCTAATACCATTGTATAAATGTTTCAACCTGCTGTCAAAAACCATGTGGGTGTATCTGCACATCAATTAAGTTCATTTCACAGTTGTTATTGCACACAGTGTCTGTTTGTTTTGGCTGGTAAAGTGGGAGAACGGTCTACTTTGAGTCATCAGTCAGGTATCATTGAAACTTTGCTTGTAAGATGTCCCTGGAGCCAAAGAAAGCTACTGCTTCCAGTTCAGATGTGGTCAGTCGATTATATACAGTAAGAACATTTGCATGTTAGCAAAAATGTATGCCAGCTCTCCCAGATTCTTCCAATTATTTCTTGTGATATAAAAGACATAATTTCATCTAGCTAACCACTTTGATGCTTTCATCTTCTGGTAATATGTTCCACACTAGCATTGTAACAACACTCTACCACTCACAGATATTGATTTGGATTAGTCTCTGTCACGTTCGGGGATTGCGTAAATGAGGCTCCTTTTTTTTTCTTTATTCTCCCCTCACTCATTTTCGTTTCCCCTCTCACTGTCACATCTCCATGCTGCCTCCGCACAGGCCCTTTGATGTGCCTGCTTTAATTTGGAGCTTAATGGAATCTGTGGCACTGCTGTGCCTATCGGTGGCAGGATCACAGATCCCAGGGTTCATTGCGGTATGCCTCCATTCTGGTGAGTGGGTGTCAAGATAGCCGTGAAACAATGGAGGAGGGCCTGTAGCCCTAGGAGATGCACTGCATTTCTAATGCAGATCCCAGAGTATCGGAAGCTCCTGTCGGGTTATTGCCAGTGTGTTTCACTGGAGAAATCCCATCTATAGCTCAGTTTTACAAATAACTGTTGACTTAACAAAGAAAAAACAAAATATAAAGTCATTTCATTGATATAACATGATGTGTTATGTGTGAAAGAACGGGTGAAAAAATGCAATGTAAAAAATAGAATTAGTTGGTTATCCATGAAATATATTGATAGTCATAGTGGCAACTATAACAACAGCTGTAGTTTCAGGAATAGACCATAATCATAATGCCACCAGTTCAAGTTCAGCCACGGACCCTTGTTGCTAGTTAAATCAGATAGATCCGCACACCAAGTAGCTCCTGTTAGAAGACGTTTTATTGCTGCATAACGTTTCAAGCACCAGGTATATGCACACTACCCATATATACACAACCCATATGACTATTTATCTGTTATTATAAGTTGTTGTAAGGAAAAGTCACGCCAAAGAAAAAAAAAATTAAACAAAACCCCAAAGGGAGTATTAAATCATAAAAAGGTCTAATGTCAAACTCAGCCTTCCTCCATCTTTGTCAGAACAGTGTGCATATACACATAATATATACAAAATACATGTCTACTAATATCCTGATGTGCAGTACAACATTTCTGTGTCTTCACTAAAGATAAAGAGATTTGCTATTGGACCATCATTAGCACCATTCCTATAGATTATTATGAAAAATACATAATGCTGACAAACACAAGTACTTTTGGAAGTTCTTCAGGAGTCTGGACAGTTACTTCCAGGCTGCTTGTATCTCTTTCAGCAAAACAGCAGGTCTTCCTCGCAAGGGATATTTTTGACTGTTATTACTGAAATATTTATGTTTAATAGCCTTCTGGCTCATAAAGTTATGTGTGCCGTCGGGTAGCAAAAAGATCATGTCGATTTATTCCTGTTTGGCACACTTCATATTCTCCCGTCTTTTAGTATATAGGTTGTTTTATTTCATTGCTCCCATCACAACCATTAGCAACTTTGCTTTGAATCACTTAGCATGATTTATTCTTACCATTTGTTGCCATTGTAGATTTTTTATTTAGACCATCAGGCTCGAAGACTGGGCCGCTCAGAGCCCAGCAGTGTGACCGAACCGAGAAAAGATGTCAGGGATTTCACACACTGCAGTCCGGACTACAACTTTCAATCCATGGGGGTTGTAAATCAAAGCAGGTGGTTTCCTCCTCAAAAACCTCTCCACAGGATACAGTGCTTGGGGCAGCAGGTTATGAGCGAGCGATGATAAAAGTATGGTCATAAATCAATTCTTCATCCCTATCAAAGGCATATTTCAATCGTTGTATGTACCGTTTAACTAGCATGCTAAAAAAAAAAAAAAAGAAAGAAAGAGAAGGAACTTCCATCTGTGTGTGGAAAGAAGACAGGATCTAGGATCTGAGGCCTGACGAGAATACGCCCTCAGCCATGCATCTGTACAGTATTCAAAGACACTAGCAGTCATGTTCAGGCAGTATGCTAGCAGGGGAAATCCCCCAATACAGGGGCCTTTATCTCTCCTCACATACTCAGCTTAATGAACGCTGCTGCATGTAATGGCACATACAGGAGCTGTGTTGGAGGTGCTTTGCCTCTGTCTTTCATCCATGTTTGTATTTGATGTGTGCCTGCCAGATCATTATATTGCAGGGAGAGTTGTTTATTTGAGGTCCTGCCTTTTGGTAGTCGATGTGTTGTTTTCCCCCTTTTTAATAAAGTAGAATCTGCATCGCACAGAGGTCAGATTTTGAAGTGCTAACACACTACTGCATGTGTGGCCCTTAACTGCAGTCAATATATTTATGTGAGGTCTCTGGCCAGTAATAATACATATTTGTTTTGTATCAGCTAAAAGCAAACTATGTCCATTCGACCCCCCAGATAAGGAGAGCATGTGGAAAAACTGCTTTGAACACTGAGACATTTAAATTTCACAGCAAAGTTTATTCAAAATAAAAGACATGTATGCTCACAATCTTTGAAATGCCAATGCAATCTCATTTTGGGTCAACAAATAGAAATTATGAATACATGTAGCAATATGAAATGCCATATGTCTAACTGGCAGTGGGTAATTGAGTTTTCTTGTGCACAGAAATTAGATATTGCCAAACATTTCAGAGATTTTCATGCATGCACATTTCATATTTTCAAAGAGCTTTGGTCAAGAAATTAAATATTTTTTAACAGTCAAAGCAATTAATTCTCTGGAAAGGCCTCAATTCCTGTGGGGTTCAGATTAAAACATTCTACTGAGGCTGATTCAAGAAAAAAAAATGCATTATTACCAGCTCCTGCATTTATTTGATGTCTGACAACTCCTCATACAAAGACATATATTACACTTGACTTCAATGCAGTTCAAAGCAAAATATGTATTTTTTTCTCGCTTACAGTGGTTTGAATACTCCTCATGCAGATCAAAGCAGAAAAGTTAAATCTTAACTTTGGCCAAACTCAAATTCCAATACACCCGTAGGCATGTAAACAAGATTTTCTTTGTTTGTTTAATCTACCTTATACTACATCAAGTTAGAAATCAGCCTCTCTGGACCAACTGCTGTTGCTATAGTGAGCTCCTGCTTCCTGTCATCGCTCCCATGCCTCTGTGAATGAACTCAGTGATATTTAAGAGCCATGAAGATAAAGGCACATGGGCAAATTGCTAATACCATGAAGTAGTTTGCTGGCTGTTGGAGCATGCTCTCTTGGGGCTTTGATGTATCGACATACAAACCTTTATGGCTGCTGGTGAAGACAACACTATAGTCAACCCACGCTTTAGGACCCCGAGCTCAACTGTTTGCACTCTTGCCCGTAAATCGATGTGTGTAACGAACGTAACAATGAAGCAGCTTTAGCTGAGCTGTCTGAGCTGTCTGTTTCATTCAAATTTGACAGATGAGGTGGTTGTGGAGCTGCAGCCCCGACTCTCTTGGCCCTACCTGTGCAGGAGAAGCCTCTCCCTCTGATGTCCGTCTTTAAATTGACTTGCCTTTTCAGGCTTTGACCCTGATGTCTGATGTAAGACCCAGACACCCTCACATCAAAGGGAGCTGGGGTGGGAGAATGGATTTCTATTTTGGAAGAAATATTGACTTTAGGCGCTAAAGTGAGTCCAGCTTTTCCTATCCTATGTGATATTGACAGAATCTAAAAATTGATCCCCCCCCCCATTTTAATTAAACAAATAAACATCTGTTTTACATTATTTGGCAATTTCTTCTGGATGGATATACCGTTAAGTGGGTTTATTTTATCTTGATATTTCCTGAATATAAAGCTCACTACAACCAGACACAAACACAAATTTTGTTGTTGTTGTTGCTGTTGTTTTCGAATGATATATGTTTGAAAAGATATAAAGACAACTTTGTTATATTTAAGCAGTAGCGGAAGAAGTATTAGCATCCTTAACATTAGTAAAAAAGTGTCTAAATGTATTGTAAGTAAAGGTACAGAAGTATTAACAACAACATCTACTTAAAGTATCAAAAGCAAACGTGTTAATTTTGTAAAATTGCTCCTGTTTGTATTATACTATTATACTGTATTTAAATACTGGATTGTTGAAACTGATTCATTGACATAATTGTTATGCAGCCGGTCAGACTGATTTTAATTATTACTTAATGTTCAACAGTTTAAACTGTAAGAATGCATCTTATATTATGAGATGATGATATGTTTTTATGTAAAAATAGTCCCTCTGAAATATATTGAAGTAAAATAACTACTCAATACTAAAGCAGTGCCTCAAAATGTTTGTACTTTTTCAACTACTTTTAGGACTTGGGTAAATATACTTTACGTGGAAAAGAAAAACCATCCTCCTGCAGGGTTGAATCTCTAAGTTTAGACACACTTCAATCTTCACAATTAAATTAGGGATGTGGAGTGTGAGAGGCTGGATCCTGCAGACCAGTGTCAACAACCACCTATAGTCACTGGAGACGTGGGCCACCTGCTGCTTATCCTGCAGGCCCATTCTGCTGCAGCATAAACATACCTGCACTGCTTTGGGACTGGGTCATCCGGGAGACACCGAACACACACATGGACACACACGCAGAGCGTAGAACCAATTCATTTGGCCTACAGGTGCTGATTTTACTGATAGCTAAGGACTGGCTTTGTTGGATTCCAGTAAAAGTCTCTGGTAAGAGGAGCTTGTGAGTCACACTCACTGCCAGGAAATGCTGAACTGGCAGCCCAGTACTTTCCAGCTTTTTTTTTAATATGCACTTAGCCAGCATTCATTTATCATCAACATCAATCATGTTTTTAAGTGCGAGTCACAGTCATGTTATATGTGTCGGGAGTTTGACAACAAATAACATGCAATGGGTTTATCAAAAAACATGAACCATTTTATAGAGTGATTAAAAGAAGTGGGGAGACTGGGACACAAACACACACACACATTGAGTTAGACTCGTAGAGGCCCAAAGATAACACTAAAGCTCCTCATGACGAGACTGTACTCACACACACCCACACCTAATGGCACTACCAAAGCTTCCGATGATCTTTGTTGTGAAAAGTTTGCTGAGACTTTAGAGCCATCTTCAAGGTTCAGTCAGCCGCTGTGCTCAGAGAGGAGTTTGCGAGATGGAAAAGCATTTAAGCTGGATTCGCAGTGGGGATCTCCGCAAAGCACGCTCAGAAGACAGCAAAACCAAGTATTATACAGCTTTCTTTGAAGAGTGGGAAATACCAGTTGTTATGCTTCCCCAAAATAAGCAGCACAGCACACTGTGGGTTTGTACCTTCCATTTTTCTCCTTGTACATATAAAACTAAACATGGGGGGAAAGGCAAACACACATACAGCCATACATGAGCACACAGGAAAACTCTTTTAGATTGAGGGACACGCTGCATACATGAAAAAGCCCCAGTGATTTACTGTACTTGTACACGCGTACACACACTACAGACACATGGCAAACCACTTCCTAACCCTTTACCGCTAACTAGAGTGTAGCAGTCTGAGAGTTATGTCCCTCCTCTGACTGCTCTTTTCATAATCGTCGGCTGGCTGCAGCTGCAGCCTCAGCCACAGCGCTGCCTTGCTCAGGAGCCTCCGGGAAAACAGAGCCAGCCAGCCAGCCAGCCAGCCACCTGTGAGGTTGGCTGGCTGGCCCGGAGCCAGAACAGAAAACAGATATGAAAGGTAGTACCTGTGAAGGCGTCACACTTGTGCAAACCACATACACCAACACTCTGGCGCACACACACACACACACACACACACAAAAGGAAGGATAATTCCCTTGGCCACATGAAAGCGGGAGGCGGTGGGCAGAACGCCAGGCAGCGCTACCTGGAGACAAAGGAGCAGCACCTCTGGGGGGGTTTGATGTTCATCTGGGATTCAACATGCTGATGGATCCTGCCTGTGAGGGGGAGAGGCAGTTTGTGTTTTTGTGTGTGTGCGTGTACGCAGATGAATATATTCGAGCCTGCAAGCGATGTGTGCTCCCAGCATGCTGCAGCGCAGTAGTCTGCAATTAATCTCTCCGACATCAGGCCTTCCCCCAGAGGGGGCAGATTTCTCTCTGCTGCTACTGATCTCCGCCGCACAGCGGGCCTGGGGGCGTGTGGGCGGTCTGGGAGCTCACCCAGTCTACTCAGACAGGATGGGATCCACCTGAGACATGAACGATGGTACAACTCACCTGGCTTGGCAGGGTAGATAGTGTGATGTAAGATTAGATGTGATTGTTGCCTAATTAAGCATAAGAAAGCACTTTAAGTAATGTCATGACATGTTTATTTTCCTCATCATTATCTTCCTCTCATGAAGCTACCTGTCATTGCAACGATCTGACTTTTAACTTGCTGCCTCGGTAAAATAAAAGTTTTAGCCGAGAACTATAATACATTATTGTCATGGGAAAACTTAAGTTAAACAGTGTAAGTTTTGCTTTGATGATGATGCATTTTGACATTATCCGATGGGTTTTAAAAAGGCTTTAAAAAGGCGTTTGATAGTGTCTCAACTCTTCAAATCATCTGACATGAGAATCACCAGGATTGAAGGCACAAAGTTTTCAAACATCAGCAAAGGCAAATTAGTACAAATATGATATATAGTTGTAGGTATTTCTACTGTATATGCTATCTGTATGTTTTTCAACATTACACACATTTATATTGATTGCCAGAAAATGAATCTGCAAATAATTTGATAATCCAATAATTGTTTAGTATTTAATTCATGAAAAAATGCACCAATGTATTACATTTTTTAGCTTTACGTGGAAATTGAATATTTTTGGATTTCAGACTTTTGATCAGACACCTGTGATGGGCATTTTTCACTGTTTCACAAACCAAACAATTGAATTAATTGGTGTGTATCTGTATTTGCATGACGATTCTAATAATCTTCAGATGAATTGATAATGAAAATAATCGTTGATTGTAGCTTGATTGTTAAAATCAAGTGTTCCGATCGTATCGCCCCTCTTTGGTTGGTTGGCATTAACGAATGAGCAGTGACCTTTGCGTGACATAAACTGAACAAGAACCCCCCAAAAACGGATGATGTACTGCAAAACAATGCCTCTTGGTTCTGTTCCACGTACGGGACAGCTGACTGACGGCACCGGTGGAAACGGCGGTGCTTCTGCTGGTGCCAGATAATCCCGTGTTTATGTTTGCATGTGTATACTGCAACATGCACGGTGTCACTCCACATCAGTACAAAGGACCTGTGATGTGAGGATTACCACATAGGAGCCACGCGGTGCTTTTGGTTCCTCGCGGTGGGACGACGGTTGGCTGCTGCGCACCACCAGCCTCTGTACTGTCCTAATGATGTTGTCTGAGCACTCAGGGGTGGAGATGTGGGGGGGCGGGGGGGAAATGGGGGAGGGGGGGATGTTACTTATCTCCACTGCTCCGCAGCATTTCTCTTAATTAAAACTCCTATCTGTGTCTTTGAAGTTCATAATGAGTCAGTTTGGTTACGCAGAGGAACAGGGAGAAAATAAGGCCAGGGCTGATATTTATGCTGTTATTTCTCCACCTCTGGTATTTTGACACTATATTGAATGTATGTTATTGCGTGTTATGGCAGAGAATGAGTTTGTAACGTGTTGTTGTGGAGTCTCTTTCTCAGTCATTTACATGAAAACAACCTAGAGGAGTGACGATGTAAGAAATTAGGCTGATAAAAAAAGGAGCCAGTGCTTCTCATTTTTCATTATAGGATGTGAATGGGTTTAATCTTATCACTGGCTGCTCCTCACAGCTTGTGCTGATCTCTCTCTCTCTGACTGCACACTCCTGCTTTCACAGGCCTTTCAGATTACAGTCAAATATTACAGCCCGTGACCAATCTCCAATTAACCAAATGTTGTAGGGGTATAGTATCACCCATGGCTCCTTTCATGCTCCTTTAACGCCTTTTCAAGGGGCTTGAATATTTTTCACTTCTGCAATATGAAATATGATTCCGTTAAAGCCTCCTTACTCTTCCCGCACGTCACCAATGGAAGCTTAACCTAAATAAATCAGTCTTCCTGTAATGTATTCCTAAATCAGCCTGGAATTAATTGGACCTCAAAATTGTATTCCAATCAAGTAAATTACCGCAGCATCCCAGTTTTCAAAGGCTGACCAAGGAATTTCGGTGTCTCTAATTGACGTTACAAGCTACCTGGTGTTATCCAGCATTAAATAGGCTGATCTTTGGACAGCATCGCCTATTTCTCTGGTTTTCATGTATCTCCTTTGTTTTATTGCATGCTTTGGCAGTGTTTGACTGTCTGTCCATCCGTTCATCGCTGTGACCTCATGTCCATTCTTGTGATATCTCAGGGATTTGCCACTTAGACTCAAGGATGCACTGATTCAAATTTGGTGGTCAAAGGTCAAGGTTACTGTGACCTCAAAACACCTTTTTGACCATAATTTAAGAGCTGATATGCTAATTTTGACAATTTAACACTAACGTCTAAAAGTATGACATTTTGGACGGACGTGAATGTAAACTGCAAACCGGCTTTTTGGCAGAGGACTAGATCCCCGAGGCGATATTTCTCGTTTTTTAAATTAATTTATATCTACCCTTTCTCTCGTGTTCGTGCTTCACTATCGTGCCCATATGCTCTCAGTGTTCTAAAGGAAATAGGAAAATAATTAAAGACTGAACATTATGGGTAGAATAAATCACAGAGATGCAGGCGGGTCCAGTCACGACAACCAAGATGCAAACTGGTTTGCCAACATTGGCATTTATGAACAGATTGAAGTCTCCTCGGCTGGGAGACTATAAATGTTTTTACAATGTGTGCTATGATTTGTTGACCTGCGCTAGTCTTCATTTGCGAGTAAACACATGTTTCTTGCAGTCAGATCTTTCCTCGACTGCTTTTCTTTTCATTTTGCTTTTTTGTTTGCTCACCGGTAGATGAACTTCAGCGATAACCTGAAGTCTTTCTTTATTCCCTCACTTCTCTCTTAAGCTCCAGTAGCTCAAAGCTGACATCTTCTCTGTTTTCTTCCAAGCAAAAGAAATCAGCACTTTCATTTACAGATACACTGAAACTGCAGATAGCTTTATTTCTCCTTCTTTTCCCTGAGTCGAGAGAACTTCAAACGAACACCCAGAAAGTGTGAAGCACGTTTGATCACCAGGGACAAATATTGCAGCTGGGAATGATGTAAAGTTTGGAGAAGGTGTGGTGAAATGCTCGATATTAGGAGACAGAATCAGATTTATATCATAGATGGCAAAATTGTGTCTTTGTGTTTTGGAATGAGTTTAGATTCAATTTATAGTTTCTTTGAATTGACTTGTACTCCTATGTCTGTTTTTGTGAGTTACCATGTCAACAGTGACAAACAGTTGGTCTGAAATGAGACGGACATGGATGTGTACTGTGTTGCTATAAAGACTGATGACTGTGGGAATGACGGCTGCGAGAGTGTTTTGGCTTTCTTGTAATAGGTTTCCTGTTTGAACTACCATAAAAACAGTTCTGTGGCTTTTGATAGCTAATTTAATTGTTTTCCATGACTTTTTTTCTCTGCTTCAAAGGCAGATTTGATCAGTTGCAACTGTTGTAGTTTCATATTTCAACTCTTGAACTGATAACTTCAGTGTTACGCTGCTGTAAATCTACAACAGGCTGTGAACACCATGCGAAGACTGTTTCAATTACACCTAATCAAGCTCTGACTCAAGAAATCAAACAAATTATATTTTTATATGGAAAGAACACACATTCTTTCTCCTTAAAGCAATATTAATAGATGTTTTTGTCCACTTGGGGGCAGCAGAACAAGCTGTTAACACAAAAGCATTAATATAGCAGTAAACAACTATTTGTTATGTAAATATATATTGGAGTAGTGTCTACCTGAGCAGAGCGTCTGCTCTGTGTCTACTCTGTGTGTGTTGCTATTCAAGCTATGCTTTGTCGACACAACCAGGCCAGCCATGCTTGCTTTTAGAGCATAGTCATGTGAGCGTGCCCCATGACAAGCTCAATGCCGCTGCTGGTGGCAGCTGTTAAAGCTGTCCTAAGTGACGGCATGGTCACGATAGTGTAGCAAACACCCTCCAGCTCGGGTAAACACTGTTAGCTCTGTCAGGTTTGCTGTAGTTTGTGCTGTTAGCGATATTAGCTCCATTAGCTACGAACCACCGGCTTGCGCGTCGCCATGTTGAGGACCATTGAGAGGCAATTGAAATGCTCCCAATCTCGTATTATGCACCTCTAATAGTTTTCATGTGGAATCATGCTTCTGGCCACTTCCAGAATATCTAATAGTCACTCCTTTTTGCTCTTTTTGGTCTTCACCAATGTTCCTCTCTTAGTCATTCTGCCATTTGGTGCTGTGCAGGTAACTTACAATGGGTTTTTAGTGTTTTTTTTTTGTTTTTTTTTTTACCAGAAACAATTTTAATGTCTGAGAATGAACCAAATCATAAAGGGTAATACTTTATTCAAAGGGTCCTAATAAGCTGAAATGTAGCAATAACATTTATTTTTCATTTCTTTGTAATATAGTACTAATAACAGGGGAATTGTATTCCACTGGTAGCCTTTTAATTATTAATTCCAATAATTTTTTAGCACAACATGTTAATCGTCTTTAATCAGTAGCATATTGTTTTTTTTGCAATGATTTAGCCACACTAATACTATAAGACTTTTTAGTATTTTATCCTGGTTGTTTTTTTAGGTGCCTGGATTACCTTCCTGCTTATCCGGATTTCTCCGTTTTCCAAGAGTACCAACACATTTTGATCTCTGAGGATACCTGTTATTTGTGTGCTGTCTCAGAATGTAGTGCCTATATTCCTCATCATTTTTTGAACGTTCTTAGGAAATGATTAGGAAATTGCAAGATATAAATAAAAAGGTAACTCAGTATATTTGCTTGCAGAAAAAGAAAAACAAAAAAATGACAGATGTTAAAATGTTCTGCGTAGATTTATTTACATAATTATTTAATCCATTCATTAGAAAAACAATATTGATTAGCAGCTGTGAAGCTTTAATATTATTAACCTTAAGATCAAAATAAAACGAGAAATGCAGGAGCAGAGGAAGGCAAAGCAGACTTGTTTATCGTAGATCTCTCAAAGGCCAGGGCTCCAGCCGATAGCAGACTTTCCAGAACCTTTATCATTGACATACACAGCCCAGGGCCTGGAAATTGCCTTTCTGTGTCCAGAGGCAGAATTCACTGGAGCATCTTGAGAACGTGCATCTGCAAGGACACAGAAGTCCTCTTCAGGTCTAAACCTTTGATCCTGAAGAGACCTCCACCTTCCTTTTACCCCTAAGGTACAGGCATCAGTGTAATTGAAGATCATTACTAGCCCACAATGCAACCCTCTCAGCGTCCGTCTCCATAATGGAAATGAATTGTGCGGTGTAGAGCAGCTCACAACAGAAGAAAATGGAAGCCAAGAGGTAGAAGGAGCGAGGGACGTATTCCAAATTGAAATGAGGTGGAAATACCCTGTCCGTGGTGCCATTGGTTAGCCAAGGAGCCGAAACGAGCAAGATTACTGGCTTACATTTGTAGCTCCTCAGTGTTTTTGTTTTGTTTCACTGAAGTGGGGTGGTAAAGGGGGGGGGGGTTGTGTGTGCACTTCAAAAGAATTTGCAACAAACCTAATTCATCTGAAGCGTAGGATGAGCTGGTAAGAAAGATGAAAGATGAAAGTGAGTTGGCATGGAAACAGAAAGCACATCAGTGCTCGCTGGCACACAAAAGGGCTGCCTGTGTTGCATGTTGCATTTCAGTGGGAAGGGATCCAAAGACGCTTCAAGTGCTATCATGACCTTACAAACAAAATTAGCCAATTATGACTAACTAGGGTGCTCAATTTTCACTTTTTCATGAGACCGTGCTTATCATATTTTTCTCTATTTTTACATAGGCCTATAATCTGGGGCATAGAATCAACATTTTTGTTACACACCTTCGAGTATATTTCCTCCACGCTTGTTATGTTGGATTGTCGATGATCAACGTGAGAGCACATTCACGATTCCCAAAACGCCTATAAAGCTCATTCCACTTTTGTTTCACCCTTTTTCTTCGACCCCTGGCTGTCCCGATCTCTTTTCTTATCACTTTTTATCTTATCGTAGACGCAGGTGAAGTATTAATTGGCGAAAAGTGAGAGCCCATATATCTTTTTGTCAGCATTTGATCTCAGGTATAGGGGAATTCCACAAGTTGCTACTGGGCAGACCTCCAGTGCTGCTCTTGCTGCCTCTGCTGTTGCAGCCTCAGATGCAAACAACCAACCACACACACACACACACACACAAATACATGCATGCGCAGTGCATAACACAAAAACAAGAAAAGTAAACCAAAAATGAAGAAGTGTGAAAGTCTCTAAAAGAAAGTTTTTCTGCAAACTGCAGCAGCATTCCTAGAACAAACAAAGTCCAAGTAAGGGAAAACCCCCCATTAAAGCAGACAATCATTTCCAGAAAAGCAAACATTGTACAACACTGTTGCCCCTAAACATTTGTGGTCATAACATTTGAAACAAAGCCTCTAAACAGGTAAACCGCCAGGACACAGTGTTTACCATTTCATGTTCTCTCTTCGCAGAGGAGTTTGATCTTTTTCTCCCGTATATCCCGCAGTGTCACAAACACAATGCAGTGTCTCGTAGCTTCAAAGGCCCACTGGTGACAGGTTCAGGGGGAAAAGATCAAATATTAATTTCACAGAATGGAAATTTAAATGAAATACAGTGAAAATAGGAAAAATAACTGCTTGTGTCACTGGTGACAGGGACTCGCTGGAGAGGAAAAACCTTTGGGCTCTCCTTTGTGTATTTTTACGGTGGTGACGATCACTGTTTCTTTCGCTTGCACAGAAAGTTTCATCCTTTTAAATGAGTTCTTTGTTGACAGTCAGAGAGACAGACAGACAGACAGACAGACTGACTGAGACTATGATTTTAATTATTATTTCCCTCTAAAAACCTTCAACCCTTTAATAAACTTCGAGGTTTCTCACTCACTCCTCACTGTAGCCACACTGTTTGTGTGAAAGATCGCAGGCTTGTTTTGCCCTTAATTAAAACTTTGCAGTTTGTTGCTTGTTATGGTACCAAATGTTCTCATCATATCATCATATTAACTGGCAACCCTCTCTTGGCTCACTTTTTGCCTGCTGCAGAACCATCAACAAAATATCCCTGTGGGCCTCCATGGCACGCCTAGCAAAGAGCTAATTGAATTAAACCGCATTAATATGACTTACTGTATGTCCTTCCAACCAAAGAAGAGCTTCGCCCTCTAATGCCCTCATGTTTATGATCATATTGGATATTGATTCCAGCACTTTAAAGAGATGTGCGTTTTATCATATCATATACAAACAGCTATTTTCTTGTTTACAGCATAACCCGTCCAAATCGTAAACACAGATAGCAAACACATGCACGCACAATTCCCACAGCAATTTGAATACCAATCCTCGGCAAACACCCCTTTTTACTCTTTTTATGCACTTGTGGAGGACGCAACTTAATCTCTCTCCTCTTAGAGGCGAGCTGGGTTCTCAGCTTAAATCTGGGCGGTTTGCAAACCGATTGCTGGATGAGTGTTTCATCAATATAACAATGATAACAACAGGGCTGACCTCATGAAGCCTCCAAAGACAAACTTCACAGAGGGAGGAGGAGCGCCCTCCACTTCTGTTAAGTGTGTGAAGAGGTGGAGGGCTTTACTGGATTATGAGGATCCCCGCCTGGCTTGCACACGCAAGGGAGCATCTGCGCTGAAAGTCAGGATATAAGGAGGATCCATCGCTGCCATGATTGTTTTCCTGATGTCACGCTTTTCAATTTACATGAGCATCATTAGCCACAGGTATGCTGACGATCTTGATGATTCTTGTCAAATCCTTCAGCGCAAACCAGAACCTCGTCCTTTTTCTGCTGCCGTCCCATTGTTGTCCTCTTCCCCATACTGCGCCATATCATTCCTTCTCCCCCTTACATTTTGTGTATGTGTGGATGCATCTGAAATGTGAGAGACTGCTCCAGCAGGGTAGAAAGCGGAAGGGAGACCAGCCGGCACATGTTGAAAGGCATGGCTGCTCTTTAATGTGGCTCCAGCTCGGGAGTCCTGGGCCTAATGAGGTGCTGTGGAGCTGTGCTGCTCCATCTCCCATCGCCTACACACCAGCAGCCCACATACTGCCACCGCTGCACCATTGAGGATCATTAAGGAGATGCTGCCGAATTCCTCTTGGGACCTGGAAAGAAAAGAATAAAAAAAAAAACCTCAATATTGGCACTCGGGAAGAGTTTGGGTGAGAACTTCGCTCCAGTCGCCAGTAGCCACACCCCGCAGCCAGCGCACAAACATTCACTCACAGCAGACTTAGTCTTGACCAACACTAAGCAGTAACGGTAGCATCTGTCTAAGTAAAGACAGATGTTACAGTGAGGTGAGCGATGCCAGCCGTGGCATCGTTTAATATATGATCAGCAGAGACGGGCAGGGTTTCATTTTAATTTCATTCAATTCTGCTCCCTGATTCTCTTCTGCTTATTGTGTTTGGTTCTTTCTGATTAGTCTTTTATATGAGTAAGAAAAGACACTAAGTATGTTTAACTCTCATTTTCAGCAGGTTTGACCAACTATTAAAAGTCAATTGTCATAAAAGGGGACATTTTTTGCTAAAAGCGTAAAAGAAAACTTAAATATTCTCAACACAAAAGCACAAGTGTCATTAATGTTCACTGCAATTAATGTTTTTATTTTATTGCAGATGAATCCGTCCATTATTTTCTCAATGCATTTTTTAGTCTAAGAAAAACAGAAAAGTCTCCAAATTGCTTGTTTTGTCCAACAAATGGGCCCAAACCAAGAAACTCACTGTCACATAACATAAAGAAATACAACAAATCCTAACATTTGAGTTGTCAAGTTGGCACTGGACAATGATAAATTACTTTAAACGATTTTTTAAAATTAGTTAATTTTCTGTTCATAAAAAAGAATAGATAGTAATGAATCAGTTGACAAGTTTAGCTCTAATGACTACATTAATATTGAGCAACATGCTGCAGGAAATGCTTTTTCATATTAGACAGAATTCTTAGAGAATAATTCATTTTCCACAGTGATTATTTTTTTTTCCCTATCGAGATGTATATCTTTTGTATAGTCATAGATTTTAGCACAACATCCATATATTTATAAGCAGTAATATAGATGATATTGCATTGGGAATCAATACGCATGCTTTATAATGAATCCCTGCTTCTTAAACATTTAGAGAGATTTCTGATCAGAAGCAGTTCTTGATACCCAAACCAATGCAGACACATTCATAGCCTTTTTTTGGATTTCACATAATAAAAATGTACTCATAGACAAATGTACTCATTAGACAGATGATCATGTGCAGTTCACAAATCTAATCTGCAAAAAAAAAGTGTAAATGGAGAAGCGAGAGTCTGGACAGTTGGGTTGATTTAACACACAGCTTCTCATACTCCCAATATGTCGACACGTCTCACAGCAACAGACTTTTCAATGCGAATTCTGTGATTGCATACGTCAGATTTTAACTTCTCTGTATCTGCATGTGTGTGTGCTGTCTGATCGAATAGTCATCGTTTTCCTATAAATTCCTCACAACAAATGTCCTCAGTTATTTTTTGCTGCTTACTCGTCCTGCCTGCAGTATTAATAGACTTGTTTCATCCAAGAATAGCTTGGATCCTAATGGCATTTCTGGATGACAAAAGAAGAATTGAAAAGACAAGTGTAACCACTGCCTTCATTTCAGCTTTTCCTGGCTGGTAGCATTATGGATAATGTAGTCTTTTATACAACACTGTGCATTTTATTACCATTACTTAATGCATAGAATGGAAGACTATATATTATGCTCTTAACAGCTTCCTTTGAACTGTTCTTATATATTACCAATTATGATAATACATGGCATCAGCACAGCGCTCATTAATACAATGAGTAGACTGAGCAGCTTTCAGGTGTGTCACAACTTTAGTTTTGTTGGAACATTAACTACAAAATGTGTCATTTTTTTTCAAAGAGTGTTGCATCTGATAATACCTGACATCTCAAAGTGTAAAGTAAAATATTTTGTTGAGGTTGATTTCATTGAATTTAAATGATTTCAACAAATGTGTAGATTTAGCTGTTAGCTACACATTCTTGAGACCTGTGAGACCTTTTCTGGTAATTTCTCACACACAAACCCCACCAAAACATAACTCCACTTTATGCATTATAGTATATGTCTAAGATGTAAATGATTGCCCCATAAACACTGCTAAACAGCTGTTGCAACATTAAAGTGTAGCAGGGGAGAACGTAAAAAAATTCCTGAGCAGGAAATATTGGTGCTGTTATGTGTATGTGTGTATATGCATGTGATGCCGCTGCTGGTGCTGTGTGACAGTGGCATACCGCCCAACGAACAGGATGAATAATCCCCAACACCATCAAAGGATCTTCAAGTAGGGAGCTCAGGCCATGACAGCGGCACATACAGCGAGTCTTCTAGCCTGCCTCATACCCCCTGGGGCCAGCAGAGGCCGAGGAGAAAGGGGAGAGAAATAGAGAAATGGGGGAAATGACAGGAGAAGAGAAGGGGATGGAGCCCAGAGGGGAAATTGGAAAGGGGGAGAAAAGTGGAGAAAAGCAAAAAAAAAAAAAAAAAATTTAAGTGGAGGAGAGTTGATGGTTGAAGAGAAGAAATAGTGTGAGTTACAGTAAGGTCAAGAGCATTTAAGTACAATTCCTTTGGGTGGTGGAGACAACGAGTAGATGATGGTGTGTCCCAGCATGGGAGAGTCTGGACATAACATGCTGTGATGACTTGTCACCCTGCTTGCTTTTGACGGATGGCCAGTTTAAATCATGCTTCAAGTCCAATGCAGCTTTATTTGTTTTTTTTTTAGGAAACACTTTGGAGTGAGCAGTGCGAATTGAAACACCCCTGGTGTCCTGAATCTTTAAATTTGTTTTGTTTATTATTAACTGCAGACAAGTTATTATCTTATGCATGCAAGATATTTGTAGATAACTTGTGTGCACACTGTGTGTATGAGATAAGAATATTTGTGCACATGTAATTATCTCCTGTGCACAAGATTAAAACAATTCATTTTTCCGTACAATTAGCTGAACTTTCCTATTAAAAAATAAAGAAACAAATCCATTTGAACAACATCCGACAACCCTTCGGCGCTTCAATTTCAATTAAATTTTATTTATAGTGTCAAATCACAACAGAAGTCATCTCAGGACACTTAACACATTGAGCAGGACTAGAATACGCTCAAAATTCCCAGTCAACACAATTTCAAAGTCCCAACACTTGATTCCAATAATAAGAAAAAACTCCACAAACAAAACTTTAAACAGGAAAACAGGGAGAAATGGAGGCTCACCAGCCTCCCACATAATAGACAGAAACATATTTACTCACTTATGCAGTAAGTGTCTCATTAACAGAGTAGACAGCCAGATTTATGGCCAGTCAAAGTCACAGCATTGTTGTGATGCCTCTGGTAATTTTCTAGGCTGCCGAGCCGACAGGCTGTGTGTCATGGTTAAACAATCCGATCTAAACTGTGTTACAGCAAAGGAGGAATATATTTCCACTATGTGTCCTCTGTACATGTTTTGTCAACATACTTCTTCTCTGCCTGTTTTTATCCCCCAATTCTCCTGTTAATAATTATCACATCTTTTCTTTATGGCGTCCCCGTTTCTGTAAGCTTCAAATACATTCATCTCCTCTCCTCTTGGCATCAGTGCGTTTACTGGCCTGTCTGACGGGGAAATACAGTAGATCACTGCTGGCTCCACGCCCACAGATAGAGCGACTCCCCAGCGTCCTCACACCACCGCCTCAGATCCCGGGCCAATTCTCCTGCCCCGCCTCGTAGGTCAACCTTGGCTGCTCTCTACACCCTTGCACTCCGTCCCCTGAGCTGATGCCCAGCCCACCACCCATGACACCGACACTCCCGCCTTTCCCGCTAGCTTTTTACACAAACCAAAGAGGACCCAATACAGTGTTTTTGTTAAGAGATGGACATGTAATTAACCTTGGACCATGGGTGTTTTTACTCCGTGTCAAGACTTGTGGAGAGCAACGGAAGGTAGTTTAGTTAACAGTCAGGAATGTTAGCTGTGTGTGAGAGGAGGGGGGGGGCTCAATTGATGAAAAAGCCATCCATTAACCTTTGTGGCCTGCTGGCTGCTCACTCAGCCTGGGCTTTGGATGGATCTCAGCAATGTAAACTGCACAGCACGATTCAAATTATCCACGTTTATACTTTGTGCCGAAACAATTTGACGATTGACAGAAAATTTGTCTGAAACTATTTCGATAATTGAGGGATTTTTCAAGCCAAACATTCCCGTGTTCCAGCTCCTCAATTGTGAGATTTTCTCCATTTCTCTGTCTCATAATAAATTCAATCTCTTTGGTTTTGTCAGGCAAAAATAATTAACTTGAAATTATCCTCCCAACAAAATCAAGTGACAAAGCCCACTTACTAATAGTGTAGGTATTACAAATTTGATTTGGATCCATCTGAAGGAAAAGAGGAAGTAGTTTGACATATTTATTTAACCACAAATTCCACGGAGCAAGGAGGTTAAGATGAAGAGATGGGTCAGCAAAATATCAGGCGCAGGAGACCACAGTTAGTTTCCTGTTTCCACCTAACAATGACAATGAAGGAACTATAAAATGAATGAAGAAGTAATCTTAACCTAAACCATGACGTTTACCTAACTCAAGTTAATTTTGTACCCAAACCTTTCCCCTATACTATGTAGGTTTTAGATACTGTATGTTTGAGATTGATGTATGTTGAGATTTGTCAATATTTTGGAAAGGTGTCGAATCAGAAAACATCTGTATGGACAAATTGCGCAATTTTTGGTTTAATTTGGAGGATATATATCACTATATCATAGACAAAATGATGGAAAAACAAATAATGAAAAGAATTGTTAATACTGTATCTAGGAATGACAACACATTGCTTCACCCACGCCTACCTGAGAGACCTGTCGGTCGTCTAAGTTAAATTTAGACTTGCACAGTCATATGGCTGAATCCCTGCTTTTAATTTAAAGATAGTTCTTGTCACATGACCAAATAAGCCGTCCCTCCCCCAACGAGCCAGTTCTGTGACATTGTTCATCAGCAATTACATAAACAGTCGCTGCCGATGTTCGGCAGGATCTATTCACATGCAGATGTTACGAAATCCTTTTCTTGTTTTGTTTTTTTTATTCCGGGGATGGCTCATTTTGTTTTGCCCTCCCCCTCCCAGCTCCTTCTCTTTCTCTGTGTGTGCCATCTTATTTACATTCATGGCCAAAAAAAAAGGAGGCTAAGCCCAAATGTTGATGGTACAGCAATGTTAATTGGTTGCATGGTCTATATAATTAACCCCAGCACGCTCTTGGTGACTGTATAGATGACGACTGATGAATATTTTATTGTAAGCATGTAGCTGTATGTACAGCATCCCCCCCCCCCCCCCATCCGCTCTATATGTCGCCTCCCTCGTTTGGAAAAATTCAGCCTCACAAAAGGCCTGATCTTTTTTTCTCTGTGCTCATCCATTTTTCTTTCTTTCCCCTCGCATTCGCTGCCATCCCGTCTTTAAAAAGAGGCTCACAGCTGCCCGATCAGCAGGGGCTCCCTTTCATCATATGCTGAATCCATTGCTCACCATTCTTTCTCTTTCATCACCCTCACAATAAGTCGGGAATCATGGCGACATTACGCAACATGCTGTAACACTATTACCTCATTGTCACATTTTAGTGTCGTCGTAAAGGCGGGCACGGTATCTTCCAACGCCACAATCCAACAAATTCAAATGTCCCCTCACACGCGAGAGACACTCCGTGACTTCCTTCCTCTGCCAGACAACCATGTCACACTGTGGCTGGTTGGCCATCTCTAATTATTTCATGCCCCTTGGTTCTGTGTGTAGAGGACGACACAGCGTAGTGTTGGAGAAGAATGAGGATGATTGACAGCCAGGCTCCATCCCACAGGAACTCATTAGGCTTCCTGACTAAAAGCTAGTGGGCACGCTCATGCTGCTCTTGCCTACTTCTTCCTTTGGTCCTCCTTTTAGTCCTACATTCAGTAAGTTGGAAAAAGAAATGCCCGAACTCAGCTGCAAGCAGAGAGTTGAACTTACTGTGCTCTTATCTCATGTGATCTGAGGATCAGCTCAGAATAAAAAAAAAAATATTAAAAATTGGGGGCTCCGTGCTCTTTCATTTTGAGTTTCTTTTTCTCTGTGAGGGTTTCTCTGCTTGTCCCAGCCCCTATGACTCTTTTGGATTTTGGTTTTAGAGTGTTCTCCCTCTTGCTCGCTGTCTCTTGCGTTCTCTTTCTATTTCTCTTTGGCCCTCTTCTCTCCCTCTCCCGGGGTGATACAAGGCAGTGGTGCGGGTTCTAAGAAGCCCTTGAAGTGTTCGCTCCTCTGAGAGCACTTTAAAAGGCCATTTCATCATGTTCATGAAGCAGCACCCGAGACCAAGCTCAAATATGACTTATGTGAAACTAGCAAAAACTCTCTGGAAAGTTTTGTTGCACGCCGTTATTCTGCGCCGTGGATATCAGCTTGTGCTTCTTGTTTGTCCTCCTGCTGTTGGTTATCTTCAGACCTCCATGCTTGTACATATGTTTCTAATTCAAGGAAAAAGGAAAGTGAGTCATTGGATGCTGATTGGCATTAATTATGTTGAATTGTTACCCTGATCTGAGCTTTTCGGTTTCCAAAACTATTGAATTGCAGGCCTCAAGCACCACATATCCTCACCAAAATTGCTACCGAGGAGCATGGGGTGCAAAGACACCTACTTTTAGTCATTCAGAGTCGAGACTTCACTGGGCTTTGTGGAGTGGCAATTATGACATGCCAATTAGACAGAGATAGAAAGATGGATGTGCAGCTCACCAGTTTCTAATCCGCTCCCAAACTGGGAAATCTACAGACCGAGTGTATCAGATTTGATTCGCTCACTGCCCTTCATTTAACACATCTGGTACCACACACACAGGCACGAATACAGACTCACACACACATGGATAATAGGGGAGGGGAGAGTAAGAGTCTAAAGGGTTGATTTAATTCAAAATGTTTTAAAATACATTTTACAACCTCTTGAAACTAATTAAAGTTTAATTGTTTACATTTATGAGGTATCCAATATTGTTTTATTCCCATTTCCATACATCTTTCACAAAATTCCATCACAATTTCCATCTTAACTGTAATTTATACTTTTCTGCATTGCATGCGTTGAAGGGTGTGGGATTTTATATGTTGACAAATGTGCACACCCTTGGCAAATTTGTGATCACACAGTTGTTTATCAGTCGTGTTTCTGGCAACCTGGCGGATGCTTGGACTTCTTTACCAGCCGCAACAACAGCGCTGGTGTTGGTTTCACCTTCTGAGTCTGTGTGTCATCGGGAACGACCACAAAAGCGCTTTGGCGTGCCTTGCCAATCTTTAAGTGTGTCTGTCTGGCTGGATAAATATCACAAGGACAGATGCTGTCACGTAACTTTACAGGTGTGAAGTTGAGATAAAAATGAATGCAGAGTTGGAAGATGGGTGTTGTCCGATCAGGGACGCCGAAAGTAGGGAGTGGTCCTGTAATTGGTTATCAATTTGGATTTGCAGCTGCATACACACACACACACACACACACACACACACACATATTCAGACACCATCTTATCTGAATAGTTGTATTCCATATTATCTAAACTGAATTTGTATTGTTTGAATTTACATTGACCCAAAGCTATTTGCTGTTTTCTGTCTCCCAATTAGCTTACAAACACATCTGAGCATGTTTCCCATTTGATGCATTTCAATGTAGACAATTACTCCATCTGCTTGCAGTGTCGTACCAAGGCTTTAAAGCTCAATAGCTTGTTGTAGGAGCCGGGGTAAATATGGTGCCGTTGGAGGAAATGTTGATGGTGAAATCACGCCGTTTCATCTGCGATTAACATTATTTACAACATTGTTTGGCCTGGGTTTAGCAGTAAGAAATTAATGATGGATTTTAGGGGGCCACAAACACAATCTTTTTTTGGTGCCAAGCCAGTGGTTAAATATAAATTAAGAAGGAAGCAGAAGATTAATAGGGTCTGTATCACTCTCAAATCCCCATTGCTTTATGGTCTGTTTCATGTCTCAAGTGAAGAGCTCATTCACACTAAGATCAAAGATCTGTCATCTTGGTTGCAGTAAGAGCAGATAATATCATGGTGCGGGCCTCGTGTATGTGCTGGTTTTTAGGCCTTTAGTAAGGTGCTGTTCTCACTGTTTGCATTGTTGCTCGCTGACCAGTGACCAGTCTCATGGGATTTTGGACCCTTCAGTCATTATTTTATATAATTTTATGGTGAAATTCAGTAAATCAAACGGGTACCTTTTTACCGTCTCAAATCATAACACTTATCGCCCTTCTTAAAATAAAACATATCACTTCATGAAAAACAGATAATTTATACAGACTGCTGAGTAAACTGTAAACAATGAAAAGGATGTTGGTGCTATGAGGTGGAATTCTATTTTATTTATTTAATAATTATTACGGGAAATATTAATCGAGCTACGGCAACAACACCCTTTCCTCTTTGATGGCGAGAAATAGCAGGTAATTCAGCAACCAGGTGCAGGCTACTGTCATTAGCATCAAACTAGAAAGTCATTTATCATAATAGAGGCTTCGTGGACAAACGTACTGCATCCCCTCCGGATGACATCACACACGTTGTGAAAGATGACCTGCGATGATTGGTCGGGGACCGGTTTGTAGTTTGATATCTACAGATATCACGTAGTCTGAACCAGGAAGTTAATGCCTAGTAACTCCTGAACCAGGCATTACTCAGGCTGATGTCACATTGAAATGAAACTGACGAGATTGTGTTTTCCCTGTTTCCAATGACTTGCCTCCCTAAATGGTCAATATTACAACAGTATTGTTTAAAAAGCTCCTGTTTTGTAATCCCTGTGGAAATAGACACATTTGTGAGGATGATATAGAATCATACCACCACTTGATTTTGTTCCAATTACAAAATACGCTGGATGGTAACCGTTAATATCCATACACTTTGCATTTCAGCATTATTTACATGGACAGTTGGTTGCATTTCATATTGTACGTTCTTTCAACAATATTTTTTTTCATACAGTGCAGCAATGTGACTATATAGCTTCACTAATATTTGTTTTTTCATGCCAAAATACCAATAGTTATCTAGCTTCTTTCCCCATTTTCCAATTTGATAGATTCATCCATTTATTGAGTGATCTGGAAAATAAGCAGCAGATTAATGAAAGTAATGTAAGTAACTGTTAGCCCCTGATCCATCTCTGTAATGTCCCTCACTCCTCCAGGAAACATATCAACTTTAGTTAGCAAGATGCTCTCAAAATGCTGTTTTGTAATTATCTACTTATCTACTATAAGAATTATGTTTATATGCAGCTATCTTGCCCTTGCAAAATATGTTTTGGGGAAAATATTAATGGACCTGGACCTGCATTTATATAGCACTTTTCAAGGTGCTTTACACTACATTCAGTCACTTTTACCCGTTTACACACATTCATACACTGATAGCAGAGGAGCCGCCTGCACATCAGGATCTGACTCATTCACACACATTTCCCCCCGATGGCACAGCATCGGGGGCAATTGGAGGTTCAGTATCTTGCTCAAGGACACTTCGGCATGCAGACTGGAGGAGCCAGGATTCAAACCGCCAATCTTCTGATTGAAGGACGACTTGCTCTACCTCTGAGCCATAGCCGCCCAAAGTATAATTTGATTTTCCTTAGCTCTTCTGACAGAACATATTGAAACTATTCGATAGTAATTTCCAATGCCAATGTTCTTGTAACCTAGTGAATATCCTTATCTCGATACACTTAAAAACAACAGTATGGTCAAGGTCAGGCCACTGACTAACGGCTTTCCTTAGGATAGGGGAACATCACTGTTGAATACTAACAAAGTTGGCATATGACAGGGAATAAAAAATTAAACACACACATCTATACCTTTTCGCTTGGCATTATGAAATTACTATTGATAGATTGTTTCTCAGATGTCAATATGTTTATATAGAAAATGACTCAATATAAGGTGACACATTTCAGTGAGAAATGTGGTACTATCGATGATCTCTTGAGACGTTGTGGAGCAGGTTGAGGTCACAGCGAGTGGGAAGAGTGTTACAGGAGCTTATCGCGTGAGCCTTCACTTATATTACTTATTATATTCCGTGGAGGAAACCCACACACCACAACATGAGAGTAATGAGATGAGACACATCCACACAAACCACAAGCAGCAACAGCAAAAAAAAAAAAAAAATCCAGGCTTGTTAGACGTCATGATGAGGCCACTCAATGTAAATAAAGTGTCTTGTGTGTGATAGAAGTGAGAGAGAGAGTGTGTGTTTTGCTGTAATCATGTGCAACCATGGATTTTAATTATGCTGCGCCCGGAATTCCCTTCACAAATCAGATTCCTTACTCAGGCACGCTTCAGGGTGACCGCGAGGGAACAAAAAACAAATGCTGGGCAAACAAACCAGCCCTGATCTGAAGCCACTGAGCCCGTCCTGTCTTAGCGGCAACAGAGCTGTCAAGAGGCTTTCAGGAACAAAATCCCATTCCTCCACGCTTTCTCCTTTAGATTCTCCTCCCAGGATTTTCTTTTTACCCCAAATTTTGATCCTCTCCTTCCTTTTTGCTTCCCTCTCCTCTTTTGACTTTCTTACTCCCTCTCCCCGTCCATTGCGGAGCTTTCTGCCTCCCTCCCTCCCTCCTTCTCTCCCTCTGTGTCACTCGACCCATCTGGGCTGTCTGGTGGAGTTGGAAACATCGGTCCCAGTCAGGGGAGCTCAGTGGGGCCCTGTTGAAGACACAAAGGGCGGATTACTGCAGCTGCCAGTCACACTAAGACCCACACAGCAGCTCTTCGGAGTCTATTCCAGTGTCCTCAACCCTCACACCCAGCCCTATCACAAAGGGACATCATTAGCTCCGGCACAAAGGATCCCCCCGCTCACGCCGTCTTAAGCAACGCCGCAATCAGTCGCACAAATAGCGTGATTAGTCAAGATAATATGCATGTGTAATGTATGCTGAGGCAGTGTCATCTGCTCAAAATAGGAAGAGTATGTCGTAAGGCTTTGTTTTTGAGGAGCATCTTGCGCACAGCTTTCACATGTCATAATAAGTATTTTGTGGGTTTTACATGGTATTGCTGTTTTTTTTGTTGTCTGTTTTTGTATGTACCAGGAAACATTTGATCACTTTTAGTTGCACAAGAAGGGAGGTGCCGTACCTTATAAGCGTGAATACAAATCACATGATACAAAAGTCCATTATCAAGGAATACAAAAGCATTTGTGATTATTTTCGTTTCTGTTTTCTTTCTTCACTTAAATAATCTTAAATCATTTTTGAACAGCAGAGGATTAGATTTAGGCCTCATAAAACTGTAACGCTCAACTGAAAGGTTAAATTATACATTAAGTAGTTTTAATTATGCATCAAAAAGGTGTTTTAATTGGACTTTCGAGGAGGATTTCTCTCCATGTCTTGATCACGGCGTCTGTTGAAAATATGTTTTTGTCTGAGAAATCATTACATTTGATCGTAATTGCAAGAACAAAGAATGTCCCACCCATCACTCTCACATCATCAAACAACCACAACACACACAGTTTCCTCTTTGCTTCTCCTTATTGAATCATTTCTCATAACACTGAGAAACAAACACTTGTGTTGAACCAAGATTAATTTCATTGTCACCCACTGTGATCCGGCCCGATCCCCTATGACAGATCACGCTATGCATCTGACCGGATCCGCTAATGCACTGAAGCCAAGCACCACTCAGGGTGCCTAAAACTATTATATTCACTGCTTCAACACTCATGCTGGGTCATCAACACTGTCCAACCCTATTGTTGGCTGCAGACTGTGACTTATAATATCTCTATTTATGGGTTTTAACCAGTAAGTGAATCCATTGTGTGGTGTGCTGCGTTTTTGGAATATTACAGAAAATGAGCTCTGTGGCAAACACAAGTTTATGACAACTATTGTCATTGTATCAACAAAATGCATGTATGAAAACAAGTAATTTGGTGTTTTCAAAATGATTCTATGAACCTGAGACCGACTGTGACCTGTGGCCACTCATAGCATTAAGGAAGCAATTCATTGTTCTTTCAAAGATGTTGAACTATTCCTATGATATCTAAGGAGAACGTATGTCTAATTTATTGTTTTTCCTTACACTGAGAACTTGTGATTGAAGCAGCATTCTCTTTATATAAATGGTGGAAGGAAAATGTCTGTGATTACCTTTATTTGTCATAATGGCTAAAATTACAACACCTCTGATGTTGGCTGTTAAAATTGCATAGCATGTCTTCCCCTTTAATAGTTTGTTGAGGAACTAGACTTTCAGTTGTTTTATCATTGACCCGAGGAATTCTCATAACCTGAGAACCGTCTTTGAATGTGTTGGATTAAAGCAAGGAACGATATAAAAATGAGGCTCAAAGGCTCGATAAAGAGGTTGAGTACGCCTTTTAAGTCTGAACCTGGACCAGTAGCGGTCTACAAAGAGAGGAAACTTTCACATGTTTTATGTGGTGGTGGTGGGAGGGTTTTCTGTCTACGGAAATGTGTGAACATTTAAAGTGTCATCTCTGGTGGATTGGCCTCTCGCTCATTCATTATCTGAGGTTTCTCTCTGGCCTTGTCCTGTCTTTTTGCCTTTGCATCTGATATTGTCGTGCCTGAAAAAGTTGACCACCCCCCAACAGCAGTGGCATTCCCAGACAAATCAAATGTCTAGGCGTTAAATGCACTGGATGGAGATGAAAACAGAGAAATGCACAAGGGAGGCTTGTTTATGAGCATCACTCCAAATCAAAGCCAGGGCAAGTCAAGTGATGCAGAAGAGGGCAAATGACATTAACAGGAATGGGAAGTCACAAACACTGTTAAAATCATCAGGGATGGTAGGTTACCAAACCGTGAAAAGAATGCCTTCCTGATCCATTTTGTGAAAGGACATTTTGGAAAAATAGTATGAACGTTCACGGAACATGCTTTAAGGTACGGTGCCTCTAAATATCACTTTCACAGTCCTTTTTCGTGACTGCACTTTATGAAGCAGATGGCAGGGCGAGGCAGGACAAGAAGGACTTTGGCACAGCTACTTTACTATACATCCTCTGGGATTTTACTGTTTCAAATTTGGCCCAAATTGGGCCACGACTTGGGCGAGACTGAGGCCAAGAGTTGAAACGCTCTCCTGGTCGCATATTTCAGTCGTAATAAAATTAGCAACAAGACAAAACAGGCTGTAGCTTTACAGGAGACTGTCTCGGGCCCCACATACTGCATGTATCGCACTTCAGAAACATTACCTGCAACCACATGTTGGAGCTGTAAAGAATATGGAGGGGGAAATGGCATTTTCAGTTTGGAGTCGGCTCAGAAATGAAGGCCAGTTATTGAGAGAATATCTGCCTTTGATCTCCCCTCCCAGACCGACAAGAACAATGACACATTCATTTACCAACATTTGAGATTGTGCACGCACACAAACATAATCCTCCACACACATTCTCCAAAATGTTTTTCTACACACACGATTACTCATGCGCAATTCCAAGTAGAACTTTTTAAAATTGGTGTTTGCATGTGTGTGACACCAAACTATTTTCAAAGATGTAATTTAAGATATCACAAAAAAATACATTTCAATATTGGTAATCACCACTTTTGCAATTAAATCAGAATCAATTAAAGCAGTGACAGGATAAGTAAATCACTTTGTCTACTTGGGAAAAATGCTATTCTTTTTTTTTTTCTCCCTAGCCTGAGGCCTGCCAAGAAGAAATGACTCATTTGCAACAATTTCTTCATGTTGGGAGACGCGGGGGGAAAACCCTTAGACAAAGGAATGAAATGAGTTGTTTCCCTACTCTGAAAACAGAGTCAAACACAGCCAGCCTAAAAAAAAAATAATAAAAAAAAAACACTCATCTGATGCTTTTTAAATACAACAAAGGAGCGGAGCCAAGGTGCCCAACTAAACCTGTCAAATTGGCAGCATGTGCCTGTGTCTGGAAATGCTTTCCTCTCTAGTAACAACTCTCGGGAATTGTGGACTTTTCTTCTGTGAGACAAGAAGAAATCAATCAGCATGAGTAAGTATCACACTCCAGTGGTTTTAACAGTTAATATCCTGATAGTGCAGGCTGGTGCACACAGAAAATCAGCTACCAACCTGGTTAAATTTTGTTTGCTCAGGCTATTTACAGAGGCCCTCTTCAGCTATTAAACCCCACAAAAGAGGAGTTTCAAATTCATAAGAAGAAACATACTTTTTTAATTCACTTATCACCACATAAAATCACAAAATACCTCACAATTACAATTCTTACAATTTATTGGCTGTTATGGAAACTCAAAAGAATTTGAAATAATATGTATTATACTAACAATGGGTTAAGTGAGTGTATATGTACAAAGAGGTCCCTCATAGTGACAAACCTACTACTTACAACTCGACTGCAGTATTGTTCACCTTATGATTCAGTTTTATTAGTGTCATCTGGCGGCAGTTAAAATGCACCAAAAAACCCACTCTACACCACCTGCTCAGCAGTCAGACGAAGTTAGCTGTCGAACGTAGTGCCAGATATTTCCTTCAGGAGTTGGTAGGATTAAAAACAGAGCCCAAAGAAGGAGAAATATTGGACTTAAAGTCATCAACACATGTTTAAATTTGCAGACTTTTTATTTTTTTTGCTTTGAAGTTATTTTTTATTGCCGCCATTGCCTCGCGTGTGTGCATCCCTGAGTCAGCGTGCACCGCTGTGTCTGTCCACGACTATTCTTGTATACTGCTGCGGGAAACTGCATAGCATTTTGGGTGCTCATTCATGGCTGCATGCTCAAGGACCTCTTGTGGTTGCAGTGACTCGTGCTTATTCAAATCACCTTTTATTGCTTGTTTTATACTGCCATTGACTGCCTGCTGACTCTTCACACACTACTCACTACTAACCCGCCACAGTGATGTAAATAATAGGCTGGATCTCAATAGTCACATACTCCGAACAATATTTCAACAATACCTTACTATAACCTTGTCAATTCAAGGTGCGGTCATACATAGGCTTCGATACTGATATGTATACACAAGCTCACACACAAACACACACACACACACACACACACACACACGCACACAGTGAGCAAAACCAGGCCGGCTGTGTTTACTGTTTAGCCCTGCGTGTTGATGTGATGAGACACCCAGGCTGATAACACAGGGCCAGAGGTACTGACTGCTCCGTGTTTGATCTCAGGCAGCCAAGGCCGGCTGAGGCTGGGCGACGGGCACAGACGGCGGAGCGGGGTCAGCGAGGTGTGCTGTGTGCTTGATTACAGACTGGATGGGGTCCCGCGACCTCTTAGCAGGTCAGGTCTGAACCCTAACCCTGACCCAGCAGGCCCCCGACGCAGTGTTCAATGCTTTCTCCAATAACACAGTGGGATGAAAGGAGTAGCCGTGTGCGCTGAGAGGACTGGACCACTTCCCCTTTGGACCTGAAGAATGTTAGCGCAACACAGCAGTGCACAGTAGAGGACGGCTGGTGGTGCAGCTTGGCCAGCCTCTGGACATATAGAGGCACTGCGCAATAAAAAGGAGCCTTGTCATGCCTTTCTAACCTGATCAATTACACCACCTTGCCCTTTCCCACAGTGTAACAGAAGGAAAGAGCTTTAAACTTTCTCTTAGGGTAGGACAAAAAATACAGATGTGCTTTACCCCTCATCATTTGTTAAATATTTCAGTAGCTTCTGTGTTGCAGTGTGTGATATCAGATCATTTCACACAGAGTTCAATGACTGCCCGATCAACAATAGAAACCCATAGTGCCAATGGGCAAGCTCAGCAGATTCCTGCAAACTCACAGTTCGCTGCAGAGAAGGTGGCCGTTCCAGCTGGGTGAAGTTTGTAGGTAAACACCCTCACCATTGCCTGCCCATTAGTCTTCAGGAGTGACAGCGGGAAAAGGGCTGCATGTGCACACACAGAGAAGAAAAGACTGCCTGTCATGATATAGCCCCAGAGATTTTTTTTCTTTCGGCCAGAGTGAGGCAACACTTGCAAGCATCGATCAGTGTGTGATGCGTCTGTGCATGCGCATGTTTGTCCAGTGTTGTCCACCGATGATGGCAGCATGCAAGCACTCAGGTTTTGCAGAATGTATCTTAAATCCGTGTTGCCAGTGAGAGTAAGTCTGAGGGCCCTAGTTTCGTAGACCAGGCGCAGTCAGCTTTCAGCGCACCTGCGCCGCGCCGACGGGGCGTGTCCGCCTGGACTTTGCAAGTTTCGTGCACCGCGCAGGCTCGCGCAGGCACACCTCCGGTCTCGCCCACCGGCGCAAGTGGGAAAGAGGGAGGAGAAAAAGGCGTGAGTGGGAGACGAGGAGGAGACGAGGCGTGGACTGGGATTAATACAGCCGATTCAGATCTTCACCAATCAAATGAGCTCCTCTCCTCTCCTTTAATGCGTTAGGGGAGGTTCAGTGCAAGTTCCGTCACTTGACAACCCGATGACAGAAGCAGCGCCGCCGCTCCCAGCACGCGCATCACGCGCTGTGCGCGCGTATCATAATAATATCAATGCCGATATTATAAGAAACAGGAGAGAGAGAGGGAGATGTTTTGGTCCGAGAGGCTGAGTTTCCGTTACGCATGCCATCCGCCTTTGATCTGACGTCAGATGTGACGGGACAATCTATATAGATATAAATTCACGTGTTGATTCAATAGTTGCATTAAATAGTGTTTGTTGTGATTATGTATTGCATTTAAATGTGCCTGGAACTGTGGAAACTTGCCTGTGAGGTCTCGGTGACGTGTGCGCACTGCGCGCCGGTCCGCCAAACTTCCGATCCGCCAGCTGTGATTCGCATTGAATGAATGGACTTTATTTACGCCTTGCGCCTTGCGCCGAAAGTAGACCAGGTCGGAGCTGGCGAGCTTTCAGCGCAGTCTCGGCGAGGCTTTTTGTCACGAAACTTCCGCTACGCCAAGCTGAATCTGTGACGCCTCCCCCTGCTGCGCCGCCACACCCATGTTGGCGCAGGCGATCCACCAAACTGCCAAACTGACGGTGCGCAAGGCTGCGCGGGTCGAAAACTTGCACTGCGCCGGCTGCGCCACCCTGCGCCGGTCTACGAAACTAGGGCCCTGAGAGGGAAAGCGATCCCTAACTCGCCCTCGCTTTCTCTGAAGAGCTTACTCGGTGCTTCTCTCCTTTCTGTCAGCTTCACTGGCTGGCAAGGAGAGTAGGGTGGAGTCAGGTGCCACTTGATGTGAATCATTCTTTATCTCTGTGAGTCAGACAATAGAAGAATCTGCAGATTGGATTTGGTAATCTGTGTCAGTGGGTGGAGGTGTGGATCCTCAAGAGGAAACTTGTTTTTCAAGTTCAGTGTTTCAAACGTAGTAATACTGCAACATTAGCCACATGCTGGTTAGTCTACTTTGTTTGAATATCTCAACAACTATTAGATGGGTTGCCTGGAACGTTTGTACATATTGTCATGGTCCTCAGAGGATGAATCCCCTGACTTTTCTTCTCGCACCCACAGCAGATCAAAGTTTTTACTTAACCAGTAAAATACCTCAACATTATCACATGGATTAGCAAGTAACCTGACATGTGTAGCACCCAGATGATGAACCCTTATGATGTTTCCTCCAGCGCCACCATGAGGTTGACCTTTGTGGTTTTGAATCTTTGGTGATCCCCGAACATATCATTCAGCACCATCAGAATATCAATTTGTCCAACATTGAATTCTAAAATGTTCTATTCTCATCAGTTTCAGGCGTACTTTTTACGCGTTTATATTAGCATTTATCTCAAAGCACCACTGTGCAGCATCGCAAAGCTGCTAGCATGGCTGTAGACTCCTTTTTTCTTAATATATAGTATGATGTTTGCTTCCTTGCCTGAATTGTTTTTGTATACTCCAGCCTCTACTTTCCAAATTGGATACATCCAAAATATATACATAGCACGACAAATCCCCCCCCCCCCCCCCTTTTCCATCAAGGAGATAATTTCGTTTTAATCACAGTTTGTTTGAGACAGCCTACTGACAGCATTGCCATAAATCAACAGATCACACGTCTGCCCCTCTCTTCCTTACCTTACCCGCAAGACACTTTCCTCCCCTTCAAGGAGGTGACTCATCTCCCACCAATCAAAGAGCAGCAAAAATAATCACTCACCTCAGACCTCCCCCGTGTTTGATTTGAACGTTTGATAAATGGTGTCTTTTCTCTGCTTAAATTGCAAGCTCTTTTCATCATAATTTGATGTTTGTTTCCTGTCGTTTTCTTGGAGATGGCTACGAGTGCAAGGGCTATAATTTCTACATCAAGGAAGTTATGAATGACTAGCAGGTGGAATATAGACGGCAGAGTCGGGATTCCACCACTGAGCTCACCTGGCAGGTGAATTCAGGAACTGATATTGACTAATCACGCTGAACATGGCGGACATTCACATATGCAGACGAAGCAACACAAACACAGCACCCAGCGCGAAAGGGAGATAATTAGGGTAATTTCTGTTTGAAGTATTGTGCATTGCAATGAAAATAGAACAGATAAAACATGAGCTAATAATAGATCTAAAGAGGACCTTGACTGAATGTTGTTCCAACAAAGAGCATTTTGTTTGACACAATTCATATTGTCTGCTAAACTGATATGCTCTCCCAACTTTAAAAGGGGGGGGGGGCATCATATAAAACAAAATATGCTAAACATGCGTTATGTTCACATACACTTTTCACCACGATGTGTAGATCATTAATATATGCATTTCCTGCCTCAGATTGATTACCGGTTTTCTAAAGAGCGAGATAAGGAATCAAAATCTACTAATGATAAATTATGCCGTGTGTATTGATATATTCCTTCTTTATATAAATTGCAAAATGTAGTATCTAAAGTGAGAGAATACTGAATTCAGGTCACTGCGCAGCAGGAAATCTTCCTTTTCATGTGAGATCCAGAGGGGTCACTCTTATGAACTCATTAGGGGAGAAATGCTAATGTAGCTCTGTTTTTTCCTTCTCCTCTCCTTCCTTCTATCTCTTTTCTCTGCACTTCAACTTTCGTGGTTATTTTAACAACCAGGGCTGCGAAACACAGAGCCTCACTGGAGAATATAATGTATTTTGATGTCAATACAAAGTGTGTGTGTGGTTCTGACAGCGTCGTCATTAGAGAGGCTGTCGTTTGTCACCTTGTCATCAAGTCGCTAAACTAGAATTATAACATAGCAAACAAAGCCTCATCTTTATCTGTGCTGGGTTATCACTGATGTACTACTGCTGCAAACGATAGTCATTAAGTCAAAGAACAAGAAAGAAAAATCTATATGGCTCAGTCAAATATTCACATCCGTGTATCCTGGTGAACAAATGACCCCTCCTCAATTCTCTGCAGCAGCCTCTCATCATGCAGCAGAGGGCATTAAATAATGAATCTCTCATTCACCCAAGACTTCCAAAAAATCTACTTCCATTTGCAAGACTAGGATATGCAATTCTAGTCAGGTTATCTTGTTTAGGTTATGCAGGAAACTCAAATTGATGCCTACATTAGTTTTTTGTCTCTTCAGAGGACAAATATGGACCCTACAAAATTGTATTTTTGTAACATTTGCAATAACAGGGTATGCATCAAAACATTTAGTCAAATATGTGCATTGTTTAGTTTTTTTTGTTCATTAAATGACATTGCACCTTAATATTATTATTGAACTGACATGAATGTTTTGGGGGTATCTGAGATTTCTATTTCCCAGCTTTCTTAGTTTCTAATATTCCTTGAGATTTTGGCTCTTATTTTGTCATTGTGTAGAAATTTCACTGCTTTCAACCTATTTTTATTTGTTAGCCATTCACTGAAAAAGATGTGCAGCATGTTATCTTAAATGAGATTAATTTAGCTTGGGATCAGTTCTTAACTTAATTTGTTCTTCTTATGAAACCCATTGCATTTAACAATGTTTTACAGCTGAAGTCTCTGAGACACCAAACATAAGTGCCTGCAATTATTTCAAAGTCACATCTATAATCAATTCTAGGAATAGGAAACGTCATAAAGTATCAAGGTTGTAAAATAATGTTACGCGTGTTATTGGAGCTAAAAGGACCTGAGGCCTCAAGGACCCCAAACAGAACATTTGGATTAAGGTTGTCCCTTTAAAAAGGTCTTAAATTTTATAATATATTTCATTGCCAGTGAACCAAAAGACAAAAATAAAACATGAATCATTTAGTCCTGTGAATTATTGAATCTGTTTCATTTTTCACAGTTCGGATGTCTTCACCTCTTACCCTGGGCCCTGCAGGCCTGCACTCTCTTTTTAGTATCTTAATAGGCCTACCAAAAATCGTTTTTGATTTACCCTTTTCTCCCAATTTCATGATTTAAACCATATCCAAGGTGAATGCTGTAAAAAATGCGTAATAAAAATATATTTCAAGGCAATGAAGTCGTTTCTAGCGTGGTTTTAGGGTGGTGGTGGATGAAGGTAGCATCATTTCAGATCGTGCCAGAAAAAAAGTGGGGATAATTCAATTAAAGAAGTACTGTAATTAAGTAGAACCAACACTTTCCACAGAGTAGGAAGGGAAACAGCCAGTTTAATGCCATGTATCACATTTTTCTTCTTCTAATTTCTTGGCTGGAAACAAGAAATATAATGTTAAAGGTTTTTTTTTCTAAATGAAAGGTTTGGTTGTTCGGGTCTGTCTGTGTGAAATCTTTCTAATTAACTTGCGCTTTCTTTCAGTGGTGTATTTACGCGCGTGTTGGTGCATGTATCCCGCGTGCGTGCGTGCGCGCGTAAATGTGAGTGTGGGCGCGTGTGGGAAGCGCGCGCTTTCCGCTATACTCTGGAATGCAGCCAGTCTCGGCTCTTTTGAATCCAGCCTCTGCTTCCAAAACCCAAAAGCCTTTGATCTTTTTTTTCGCTGTCTCCTTACCCGGAAGAGAACCCCCATTCTCTCTCTCTCTCTCTCTCTCTCTCTCTCTCTCTCTCTCTCTCTCTCTTCTCTCTCTCTCTCTCTTTTCCTCCTCCCTCCCTCCCCTCGTCTCCTCTCTCAGCTGGGATGAACGCACACGTGGAAATGTTGGCCTGGCTCCACACTCGGACCAAATTTAGTCATACAAAGGCGAGGGAGAGCGAGGAGGAGGAGGGTGGAAGAGGGAGGTGGTGGTGGGGGAAACCGGGCGGGGGGAGTCGGGGATGAAAGAGCCAGCCGCCGCAAGATCAAAGGGAGCCGCGGCTCCGCCCCGCTAACCCCACCTCCGCGCTTTATAAAGATCTGCCTCCCCATCCCAACTTTGATTCTCACGCAATCTTTCACTGCTCAGTCACAGAAAGCACACCACTTCTACTGATTTTTTTTAGGTTTATTTTCTTTTCCCCCATATTCTTCTCAATAGTCGAGTCTTGTTTTTAATAATGTTCCCATTTGATCTTTGCTTGCTTTTTTGTGTGTGCATTGTTTACGTGTGTGCATTTTTCGATAACACTTCTGTGCCAACCATTAGTACCCCCTTATATTTGTGTGTGTGTGTGTGTGTGTGTGTGTGTGTGTGTGTGTGTGTGTGTGTGTGTGTGCTACTAATGAGTGAAAATGGAATCTGATCAAAAGTGCCATCCTTACCATCTTTCCATATGCCTATCAGATGGGTGGCTGGGGTTTAACACTTTATAGAATTAGGGGTGGCTAACACACAGAAGTGTTGAGACCCCTGGTCTGTTCTTGGTTATTTATGCAGTTTTTTTATATCACATATTGTTATATCGTTATATATTTTGTTGCATTGCAATAGCATACATTTCATATTTCCGTATATTGTCAGAAACATGGAAAGCCCCAGAAAACCGCAAGCATGCCATTGATATTGCCAATAAAAAAGCAATTTAAAGAGATGTAAAAAATTAAACAAAAACAACTCCCTCCCCTTTCCCAAATGTTGCTGAATAAATAAACAAACAAATAAATAATATATCTATATGACCCTTTTTTATATGAAGATGTATATCCGGATGTAGCTGACTTATTTTGTACACATGGAACAAGCCCTTAATAATTGTTGTTCTTTTAATGTGGGACCCTAGGTTGCACAGAAAACAACACTATTGCCAATTCTTGCGTTTAGATTAAATTTCACCTCTCTTGCCTCGGCCAAACAAGCTTAAGCTCGTCTTGTTTTTTTTTCTTCTTCCCGCACCCTCCATTTGTGTTATCATTTTCATTCATCGTGATTGTTTTAACCCATCACACACAACGCGTGTCAGCCTCGCCGCTTCTCTCCCCTTGTCTCCTTCCCCTCCTGTCTGCCCGTTTGTTGTGAGCCGCGTATAAATCTCTCTCTCTCTCAGTAGGAGTGTCAATCGGTGGGCTGTCAATCAGAGCCTCGGCTTCCCTTTCATCTCTCCTTCCTCCCAATGACTGAAGAGAGAGAGCGCGAGGAGGAGGAGGGAGCACGGCTACATTACCGACACACACATACAACACACTGGTTACATTTACACTGTGGAAGCGGTGCGGCAGCAGTGGGAAGTCGGTCCACGGCGTTTACCTTCTTTTCTGATTGTTTTATGACTTCTGCTTTCATCCCTCCTGCGTTGAGGATGTATTTAGAAGCATGAAAGCGACGTGCTGCGTTGCCTGCTGTCTCGTCTGAGTGTCGAAACTGTTTTCTTCCAAGTTGCACATCCATCAGTTACCTTTTCACCTGCAGACGGTGTGTTTTTTTATTTTATTAGCCTACTTTTTTAAAAAAACTTTTTTTTAGGACGACACAGCTTCTTCACTGGACCACCGAGGAAATATTATTTCTCACTTTTATAAATGCACTTTTTTTTCTTTTTTTTTTAACGTTGAGTGTTTTTTCTTCTTCCCACTGGACCATATCCGTCGTCGGTTGTGCGTGTTGACTCAAAAACTAGTGATGAGATTTTAACTCGTGGTTTGTCTTCCCTTTTTTATTTTTTCCTCATGACATCGAGGCGTGCACTGGACTTTCTTGCCGAGCCTTTTACATCTCCAGTTTTAGTTTGAACGCCGACAGCAGCCACACACTCCTCCTGTTGCTTCAGTAAAAACACACCGGCAGCGTGTTCGCACGCCGCTTCCTCTCCGAGTGACTCACGGTCGACGCTCCGGGCGAAGAGGGGGACGTTCACCCACTCGGGGTCGGGGGATTTTAGTGGGACTTTTCCCCTCTGTAGTTTAAGACAGTGCTGGCCCGCGTGTGCGTGTGTGTTGTCTTCAGTTTAAAAACGAGTGAAAACGAATTAAACAACTAAAAAAAATGCCACAGTTATCAGGCGGCGGTGGAGACCCGGAGCTGTGCGCTACGGACGAAATGATCCCGTTCAAAGACGAAGGAGACCCGCACAAGGAGCAGATCTTCGCCGAGCTCAGCCACTCGGAGGAAGAGGGAGACCTGGCAGACATCAAGTCATCTCTGGTCAACGAGTCAGAGAGCAGCCCAAACAGCAACAGCCACGATGTGAGTAATGTTGTGTGTTGACTGATGTGGTGAGTGACGAGGAAGAGGCGAGGCTGCTTCTCAACTCCATCAAAGAGGTGAAACAGTCTGCATCAAGCCTGGAAACGAAGTGCTTTCACCTATTTAATCATTAAATGCTGGCTTTCGTTGATCTTTTTTATTAATTCGCCTACTCTGGGTTTACTTGACAGGGATTTGACAGCTATATGGGGTGAGCTTTAAAGAGCAAAAGGCCTGAAATTAATTTGAGACCCTGCTCAGTTTCATAATGTATGTTTAGCATTTTTTAAATCATAAATATTTATCTTAGATTACATAAAATACAAGCTGATTTTGGGTGATTTTTAACCTCCACTGCATTTTTTTATTTTTTTTGTCATTTAGAAAATGAATAGCTTTAGTGATACCATTGTTGTCTGTAAACTCAGGTGTACCAGCTTCACCTCCAGAGGACTAGCCTACACGTTAAGCTCCCAATAATCTTATTTTATAGGCCCGGATGCACACTTGAACATATGTGGCTAGAGTTCATTAATTGGTTGTGAATTTTGGAAATTAATAAATAAATATATTAAGATGCAAGAATTGGGGCCTTGAGTGCTGCAAGTGACAATAAGGCTAATAGCTGTGTTTGCAGAGATTCACTTAAAACTTCAGCAGCAGCACATAAATCTGTTTAGCACTTATTGCTTAAAACCTATTGACAAATATGATTCCTTTTATTTCAAAGGTCCCAGCCTAAACAAAAGGACAATATCCAATTTTGTTATCAGGATGTTTATCTATTTCTAATATCATTCTTGTATTTCACTGTCGTGCTCTTTTAATGGTGGCCAAGAATGATTTTTAGATGCTTAAGAGTTGAGGGGAAAAAATGAAACGCATGATATGCAGTTGTTTTTGTGTGCCCTTGCTTAGCGGATGAAAAGGAGGCATTAAGAGGCAAATCGTAAGGAAAAAATGTTTGCATATAGAATCTGAATGGAAGAATTATTAATGAGGATTTTTTAATCTTTCTAAAAATATGAATCTTGTTCTTTTTATTCAATACTTGCAAGGTGTCATTTTATAAGCAAACAAAAGCGCAGAGTAGTCATGAGGCATATATATATAATATTATTTATTTGGCATCCATCTACCCATGCAGCAACCTTAGCATGCAGGCTGCAGCTTCCCCATGGTTACTCTGCTATTTTTGTCATTAACCGCAGTGTTAATGAAATTTTGAGCACATCCTGAACGAGACGGTACACATTCACCACCAAATGTCCTAGAGACGCACAAGACCGAGGCTGAATGTTAATGAGGAATCCAGTGAAGTTTCCTCGCTCAGCTTGAAGCCATCCTGTGGGGTCTGAACTCCAAAAAAGAGGTCCTCTTCCCAATTCTGATTCGGAAAGAGAAAGGAAATGGCTGAACGAAAAGAAGGGGATATTTTTTCTTCTTATTTTTTATTTTTTTGCAAAGCAAAAACTGTCTCCACCATTTTCTCTTTTTGTGGGATGATTTTCTTTCACTTGGCACAGAGGCTTTTAATTCGTAACAAAAATACACTTAAACTGAGATGGAATTGAGAGTGGGCCTATGGTATTGGAAACAAGTTAATTTGTAAGCTCCTTAAGGACATGAAGCTTAATTAAGTGGTTCTTTTGAAGCTTTGATGCAGACTGCTCCATCACCTCTCCATAGACGGTTGTGTGTGTACGTGTGTGTGTGTGTGTGCGTGTACGTGTGTGTGTGTGTGTGTGTGTACGTGTGTGTGTGCAGGGTTCTGCTTTGGTAAAAAGCAGAAGGGACGGCATTTGTCCCAGTGATGTTTGTGGGTGTCTGACCGTATCAGCGAGTGTGTGTGTGTGTGTGTGTGTGTGTTACTGCGTTTCAAGGCCGTCTTAATTGATTCAACGTCATTTCAGTTTCTTCTTCTTCTTTTTTTAAAATTTTCTTTACAGGCAGTAAGACAAATACCGCAAGATTCATATCATGAAAAACACAGAGACCATTCGGAGGATGGTAAGTGACGCCGTCTTAAGCCAGAGCTTGTTAAATCAGCATGCTTTATAGGACAGCCAGCATGCCATTTAGCTGCAATAAAGCCCCGGATTTTTAGAATAAATCGCTGCAGCTTGAGAAGTTGAGGTTTTAAAGGGGACGGTGTGAGAAAGTGCCACCACGTTTCCCCCCCACACAGATGTGATCAGTCGCCTCTTGCACTGTTGGTCCTCTTCTTATCAGAACAGTTTCTGCTGCTCAGACAGATCATCTCAGAGCCAAGTCTAGTCAGAACATGCTGTACCTTCATGGATACAGCTACCTGTTACCTACCTCATAGATGAGGGTGCCCGCAGAACCAAAGAGTACTTCAAAGGGGGATGAATATGCACATTTCATGTTTTAATTTTCAGAGTGATCCTTATGGCACAAACAATTAAATATCATTCGGAATCACAGATCTTGTTTTTACCCCAACAAAGCATTTCCCCACAAACGTCAGCTCTCCGGTCGCAACGTGTTGCTGCAGCTCGGGGCTCTTTGCTCTCTGGGTATTGTAGTCTGACCCCATGACTGCAGGTCATCATTAGAGCTTTGAGGAGGAGTGTGTCTCCTCTTTGTTCCCCTTTCACTGCTGAATAGGATCCCTTCAAACCAAACACTGGATTTCTTCACAACAAGATCCATGTTGCCATCAGCCTATATACCACAAACACTCCCAGCCCCCCGGCCTTAGTACGCAGCCTGCAGTGGAGTGGCGAGTGGCGCAGCATTGAGGCCTCTTGTGTAAAGCTGCCCCTCTTAGGTCAAAGGCATAGAGGAACAGTTGGGGCGTCTCCTGTTTTGACACAGTCTGTATGTTCTTCTAATTGGTGCTAATTGGCACAGAGGGGCTCCATTGTTCCTCTGTATAATACGACCCTCCTCTCCAAGACGGGAAGAAAGGGCACAAACAAAAGACCAAGGCAGAATGAGGCGCGGGTTAAAGCGATCTGCAGTGATATCATTACAGCGTCAAAACAGGCAGGCTGACTTCATGTTTAGCTTTATCATTATTACTTGTCTGATTTATTGACTGAAGCACGTTTAGAAAGATGTGAGAAATCATGTTTTGAGAAATCCAAAGAATTTTTATGTAAATTTAAAAAATGGCCTCATCTGAATCTTTTGTAAATATGCTGTAAATTGTCACCTGTTAACCCTTTTTTTTTTTTTTTTAAATTAGCAAAACTCCAAGACCTGTACAGTAAAGGCCATCTGTACCAGGGGTATCCAGGTTACATCATGATGAGCAACATGAATGACTCCTACATGAACAACGGCTCCCTCTCGCCGCCCATGCCCAGAACGGTCAGTACAATCTCTCTCCTTTTGTGTGATTTTTACAAGTCCGTTTAGCTCGTATGATATCATGACATGAAATGCTGTCGATGTAACAATCAACTTGAGCCCGATAACAAACATGTCAAAAACCAATTTTTCTCGAGGCTGACAAAACCAAAATGAGCTACAAGCACGAATATCTCAGCATCTTTTTTTCTTTTCCTTCATTCAGTGAAGCCGTTCCAAAGTCGTAAAGTGCAAATATTTCATAGTGAGGATGTGTAATTTGAAAATAAATTGCTGACGATTTTAATTACGAGTGAGAGAGACGAGCATTCATGTTATTTTGTCAGTGTATTTCAGGCATGACATTTATTTTCTTTGGTGGGTTGTGGCTTAGGCTTATATTTTTTCCCGCTCTTGGTAAAATGACTCTGCAACAACACGTTTGCTTTGTCGATGAACAAACGCTTGTGTGATTGAAAGCAAAAACAAATATTGAAGATGATGATAGACCTGCAGAGATTTAACCTCATGCTGCACCTGCTCAGGTTGAACTGAAGTTCAGGCGCTGTTCCGGGTATCACTTGTAATGGAACACAGAGCATGCACACTGAGGACGACGAAGGAAAGCAACCCGTTACCTTACCTGTCCACACATTCGGTTACGCTGTCACTTTAAAAACATTCTATTTATAATCACTTGTTTTTTCATAGTGATAAAAAAACAACAACCCAAAAAAACACCTGAATTCCAGTTATATACAAATGATTGCAATACTTAATTAAATCAGCACATTAAGAAATGATATGGTATGTCAGAATGATCATCTATTTCTGGTTCATGGAGTTGATTTTGTTTCTCACTCTTTGAAAATGTTAGAGACCAAACAATCTATAAAGAAGAATCAGATTAACCCCCTGGCTTGTTTCTAATCATTTGCTTCAAATTCACTATCATACATATTTGGTTTCACATTTATTTTCACATTTGAAATATCATGGTTTAATGATACTGACCGATGGCATGGACCTGAAATCATGAATTAGGGATTAAAAATAGTTAAATTGATTAAATCTCAATTGATTAATTAAGATGGCATTTCAGGTAAGATCACATTTCTTTACCCTTTTAAACTAACAAACCCCATGATGGAGGATATAAATACAAAATCCCTGCACGTCCAATGTTTACCCTTTACCCTGGCGTACCAGCGTTGTTGACACCTATCCCCTTGACAGCCACATGCGACCCTTGGATAGTGACTGTGCGTCATACTTTCCAGGAGATTAAGAGATGAGATATATACAGTTTTTCTCATCTTGTTAAAATCTTAATTGTCATGTCTACATGACCCAAGTAAGCCCTCTAATTAGCCCAGCATGACTGAGGAGGTCTAAAGGCAACATCGCGTCTCTGAGGCTGCCCAGCAGAGGAGTTTATAGTACCGTCCTGGGGTGGCGTGTGTTGTTGCAGATATTGTCCCTGTAATGGTATTAATTTCAGGCCAGCTGCAGGTCTCTCACTGGCGGCTTCCTGTGTCTACCCCGTTTGCAAATTTCTCTTCTCAAGACAGACATGAAGCACAGGGCACACCAACAGCTGTCCACTCTAATCCCGTTTTGTCCATGTCTCCGTATCACACTTTGGAAGACAACCAGCCTCAGTCTGGCTGTGGTTTTTTTTGCGCCTCCATACAGGAAACACTCACACAAGTTGTGGATTGTTTGCCCCTTTTGCAGTGCACACACACTAGTTTCATCAGGGTGAGGTTGTGAAATGTGAGTGCTGCGTTGGTATAGGAATCGGCTTTCAGAGGCAGATGTGTTTGTTGGGGGCACATGCCACATGCTGTGTGTAAAGGAACTTCATTCACACGCAACTCTACCATGGGATGGTGTTAAAATTGCACTGCTTTCCCTCTGCCAAAGTTGCACGGGGTGAAAGTATGCGGCATTGTAGCGGAAACGCGATTACCTCATGATTTGCCGTCTTCGGTTGACAAATAGTGCTTTGTGAAATTTGGGGTATGAATCTTTTCGGATTCTCCGTTTATGGCATGTTTTCTGGTCAATTTTATCGTTTGTTCCATTGTATGCGCTGAAAAACTGTATGGAGACCAGCTGAGTGTATGAGAGGAAATTACCCCTCACTGCAGATGAATTGGGCCAGGCTGTTAGACAGCGTTCTCACTGCCAAAACTTTTAAAGCCCCGCTTTCATTTCATTTACCATGGCTGCTTTTTTTTTTTTTTCACCCAATTTTCCCCCTCTCCCTGTCTTCAATAAAACGGTAGTCATTTTATATACGTTTCTCTCACTTATCCAATAAAAAGAGCCAAGGCTTGGTGGAAGGATCATGGAACATGAGTCTTCTGGCTTTCTCACTGATGTCAGCTCGCTGCCTCTGCTGCCGGCCACCGCAGCCACAGTATCTGCAGGCCTGGGATCGGTTTTCACTGAGATCAAAGGCACATTCTCCCTTTCATTCTCTTCCATCCCCAGCCCCACCGCCGCCCCCAATCCCAGTAGTTTAGATTGATTTCCATTGACCATGACATTCCTGCACATGCCGTCCAGTCATGATGGAGCTGTTGGGAGTAGCTGATTGTCAGCAGATTTTTTTGGGGCTTCTAGCTCGATAGGTTGGCTCCGCCGCAAGAGCTGAGATTTTAGTGTCAAGACGGCTATCGGTGCCCGGTTGCTTATTCACGTTGACCACTTCAAAGAGTCGGTTGTGTGTTATGAATTCCCTTGTGTTTACGTAAACCTATAGCTGTTTTAGAATGTGGAGTCTGCAGGGTTTCCTGAGCAGAAAGGGAAGTGAGTTGGGGAGTTTATCATCACGTGAGGTGAATCCTTCTTTTGAAGGAGCAAAAAGGGCATTGTGTTTATTGTACATGATGCTGGACTAGTGCCTTAAGTAGCTTTATGCAAATGTCTTTTCTACATTTACAAAGACATACTCAAAAAATTGGAAAAATAAGGGTTAGAGCAAAAATCAGCATGTGTCACTTGTACACATATAAATCAGCTTGTAAGAGGTGTTTTTTTTGGGTACCCTAGTATTTGGACTGAGAGTGAAAGGACAGACCCTGTACTGAAACAACAGAGTGTATACATTTTATTGATGTCCTGAAGACGCACGCTACGCTTATTTATTTTAGTTATAGTCAGACTTGAGATTTAATTTTATTATAAGCTTTTCTGTAATCTCAGCTCACTGCCACAACTGATATGCATGTTAAAAGCCAGTTAAAAACCCGGTTAAGCATTTATCTTTAGGGAAATCACAGTACTTCAGAATAAATGTAGCTCTGTTAAGTTATAGTTTCTTAGTTATACTTCCGTTATTCAAAAACTTATGTAAAAAAAAATAAAATAAAACTGAGAGATTATGAAGAAAGGGACGGATTGTTTTCTCTCTCTGGCTACCGTGTCATAAAACATGCTTTTACGATTTTGGTCAGAATTATCATAATATCCCATAATGGTATTGATGATAATGATGGTTGCCAAGTATAAATCTTCAAAGCTTTTCGGATGTCATCACTCCAGGTTTGATGTGAGGAAGAAAAGAAGTTCACTGCTTTGAGGGACTTTGTCTTATCCTTCAAATTTGTCCTGCAGCCTTCTCCACTCGCACGCGGATGTGAAAATTATAGCTTCTAAATAAAGATCAACATGCACTTGATGGTCTGTATATATATATTTTTAAATGATCTTAAACCTATTTTTAGATTCTATTGCTGTCGTCGCATATACTTTTATCCTATTTGTTAAAAGCACACACAAACCAGTGGGCTCATCTATGGGTTAAATGAAACCGTACAACCTATAAGCTTGAGATATCTTACCGAAACTGTGAATAAACTCATAAATGCAGGGTTGATGAACTAAAGTCTCAACTGCGTGTTCGTGGTTCTGAAATTGATAATGCAGCAGAAGGTGTTTCACCTGACTGTGAAGACATGTATGTGATGTACAGCTGTGCTGAACAGTCTCATGGTTTTGAGCAACAGCTTGAGGAGAGGAACGCGTAGAATCGCTGATTTTATATTTTATTTTTTAAGCTGAGTTTTTCTGCTGTGGTGGGGGGAGTTAAGAGAGCTCCCTCTCCTTTTGCGGTGCACTTTCTTCCCCCCCCTTTGGACCCTCAATTGCAGATCCTCATGGCAAGAAAGAGGGGGTGTGGAGGGGGTGCAGCGCTGTACTTTCCTTTGATGTAGTGGGAACGTGACGGATCTGCTAGCCAGTGTCTCGCAGCGTGGAATCACTAACCCAGGCTTACCTAACGGGATTTGGTAGGACCGCTCTGGTGTCCCTCAGTGCCATGTGTGTCCTGAGCTCTTGCCCCCAGCACTACCGTGGAAGATCCCTGTTAAAGAGAACACTACATTTACCAGCAGCCTTCCATGTCCACACATAATGTTCTAGATGGCAGCTTATGGCACCTCGTGTAGTCTCACTATATGGTGGACATGCTGTGCCAAGTTTACCGGAGCTGAATGCAGCGTTTTGTCTTCACTTTTAACTCCACATGATCGGCCCGCTGTCGACTCATTTTCTTTAAGACGCCTTTAGTACAGTACCGACTGTATGGATATTTTAGTATAAAAATAAGTATAAATAGCTAACGAAAGTATAATTGCCTCATTTCAATGCTGTCTACACCGAATCAGAAAATATCAAAGAGTCACGCTGACATCGATGTCATCTGCTGTGCAGCTCTTATCAAACGGTGAAATATGTTTGTGCACATGAAGGACAGCAGCAGGGACCTCACACAGAAGAAACACTTGGCGTCTCTGGCTCTTTGTTGTGCCGCTGGCGCTGGGACATGGTGTTTTATAAACAGCACCATTAACGCCAAGGTCTCTTCTCGTCCTCCGCTCTATGGTGACACATTTGCTCCATATGCACGGCCGCTAATGACGCCATGTGGTTGCCATCACCTTATCAGTGTGTTTCATCCTGTTAAATGGAGCTCAGCGGGGTGATCGTCTACCAGGACCCAGAAATATGCTTCGTTGTGTCAGATGAGAGCCAAAAAGATGTGCAAGGTTTGAGTTTATGGTGGATTTACTTGCTATGTTGCAATATCTATATGCTTTATTGATTAGAGTATAAAATGTTATTGTCTTCCTGAAGTATTGTCGATGTTATTCTAACACGTTAAAACCTGCCAATTTTAAGGTAGTGTAATTATAGAGCAAGTGGTAGATATAATCAGAAACCTCATGACGAGGATGAAAGCTGGCTGTAGACGAAGTTAAAATCATTAAGGGTTCAAAGTGCTGAAAATGTGTGTTTTCTATATGTGTGAATGTGTGTGAGGAATGAAATCGAGAGTGTCATGGTCCCGAGCATGACATGCAGCCGCACACTTAACCCCGGTTGATGTTTATTTTGGGCATGTGTTACTGCTCAAAGCGAAGCACTCATAGATGATGACACTTTCTTCGCTTCCCCATCCTCCCATTGAATTGGATGAAGCTTAACCAATCGAGCGGTGCTGCCTCGAGCCAGCCAGTCAGGCTTCCACGAACAGACCGACCGCCGCTCAAACCCATAACACCTGCTCGGAGGACTTCACTCTTCACCAGCAGCCTGCCATGGATCTCGAGGGGTCAGTGGTGAGCCTCGCCAAGGTTGTCCCCTTTTGGCCAATTCTCTTTGAATGGCCTGGGTGTGCACTTCCTGTAAGAGTTGGTCAGAAGTGGAGAGGATGGTGTCTACAAATGTGGACTGATTTTTGTCAATTTGTCGTACAGCAGATCAGATAGTGGGTGAAGTGCAAAAATAGTTTTGTTGGCCTCAACTAGTTTTATAGTTGTTGTTTGTTACGTTAAATAATACGCTTTTAATACGGCGATGATGGTAGTCAACCGAAACTGATCACAGTACCTCACTGTGTCTCCATGCAGTCATAAAATGAGTAAAATTATCAATAGCTTTATTGACTTCATCCTGCCAGCGTGTAGGTCTGTATAGAGGCGAGCAGTGTTCCGGCTAGTAAACTGCAGCAAAGGGGGACAATAGGACCACAGGAGTGAAACATGGGTGCAAATCCTGCCGGCTGTGTCCAGACTTCAGAGGAGCTCAAACAGCCCTCACTTTGTCCAGCTAAGAAATAGAGCTATAATCAATAGCTGCTCTGTTTTGTGTGAAGTTGGTCAGTCTGTGGCGCGCTCTTTCCCTCCTTCCTTGTCTCTGCAGTTTTCATATTTTTCAGAAGCTCATTATTTCTTTCTGCTGTGGGTGTGAGCGCTAAAGAGGATCACATGCAATGTGCATCTGACAGCGCTGAAATATTAATGGTCCCCAGTGTAGGAGGTTGGTATATGGCCTGCATGGTTACAGTACAAAGGGTGCCTTCTTGCTGCCAGGCTTTATTAGCAGAGCTGTTAAATGAATGGATGGATAAAACATTTTTCTTTATTCTTTTTTGCATTTTTTTCACCAAACATCATCCGTCCACTTCCTCTTTGTCTAACAATTTGCTAAACAAACGGGAATAGGGTATTCGATGGACACACACACACACACACACACACACATTGTGAAGTGTAAAAGCTACACTACCCTTTTGAGCTGTCTGCGGGAGGACAAAGAGGAGGGCTTTGCTATCAGTTCATTTTGTGTGGTCTCGGCCATAAAAACACACACTGTTCTTTGACTGTGAAAAAAGCCTGTCTTTAATTTTTGGGAAACCCATAAAAGTTTGTCGCTCCTTTCATATTGGCTGCAGAATTGAAAACAAATGCTACATTCACCCCTCCTCTCCTTTGAACTGGCCAATTATGGAGTTGTGAAAATAAAAATCAGTCTGTAGATCTCTTTACCCCCCTCTCTTTTTCGCCCTCTCTCTCTCTCTCTCTCTCTCTCTCTCTCTCTCTCTCTCTCTCTCTCTCTCTCTCTCTCTCTCTTTTCTCTTTCTCTCACTTTCTTTTTTTCCTCCTCCCCCTTGTTTTTGAAGAAACCGAAGGGGATCACTGATGTCAAAGTCAAAACCAAGAGCATTAAGAAAACTGGCGAAATGCAATACAGCTGCAATCCGACATGACGCTAGAAAATAGGGCTGAGGAGCAGAAAGCCTCTCTCCCGTATTCCCAGGGCGCACAACTGCTCCCGGCCTTGGCTTTGATCTCTTCAAAGCCTCCTGCCTCCTACTAGATGGAGAGTCTTGGCTGCCGCTCGTGAGCGCTGGAGAGAGGCAGGGAGGGAGGTGGGGGTGTTTTTTGGGGGGGGGAGCCGGCGTCTTTTCCTTTCCAGGGCTGAAATCAATCACGGTGCCGAGGCAATTATGTGTAATTCAACCCCAGCCAGATTAGTGACTCTTGTTACCTGAGCGACCGGAGCTCTGTAATCTGTGAGACACACCGGCCTCGCCGGCAAAGGAGTAGCCAGGAACAGGCGAGGGCACTTGAGGGGAAAGGAGGGGATCGAGAGGGAGAGGTGCTGAAAAGCAGGCTGCCATGCTGCTGTCCAGCAGAGCAGAAAATCGGAGTACAATGGAGTGATTACACTTGCAGATGTAGCCATATTTATGACGTGGTGGATGGAGGGAACAGAAAGAATGAGGAGTGCTGATTGCCATGGAGCTTGCTAGTTAGTGTGCTAACTAGCCTGGTGTCTTTTGTGTTGAAACATGTGCATGATGTCACCTCCACTGCGCTTCCAGTCCTCCCCTACCAGCCGTCGCCCTGCCCCCCCTCCAGTGCCATATCTCTATCCCTCATGCCCTCCATGAGGGCTCCGAAATGCAAGCTTGGCCGAGGCTCCTGCCCCAGGCGCCCAATTTACTATGGCTGGAGAAAAACTCAGTGGCCCCAAGTCACAGAGGAATACAGCCGAGCTGAATGTTGCTCTTTCCCTGCTGCTGCAGTTCGTCTGATCTGTGCAACTGTTTCAGTGTCTTAACACTCGGCAGTGTAACAATTTACAACCTTCTGCTTTTTTTTTATGTGGCTTACTTAGGAGATTTATCCCAATTATGTGTGCTCCTAGTTTCGGCAAACCTCGATGGTGGTAGGAGTTTGATGCTCATGACTAATACCACCTAGCGTGCATTATGAGATTATTTATTTGTATGGCTTTTTTTTTTTTTAAACCACAATATTTCCATGTGGGTTTTGAACAATTAATTGGAGGTCTGGTAGAGGGCATAGGAAAAAATGAAGCTTGACTTTATTGGTATTTAATTGGAAATATATGACTGCTTTAACTTTTATTCACCCCCTGTCCTCAGTCTGTAAGAGCTGATGTCACAGGGATGAGAACAAGGCTTTGTTTTTTTTCCCTCAGCAGTCACTTGATGCAGAATGATGAAACCCACAAAGATATCTAGCAAGAATGTTTTTGTTCATCTGATGAGCTCGCCTAGTGCTCCATGTTTCTTTTGATCATCAGACTGCTCGGTTGGTGATTGAAGGCACTTATTTTCCTCGTGGGATGTACACATTGAATTAATTAGATATACCGTCCAGTAATAGAACGTAGATGATTAGGACCTTGATGTCTGCAATAGTTTCAACAAGGCAAGCTGACAGGGAAGTGGAGCTGACTCTAAAAATATAAAGGTCACGCTGAATGGATTATGTGGCATCAATGGAGCCACCGTCCAGCTCAGCAGGAGCCCTTAAATCCACTAGCAGCCATAACCCCTCGGCTCAGGGGCCAGGTGACGCTTTTCATGTCCTCCAATGGAGAGACATCACAGAGGCATCCTCCACTTTGAGCTGCCCGTCATCAAACAATGCATCAAAACATCAAATCAATCCACCCCCATGGTATCTATCTTTTTGAAATGAAAGATGAGGGTAATGGATGTTCCCAATGTCCCACCACCACCACCACCCCAAATCTACATTACTACCACCGAAGTAATGGAGTGAGAAGACAAATATTTTTCTAAAAGTTTAACAGCGGTTTTCTGATCTGTGGTCACAATGATCACTTGAACAGAAGTTAACATTAACTTGTTGTAACGACACGCAGTAGAAAAAGACTGTTTAATTTGATTATCCCCATAGTGACTGTAGAAAGACTTGAGCTCTCATTACATAAAACAAAACATCGCAACACAACTCGCTTTGGTCTGTTAAGATTTCAAGTTACAGGCAAAGACTCTAAAGATATACATTCATGGTGCAGCCTATTTTTTTTTATTATTTAAGATAAACTTTTTATTTTATTAGATTTTAGGATTACCGATTAATCTGCAGATTTTTCAATCGTTTAGAAAATAAACAATCCCAGAGCCAAATGTTCTTTATTCCATTGTTTTATCTAACCATTTGTCCCAAACCCAGCTCGTTCAATCCTACATTCTAGATGAATGAGATTGAATGAAAACATATCCGCTATGTAAGAAATCCAGCTGAGAGCTGAATTGCAACCTCGTTGTCTTCATTGTGTTGCTTTTTGTAGTATCAGGTGGAGTGTTCCCCGTAATGTTGCTGTAACCATATGTCCAAGCCTAAGGAGCCCCCCCTTTTGTGCTCCTGAAATTCACTATTACCATTTGTTTAGAGGTATCAAGGGAAAGGCAGACGTTGTCCGTTGCCATGTTGTACATGGTCATTGTTTTGTTTGTATTAAAAGCCACAAAAACCCTGCCAGAGAGCTAATTGACGGGGCGGGGTTTTCATGGGACCGTTCAGCTCCTTGGAGAGGTTCTTGAAGTGTTCCCTCCTTCTGTGGGGATGGAGAAAAGCCATTTGTTCCGAGGGGGTCAGATTTGAATAGCTTTGTGCTTTTCATTCAGATCTTAACAGGGGCGTGTGCGCCTGGCTGGAAAGAAACCCTAAAATGTGTGGTTTGATTAATGACTAATTCCAGGCTGAAAGGCGGTTGTTGGTAGTCTTTACCAGTTAATCCCTTAAAACTTGGAATCACACCCAAACAGCGGGCTGCTGGTATAGTTGAGACGAAAGGTTCGCAATATGATCCATAACCACGAATGCTGCCTCATTATAACCAGGACCAAAACAGTCATATGATTTGTAACATCATGAAAACCACAGCTGTGTCTTGGTGCTCGTCTAAATATGAAAAAAAAAATGGAAAGCAATATTTCATTGAGTTGAAAAGTGCATTGATCATGTGACGACAGGGTCAAAAGTTCAAATCAAGGCCAGGACACAGGTGTCGTGACACCTGAGGCAACAAGGCACCTTGTGACCCAGAGTTTTCAAAGCGTTACATAACCTACATATTTATCCTCAATCGCATGAAATCTGCCTTCCAGTAACACAATTCTGACATTTTCTGTGGCTTTTATTTTTCCTTCCATTAAGTCGTCGGTGGTACAGGCTCGCTAAGTCGTTCAATATTTGTATTCTCTCTATTCTTGCATGTCTTGTTGGTGGGTGTGCATTTGTCTGAGTGAAACACAGAAGGGAAACTAGGTCAGTACTCTCTACAGCTCAGGCAGAGGCAGCTCTCATTCAAATCACCTTCCTATTTCCAAGTGTGTCCTGTTGAAAACCCTCCCTACGAAAACACGGCAGCGCCTCCGCAGCACGCTGCTGTCTGCCTTCGTTGGGCTAGCCTGCAATGCTAATATTTACCCCTTCCTTTCCGTGGATGTAATGTGCAATGTTGCATCGGAGCTAGCTAGGGCTTAGAGAGAAGAGTACCGTCTCTAGCTCTCGTCTCCACAGGTAGAGACACACAAAGACCCCCACCAGACTCTATTTTCCCCCTCAACGCTGAGCTCCCAAATCCAAAGTGACAGCCATTCATGCCCAGAATACCTGGGCGAAAGCTGAGGGGGGGAAACACTATCTAGGTGTAGCAGGCAAATCCGCTCTTGTTCGATGGATCTATGACGCTCCGGCATAAGGAAGCTCATCAGCACTTTTCCCCTCCATTCTGCGCTGCACTTTCTCTCCCTCTTTCTCTGCGTCGCCGTTATTGTGCCGGGGCGAAGGTTTTAGCGCGCTTACCACACAAAGTTAGCTTGTGCTGCGATTTTTATTTGTGTACATCTCCCAGGGCCTTCGAGTGTTGTTGTTGAATGTGGATGTTGGCACCACTGTGCTGCCTGGCATGAATGTAGCTACTCAGCACACCAGAGCTGGCGTCTAATGATAAATCATGCAGTGTGTTAATGCAGCAGCAGGGTGGCTATAAATAGTTGCTGGAGAGGGATGACGATTGATTCAGGAAGAAAAATAAAGCGCGCTCCGAACATTTTCGGCTTGTGGTCATTTTTTTTTTTTAACGGCAGAGTTCAAACACAGGGCCCCAAGATTAACATGGCTGATCAAATAAATGGCACAATGACGCAGCTCAGACTTAGACTCTTAGATTCTTATGCATTTAGACACATTGACAGCTATCTGGCATATCTGGACACTTGGTTGTTGGGATTTTCAGGTTACCTGTCTCAATAGGTGCAAGGCAAGTGATGGAGCTGCAGAGAGCAGCCATGTTCTTTGTGGGGGTATAGATGGGTAGTGGGTGCTCGTGTGTGTGTGTGTGTGTGTGTGTGTGTGTGTGTGTGTGTGTGTGTGTGTGTGTGTGTGTGTGTGTGTGTGTGTGTGTGTGTGTGTGTGTGTGTGTGTGTGTGTGTGTGTGTGTGTGTGTGTGTGTGTGTGTGTGTGTGTGCGTGCTTTGTGCATGTGTATGCATGTGCGCTCACAGGCCTGCTGACAGTGGCACTTCAGCAGAATGTTTGCCCTTTCCTCAGTTCTTTGATGTGACCAGGTCCTGCTGTGATAATGAGCCCTGTGCCCCGCCGCAAGGTGAACATCCTGCAGTTCGCCCAGGGCTCTGCCAGAGCGGCGGCCCATCCCCCACCACTCCACCACCACCACACAAACACACACACACACACTTATTTTGCAGATACAACAGTGGAGAAGCCGGCAACCACTCAGAGCTGATCAACTTCCACAAAGTGCTTGGATAGTGTCCTTCAAGTGGCACAGAAGCATTTAAAACCTGCACACTGCATTATGACCTGACAATATGGCTCTATTGATATCACAATTTTTCCATGATGGAGAGAAATTACAATATGGAGTATGTGTGCAAAATTAGGTAGAAATAATCAATTAAAATTCTAAAGCATGTAAAGGATAGTCTGTTGATAGTTTGTTATATTTTCCCTCTTGTCAATAAATCCCATGAAAAATATTTTCTGTGTCATAAACACATCAGTGAGTCAAACTAGAAGTCTGAGGCTGCATTCACACCAGATCAACCAGATTTACATAATTTTTGAACTCTTGCTCAATCATGTACTGCAGCTTGTAGCCTTTATGATCTCTCGGATGACCCTTTTTAGAGCCCGAACTCCTAAAAACAAACAATCTGTTGCCATAGCAATGATTTAACCTAACTCGCTGTGGCTTAACAGGGGGGAAAAAATAGCAACTGGATCATTTCTAATGTTCTGTTGCTCTTCCCTCAGTTTTTTAATAGGTCCGCGACATATAGAAATTACGAGTTGAACACTTTACAAAGCGGATAACGTCTTTTCATCTGGGGTAGGCATATTTCACACAAATTATCTTCTTTGCACATTCAGTGTGAGCGCTAGCGTGATTGGTTTGCTTGGAGCACATTTGGAAGGATGATGGGTAATCCACCTCGTCCTATTCGGTTGTGCTCGGTGGCAGTGGGAAAGAAGACAGTCAGCTGTTAATAGCTCCTTTGTGTTCATATGTAGCTTGTATGTGTTTTTCTTCTTCCCATAATTCATTAAGCGTGTGGTTATTGCAGTCTCTGATCCCTTCACCATGTACCATGACCGTATTTAACAGCACGTCTGTGTGTGTGTGTGTGGATTCCATGGTAATACAGTGGCATGTGTCGTTCATGTGTGGTTAATGTGAAGTGGTTGACGTGTGGGTGTAACGGTGGTATTTAGAGGACAGCGTGACAAGTTTCCTCACATGATACATTTGTACTACAACTCAGCTAAAACCATAACGTTGCTTATGTGGTGCATGCCTATTTTTGGAGGGAAGTTAAGTAATTCACTAAACACCATTCTGCTTTAAGTTTTATACCTTTCCCCCCCCCCCCAATTTTTACCACTGGACCAGAGTGCCACAGCGCTTATTCATCTGTAGGACTCTGACTAGCATGCAAGGAGGTGGGAGTAAGGAGAGATTGGAAGAGGGGGGGGGGGGCTTCACAGATGTAAATGTCTCTCCAGGGTAGGCTTTTCCTGTTATTCGTAGCCTCCTCCACTCCTGTCCCTGTGGTTGGCTTTGCTTGTTCGTTTCATTACCCCGGGCGCGTGGCGCTCCTTCGCTTGCTGGCGGCCCGGCTTTCTTCTCCATTAATTGGGTTTCGTTACATTAAGCCCCCTGGCCGAGGGGCCATCCTGCCAATAAAACATTCCATTTTTAGCACTCCACTTGAAGCTGGTGGGGTTCAACCTGCTCTGTGAATGGTAATTGGTTATTTATTTAAGCTTCCTCAGGTTGGTCTCCACTGGTTTTGGTAAAGAGGGAGGGTGGGGGGGGGGGGGATTACAGTCCCCATTCTTTCTGTGCTATAGCGTTACTATGGGGGAATGTTTGCTCACTTTTGTTGGGAAAAGGTCAGACAATTCAACACAAACACACCTGAGAGTGAACACCTGGTCTGACTGACTCTGTAGGACCTCTGTACAGGGCACACCCTTGCTTCATAATTAAACTTTTAGCATTTACAGAGGTAATCTTGTCGTCTTCTATGATCACATTGTCACTGGAAACAGTAGCCAAACATGGTATTTAAACAGTCATAGATGGGTGTGCTCTGCCAGTGATTCACAGGTATATGAAATGATCCCCCTCAAGTGATGGCAATCACATTTTTATTGGAAATGTACTGCAAACGCTTGATATTGGTTGGTGGTTACTGGTCCTTTTTTGGGGGGGTGCATCCTTTTCTCCAGAGCAGAAACGCGTAAATCCTGCAAGTAGGTGAGATAGTGTTTTGGGGTGAGAAGGAGAAGTGGAAAGATTTAGTAGCATGGGAATGCACAGCCACCACTTGAGCTGCCATCTCCCCAGCTGTTTGCGAAACACCTCACATGGTTTCTACACACTTGATTGTTGCTGCAGGCGCAAAGAGTCCTCATTGCATATAAATTACAGAAGTGGGAAGTGATTATTATAAAATTCCCGCTTTCCCTTTTTTCCACTCCACTCTGCAGAAGTGGTATAATTGAGTGGAGTACAAAAGCCGTGCTGCGAGGGGAGAGAGATGCTAAAAAGGCAACATTACAGGGGAAGTTATTGCATATACCCACATAGACACACATTCAAACACACACAAGCACTCGTGCTCAGAAACCACGGCAGGATGCTGGTGGAATCTGTCAGAAAAAAATAAATAAAACAGAAACAAAAAAAACGAAACGTCCCATTTCCCTTCCCCACCCCCAATTTCAGACGGCACGCCAAGTCACTGGCTCCCCGTGCTGAAACACACTGGAGTGTCTCCTCCATGGAGGGCTTCCTGCCAGCTCCAGTTCCGCACAATGAATTTTCTCTTAAAACCACATCTGAGGGGTTCTTTAGAAGGGCCGGCCAAGCCTGGATATGAAATTCCAAATGGAACGTTTTCTTTTCAATCCTCACCGCCTCTCCCCTTTTCACTCTCCCTGAAAAATATGAATAGAGAGATCCTAAGCCTATTATTTCTCCTATACAATAAAAGGGACCTCCAATATGGCTGCCCTCCATTGCAACACTGCCGCTGCTCCTGTGGCTGCTGCTAGAGTCAGGGATGGGGCGGGACGAGAGGGGGTTAAATTGCAGCGACGTGCCATGACCCTCACGGTTGTGGTCACTTGAGTGTTTCTAACTACTTTGTCCAGAAAATTGGTTAAAGAGTGTCATGCTTTTTGTGTGAAACTTGCCAGGAGCTGCAAAGTGGGCGCAGCAAGCCAACAAGTCTCCACCTGGAGGATTTTGCTGATCATATGAGTGTTTGGAGAGATGTGAAGCTGTAAGAAGCCTTAATGACGATTCATTGCTGTTCCTTCCTTCCGAGAGTAAACCAGGGTTTGTTCTGGCATGCGGTTTATGTAAATGTGAACCCAAATAGCCATAAATTGTGTATTGGTCACAGAGGCCTGCAGGTTTTTCTCTGGTGGATTTTAGCCATAATGGAGGCAGTTTATTAAGAAGTTGAGAAAAATGTGATATGACAGCTGTAAATGGGAAAAGCACAAAAGAGGGCTTCTCGTCTGTGGCAGAAGTCTCCAGCTTTCTCAGGTGCAAAGGAGTCGATTTCCTTTTTCTTTTTTCCCCTGCAGTACTGTAGTTTTTGTGTGTGTACACCAATACTTTTGTTTCCACTCACTTTTTCTTTCTTTGCTCTGCTACAAGTTGGAGAAGACTTTGAGCTAAAATGATAATCCCTCAGGTTCTTATCTCATTCCCACTGGATAACAAATGGGAGTGGACAGGCGTAAAATAATATGTGCGAGAACGCTATCATTTAGCCCCTGGTGTAGGCTTGTCCCAGCCACCCTACTCCTGGTTAGCCCTCCTTTAGGGTGAGCAGCCCTTATTTATAAGCCCTTCCCTCAGTTGGATACTCCTGACACTCCCACCACACAGATTATCCCGTCACCTTTTGACTCTTGATGACTGGGGTCAAAGAACCTCACTCACCTGGGCTAATGGGAAAAGCCTCTGCATTAGGGCTGAATGAGTTTCCAGGCAGGAGTTGTCCCATTTGTGTGCAGTGTGTTGCAACTTCAATGTTACAACATAGACTGCTAGTTGTATATGAACCTGTTATGAAGGGAGGAACTGGGAAAGAAATTAACCCTGGAAGATGTACATTCCCCCATTTCGATAAGGAATCTGACGCAGATGATGCATCATGTGGTTGAGCGTTTTGAGATCTTTTCCCGGCGCACACACACTTACAGCGCAGATACGGCACACATACTGCCCTTTTGTGTTCCCGGGTAGGACATTCCCAGAATGTGGGGAGAGGGAGAGGGGGCTCTTAAGTTGAGACCGGTGCCACTCTGCGCAAGGTTCAGGAGAAATGCAGACATTCCAGCCACCCTTGTGTCCGAGGAGTTTTCTGTGTGTGTGTGTGTGTGTGTGTGTGTGTGTGTGTCTGTGTGTGGTGGGAGTGGGGGCACCAATCGCCACTTAGCACTGCAGGAATGTCACCTTGGCAGACGCTTCACTTGGGTGGCGTCGCAAGTGCTAATAAAGGACAGTCCCTTGATGATATTGTCTCTTCAGAAACGTGTGTTTATACTAAATTTAGGCGAGTACCTCCCAACGACATTATTAATCAGATGACCGTCCCACTACAGTTTCATGAAAACTCTTGTGACTCTCAGTGAACACGTCGCCCCGATTAGCCATATATCCTGTGGAGGTGATATTTTGACTCCAGCTCTGCTCTTGGGCTCAGATTGTGAATAGTAGATTTAGCTTGGCTAAGCATTGCCATGTGTTCATTGCTGCTGAAGCATGTAAGCGCTATTGGCTGGGGGTTGGGGGCCGGGGATTTTTGGGCCTGGCTCGATCTATTTTAGTTGTCAGGAGGCAGGTCTCTCTGAGTCAGCCGGTGATGGGGGGGCCTCTGGTCAGGCCACTCCTGACGTGATTACCCCTGCATTAAGTACCACTGCAGACATCTGTCTCACTCGCACTCTCTCTCTCTCTCTCTCTCTCTCTCTCTCTCTCTCTCTCTCTCTCTCTCTCTCTCTCTCTCTCTCTCTCTCTCTCTCTCTCCCCTCCCTCCCTCCCTCCCTCCCTCTCCGAAGCCCACCCCTTCTCCTCCTCCTCCATCCCTCATCTCTTCTTCCCCGGGCTCTTGCTCTGTAATGAACTCCCCTTATTCACCAGCTAATGACTGCCTTTGATCTCCCGCCTAAGACCTCTGCTCTAACTCTACCCCGCGAATCTCTCTTTTCTTTACCCTCCCTTTGCTCGATCGCTTGCTCGCTCCAGCTCTCTTTCTCTCTTTCGCTGTCTCAAACATGCTCATGCACCTCTTTGACTAGTTTTTCCTTCAGGGAATGGGGTTTTCAGTCCTGCTGACCGAGGCTAAACAAACTTTTGAGGTGTTGGGCACAGGCTACTAAAAGAGAAGAAATTGACAAAATAGTTTCTTAGTGACTTTTTTTCTTTTCCATACTCTTAAGCTTCACCCACATCGACAAGGAGGCAGACCACCCGCACTATATGTGCCGTACCAGTCCCCAGATCACGTGGTAGGGAACAGGTACAAATTGGAGTAATGCAGTTGAAGCTCGTGTATAATATCATCCATTTTTAATATTGTGAAATCTTCTTGTATTCTTCTCCACAGTCCAACAAAGTCCCTGTGGTGCAGCCGTCCCATGCAGTCCACCCACTCACCCCACTGATCACGTACAGTGATGAGCACTTCGCCCCAGGTCCTCACCCCCAGGATGTCAACAACAAACAAGGTATGAGACCAAGGAAACGGATCTGAACATGACTCTCTCTCTCACACACACACACACACACAAATGAATGTGGTCATTCTCAACTGCCAACTGAATAAACAAATAATAAAGATGGAAGAGTCTGTATTTTATGTAACAGGTCACATACCTGATCTGGTTAATAAGATCAGTGTCCGTGCTGTGTTTCATCTCAATCACTCTTAATTCCAACAAAACCTGAACTTGCAGGGTTGATATAGTTTTGCATCGTTTCAACTTAACATAATTTTCCACATTTTGCCAGCATTCTATTTAACTGGCATTTAAACGTGTTAAATTCTTACACCTTCCGAGAAACGGGGGTTTAGCATTACTGCAGCCCTCATTTATTATCTGCAGATTGTTTTGATTTTATTTAAAACTATTGCCATAATGCTGAACAGTGCATTTGAATTAAACAGAGCCTCTACCTGAGTTTTGTTCTTTTCAACCACCCTTTGTGCCAAAGCTGTCGGGAATCAATAGAGACACAGAAACGGAAATGTGTCACAGCAAAGTCATCCTTTCTATCAGCGCTTAACATGAACTCATTTGAAGCAGCCTGCGGGACGGCGCGCTGAGCTCTGCTGCCCTCTCCCTCTGCACTCGCTGCTTCTCACTAACAACATCAAGCTACAGCTCTGACAGCTGCAGTTTGGACGAGCTTCTCAGCCCCGCGCAGCTGGAGACTTTGGCAGCTCCTCACAAATGCGAAAAGATGTCGGCCCCACCATAGTTTCGTCCCGCACCTTTTTTCTCTTCTTGTGGCTTTCTTCCCCGGTGGCTGCCAGTTGAAAAGGAGGAGAGGGATCAGACGGGATGTAGGCGATGATGAGGCTGGGAGGTTCTGAGGGACCGACTATAAATAACAATGTAGAATTGAGCACTCGAGTACACAGCGTAGTGAGATGAAGGGAGTGAGACGCATAAAGAGTGCTCCACATATGTCAGAGGAATCATGCATCAGACACATTTTTGTTGAATACTTTTCTAAAAGAAGCAGGAAAGAGTTGTGTTGACACGGAATCGAGCGATAAATACACTGTAGGCACACGCACGCATTAGATTTCAGAAATTTGTTGTCATGTAGTACATTTTCTAAAGTAATACGCTCCATTTTACTGTTTGCGTTGGTCTTGCCAGTCCATCGAGATCCACTAAGTTTCTGACAAACACTGAAGAGCAGAGAAGACCCCTTGAGGACTTTTTTTTTTTTTTTCCGTATTTGATCTTTGCACTCGCAACAGAAATCCATGTCCAAGCGATCCACTTGCAGAATTGACTGCAAATGATTTCCCTAGGCATATTCATGTGTGTATACTAGTTGAGCTAAGCTGAAGATGCTTAAAACGAAATCTCTTTCTCGCTGTCCCTCTTTCTTTCTCTCCCATATCGACCAATTGCTGCTCTGCCTTCCTTAGTGGGCTCAGACTTTGATCTGCTCGTTAATTATGAAAAACAATCATGGATTTTCTCATTATGAGCTCTAATATGCACAAGGCTGAAATGCAATGGAAGGAACGTCGAGTGGAAGGGGGGGGGGGATGTGGCTTGAACGTTTCACATTTAAACCGTATATGTATGCAGTTTTTTAAAAAACAATTAAACGTAACATGGGAACACTAATTTGAATATAGATTATTTCTAGGTTTTATAACAAGAAGCAAGTGTTGTGGGGAAAGTGTGAAGCTTTTTTGCGCATCAATGGGAACGTGTGAATAGAGGAGTGAGTAATTAGGCACCTTAGGGGTGTGAGTGACAAGGTTAACACGCTGGGGCTCTCTCCGCCTCCCTCACCGCCTCACCCCTTGCCTCCTTTCCTTCTGCCCTCAGGAGGGCCCTCAGGAGTGTTAGGTGGTGGATTAGTTGGCAGGGGGTAGTGCTGTGCGTGCTATGAATCCAGCGTTGCAACATTGGCTTTAGAGATATAAGCCCCCCGTTCGCCCTGCCTCTCCGAGGAGGGAGGCCCCTTTAGACCACAGCCTGGAGAGAGAAAGAAGTGGAGAAAAGATAGAGGCAGGGAGAAAAGGCTTGCTCCAGTAGGGATTAGAAAATGGTGCTAATCTGGAGGCATTTGCCCTCTTTTTGTGTGTGTGTGTGTGTGTGTGTGTGTGTGTGTGTGTGTGTGTGTGTGTGTGTGTGTGTGTGTGTGTGTGTGTGTGTGTGTGTGTGTGTGTGTGTGTGTGTGTGTGTGTGTGTGTGTGTGTGTGTGTGTGTGTGTGTGTGTGTGTGTGTGTGTGAACAGTATCTCCCGATACATGGAGACTGTCAGTCTTATTATTACTTCATCTGCTGTAAAAAATGAATAGGTGTCAGAAAAGAAGACGTGAGTCAGATTTAGTTAAATTTGAATGATTTTGCAGCCCCGTTTAAGTCTGGGAGAAAGGACCCCTTGACCTTGAAACCCAGTAGGCTGGAGATGGAGGAGCTTAGTCCTGAAGATCCATGGACGGTTAGTCCAAGTCAATCCCGTGTCTACAGGGAAAGCTGCAGCCTCTGCCACAAAAAGGAAGCCTCAATTAACCAGCTTAAAGATGCTGAGACGCATTGGAAGCTCTCGAGCTAAGCAGGGAAAATATGATCCTTTCCTTACTGGTTGATAATGTGAGGTCAAGAAGTGTGCTGATGCCCCGCATGTCCTTGTAGTGAATAGCAAGAAATTCATGTGACGCTGTCATGAAGTCAATACGATTCTCCAACTGTCGTCACTGTGCAGTTATTTCAGCAACCTTTTTTTTTTTTATCAGTTTATTCCAATTAAATCACAGCAAAATAGTTATTTTTCATACAGCCGTAGCAAACCAGCCGATGTGTGAGACTGGTCGATCTTTGATTCTGATCTACGGGCCAATTTCGTCCAGATAGATCCACAGGATGCATATGTATAAGAACTTGTGTGTGATACTTTCTAACTGTTGTGTACCATTGCTGTGTGTCTAGGAATGCAGAGGCATCACCCTGGACAAGACATGCCCAACTTCTACTCCCTGTCTCCTGGAGGAGTCGGGCAGATCACGCCACCACTGGGATGGTGAGTCAGACGGACGCAAGCAGAAGCATGCGCAGTCGATTCATGTAAACGAGAAGCAATTACGATTCTGTCTCTTCACATCACATACACACTGACACTGCGCTAGCTTTAATGGAGGAATGCTGGTCTGCAGCAGGCTACGCAGGGAGGTCTGCCTCTGGTTGTTCCTGCTGTTACTGCTGCGGCTTCAGCCTCACTGCTCCTCTGTGTGCCCAGCACATGTCAAATGCATCATCACATACATGCCCCTGCATAACCATATGGCTGCTTAACCCCCATCAAAGCTTCCTGGAAGCACATCTCCCCCCAAGCATCACTTCATGTTTGTGAAGTACTTGTTAGTGTCTTATTTTGACTGCATCCTGCCATTCCTGTACTTGTTTCCCTGTTTTCCCAACATATCTGCCCCTCTTTTTTTCTCCTTCCATCATCTTTCTCTGTCAGCGTGATGTTTGTAAAGAAAGGGCTTCAGGCATACACTGAGTGAAGCCAGATGTAAAGTGCAGGATCAGGCGACAGTTGAAGCTCAGGCAGTTCTTTCTGCTTTCATAAATCTCAATGCTTAGGCTTTATTTGCCCATCTTTTGTAAAATGTATTTTTTCAAAATGCAGGAACTTTGCCACCTTTCCTGCTAGGGAACCTGCCTTTGGATCTTTGGTGATAGTTACCCCCACCACAAGTCCCCCGAGCCTGAGGAAGCATTGTGTTTGCAGTACTAAACATTGATGATCTGTACATCTCACGCAGAATATGTGTTTCACAAACATTGAAACATAACCACAGGACAACTGATGGGCTGATGACAATAAACACAACCTACTGTATATTCCAGAAGAAAAGTCTCCAAACATTTGAGCCAGAAAAAAAACAAACATTTTCCTCATGTTAAGCAGAAATGGAAATTCCAAGCATCTCCGAAGATTTACACAGATTTAAAAAATACCTTATGCCTTATAAAGTTTATTTCACCTGATCTTCTTTGTTTAGAGGTAGAAGGCATACATACATAACTCATGGAAACTTTACTGACTATTAGTTGCTATAATTTCATAATTCCATACAAATACAATAGATACAAATCCCCATGTAATCGTTGGTATCCCTTAATATGAAGCCATATCTCTGTGACCCTCTACTTTAATATTGCAGGAAAGAGGTAATAATTGCTAAAAGAGATCTAGAGCTATAACAACTACAGCCAGTGACGACTCTGTCCTCACCGTCGTCTTTTTTGGCTGATTGTTATTTTCTTAATATCAAGCATTTAGAACATTAAGAAAACAATATGTGTGGATGGATTTGTTTCCCTTGTTTGTGTACGCTGTTGCGAGGGTGCACTTACTATCACGTAACATTTAGGGGACCCTTTCCATGCTTCTGTCCTTCTTCGTCCTCTTTTAATTAATCAAAGCCTGCTGTCTGCTATTATTGCAGGTTCTCACACCACATGGTGCCCGGCCCCCCAGGTCCCCACGCCACAGGGATCCCCCACCCGGCCATCGTCAACCCACAGGTCAAACACGAGCCTCCACATGAAACAGACATCATGCACATGTGAGTCCTGCAAACACAAAATAACTTCATCAAACATTCTCGCACAGGTTTTTTTTTAATTTTTCATAAAATTCTAAGATGACATACTTCCAGGTATTTGTGCACGCCACCACTACAGTAGGCCATCGCTGAACAAACCCCCTGTCAAAGCCTTGTTCTCATTCCCTTGATGTTGGCGATAAGCAGCGAGGGCCCGTGCACTACTGATAACAGGCCTATGCTTCATTTGGCCTCAGGGATCACAACACACTTAGCCAGCAACAGATACAGGTCCTAGATTAGTGCTCAGATGAAATGAATTCACATCCCTAGTGTGTGCAGTGGGAAGTGCTGTGAGCACCCTGAAGTGGTTATCACTGATATTTCCATTATTCATGGCCATCCCAGTACCAAGACTGTACTAGTTGTTCGAAAGTAAGTCAGGAGTGGTTTTTGAGTGTGTGAGTGTGAGCGTTCGGCTTTAAGCGATTGCCAGTGTGCTGTGGACGAAAAGGTTTGGTTGCCATTACTGGTGAAGTAATCTTTCTGCATTAAGGGCATGTGCAACTGCACATGATTAAAGCGGCGGGGGCCCATGGCGTGCCTTCACCATTGGCTGAGAGCAACCAGACCCTTGCTGCTTTTGTCGCCATTGTGGCACCACAGTTTCCCTCCTCTGTTGTTTTTCTCTTTCATTCTCTCATTTTCCAACTGCTTTTGTTTCCTCCTCTTCTTTACCTCCATCCATGACGTGTTTCTTGTTTTGTTTTTTCAGGAAACCCCAGCACGAACAGAGAAAGGAGCAGGAGCCCAAAAGACCGCACATCAAGAAGCCGCTGAACGCCTTCATGCTCTACATGAAAGAAATGCGCGCAAATGTGGTCGCAGAGTGCACGCTGAAGGAGAGCGCTGCCATCAATCAGATCCTAGGACGAAGGGTAGGTCGAATAGTCCTTGGACCCTGATGCACCAATCCCCTTCTCTTTGCCACTGCAGTTGATCTTTTTTGATTGAGTTAGATCTCCACGAGATCACAGTTCAGACTGCGGTTCTAAAGAGTCTGCATGGACTGCCTTCCGAGGCCCAATTAGTTTAAAAAGTACAAAGCTTCCTCTCCCTATTAACATAGGGTCTTTTATGAACTAGTTGTGATTATTGTCATAATGATTGGCCCAGCCAATTACTTCCTCACAGCAGCGCAGATACAGACTGCCTATCTAACTGACATTTAATCAAATTGGCCTTAATAAAATATGCCTGGATAATGGCACGGTTGGAAATGACAAAATTTGTTCCTTTTGAGGATTGGGAAAAGAGTGGAACCACAGAGCCATGTTAAAAGCCTTAACGAATAGGCCTCGCGGTTGAGGCAGCCAGCCACAGCAAAGCCTAGTTTGTGGCCTGCGTTGGGTAATTGCTCGCTGACATAGTTTGAATAAAAAGCGCTGCTAAATTGGAACCAGTGTTTTGATATGAAATCAAAGTTTTTTTTTTTCCTCCCTCCGACTGCATGCTAATCTCTTCATCATGTGTCCCCCTTCGTCTTTCTCTCTTTTATCCCCCCACCCCCGTTTTTTTTTTTCTACACCAAACGTTAGGAAGTTGAAAGATTATTTTTCTCTTTTTTTTTTTTAACCAAAACATCAGCACACTTCTCTATGTCGGGAACATGCAAGTGCATGCCAGTAATTGACTGTATGCTATTTTTCTCCTAATCTCCTTTTGTACTGAAACAGTGGCATGCTTTATCTCGGGAAGAGCAAGCTAAGTATTATGAGTTAGCCCGCAAGGAACGGCAGCTCCACATGCAGCTCTACCCAGGCTGGTCCGCCCGAGACAATTATGTAAGTATCAACAGAACAGATTGGCAGAGGTGCGTGTGCGTGAGTGTGTGTATGTTGATTTACGTTGTTTGTCTGTGTCGGCGTCGCATGACTTGTTCTTAAATCACACACACACACACACACACAGTCGGCTCCATGCTAATGAAGTCCATTTGTGGACCCTTTGTTTCAGCCTAATGTGTAATTCATAGCACTGTGGTTATATTACCCTCCACAGTAAAAAAAAAATGGGTTGTAGTATCATGGACATTATCGTTGCCACAGTGAGTGAAAACTGCCTGGTAATGGTTATGCTAGTCTTTGATGTTCTATATCAGCATGGAGCTTTGGGATGTAAAAAACACCTGTTAGACTGATTTGGGGAGGCTGGATCGTACATTCAGCAGCAGCAGCCTTTGCCCATTTTGTTTTTGGACGTGGGAGGTTCGGCTGCATTTTTTAAGATGCAGTCTGTTTTTGGTGTAGATCACCGTGTGTGCATGCGTTTCATATGTGTTGCGTGTATTCGCTTGGAAGTTGTCGACTCTGTCTCCGAGTATGTGGCGTGTATGGTTTTTGTGAGAGAGAGAGCACCAGCCTTTTATTAAAAGTGTGGCTCCGGCACTCACATTCACTCCACCACCAAAGTGCTTTGTGGTGTTTATCTGCCTCCCCTCGGACACCGACAGCATCCTCCCTTCTTCTGCCTCCGCTGCTCCACTGCCAAAACGCCTCGCTGAGGGGGAGACCGTTTCACAGTTGCACAGTTACAGACTCACAACATCAGCTAGTGACAGTCAGCCCAGTTCCCATTTAATTTCCAGCATTGTTAGTACAAACATACTTGACGGGTAGGGGGAAAAAGTAGAGGAATGGCTTTCTACTTGGCATACCAAAGAGATAAAGGGAAATGTTTGTTTTTTAACGGTAAACATTCCTTACAAGTACATTTTGTATCCCTGAGAGCGCCATTCTGCGACCCCTCCCACAAACTAAATCTTCAGCTGTACACAGGCAGCATCATGCCTGGAAACACCCAAAAATAGGTAACGCACTGGCATGGAATGGAGTGTGTGGCATTCATAGTTTTGCTGTGAACCCCCTCTCTCATCCTTTCTCTCACCCACTCTCACTTAGTCCGTCTTCCTCCCTGTCTGCTGCAGCAGTAGAAGGCAGATTAGCTCATGAATAAGTGGATTAGCAGACTTTGCAGCAGGAAACCAAAGTGCTGCTCATATTTGACTAGAACGACTCTACGCTGCTATCTATACCTATAGTCTCCCCCCTGGGGATTTAGCATAAGCTATAAATCCTTACACACTCCCACCACCTCGCTGGAAAAAGAGTGGCACTCTTCACAGTCATTGAGCTAGACTAGCCTAATTACAGTGAGCATGTTTAATTGCACTTCATGTTAATATTTGTCATTAGAGGGACTTCAAAGGAAGTGGAAAAATGACACAGACTGATCACCACGGCAGGACAAGCTGCCTCCCTCCGGTTATGATGGTCACAATTACAAAAAAGGCCGTAAAAAACATACAGAAAGTAAGTCATTTAAAACCAGCTGAAAGCAGTCAGGGCGCACTCAACATCAGCGGAGGCTCACGGTCGGTCCTTCCCTCTCAGTGTGGCGTTTTGCGGTGGAGTCCGGAGTCCGGGGATGCTGGTTGGATGCCCAGCAGGGGATGAGTGAACATGGCAGTCAGCAGCAGGATATCAGAGTGGTCTAGTGAGCGTGAGTGCTGGAGCCACACTTTATGTGTTCCTCTGTATATTTTTTAGGGAAAGAAGAAGAAGCGGAAGAGGGAGAAGATGCAGGAATCAGCCCCAGGTAAGCACTGAGCTCTCCACTTACTCTTTTTCCCTCCTCCCCGTCTGCTGCATTTTGAAGTTGCGAGTTCCACTAGGTTTCCATAGATGACGCATCATCTTTTACAGTATACTGCTGCATTTGTACCAATGCAAGCTCTGTGAAGCTGTAAAAAATACCAACCCTACTCTACTCTCCTAGTAGACAGCCTATAAAACTGACAGTAAGACCAAAGGAATGTCACCTACTATCCTCATTCTGGCTTCAGTAGACTGGCTTGTTTTTGTGCACGCAGCATCGACCTTCACTCGGGTTTTTGTAGAGACTTTCTTTGTTTACATCCCACCATTTGTCCCTTGCTTCTCACTCATACCCGTCTTCACAAATTACACCTACTTTGGGATTAGTCTGTCCATTCTATACGACTACTTACAGTCTGTGGGCTCTGCACTATTTGTTTGCCTGCTGCTCTACAGTGTCTCGTTCTGCTGACCTTGTTTAGCTGCGCTTATGAGCCTCCTCTCAGCACTGCAACTGTAATCCATTGAGAATTACATCTTAAGTAAAATGTTTTTTTTGCACACTGTGTAGGCCAGATGGGCAGTAAAGATCTATGCCGTCCAGTTACCTTACATTTTTTTAAAAAGATGCAATTTTCTGCAGGTACAGGCCAGAGAATGAAAACGGCGTACATCTGAGAATATGGTAAGACAAATCCTCTATCCCCTCCCTCCCTGATTGGTTCAGTATATGTCAAGTCTTTCTAAACTGCTAAACACTGACTTGAGAGTGTGTACTCACAGACTAATCCTGAAAAGGTCCACCCTAAACCTCGCCATAGTCATTGTGTCAGTGGTGTTAAGGCCTGAAGAGGGATTGTGCTTTGTGTGTGGAGTTTGTCCAATGGCCTCGGCACAATACCCATTGGATTTCCTCTGTGTTTGTGTGTGTGCTAACGTGCATGTGTGTGTGTGTGTGTGTGTGTGTGTTGAATTGGTCACTCCAGTGTTTTTTTGTTGAGTATTGGTTGGATTAAAGGTCCGATGTGTCAGCAGTTTGTGGCTTCCATCATACTTTAGGAAAATGTCCAAATAAAAAGGGGTTTGAAAAGGTATTGCTTAATAAATCAGACAGCTCATCCACTCCATATTTTCTAAACATGGACTAAATAATACATCTGAAAACGGTTTTACTAGCCTGCATTTATTTATTTATCTATTATTTTACTGCTGGTGGAGGCGAAGACGTCAGCTCAGCCCCATATGGACTACATGTGTTGTCGCTCTCTGTGTCTTTTGTGAAGCAGAGCAGGGTTCAGCAGCTTGTTTGGCAGGAACTTAATGAGATGCTATACCTTTTAATAAGATTTCATGCTATCTGGGGTTTTCGGGGTGTATATAATGCCTCTATAACAAAGGCAGTTGGTGCTCATTTTTTTTAATATGTGAATTATATGCTGAGATATATCGATTCCGATGACATGTCAAACCCTCACTGAACTGTCACCTATCCCTTCTTTATTATTGAAAAAAAAATTAATGTTCTCAATATGTGGCAAAGGCAACTCTATTTTCAGTCTTCCTTACTCTCGCTGTAAACCCCCCACCCCCCATAAACCAAGCAACTCCCGTGAGTCTGGTAGCATCCTGTTGTTCCGCTCCCTTTCAGCACCAGAATCAAGTCCGGCAGATGTGACAAATCTGGTCTTACGCCGAAATCACCCCAAAGAGACAAAGGTTTTCCACTTGATCGATTCCTGACCCGGTCACTCTCTCTGAACCCAAAATTGGACTGCTTTTCTCTTTCTTTTCTTTTTTTTCTCCTTCTTTTCGTCACAAACGGATTTCAAAGCACAGACAGAGCAAGCGCTAAAAAGCACTTTATCTCTGATCCAATAATTAGCAATGCCTAGCCGCAGCGGGATGGACACCCTTGCTGATTCTCAGTGACAGCCTTAAACTAATATGCATAATACCAAGGATACTGCCACAACTCCCCAAGCCCTCAATTTATGCAGATCCCAAAGAGCTGGATTGAGGTTAGCTTGGTGTAGACGCCAAAAAACATCTTTAAATGAACTCGTTTGTCTGTTTCTTTTCATCTGCCCTCGCTCTACCCCATCTGTCTCTCCTCCATATGGGGAAAAAAAAATCTGAATGGAAATTTGTTAATGAGTTAATTTGGAGACACGACTCGAACACCTTCCTTTGTGACGGTTCAAACACGGTGATCATTTTACTGCATTGCACGTACAAAGTGAAATGCTACAGTCTAGGTAGATTTTATGAAGGGAAAATTGACTTAATACGTTTCATATTAACTTGTTTTATGGCTTCTGCTGAGTTTTCCTGCCTGTGAGGCAAACCAGGAGTTGAGTAGTCGAGCCACGTTTTTATGGCCCGACGTTTGGTTCTCTTTGTTATCTTTAGCATGTCAAACACCGGGCCCCGCCACGCAGCCGGCTCTCACCACGGTGGAACGGCACTCGGAGAAGTCATTACTCTGATAATGTGGAATTAGGGTTTCTGTCTCTTCCCCTGTCACTCCGTGCACTGACTCTTCTCGTCCTCACCGTTTCTGCACCCTTCTTTATTTAGTTTCTCTTTTTTTTTCTCGCTTCCTCTCGTGCTGTTAGCCTTTTGTCTGACTAAGCCCGCTGATTCACAGCCTTTTGAGATAGTTATCTGCCTGAGACGCATACATGCCTCAGAGGCTTTCTCCCATTTCAGCCACTGCACATTTTTTTCACAGGGGGGAGACACTCTGAACAAAGGTGGCTTTTTAATCTTGCCGGCGGGGGCCTCGGTGTTGCAAACACTTGCAAACTGCTATAAAACTGCATGTGAGTGATGCTCTTTTGTTGACTAACAAAATGGACGTCTTTTTAAAAGACAATTTGCCCCATGTACTCCATACTATCACGTGATCAAGGATATGTTTTAAAAAATGACGCTAAAGTCTCAGTGCAGCGAGGGTCACTGCTAACCACATGTCCTGGACCAGAAACATGAAAGAAAGTGTTGTTCAGGCCGGAGCTTTGGTGGCCATGCTCTCTCCTCCTCTCCCGTCTCAGTCGTGCCCCGGCTCTGCTCCCTCTGATGTGTGCAGCCAGAAGTCAGCTGTCAGAAGACTTTGATGAGCGACGAGGGAGGAAGAGGAGAGAGGAGGGCGTGAGTGTGTGAGAGGGAGGGTAAGAAAAGGGCCAGAAGAAAATCCCTCATTCTCTGGAGTTCTCAGTTTACCCAATCTCTCTCAACTGCCACTCATCCTTCAGTCTCCATCCCCCGTTTCTTACCCCTTTTCTCTCTCTTTATTTGTTGCCTCTCATCTTCTCCCTCTCAGACCCTCATCACTCCACACATTCTCTCTCTCTCTCTCTCTCTCACATCTGAGCAGCCAGCCGCACACTCCGCCTGCAATTAGGCAAGATTCAGCGTCTGCCTCTATTTCCCGAGTCGTTTCAATTTGGCACCGAGCCTCTAGGCCACTGCGGCACAGCCCAGTGCCTCCACACCCCGCCTTATTAGTGACCTGGGATAATTGGGGAAGGAATCCGGATTGCAAAACAGACTCTGGGTGTCGCTTTGAGCAACGCACAGGAGATGAGAGGATGTTTTTTTTTTTTTTAACTGCACTTTTTTACACACATGCCAAAAAAAAAAAAAAAAATAGTTATGAGGGGAGGGGGGCCGCGTGGAGGAGAGAGGAGATTTGGGCTTAAATCAGAGCGACGCCCCGACTAATGTTTCTGTGGGTAGGAAATGGAATCGGAAATGTTTCACCCCCACAGTTCCCCCGTTCTCTCACTCCCTCTGACCTCCACAAAGCCTACTCTGTGAAGAAAAATGACCCTCTCTGCACACAGAATATGGACTTCCAGAGGGCGGCAGTATGTCAAACTCTGTGTAATTTAACCATGTGGGTTTAGCTTAGTAGTACAAATCTTCTACACTGACGAGGCCCGGCCTGGCAACCTTATGTGACACTTCAGAGGGGGTGTGGGGGGGTGTAACCCTCTTAAAGGTCTTTGTTTACATGTGAGAAAATGCAGCTATAGGGCTCCCATTGTTTAGACTGGGACTTGAAATTTGTTTTGATTGAGTCACGGGCCTATTGTGTTGTGGTTTGGCCAGCTGCAGTAACAGTATGAGGGTCTAGTCTCTCGGCGTTTTGTGATGTCGTCTCCACTTCCTCTCTTTCTCTCTCCGTCTGCACTCCTTCCCCCATCTCAACCTCACCCCCGTGGCTCCTTGAGGCACTGCAGCCCTTTTCAGGAAGAGGCGGGAGATACATGACCTTATAAGACGTTCCCCTTGTGAAACGCTTATCTCTGAGTTAAAGGCCCCCCCAGGTAACACAAGGGGGCACTGACGGGAAGAGCACTGTGGAGCTGAAGGAAGCGGTGTTTATTTTGATTTTACTCGAGTCAGTCTGGCCATTGTTAAAGGAGGCAAACCCTCAACTGCAGCATCTTTTTTTTTTTCCTCCCCTCTTCCACTCCTTTGCTCCTCCTTTTCCTGCTCCTCTCCCCTGTCCTGATGCTGAATATGAGGGGCGGCAGAGGCCTTTGAAGCGAGACCACAGCAGTGGGAGCAGTCATTGTGCCGGCTCTTTGAATTTGTATCAAGCCCCCCCCCCACACACACACAGCGGCTCAGACTGAGCTGTTCAGCGGCACATATACAGGCTTCAGCTGCCGGGGCCCCCAGCGATGCCGCCTCAGATGTGGGCAATGTCTCCCATACCCTCCTGTACTCCCATAGTCTCAGCCACACATGCCTGAGGTTTGGGGTTTTGGTAACTCCCCCCTCCCCATTCCCCTTTTGACCGCAACCACACCCCACCCTTCCCTTATTTAACACAGACGGCATCTTTCCTCTTCCTTCTCTTCACCCCCTTTTAGCTTCAGCCCCTCCCGACTTGACTTGTTAGTTTCTGATAGCCCCCATGGAGAAGATAACCCCCCCCGAGCCTGCCTTTTTGATTGGATTTCTTTTTTTTTTTTAAAGAGTGATTTGTTTTATGTGTGATGTCTCAGAGCCAGAGAAAGTGCTGAGAGTGCAGGGCATTTTGTTTCAGACATAGCTGTGTCTTCCAGGTGCTATTTCTTTTTTTTTTTTTTATTGCCCAGCTTGTTTTAGTTTTCCCTCGTGTCTTTAAGAGCGGTGCTGCCACAAATGCATAGAGAGCGAGGCTCCTTTGAAAAGGTGTCACCAAAGCCAGCTGTGCGATCCAGGCCAAGGTCACAGCCGTGCCAAGACACGCCACCGCACCAGGCTCTAATCTGAATGTGTGGACAATTATACGTACTGGGGTTCGTGAGTCTGCGAGCCAGATTGAACTGACCTCAGTGGATGGTGTGACAAAGGGCTTGCACTTTTGGTGTTTTGTCTGGATCTCAGGATGAAATTAAAAACTGAACCTGCGTACACATCGACATCACTGATGAACTCGTAATAATTATACTTCATTCATCAATCGGTCAGAAAATTTAATTTCACCGTTGTAATTGAAACTTGTGACTGAAAAACACTGATTTCAGCTGCTTTTCTGTTTTAGGTCAAGTAAAGGACTAAATGATAAATTCTGAAAATAATTAACGGATTAATAATATAAATGATTTGCAGCCTTACCTGTGATCCAATTTTAAAAGTTAGTGAGAATATGTTCATACTTTGACGTCACCTGACAGTGAGAGAAAGATTTTGCTTTATTACAACAACAACTACTAATTGTTGAGATGATAATTTTCTGTTTTCCTTCCAAGTCACTTTATTTCCTTCCAAATAAAGTGACTTGGATAATCTGACTGAAGCCATCTAATCACGCGACTGCACTTGTTTCCTGCCCTATCAGACTTCTTTCTAGTGATATCACCATGTACCCGGATCTTAACCCTCAACTACGATGTAATCATAACTGATAAAAATAGATGGCCAAATCTCCAAAAAAATAATTAACCAGATTCAACTTTCAAGATGACAATCTTTCCTTCCTTGCATCGCTCACTATCTTCAGTCTTTCCCTCTCGTTTCTCCTCCCAATCTCCCCTCTTCTCTCTGCCATGGTAAAGTCTGCGCCTCAGCCTGAGCTGGAGACACCTCTCTCCACTTGGCTTATTTTTAGAGTAATTTGTCGGCGGTGTTTTCCTTTTTAATGGCACCAAAAGAAACCCCAGAGCTGTGTCTAGGGAGAGAGGGAGCTGAGGAGGTGGGTGGGTCGTGGGTTTGGAGGTTAGGGGGCTTTAAGGCGGGCGGGCCCCAGCTGCGGCCGCTTTGATTTGGCCTGGGAGGTGAAAGCGGCGATTGAGACGCGAGGTTGTGCCAGTTATCTTAACCTCCCACACTTCAAAAGCTGGGCGAGAGCTTGTCCGACTCCTACCCCCTCCTCCTCCGTCCCGCAGAGGGAAAGGAATTGGGGGGCGAGAGAAGGTGGGGGGGAGACTAAACCTCCGCTAGCGCTCTGAACAGAGGAGCGTTTCATTTCCTGCAAAAAAAAGTCCAGCCGGCATTCCTGCGCACTAATGTAGAGGGAGGGAGGGGGGGAGGTGAGGTGAGGGGAGAGGAGAGGAGAGGAGAGGAGAGGAGGGGTCAAGTTGCTCCTGAATCCCAGTGTTTGTGTCGGCTGGACCTTGTGAAGAGCTGGCCTGGTGCCCCCTACAACCAACCGCCACGCAAGTACACACCCCTGCTGTTACCACCAGTCTTTTTTTTTAAACTTCGCGCACACACACACACACCACGCACACACACAGCACATGCACACACACGCACACACACACGCACACACGCCCGCAGCCCCTCAGGCCTCTTCCCCGGGCAGGAAGGCCAGAGCTTTTCATGTCTGTGGTGGGGGAAGGAAAAATGCTCCCCAGGAAACAGGGTGCCGTGCCGGGCGTGCGGGCCCGCTTTGAGATCCTGGGATGAAAAGGGAGAGGACGGCAGAGGTAAATAAAAGCGACAGGGGCGCTCTCTCTCTCTCTCTCTCTCTCTCTCTCTCTCTCTCTCTCTCTCTCTCTCTCTCTCTCTCTCTCTCTCTCTCTCTCTCTCTCTCTCTCTCTCTCTCTCCGAGCGCCAAGCTCCTTTCAGCCTCTACTTTTGTGCAGCTCGGGGGTCAGCTCTCCTCGGGAAAGGTGGTCCCTGTCCTCTTCCTTTTTTATCCACATGTGGTAAAGCAGTCTGGTGTGTGTGTGTGTGTGTGTGGCTCAGCTGACTCCTCTCCTACAAAAAAACACTCTTGGCTTTGCCACGAGAGAAAAGCAAACTAATACCGTTTCTTTTTTTTTCATTTTTTTTTTCGTCTTCACAAAACATCCATCTTTTTTAGTCGCAGGAGGCATCCATCCACCTCTCTGTCTCTGCCTCTCCACTTTGATCACGGATTCTATTTGATGCTGCTCGGGTCTAAAATAACTCTCCTTGGCTTGTCAATAACTGAAGCGAACTCTGTTATGTTAGCTGAAGCCCGGATCATGAGAGGGAAAAGAACACTTTTGCAGCATGACAAACAATTTCCCCGTCAGGGAAAGGGGCCAATATTCCTGTGAAGTGGTTTGAGAAGTCAGGTAACATTTCTTTTTCACCGCAGCATTAATCTGAGGTTCAGATTACCAATTACCCACATAGTTCCATGAAGCGTGCTGGTTTAACTGGGTTAATACCGCGATCCTCCTGCGGGGAGAGTATTTCCTCGTCTTGATTTCCCATCTGCCCACCTGCAGCGGCTGCCTTAAATGTCAACCAGAAGCTACACAATTGGGTGCTCGCCTTGAGAGAGCGAGATGAGGAATGAGTCAGCCAGGGGGAGGGCAAAGAGGAGCGCAGCGCTGCCAGCTGGGTCACGGCAACCCCCATGTCAGACTAGATCAAAGCCAGACCGGCCCACATCCTGTCACTGACCTATAACCCCCCTCTGTAGTTCAGCGCTTTGGCTCAACGCCGCTACCAAAGGCTTTCATTCAATCAGCTGTAACACTCCGGAGGAAGAACAAAATAATGATTGATGATGCCGATGGTAATGACAGGTAATTTGTCCCTCCCTGAACTCGAGGAGGCACGCCTTCACAGTGAGACACTTTCGAGTCATTGGGAGTCGTTTTTGATCCGTCTGGTTTTGGTTAATGTGTCATGAATGTGACCAGTGTTCTGGTGCAAGTTACTGATGTGTTTCTAATAGTTTCCCTCGTTGGTATACGGATGCAGTGACTTCATAGTTCGGTTGATTAATTGTTTTGTTTTTTTTCTCCTCCAGGAGGAAAACGGAACAATTTCTCCACATGCAAAGCGAAGGCAGCAGCTACGGGCCCTCTGCTAGAGATGGAGGCCTGTTAGATTCCATGAAGACCCTTAAATCTCCAAACTGACGCCTCCAGTTCTCAGAGGACCCCCCCCAACCACCCACCCACCCATCTCTCCCAAGCCCACCCCTCCTCCCCTTTCCTGCAACAAAGTCACAAGCCACCACCGACCACCAGAAACCCTTCACTGTTTGACTCTACTCCCGTCCTGAAGACGCCCGCCGTAGAGACACTGAACTTTAACTGAACAAGACAATCACGATTACTAGGAGCACCCTCACACAACCACGTTCTCACTAGAAAAAAAAAAAAAAAAACGCATCAATTTGACGTTTGTGTTTTTGTCAGTTTACTTTATACAATCAGCTTTACTGCAATCCCAAGGCAAGGCACTGAAAAACAGCAGCAATTGTGATGCGCGCAGAAACGTCTTCAATGCACCGCCCAAACACTCCAGACACCTGTTTCTAAGTTACTCTAAGTTATTTGTCACCTCGGTTCCTTTGTATAGTTCTTTAGGCCGACACTCACCCCCCCACACTCTCTCTCTCCCCCTGGATTTCTGAGACCATTTTGGGTTTCGCCCGACCGACCAAACACCTCTTTTTAGACTGCACTAAGGAAGCCGGAGGAATCTCATGTTGTCTATGAAACGTCCTCAAGACGCCATTTTAGTTTGTTGCTGACCTGTTGGTGCAAAAAAGGATCAACACTTTGATTTGCTTTTTTTTTTCTCGTTTTAGACGGAATTTTATTTTGAATGCTTTTTTTTGTATCTTGAACTTCTTGTTTCGATTTCTCGGTGTATATTTTAGTGTTTTTTCTTTTTTTCATGTTTTTTTTTTTATATAGTGGTATATATGAAAATAAGCTTTGGACACAGGAAAGCCATTTTTCTTGTTGAAGCATCTTGCAGAAAATTGAAACATAAGGCTTCTTTTGATAACTATTTGTAACAAATAGTGACCTCGAGTCTTGCTCAGATGTAAAATAATGCTCAGTATGTGTACTTTTTAAAACTGTCAGGATATGTCAATTTTCTTGGTATTTTTGCAGGCAACATTAGGACAAAGGCGAGAGTGATAGCTCAGAGGCCTATATTTTATTGTTCTAAAACATGACAAATGAAGCAGATATATATATTTACCCCAGCACTTGGCAGTCTTTCTTTTATTGCAATGGACCTTTGTCTTTTCTCTCTGGTAGCTAATAGTGTGGTCTTTAGCCATGTTGTTTATTCCATGCAAGCATCTCTGTAACATTTTGATTTTAATGCTCTATTTTAGTATTACTTGATGAATTCCTTTTTTATTATCATATTTTGGGTCACTGTCATCTTGGTATAGCATTTTGCTTCCCAAGTGGTCATATTTGAACTGTTTCAACATGTTTTTTGTTTTTGTTTTTTTTGTAAGAAAAATAAAAAGGCACCATTGGCTCATTTGATCACTCGTGTGGTGGAAAGACCAGAGCTGGAAGTGCCACATGTAGCAGCGTGTGTGTCGTCCTTGGAGACTATAATATAAATGCATAGTGCTGCTGTCATGTATGTATTCACGATAAATATTTAACAAGTGGGTTGATTTTTATTTTTAAAAAAGGGTGATATCAAACTTAGATATCTGAAGACTTAAATTGTTTAAACAGTTTCATATTTCAAGTAAACAATACTTTTGATTAAAAACCTAGATCAAAGGAAAGGTCTATTTATAGACAACTGAATTGTATCATTTCAAGTAAAACAGCGCCACCTTGTGTTTCTGTTGGGTTAACGGGACATTTTGAACAACCTGAAACTTCCTGAAAGTGATTCACTCCACACACTGAAATCAGTCCTTAATTAATATTTAATATTAATATTAATAAAGCCCCAAATCTCACACACAATACGGACCATAGCCCCAACAACCGGAGGAAACAATAGCAGAATTAAAATATTCTGTAAATGTTACATTTACTATAGAGTCTACGTCATACGGTGGCCTTCCAATCAAAACGCTTTCTTCCTATTGGTGCTTCACTTTTTGAACTCAACTGTGCAGAATGAAACTGTACATTCACCTATACTACTGAGGAAGGGAAACGTCTGATCGCTGCTCCGTGCTCGCAGCGCGCCTGCGCGAACACGTGACCGCAATGGCGGAAGTGTTTGAAATGGTTAAGATTTTTGGCGACTACGGTAGTTTGTTCGACGTGCAACGACAGGATAAACGGGACTGAGGTTATACTCGTTTTCCTTAAAAACTCAAGGTAACACGCGGTGAGTACGTTATCCTAATTATTGAATAGTTTTAGTCTGCAAGGACATTTTAAATTTTAATTAATCAAATTAAATCAATTCGTTTTAAATGTTAAATATGGACAGAATCTACAGTCCTCGTTTTTAAAACGGTATTCCAGTTTATATGAAGCTAATGAGGCTTCAGCTCCTTCGTGTTGATTTGAGATGCAGCGGAAAGCGACATCTGAAGCCTCGTTATCTTCAGATGCACCGACAGGTGGCGGTAAAGAGCAGCATTGTGGCAGTAAATGCAGAGAAGAAGAAGATTATCAAGTGGTTGTAAAAGAAAGTAAGCTTTGCAAATTATCAGAGTAAGAAAGTACATTAAACATTTATATTACAATGATGATTTATCACCAATATTAATGTGATGATTGTAGATAAGAGGTATTCACAATTTACGTTAAGCAGAAATATCACCTGGTCTATGAATATGCAACGACAACAAACACCAAGTATTTGAAAATCTATTTTTAATCAGACTTAATCTCTTCACACACACATTTCATCCAGTGGACTGACGGACAAAAGTCACCTTTTATTGTAGAAGGCACAGGCACAGGCACTTTTTCTATCTTAGGTTCTGACCAGTCCTTCTGGATGGCCTATTTTCTGAAGGTCCAACTAGTTCCACAGTGACACGAGTAAATCACTTGTATTTGTAGAATCCTTCTCCTGTCTTTTTGCCCCATTTTCCCTCTGCAACCAACTTGTTCAGCATTTCACTCGGGGCAAAGAATGGGTTCTCAGGATTCGCTGCAGACCAATCTGAAGATATGCAATAACAAAAGAAGTGTCTTACATTTCATGTATCAGTTTATTTGAATTAGCTTTGTTTCTACTTTGCAGTAGTATCATCTCATCACAGTCTAACTTTTAAAGTAAAATCCAGTGGTGAAAGAAGTATCCTTTAAGTAAAATACTGAAACCACACCATAAAAACATCCTATTAAAGTAAAAGTCCTGCATTGAAAATATTACTTCAGTAAGTATATGTTAATATAATCCAGGACATTTATTCAAGCTATTAAAAGTCAAGTACACCTGTAAAGTAGGTTTTGACTTAATAATGCAACTAATGATTATTTCCTCCATTAAGCAATTGATTGTTTTGTAAAAGTGCTGAAATGATGAGGAATGCTGTAAAAAAAGTGAAACATTAACGAAGCTTTCATATTTGTGAACCATGAAAAGGCTTTTGCATGTAAATGGACTTAGGTGATTATCAAGATCGATATATTTTAAACATAGTTTTACTCACGATCCATGATGAACTTCATCGTGTCGAGTCCTACATAGTCCGAGAGCTCAAAGGGTCCCATGGGATAACCACAGCCGAGTTTCATGGCAATATCAATGTGCTCTTTGGATGCATCACCTGAGAGGAAAAAACAAAACAATACGCAGCAGAAATCAATCCAAAGATTGGTTAGAGATCCCAATACAAACTATGGCGATTGGACTACTGACATGTGGTACACGTGCATGTATATATACCTCTCTCATACATCCGGACGGCCTCTATGAGGTAAGGAACAAGCAGGCGGTTTACAATGAATCCTGGTGTATCCTGAATAAAGAGAAGTTGGATGACTCCGTTAAATAGATTTGTAACAGAAGGCAGCTACAATGACATCAGACAGAAAAGCTAACCTTGCAGGACACTGGCGTTTTTCCAAGGACCTTGCTGAAGTTCACGAGGGAATCGAGAGTCTCTTGGCTTGTTGCTGAGATTCCAATGACCTGTAGGGAATATTTAAGTGACTGTAACATGTGTGTAACATTTATACAGGTGTCTCTAACCTGGGATCTTCGTCTATGGACACAAGCCTAGTGTGTAATGTAAATTAAAACTGGATTTTCTGGTTTTGTGTTAGTTTTTCCTTTATTGAGCTGCCGTGCTCTTGAGAAAAAGACTTGAGGATAAAAAGATGGATCTTTGTGAAATCATGTTTTCTTTCATCGCTCGGAACTGTAGTTTTCTCTTGTTTTAAGTCTTTGCTAAACGGGGGGGTCGTACCTCTACAAGCTTCATCACAGGGACCGGGTTGAAGAAGTGAATGCCGGCGAATCTGTCCAGCCTGGTGGTAGAGCTGGCGATGTCAGTGATGGAGAGGGAGGATGTGTTGCTGGCAAAGATGGTGTGTCTAAAAAAAAAAAATCTTGTACTTCAAAACATCATATAGACAGCAGTTAATAATGAAAGACCGAACTTGGTCACTATATTAGGTAGAAAGGAGACTGTGCTCACGCTGGTGCCAGCTTGTCGAGCCCACCGAAAAGATCCTGTTTGATTTTTAGATTTTCCACGATGGCCTCCACCACAAGATCAGAGTCCTGGACTACGGATGTAGCATCTGTCGAGGTTGACACGTTCTGCAGGGCTTTCTGCATGAACTCTTCACCTGCCTGAAACAAACACAAAAAACACACAACTCCTATTAATCCCATCACATTTCTCTCACAGCGTTTTCTTTTACGTTGTCAGGCGATCGACTGCATCTCACCTCTGGCTTATCGGCAAACTTCTTCTTGACAACTCTTCTAAGGTTCCCTTCGATTCCTTTGACAGCCTTTTTAAGGATGTCGTCGTTTGTATCCACCAGAGTCACCGAGTGGCCAGTTGATGCAGCCACCTTTTCAGAGAGAAATTAGTTCACGATAACTAGAAATACAGCAATTGATGCCAGCGATGTTGAGGCGGAAGCAAATAAGAAATGGGGGCAGAACAAGTGCTGTCTCTTCCATACAACAACTCCATACAAGCATTTATTATGTAGTGTGGAAAAGTCACAAAATTCAAAGACCCTCAATGAATACGAAAGAAATATCACATTTTGAGTGTGATTCTGGTGCACATTATTGCCCCACAACATGGTGCGCTTAGGGAAGTGGAGGAGAGCAGATTGGTGGTGAAACAGCTGGAGGACAGCTGTTTCGTTGTATGTTTTGAGACAATATGTGGTAAATACAGTACTCAGGACACAGCTTAAATTTTCCAACAATGGCGGGCGCCCCCTTGTGATGAAACTTGTGTCCTGCAGTTCACCTGAGTTGACACTCGTTATGCCACTGCAGACACAAATGTTCAATGAATGACAAGTGGACTTTTTCACAACACAGCCTCATTATGGACGAACGAGACAATACAACCATTCACTTTCAAGGAAGTGTAAAACGAAAACTAGAGGCTTTTATTTTGAAAGCTGAATATGATACGTGATGAGTACATGGAGCAGGTTAGATGACTTGCACATGACACAAAGGTGCTTTGTTCGTAAGAGAGAAATCACTTGATAGGTTGTTTTTGGCAAATGCTCGTCTGGTTAACCTCTCTGAGGAGCAGCTGTTTTAAGTTCACCAGCTACACTGAAGCTACTTGTTAGCTTCGCGGCTAAACGCAGACCTGCGACGCTTCCTCGCTTACCTGCGCTATCCCGGCACCCATCTGTCCACTCCCGATGATCGTCACGTGTTTAATAGCGACATTTCTCACGGCAGAAGACGACAGACCTCTGCAGATCTGGTGGCTGAAGAACGCCATGGTGTGTCAACGGTGTCAGCTACGAGACTGAGGACGAGCAGAGCGGGCACGCGCAAGGAGAAGTGGGAGGAAGGTCGCCTGGTCACGTGATCACGCCGCGCGACGACCTTTCACACAGATATGCTCAGGTGTCATTAAATATATATGACACAAAAGTGAAAAATAATCTGCACAAACGTTACTTTTACCGTTGCACGTGAGATGGGAAGTAACGAAGTACAAATACCTCGTTACTGTACTTAAGTACGAATTTCCAAACTATAATTGTGTATTTATTTTTCTGGCGACTAAAACAAATGTATTTTTTTACTCTTTACATTTTCTAAACAGGCTCGTGGATTTATGTTGATTTTTTTTTATTGTGATGACGCCTCCAATCCAGCAGGGGTCTCTGTTGCTTTTCCTTGTCTTGCAGGACATTAACAGCTGATGAGCCCCACCTGAGCCTGATGTGGCTCCAGGTATAAAAGTTCACCACAGGAACATGAACCTCCCTCCTCTCGTTTGATGACACAGCTGCTGTTATATTTGTTTCAGATATTTACATTTTCTGTTTAGCTTCAGCTCAAAATGAATGTTCTGTTTTTTTTTTTTTTTTTGTGATCATGGTCGTGCTCTCTCAATGTTTCCAGGTAGGTGGACCTGCATTTCTATATTTCTTTTCTGGTCTTTTGACCAATCGAGGTGCTTTACACCACAGCTCTTCATGCATGCACTGATCTTCCGATTGGAGGACGACTCCCTGCAGTGTTTTTACTTTATTTAATACATTTGTTAGGCATGTTGATAGCTACAGGAGGGATGTTGGTAGCTTGGCTTGTGGCCTTCGGGAACCTTAGTTAATGCCCTGGTTGGTGAGGGCTTGGTTCTAGTTCAGCTGCCTCTTTGCGCTTGGAATGACTTGGGTGGATGTGGACCTTTTGGCTGCTGCTTTGGTTCAGGATTGATGGTAAATCCAGTTCTGTATGTTCACCACCTGTTCATGCGTCTCCAGCATGCACCGTCCCTCTGAAGAGGCCTTGCTTTTCAATCTAGTGCTGCATCATGTGACTGTGATCCTTCTATCCTTCTCAGCTGTCTCTCTTAAATTCTTAGGTTTGCGTCGGTAACAAAGTTTCTAGCATTCAGCCAAATATTCCTTCCACTGTTGTGATTAAAAAGGGTCTTCTCATATACTTCACATCTTAACAATTAAAAATAAATAAATACAAATTATCTATCTATATTAATGATGCATTAAGGTAATTAAAAAAATATTTATTGACATGTTGCCAATCATCCATTCATTGGATCAGTAAGGAAAATATATAGATCCCTTTGAAACTAATCTTTCTTTACATAATGCCCTAATAATGAACATTATGTGTGTTCATTTCTCATTGAAAAACACAAAACGGTAAAAGATATTCAGTTGGTGCCTTTTGAAAATGAACGGCATCTGGCAGAGGAATTTTGATCTCCATTTCTGAGATCATAGCGACGTTAATTAAAAGATAATATGCAGCCTTAACTATGAAACATATGTGTTACATTCCAATAAAAAAATGGAATTTCCATTTTGCACAAAGGACCTTGTTTTTTCAGCAGACCTTTATACCTACATTTTAGAAGGCACAGGTACTCGATTTAAATCTAGTACTTCATCTACGAGGGCTCACACACACGGTGTATGGGCAGGGTGCCAGCGTCAGACCGAATCGTCCACGCAGGGAAGGAGGCGGCGTTCCCTCAGGCAGCCTGAACTTGAAGGCCTGCAGTAAGCTGGTCACCGTCAGGAACAGCTCCATCTTGGCCAGCTGTTCGCCCATGCACACCCTGCGACCTGAACACGGGATAAATCATCAGCACCTGGTGCACAGGCAATTACTTCATTTCATAGATCAGTGGTTCGGCCTATAGGAGTAAGGAATGGCATACCAATCCCGAATGGTATGAAGCACTCCTTCCTGAGCAGCTTTCCCTCATCGTCTAAGAAGCGTGCTGGGTTGAAACTGTCCGGCTCGTCCCATACAGTGGGATCTCTGTGGACAGACCAGAGGTTCGGCACGATGATGGTTCCTTTGGGAATGATGTAGCCTCTGAACTCTGAAAACAGGGAAGACGGACACATTACAAACTCATCACCGCAGAGATTTAGAAACCAGACTCAGAAACCTGACTACAAGGGTCCGTAAGGGTTATTTAAATGTCTTAATACTTGTCGTCTCAGAGGCCATGTGAGGAATAGCCAGAGGAACAGCAACAGTCAGTCTCTGCACCTCCATGATGGTGGCTTCAGTGAAAGGCAAACTCCCCTTATCAGTCAAAGACAGGGCCCGATGCGTGCCCACCACTCTATCGATCTCTGCCTGGACCTCGTCTGGAATCAAAAGGGTAGAAACGCCATTAAATACATCATTCATGGATGATAAATGAAGTCCTCATCTTGACAAATGAGAAGTGAGAAAGCAGTAGTCAGATGCTTGTTTTCATGTGCCGATCAATGTTGTTGTGAACGAGTTGGAGAAGTGGTTAAATCTGCACGATGGACATTTTGTTGCCCTAAAACCGGGAAGTCTTGCCATGAGTTCCCACAGCAGATTTCCAATCCACCTCCCCCCCCCCCTGAAATAGTTCCCCATTTATGTAGAAAACAATATCTGTGATTTATATGCACCAAAATATATTTCACATTCAGTTCTACGACCAAGATAATCTACAATGTTGTGTCACAGAATTTATATTGTATATCCTTTTATTTATTAACTGAAATCTGAAATGAATTGCATCATTGACTCAAATTAGTAAAGTGTGTTTATTCATATGCATATCATTAGTTGTTTTCCACACGGTTTCTTTTCTTTTAATCTAATTGTTTTAATTGTAATTCTGCCATGGAAAGTCTGAGCCGTGGTATTTTTAATTTTGGCCACTTGGAGGGAATAGTTTGATACTTTATGGAAAATAGACAGAATCTGATTGGAGATATTTCCGATATCGCAGCTGATGATCCCATAGTCAGTTTTGCACAAGCGAGCCACAGACAGGACTACAATTCACAGGCATGTAAGCAGTCTGAGGAGGACGTCTGCTGCTTTTACCTTGGATATCGGGGTGCAACACCATGTAGAGCAAAACCCACAAAACTGAATTAGCTGTGGTGTCGGTGCCGGCGATGAAGAGATCTCCGATTATATAAAAGAGATAATCTTCTGTGAAGCTGCTGTCCACCTCTCCAGCAGCTTGCTGGGCCCGCATCTCCATCAAGTACATGTCTACAAGATCCCTCGGGTGTTCGGGATCTAATGTCTCACGGTGCTTCGCAATAATCCTCTTGAGAAACACTGTGATTTCTCCTTCCACCCGCCGTAACTCCTTGAAGACCCCAAAAGGCGAGTAGTACAGCAGTGGGAAGATGTTGATGAGGACCGCGGGGCTGTTCACACAGATCTCCAACCCACGGTCCATCAGGTCCAGCATGTTGCGGAACTCGCGGTCCTCGTGATGGAAACGCTGTCCCAGGATCAGCGAGCAGATGACGTTGGACACGGCGTTGCTGATCAGCGGCGCCAGGTCCACGCCGGTGGCACCGCGCTCCTGGTTCAGGTGCAGCAGCTCTGTTTCCACGGTAGCCAGGCCCTGCAGGATGCAAGGCTCCAAGCTCAGCCTCCCCAGGCCAAAGTTTCGCAGTGTCGTGTGGCAGAACTTGCGCTGCTTTCTCCACACCGGCCCGTACGGTGCAAAGACTATTCCTAAAGTTCAAGTAAACCAGAAAAGGGATGGCAGTTAGTTTCATGCTTGTCTTTATGGACTCTTAAAACTAAAAATACCCATAAATACTGCGTTTGTCAGTAGTTTTACTTTTTCTGCACTTTATCACTACTGTACACAGGTCTACCCCTCTCCATGTTTTATTTGCTAGATAAAACAACAAGACTTTGATCTCTGGCAACAGTTTTACTATTGATAAGGACAGTAGAGTGATGCACCAAATAGCAGCGACGACCATCGCATGACAGAATCACTCTGTTCAGTTACCCAACATGCTCAACGTTAACCTGCAGAACGCATGGTTGTGTTCCGGTTGTTTACCTTTGCGTTTCGTCATGATGGTGATGGAGGGGATGTCCGGTCTGTCGGAGAACACCTCGGGGTGGTTGGAGAGAGCATCCTTGATCACCTCGTAGCCATTGAACACAACCATCAACTGGGTCCCGACGAAGAGGCTGAATATGTTCCCGTACACGTCGGCTTGTTCCGTTAACGCGATCATAGCGTTCCTGTCTGCGCCACGTGACTGCAGTCCGAACCTCCTCAGGACGAACGAGGGGACGAGGAACATGCCGAAGTTCCCGACTATCGGCCACGGCTTCGGACCGGGCGGGATGTCGGCGAAGTCCCGTCGTTTCTGATACACGTGAAGCAAATAAAACGCTAGCAAGAACACGAGTAAAGCTACTGTGTTTACCTGCGACAGCACGGCGCCGCTCAACTGCTCCAGACATGACGACGGAAACATGGCGTCAAAGTTGGAATAAAGCTGAATTCAGCGAGTTTGTAATACTTTATCCCATCTTTAGGAGTATTCACAAAGTCCGCGTAGACTCAATAATATGCCAGCTTGACGAAAGTGGTATTTAATGGCGCAGCTCATGTTCTTCCTCTGTTGTTGTAAACAGCGAGTAAAACGTTGAACCGCTATTGGCTTCCTATTGGCTGACAGCTCCGTGACCTGCCTGTGATTGGTGCATATCGACAGTGATGACAACAGTTTTATCAACCAATGCCAGGCAAGGCTTGTTTATTTATATAGCACAATACATGGATGCAGCTCAAGGTGCATTACATACCGGTAATAACGCTTTTAACACCGGTAATAACGCAAAAAAAAAAAAAAAAACTTTAAAAATAAAATTAAAACATAATAATACTAGTGAAACAGATAAAACGTAAAAATAAAAGTACAACTCAAACGTAGAGTGCATATTAACTCCACTGCTGTTATTTGCTATGATGTAACAACCTATAAAAATAGAATAAAATTAAAATGTTAAATTGAAGGAAATGCTCAAGTGCCTTTTGGTTCAGGGCTACCATAAAGTTACTTTCAGTGATTTAAAATGCCCATCAAATAAAGATAACAGTAATATTTTATTTAAAAAAATCACAAGCTATGTTTTAACAATTCCATGACAATTCCAGTATTAATGTTATGAAATGATTTCCATTGTGTATGTGTAGACATTGATGTTTATTCTGCACTACAAAGTTCATTCTTACATGCAAATTTGTTAAAACAGAATAAATCATATTAAATATTTAATCCAAATTCAGCATTAGATTTAATGATCAATTTGAAAACGAACAGTTGGCTCTATACTGTAGAAGTTCAGAGCTATACACAGCCCTCCATTACTCTCCTTAATGGTGTGACCGTTTAAAACACAGACAAGCATGGCCAGACTTAATTCAGTGTGTCATAGGAATTATATCAGAAAAAAATACATCGGTTGAAGAGATCCATTAAATATAAAAGTTGTCTGAAACAACTTTAGCAACAAGCATAATGATGACTTTGACTGATGAGTTAATGAAATAAAAAATACACTGAAGCCTTAGTATGGTTAAACTTTAATATAATAGTATAATGTTTAGACTACAGCTAGGATACACACACCCAAGGCTACTAACATGAATATAAAATGAATAAGAATAACTCACAATAATAATAATAATAATAATAATAAAATACGCATAGAAAAAAACAAATACACCAAGACTCGTAACACAGATTTGGAACACCTATCGATGTCAAACTAACACTAAGGCACCTTGTGACTTGAGCACATTGATATCATATCGAGGTAAATCTGTGAACACAAGTATAAAAGAGTTACAGTAGCATAACTCGAATCAATCAATACTGCAACAAACCTGCCAAGTCTGTTACAACAAACTGTCTGTTCGCTACAAGCTGAGAGATACAAAAACAGTAACGACTCTGCAGGAGTTTATCTCACAAATAAATTACAGCTACGAGGAACAGGGAGACATGATTAGCCTTAATTTTTGCAGAAACATTTCTTTCGTAGCTATGCATTTGGTATCACTATGTTGCTGTCTGGGAGACGGGGCTATCGGGCTCGTGTCACTCCTCTCGTGTGCTCTGTACCATGGAGTACTTCTTGCAGGGGTTCTTAAGGCAGGCAGGAGGCCAGGTGATGGGCCAGCTGTAAGAGCATGGCACGGAAGTCTGGACGTTCCTCTCCATGAAGTTGAACAGTGGGTTCCACCAGGTGTTGGTGAGGTAGTTGTTGGGCGAGCATTTCAGGGTCTGAAAGAAAACAATATCCTTTAGAATAATATCAGTAATAATACATTTGTTTGTATATTACCCTCCGTGCAGGGGATGCAATGAAAGTACTACGGATGACTGACCAAACACTTCTTTTGCCATAATGTGACTTGTTTATATAATTTAAAAGCTCATTTAGGTGTGATTGCATGTACTTTCTCTGAAAGGTGAGGCATGTCGACACTTTGTTTTTGTAATTATGGACTACAGATACATGTTAATCCATCAGCCATGTGATATTAGGATTGTCATTAGAATGACACTCTTCAGATGTCTTTTTTCTATGTATTCTTTGATTTTTTTTACATTTACATTTAGGTCATTTAGCAGACGCTTTTGTCCAAAGCGACTTACAATAAGTACATTTGTCAAAAGAAGGAAACAAAGAAACCACGACGTATCATTGCCGATAAAGTAAGACTCCTCATCTGAGTAAAGTAGTACTTCAAGAGCAACAGTGCTAAGATCAGAGTGCTATAGGTAAGGTTTTTTTTTTTTTTTTTTTGGGGGGGGGGGGGGGGTGTCGAGGGAGGGTGCTAGTGGGTCATGCTATGTAGAGTCAAGGTGAAGTCTGAACAGGTGAGTCTTGAGCCTTTTTCGGAAGATGGCAAATGACTCTGCTGTCCTGACATTAGTCGGGAGTTCGTTCCACCACTGAGGCGCCAGAACAGAGAAGAGTCTGGACTTTGCTGAGCGACATTTGTTTGATTTCAGCGATGGTGGTACCAGCCGGCCAGCTGAAGTAGAGGAGCGAAGTGCCCGCTTCGGGGCATGAGGTTTGACCAGTGTTTGAAGGTAGAAGGGTGCCGTTCCATTGATGGCCCTGAAGGCCAGTGTCATCGTCTTGAATTGGATGCGTGCTGCAACAGGGAGCCAGTGGAGGTCATGGAGGAGGGGGGTGACGTGGGAGAATTTGGGTAGATTGAAGATAAGGCGTGCTGCGGCATTCTGGATACGCTGTAATGGTTTAATCGCAGAGGCCGGGAGTCCGGCCAGGAGAGAGTTGCAGTAGTCAAGGCGGGAGATGACCAGTGCTTGGACCAAGAGCTGCGTTGCATCCTTTTGTGAGGAGGGTCCGAATCCTGCGGATATTGTAGAGGGCGAATCTGCAGGATCGGGCCACAGCAGTGATGTTGGGGGTGCAGGATAGTTGGTCATCGAGGATTACACCCAGGTTCCTCGCAGTTGAGGAAGGTAATACTGTGATGCCCTCGACAGTGACCGACAGGTCCATGCGAGGGCAGTCTTTCCCTGGGATGAAGAGGAGTTCGGTTTTGTTCAGGTTGAGCTTGAGGTGATGTGCAGTTGTCCAGACAGAGATGTCAGCCAGACAGTTTGAGATGCGAGTTGCAATGTGAGCATCAGAGGACGGGGGAAAAGAGAGGAACAGCTGGGTGTCATCTGCGTAGCAATGGTAGGAGAATCCATGCGATGTGATAACAGAACCTAGTGATCTGGTGTATAGTGAGAACAGAAGCGGTCCTAATACTGAGCCTTGAGGGACGCCCGTGTCCAGAGAGCAGGGTTTGGACATAGAGCCATTCCATGTGACCTGAAAGGTGCGGTTTGTCAGGTATGATGTAAACCAGGTGAGAGCAGAGTCAGATATGCCAAGTTCAGCCAGAGTGGAGAGGAGGATTTGGTGGTTGACTGTGTCGAATGCAGCAGATAGGTCGAGGAGAATGAGAACGGAGGAGTGGGACGAGGCTCTGGCGTCTCGCAGGGACTCGGTCACTGTGAGGAGGGCCGTCTCAGTGGAGTGAGCAGTCCTGAATCCTGATTGATTAGGGTCTAGGAGGTTTTTCCGCAAGAGATAGGATGACAGTTGGTTGTAGGAGGCACGTTCCAAGGTTTTAGAGAGGAATGAAAGAAGAGATACAGGTCTGTAGCTTTGAATGTCAGTAGCGTCTAGGGTGGGTTTTTTAAGGAGAGGCTTCACGATAGCGGTCTTAAAATCCGCTGGAATGACACCTGAGGTGAGGGAGGAGTTGATCAGGGTGGTGAGGAATGGCAAGATGTCGTGTGAGATGTCCTGGAGAAGAGAGGAGGGAATCGGGTCAAGGGAGCAGGTGGTGGCGCGGTTAGATGTAACAAGTGCGTGGACGTCCTCAGAGGTGAGGGGGCTAAAGCTGGTAAGACCATCCGAGTTGAGAGTTGGGGGAGATGTCTTCTGGGAGGGAATAGGCGTGAATGAGGAGCTGATGTCATGTACTTTCTTGGTAAAGTAAGTTGAAAAGTCATTGGCAGTAAGGGAGGAAGGGGGGGTAGGGGCAGGAGGGGTGAGGAGGGAAGAGAACACGGAGAAGAGTTTCTTGGGGTTGGAGGCAGAAGAGTTGATCTTAGCCAGGTAGAAGGCAGATTTGGCTGCCGAAACAGTTGAGGTGAAGTCAGAGAGGAGGAGGTGGTAGTGAGCAAGGTCCTCGTGATGTCCCGATTTCTTCCATTTTCTCTCTGATGCTCGCAACAATGATCTGTTGGTTCGCAGAGGTTCAGACAGCCAGGGAGGGGCGGGAGATGATCGCGCCGGTCGTGAGATTGGGGGACAGAGAGTGTCCAAAGAAGAGGAGAGTGAGGACATCAGGATAGAGGAGGCTTCCTCAGTAGACATTAAGGAGAACTGTTCCGAGGATGGGAGCGAGGAGATAATAGTTGAGGAGAGAGCGGAGGGAGTGAGGGATTTCAGGTTGCGGCGGCTGGTGACCATTCGAGGCGTAGAGTGGAGGGATGAGGTGGGCTTCATGGGGATGGAGAAAGACACAAAGTGGTGGTCGGACACGGTGAGCGGGGTAACAGAGAGTGCCGAGATGCCACAGGATCTTGTGAAGACAAGGTCAAGTTGGTTCCCGGCCCGGTGAGTTGGTGGAGAGGGGGACAGTGTAAGGTCAAAAGCGGAAAAGAAGTCTATGAATTCAGATGAATGCAGCTTTCCCGGGTGGATGTTGAAGTCACCGAGGACGACGAGTGGTGTGCCATCATCAGGGGAGCAGCTCAGGAGGGCATCCATCTCATCCAAAAAGTCACCAAGAGGACCGGGTGGGCGATAGATCACTATGATGTTGAGTTTGAAAGGAAGCGTGACAGAGACGGCGTGAAATTCAAGCGTAGATCGGGGTAGGTGGTCGAGAGGAAGGACCTGGTAGGACCATGATTTTTAACACTACCTACCAATGTATGAACTAGCACATCTTTGTGACTGCTAATGACAATAATATATATATGCTAATCTGAATAGAGGAACTGAAAAACATTATATTTGTGATTTAATATATAAATGTACCTTGAATTTTTTGTTTTGTTTATACCAACCCATATCAACTGTCTCTATTTTTGGCCACTAGAGGGGGGTAATGTGTCATTTTGAGAAGCCATAGACTGACGGATGGGAAATCCGTTTTGAAACATTCTGACACACAAGCTAAACATATTCTTATACTTACTCTAAATATATAATTTTATGTAATAAACAGACCATTGACTCTAAACGTAAACCATAATACACCATTTTGCTGGCATGTGACTCTTAGCTGGTACACTTGAGGTAAACTCTGTGAACAAAATGCAGCCATATGTCACCAGACAGACAGTAATGCCCTCCATGCATGATGATTAATGTGTAACAAGCTTCAATGAGAGGGGAAACACTGTGTGCCGACCTGTAAGTTAGCCATGGTGTGGTACCACCAGAACAGGCGGGAGGTGATAAAATAGGCCACGACCACATCCACACTGTAGTGCTCATGTGCCACCAGGATGCACACCACACCCACAGCACTCAGCAGCCAGCACATCAGATGGTACCACCAAAACGACCGCGGCGAGTCTTTGGAGAGAAGGAAGGAAAGACAGGCAGGGGTGTTGGAAATATTTATCACAACATGTACTCGTGGTCTGTTCTGCATGTTTTCACCGGGGGAAAAAGGCCGTCAGTGCCATGTGACAAGAACAGGGATTTGTTTTGCAACACAAACAGTGCTGCATCAAAGAACATGGTTGGAAAACGTAAAACAACTTCACATCTGCTTGTAATATCTCATCCTCGCATCACATTTTTGTTCATTTCAAACTTTTTTTACATGCACTTTATGCTTATAGCTTAATAATAGCTGTCAAACTTTGAATATTTAAATATTTAAAGGTGACATGTGCTCCAGGTTAATACTTTTATTTTGGGTTTCTTACATGTTTACATGCTTAAATGTTTGAAAAAACGACAACAAAAACGTATTTTTCATAAAGTCTGTCTGAAATGTTTTGTTGCATTGTTGTGATGTCACAAATCCTGACAGCTCGTTTAAAAGAATGGATTGAGTATTTCAATATTTATTTATATACCTTTTAGACCTGCTTAATAATTGAAAGACATGGAAATCTCACTTTTTACAGTATGGGACAGAGAAGCAGCAACAGTGGCAACACGTGTAGGTTATTTGTATCTAAAAGGTCCACGTGTAAAATAAACTACTGTCAGCTTTATGGGATGAGAATGGAAACGGACAATAAAATTGATATATTATTCATAGGAAATTCTCATAAATTATGAAACGCAAAGCAACCAAATGAGTGATGGTTTGAGAAGCCTACTTACATTCCTTGATGAAAAGGTAGGTGAGGGTGAGCATCACAGTGTGTCCACTGTAGAGGAAGTCTCCACACAAGAGGTGGGAGTTTGTGATGGACAGACCTCCACCTGAAATCAGTCGGAGAATTCGCTGCATTTTTGCCTGTGAGTCTCCGTGGAGCTGATGGGAGAAGCAGACAAACAATGATGAATCAACCCTTAATCAAGCTATTTTACTTTCTTCAATTAATCAATAATATACTCCACAAAATGTCCATCAATGTCCTACAAAAAATATCCATCACAAGTTCCCACCAAATGAAAATGGCTTGTTTTGTCTGAACCAACAGTTCAAAGATCAAAGAAAAGCAGCAAATCTTTTCATTTGAGAAGCTAAAGAGGTGGCCTTATTAATAATCATAACGTGCCCATTAAAGGAGTAGTTCATCATTTTTGAGTCCTCACTGGTCACCTGGCAACCTCATGGCAATGACTGCAGGGAATTACTGTTTCCCTGTTTCCATGCTATGCTAAGCTGTCCGGCTGCTGGCTGTAACTGTATATTAACCTTATAGATATGACGGTGATATTAGTCCTATCATCTCACTCTTGGCAAGAACATGTTTGTGATCAAACATTGTTGCACCTCAGTTGGTTTGCTGCGGCGGTAAAAAGTCCAAATGGCTTTTTTTTTTTTTTTATAGCTGCCTCTCTTGTGTGGCTGAGCAAAACAAGTCCCAGAGGGTGCATAAGAGTTTGCGGTTGAGCAACTACAGCTGATGCCAGCTCTGATGTTTGCATGCTACTCACCTTAGGAGCACAAGTCATATGCATGCCGGGCACAGGGAGGGTGGTGATGTACATGGTGACACAGCGGTACAAGTACAGGGTGCCAATGAGGAAGAAGAAGCGCCTGCTTGCTATGGACCTGCAAATGGACAATATAAGATCCACAATGGAGTGAGATATTTGGTAAAAACGACTTAAATCTACTAAATTCTGCAGACTAGATTTTGATGAGCCAACATGTCAGATCTGAGGGCTCCTGCCCAGCAGGTCAAATTGAGTTTAATTACCCAGACTACAGCTGTAATGGGGTTAAACATGTGATTGGTGATTTTGGTTGCATTGCTAAACACATTATCCTGTCAGAATTGTGTTACAATATATTTATAGACAGATGGCCAAATGTGGAGGACATGATGTCAAAAGTTGAATTAAATTAAACAGACCCCATCCTAAACTAGTCGCGTTGAATCACAAGCAGACGGCGCTAGAAATAAGGTGATGGTTTCCTATCAGGTGCTCTTTGGTTGTGCTCTACCTGACAGGACTTTTTGGGTACGTTTGGCAGCTGATATACAGTAGAACATATTCAAATACAAAGCATTTGGTTATGGTCTTTTATTATTATATGAATATAATATATAATACTATAAATGTTTTTCCCAGTAATTGTAGAATTGTAATTCTCACCTCCCTTACCACGCCACCATTCCTGTCCCACCCCAGTGAAAGGAATCAAACGCCCTCATGTTCTTTGTGCACAAACTAATGAGCCTTTCTAATGAGTGCAGATCTGATTTTACATGTGCTGTACCCAGAGAGTGTATAGAAGAAGTGGAAGTCACCTATTGGTTTGTTGTCTAGGGTTTTGAAGCCTGAAATTTGGATTTTGACTCCATCTTGGAATTTTTACAACCAGTGAATGGATGTTTGGATCTGAGCACGAGCGGCAGAGCTTTTTCAGAACGGACGGTTGCCGCCTGGTTGTACCACAATGATAAGACACGTGAATTTTCATAATTCTCCTCTTTTATGGCACGGAGGGGGACCGGGTGTGGTTCATTTTTTTAACCGATCCCCATGCTGTATAGACACAGAGCTGCTGTGTCATGACCATTTATGCTGTATTGTTGAAATATGCATGAATATGACTGATTTTGAGTACACGCAGGGGTAATGTAAGAATATGGGGAGCATATTTGTATTACGCTATCACAGCATCTTTATTGAAGAGCAGAGAATCCTCCACTCTAGAAAAGACAAATACAATTTCCTCACTGACGCATTTCCTGAGTAACAAGAAGAGACACGCAGAGCCTCGATTATGTTACAATGCCTCATCACAACACAGTGAACTATTTCATTGAACAGATAAACATTGTAACCTGTTTTTTTTATTAAGTGTTTTGACAACAATGTAGGCGTTTGGAAAAGAGAAATCAGGTGTTTACTGACAAATCAGTGCTTATTACTAGGATCTGTTCATTCTTTAAATACAATACCAGACTTATCCCCAAAGCTGGAAGAAAACAACGTGCATAATAGACGGCACAAAAGGTTCTTACCTGTATCTGAAGAAGAACAACTGGATTATCCAAATGGCCAGCAGCAGCATGCCATTGATCTCTGTCACTGTGAAGGCCCATTTGACCCTGTCAATATAGTCAAAAAACTTATCAGGAAGAGGCGGGCTGCTTTCTTTGGGCGGGACCCTCTCGTGGACGATGGTGATGACAACAGTTGTCAGGACCAAATTAAAGCCAGCGTAAAAGACGGCCAATGCCGTCTTCCACCACTCCATGGGCAGACGGCTGACCTTGGACTCTGGCACGGAAATCTTCACGTAGTCATTATGCCTCCCTATGCCTTTGCGGAAGCCCCTCTTCGTGTCCTCTCCGTCAGGCGTGTGGACCGGACAATTTTTACCACTGCTGGACGCAGCGCCAGCCTCCAGTCCAGGGTCCAGATTGTCAGCGGCCCTCGTATCCACAAGCTCCTGTGACGCCATGGGTGCCTGCACTGTCCTCCCACAGGCACCGCTCCTCTGGGGGGGGAAAGCTTTTTAACGCCACGAGAGAAAACAAACAAAGGTTAGAGGAGCTCTAAGGTTCGGAAAGCACAAGCACTTTATTTTGCACATCATAGCAGGTAAGTAGGTGCTCTTTGGTTGCAATGACGTCAAATCGCCGTGATGAGAAACAGGGAGGTTTACTTTGGTTTCCTCGGCCCAGGGATTCGCAAGGAAAGAGATGGCGCTTTTTATTGATGCCACCGGCTGAAATTTCCATTTACGACTGGAAAACTATTATTTTTTTTTTATTTATAGCACCCATCTATGCGGGATGGAGGTTGTATGAGTTCATACTGTGTGTCACCGTTTCCTTCTCCTGGACGTTCACCAGAACCACTGTGACAGTTTTCTGTTTGGACATCCAGACTCTTATTTTGAGACTTTCTTTCCCTTTAGCGGTTTTCATGGTCAGACTCTATTGCAACGGAGGAATTTTGCATGCTCATTATATGTATGCAAAACTTACTTAAAATAAATTTAACTTAACTTGACATTTAAAGTTCATTCTTGACCTTAGAAAACAATAGTTTACAAAAATAATCTCAGCACTGTGGTCCATTTAGCTCTTGAGCATTGTGTATTGTGCCAAATGTCTCTGCAGATGATTTGCTCAATTTCAATATTTCTGAGCACTAAGGACTCCTGAAGATGTGTGATGAGACTGAAAGCTTCAGCTATAAACCATGTGATGGGATTGTTATGTCCGTAAAACTAAACCAAAAAAAAGTGCAGCAAAGCTAAAATTAAAATAAGAGATCGAAGACGATTTGTAATGACACCCAGAAGGCAAACAAAGTTAGAGATGAGCAAGCACATTGTTTGTCGTTGAGCTCTTTTTCAGTTAATGACTTGAGAAAGCACTGCAGCGATGACCATTTTCTTTCTTTTCATGTCTAAAAGTCCCTTTAACAGCGCCGTTAATGGATCTGAGGATTATGCTATTAGCCCTGAAATGCATCACAGTAGATGTCACCTGGGACACACACAGAATGGTATGTTTACTTGGAGACAAACCTGGCATTGGGATAAATATAACACACGGGTGGATACAAGAGAGCTGCCGAAAGAATCGGTTTCCTTAGAATCAATTTTGGGGAAAATATTATTACGGTGGAGAAATGCCCTCTGACTAAACCCACAGCATGATTCAACCTCTGTTATGCAACTGATGGATGGCGACCGAGTTAAAGGGGCCATAAAGAATATAAACTGACTAAGACGGCAAATAAGATGAACAAGAGCAGACAAACAATATAAGCCAATTACAATGCCATGACCCTTATTCTATTAGTGAGGTTATGTTGCAGTTCAGCAGTTAGTTATACTGTAAATTTTGATCCTACATTTACAGTATGTAGTTTTATTTTTCACAATAAAGATTTTTCTAACTACTCTAATAAATCATCTCAGTTCAAACTTGTGAATTTGACGATGTCTGTTCTCAAGACGAATATCAGAGAGACGGACTGGGATGACAATATCATCTAGAGTGGAATACGGCTTCTAAGCCTTTTATGGTTTGGTTAATTTGAAGCAACTAAAACGACTTACTAATTAAAAACGGTCCCGACTCAAGGTCAACATCCTGGCTGAGACGGACAAAAAGATAAGGTTGAAAGTAAGGGTGGGCAAAAGGATGGATTTGTGTAAAAATAACGATTCTTATTCTCTAAGATCATAAATCCATTCATCACTTAAAAAAACACTTACATTTGTGCAAGTTAAGTCTGAATTAATGTCTTTGTGTTAAACTGATTACTAATTCAAAAATTGATTTTGACTCCAGATTCACTTTGAATCGAAAATCGATTTTGAATCACAAATCTATTCTGAATCGAATCGTGAACTCAAGAATCGGAATTGAATCGTGAGAAACCCAAAGATTCCCACCCCTAAAGCCTCCAGAAAAAGCTAATAAACACACATACATTTGTCTTCAAGTAGAAAAAAAGTGGTTTGGTCTGTTACTCTTGAAAGATTGTGGTCATGTAGATGTAAACAAGTCTCTGGTGTCAAAATCACATTTCACATCACATTTGATATTTTAGGTCGGTCTAAGTATTTCAATAAAGCATTCCTATTTTTTTTCTTGGTGAAGACTTCAAACTGAGATTTCTGACTTATGGAGGGCATATTATTTTGTAAATATTGTTGAGGAGGCTTTTAAAAAGCATACAATACTGTATGTCCTACATTTTGTTAGATCTGTGCATACTCTGATATATTTGTTTGACAGGAAATACAAAAGAGAAGGGCGGTATTTATTTTCCAGTGTTCACTGAGATTACATTGGAGGTCAGCAGAGTGTCTACATTAGACCAGTTTTCCACCAGTTGCCTCCTCCCCAGCGTACAGAACGCAATGTTTTCCCACCAGACGGAGAGTCCACACTCTAAAAGGATGGGTGGTGATGGAAAACTGGCAGAAAAAGCTATTCCACATGGTCACAGGCTATAATGGACAACTTGGCTGCCTCCATTCACTCAAGCTATTTCAAGAGAAGCCACCCGGTTGCCTTGAAAGCTGTATTTTACTCTGCTTTGACTCCACTTTGGGACCTTCATAATAACATGCTACCATTGCTGTCCACTCATTTTCTTCTTTACATCGTGTGGATTGTCTTTATCAAAGGGAGGTTAAAAATAAGAGGCGGCCCAGCCCTCTCCATATGTTCTCAAATGTAAAACAAGCAGGGACACCGCATGTTCAGCAGTACATCAGTACATCATGTTGGAGTTTTAGGTTTGTTTTTTTCCATATTTGATTTGATTTGATTTGATTTCAGAAATCAAATCAAATGCATTGTTGAAAAGTCTCAATGAAGACGATGTGATTGAAGTATTTGAATAGCATTTTGCCACTATGTACGCTGCTGTTTGAGAGGCTAGAATTAAAAATCAAAAGACAGCATCAATGGCTTTGTTATGAAAAGATTTTTCTTTAAAATTGTTATCAGTAGTGGTAAAAATAAATATGTACTTGAGTATATGTTAGCAAAACAAGTAACAAAAGTGAAAGTACTTCATCCATCCATCCATCCATCCATTGTCTACCGCTTATCCTGTATTCAGGGTCACGGGGGGGCTGGAGCCGATCCCAGCTATCATTGGGCGAAGGCAGGGTACACCCTGGACAGGACGCCAGTCTACTCTATATGCAAAAACATCATATACTGTCATTTTATAAATATTTTTGTTGTTGTATTGTTGATACTGATAATTAATATCTTAAGTATCCTTTCAATGTTGTAGCTGGTTAAGGTGAATAGAATAGAAAAATGCATTGTGTTATATAAACTCATCACGTTGTCTGGCTACACTCTTAACCTCCAAAGTAGTTAGAGCTGAAAACTAAATGTCTTGCAGTATGAAGAACAATATTTCCCTCCTATGTGTAAGGTAGCACAGAATATAAATTAATAAAACACAAGTATGTCAAAGTTTAACTTAGTATTTCTGCCACCTGATGATTAGTAGTAGTCGTAATAGTATTAGAAGAAGTAGCAGCAGTAATAGATGGTTATAGAATTAGTATTAGCAGACGCAGTGTGCTTTAGTAGATCATTACAGCAGTATTATGAGCACAGTTTCTTATTAGTAATAATCTCTTATATTCATATAAAGGGAGTGACAGAGAGCTTTTTTTTTTTTTACCATTTTACCACAATGATGTTCACTTCCTGTAATGGATCTGCAGCTCGCTGTATGACACTAGTTCATTATGCAAAGCCTTCAAAACACACTAAGACATACTATTTACTGACAGAACAACTACATTTGTTTAACTTCTGAAAAGACACCCGCCGTTTGTAGCGTACAAGCCAAAATGGTCACGCCGAGCACGGAGCCAACCCCACTTTTCTGGATGCCACAAACCACATGGGGCTGGATTCTGGTAGTAATGTCAGGTTCAGGACTGGGCGTCTCCCAACGCCTCCCAGTTATTACAGGACGGCAGTCTGTCACATGTGGTGTGGGCAGCACAGACAGTTTTGAAGTTTACTTTTGGGGTGTAGCACAGTGGCCCCACAGGCAGTGTTAACCACCATGTTCATTATGAGGCTACTGGGTGGGGCAACAGGTCATCCTGTAATTATCCCTTTCAGTGCAATTGGGAACTGAGGACTGATTGAATTATTAAATTGGCATTAAAGCTGCTTGTTCCACAGACAGACACAGTACTGCTGGGTATCTATGTCCGGTGATGCTATACTCAGACAAAATCTTGTGTATTTAACTGACATCATCGTACCAATTAACATGCAGTTTACAAAACTTTGTGCACATGAGACCATATAAAGCCACGAGATTAATGTCTCCTAGAATGTATCTCTATCTGTAAGCAAGATTGATTTATGTTAACATAAAAAGTTGAATATGAGGAATGTAGGATATAAAATCCAGCTATTAGACTATCGTCATATTAAAGATCACACATTGATGGCGCAATTAAAGACCACAGCGACGATGGAGATGAGCTGATAACGTGTTGCGCACAGTATAGCATCCATACCTGCCTCGGTCGGGCCTCCTAGCGCCTCTTCCTGTAGTTGCAGCTGCTTGACTCTCTGATGCTGCGCCCTGCGTGTCCCCCTGGTTAGGTCCTGGTCCCTGCTAGGTCCTGGTCCCTGCTTCGAGTCCCTGCTTTGGTCCCCGCTGCTCTGCTCAGGCTGGACTGCTACATCACCCGACGCTGCCGCTCGGTTTTGAGGGAGCGCTCCTCCCCGAAGTCCCACTTATTTCCAGACCCATCCAGCCTCTGCAGCCAGCCAGCCTCCTGCCTCGCATCCCTTATAATTCAGAGTAACTGTCCTGTAATCAGCAACAAGCATCGCCCTTTAACTCGGTGCACGTAAAACAGGGCAGGTGTTATTAATAGAATCGTATGGATTCATATACATTTATATCCTTCTGTAATGTTTAAAATATCTTTATAAAACGTAATCGTCAGATAAAATATATTATACATATGTTATATAGATACGCTTATTTTTTATTATTATTTTTTTTTAGGTCATAACACATATCACACATGGGTAATACGTAAGTTAATCACTTTCAAAATAATAAATAAATAAATATAAATACAGATTTAATTTCGTTCATATTACATCGTAATATGACGTGGATTTCCCCCCTTGTAAACAACGAACCCGTTGCTTGGTGATTACGGATTGCAGATCAGTTGAGTCATTCAATCAGTTTCTAAGCTGAGGGGCGATAACGTAACAAAACTGACATCAGATCCGTTTCTCTTTTTTTTCTTCCCCGACCCGACGACGCAGTGAGGAAATACGTCACACCGTCGCCGGGGGGACGTGGCTGCTCGAAAGCTCTTCCCGGTTGTCCTTGGTTGTTGTGTGTGTGTGTGTGTGAAGCGTCTCCGTTACTGGGAATAATAAACGAATCTTGCTAGCAAACAAAAGAGACGAGTTTCTCTGTTTTTGTTCGTTTTATGTTTATTTTCTTCCTAAGTGGTTGCCGGTTGAAAGCCGCTGACTGCTGCCAGACATGGAGACGTACGGCAACTCGCACAAGAAGCAGAAGCTAGTCAACACCGCGGAGAACTGGGTGAGTTTTTCTCTCTTGGCAAGTTGTGATTTGTTTAAAGACGGATTCCTCACATCTGTCCACCTCTGTGAGCCGGCTGCTAACGAGTTAACGGGCTAACTGGTCAGGCAACTAGCTAGTAGCTGCTTAGCATTATACTGCTATTACATTAGTTACGGTAATGCTAGCTTTTCTTCCTTGGTTGCTAGCAGTGCAGAGACTAAAACAAGTGGCTAACCAGTTATATTTATTTAAAGGGAAGGGTAGCTGCTTTAATTTAATGTTTAATTTAATTTAATTTAATTTTTAGTTAACATCCTCTGGGTTTATTCTTGCGTCAGTGTCAACAAAAAAATCGTTTTCTTGCTTTTCTCGCTTTCGCCAGCTAATCTAATCCCGTGTATTTATTCCTGTCGGATGATGGAAGTACACTGTAATGCTATACTCTACAGTCATTGAGGATAACATTCATACATTGTGGTCCTCCACTATAACAACATACAAATAACAATAAGACAAACATATCGAGCCAAAATCTAAAAAATTGGGATTTGAAAACTTAACACAGTCACATGTGATGATCAATGTTTTGGGATTTTTTACGTCACTTTGTCAGTTTTAGTTTCTGGCCGTTTTGGAAATAAATGAATATAAGTGATGATCAAAGTAATCTCTGTTTTTCACTACCCGCAGAATCCAAGCAAACAGTTTACAAATATCTAAGAGAGCATGTTTTAAACCCATTTTCAAGATATTTCCTGACCTGATCAAATTAAGTTTGTACGGCTGTATCTGTTCATATTAACCTCCTGACTTTTAATGTTTTATAGATCAATATAAGTGAATTTAATAAAATCTGTGTAATTTCAGGGAATGCAACGCGCAACTAATGTCACCTATCAAGCTCATCATGTCAGCCGAAACAAGCGTGGACAGGTTGTGGGCACAAGAGGAGGGTTCAGAGGATGCACCGTTTGGCTGAGTGGTTGGTGACGTTACTCTGAAGGTGTCCTGTCTGCACATGTATGTCATGTCACAGCCGTTTCGTAACGCTGTCTTCTTTTGTGCCAAGGCTTGTCTGGTGCAGGGAAGACCACAGTGAGCATGGCTCTGGAGGAGTACCTGGTGTGTCACGGTATCCCCTGCTACACATTGGACGGGGACAACATCCGCCAGGGGCTGAATAAAAACCTCGGCTTCAGCCCAGAGGACCGGGAAGAGAACATTCGGCGCATTGCTGAGGTGGCTCGGCTTTTTGCTGATGCCGGCCTGGTCTGCATCGCCAGCTTCATCTCTCCCTACAGCAGGGTAAGTGACTCTCCAAAGCATCAATGCTTGAATGAGAGAATCAGATGACCACAGGAAGAAATGTCATTGGACCTCACTGATATTTTTAAATGTGTGTCTTATTGTTTCATTCAATAGTAATTGAACCATATTTGAATTAATTCTGACCATAAGTGAACAGTTTTGTGGGGTTACTTGTAGATCTTGGGTTGATGATGACCATATTACAGATCATGTCACTGTCAGTAAAAGGAAAAAACAAATAAACTACTACTGATGCAGCACAGTCCTTCACTGTCTGTTATTGGAAGCCAATTCTGAGCTGTGCTTGCTGCAATGGGATCTAATGTACTTGACAATATGATGAACGGTGTTCTCTTGCAGTAGAGAACATTTTTGTTGTTTGAAAACCAAACATGTGCCATAATAGTAACATGCAATATTAACTTAATTATGTGTATACCTCGCTGTGGATTTGATTATTGTTTATCAGGATCGCCTCAATGCCAGGAAGATCCATGAGGCAGCAGGGCTGCCTTTCTTTGAGGTGTTTGTGGATGCTCCACTGGATGTCTGCGAGCAGAGGGACGTGAAGGGGCTCTACAAGAGAGCCAGGGCGGGGGAAATAAGAGGTGACTATGGTTCAATACTGTTTATGTGCATCAGGTGATCCGAGGCCTGGAGTATTTGACATGTGATCCATTCAGGGTTCATACTGTGACTGATACAGTCTATGCAACATAGTACTTTGAGTAGGGATGGTATGATCTAGGATTTTATCACAGATCACTATAAAAAACACTGAATAAATTGATCGTGTTGAAGTATAACCATAAAGCGCTTCAGTAAAATTGTACTTCCATATAATACAAGGGCAAATCTACAAGAGTACAGTGTTGCTCAGGAGACACATTTACAATTAATACATTTCCATCAGTGGGGTTTCTGCTGTTGTATGTCACAATTATCATTTGATAATTGTGACGCCGATGTGCTCTCAAGAGAAAGGGTTAGATTTTAGAGTGCAGTTATTAAAGCATGTGAGAGGATACCCATTCTCTACTTTGTTCATTTAAAATCCACACAATAATGGAAATTGGACAAAAATAAGCTTTTCATGTCGATTTAGGTTTGAATCTTCATTCATATTTTTGATGTTTTCTGGGCAGCTTTTAGGGTGATGACATCATAACATATGACAGCAGTCATTCAAAGCTTAAAACCTCAATATAAGCTTCAAATGTAAAAAAGAAAATGACTTTTGGCACAGCCCTAATCTTTTGCATAAAAGATGAAGCTCTGACTGTGCATGTAACTCTCTTTATTTTGTCAGGTTTCACTGGGATTGACTCAGAGTACGAGAAGCCAGAGGCCCCAGAGCTGGTGCTGAAGACAGACTCATGCAGTGTGAATGAGTGCATACAACAACTTATTGACCTGCTTCAGGAAAGGGTGAGGGGAAGAAATATTCTGTTTCGACATGTTCAAAATAAGCACATCAATGTTGCTGTTGGCTTTTATTCGCTATGGCCCTTTTAAGAACATTTGTGCAACCATCACAGAAACAGCTATAGGCTCGATGTTCAGACAGAGAGCTGTGCTGTTATTCCTGTATTGGCCACGGGGGGGCAGTCACACCTCATATTTGAATGACTGTTACTGCACCCGCACTGTATCATGTACGTCTTTGTGAATGGTATAGTTTTACTTAGTCTTGCTTATTCATGATGTTTTGTAAGGATTGATTTGTAATTATTGATTTCAAAATCTTTTCTGCAGGATATAGTTCCCGTTGATGCATCTTATGAAGTGAAAGAGTTGTATGTCCAGGAGAATAAACTGGACCTGGCTAAGGCAGATGCAGAGACTCTGCCCGCTGTACAGATTGGGAAGGTGCTACTGAATTTCTTCTTCTTTTTTTGGACAAATTGTAATAAATATATTAAGTGAAATATCTATAGCCTTATGTGAATAGAGTTATATAGACCTTTGGCTTTTAATTTGAATGGTATTCAACGTGACCTGTTGTATGTGACTGTGTGATCCTCAGGTGGACATGCAGTGGGTGCAGGTGCTGGCTGAAGGCTGGGCCACTCCTCTGAATGGCTTTATGAGAGAGAGAGAGTTTTTGCAGTGTCTTCATTTTGACTGTCTGCTGGATGGTAAGATGTCATTTATGCATTTAAAGAAAATAACATTGTGATATTTCATTATAAGATAGGAATTGCTGTACTTGAGAAAACCGCTAGATGGCGATGAGTGCTCACAAAATGGAATGCTCAGGAATAGATCAGTACACATTCCTACACCCATACTATACCTCCGCTTATATTATAAATTGAGCACTAAGATATTTAGCATTATTTCCATCAGTTGAACCTTAAATGTCCTTCAGACTCTTTGTGTTCCTCTTTACTCCGTTATAAAGTGAGCACTCGGATTAAATGGCGCCTTAAATTAGGTTAACAAATACTCCCTGCATATTTTCCATTACACAGCAGAAATGTACAACTTAGATGCAGAATGACAATGATGTATATCATTTTGGTAAAGTAATGACTCCGGTTGCTCTGAAGGTCTTTTTCTTTGGGCACTTTTCAGAAAATGAATATTACATTGGGTGTAGCATAATTACAGCAATTTCTCATGTATTGTTTGAAATTCCAAGAAAAAGTCAATTTATTTTTATTGTCCATATGAATGCTAAAACCTCAGTTTTGTGTTGTGATGCCAAATATTTAGCTAAAAGCACAGGGAAAGGAGAATACATAAAACAAGCTGAAAGTTAACATACTTAGGAGCTTGTATTTCATTTTCAGACTTTGACAGGTATATGTTACAACGCTGTCCTCACTGAAGGATAAAACCATTAGGCTCTTACAGCTTGATGAGTTAAGTTCTTTTCTCAGAAAGCTAGTCTGAGAAACTGAGCCGTGTAGACAGAAAGAGGCAAAAATATATATATTGATGTGATATTTCTTGATTCCACTTTTCCTGTTTGTCTGGCGGGAGAGGGACACAGGAAGAGGCTTCTGTATTGATTGACACCAAACACCGCCATTTGTCCATTTTCACTTCCTTCCAGGGATTTGACAGTGCAAGAATGATATCACAGTGAAAGGACTGGTCGTCCACACTATAGCACTCAGACTGGTTTGGAAGCAGAAAACTGCGTGTTTGACTAATCAAATAGTCTACAGAAAATAAACACCAACCCAAATCCAAGCTTATGTCTTTCTCGCTCGGGCATTTGGCAGTCTTGTGTGTGCGCTTCATTGGAACCAGCTGTGAGCTCTACGTTGTGACAGGGGACGAAACGAGGGTCCAGGGGGAGGTGGGGCCAGCAACAGTCGGCGTCCCCTCCTGTTTCCACTGCGTTTGATCTGATGTGATGTGAAAAGCGTGCCGGTCCAAACTTTTTCATCAACATGGACGGCAAAAAATGAACCCACCAACAGAAACGCTGTCACCGCACAGCTCAAATCATAGAAAGAGAAAGGGTCAAGCTCCAGCTTAGCTTAAGAGGGGATTTTTCTCCTCTAGCTTCTTAAATTGCAACCTTGAAGACTCAGCCTGTGGTTTAGCTGTGTGTCCCCCATTTAGCCTCAAGAGGTACAGAATGGAAACTTGATCGGAATAGTTGAGCTGTTTTGTTAAGGATACTAACATTTTAATGTTTTAACCTGCCTTTTGTAAGATGTTCTCAGGGTCTCGGAGCATAGCATTGGGATCGAGCATTGTTTTTCTAAGGTTGTGATCAGTTTAAAGTGCCCTGTATTTTTTTCTTGTAAGCAAGTTATTAATTACATTCACACATTGTGTCGGTTTTTTGCATTTAATGCATTTCCTTTCACATTAAATATTTGCAACGCTGATTTTTAATTCTCAGTTTTTAGTAATGTTAGCTAGCTTCTTGCACTCATCTTCTTCACTTTTTGGTGCGATATCGCCCCCAACTGCTGATCCGAGGAATAGCTTAAAAATTGTGTTAATTGATTATTCAAGCACATTTACCAGCTGATAACTTAATAGAACAATAATAAATGCTTGTCTTTCAATTGTCGTAGGTGGCGTCATCAACCTGTCAGTGCCTGTGGTGCTGCCGGTGTCCACCCCAGATAAAGAGCGTTTAGATGGCGTGACAGCCATGGCCTTGGTCTACGAGGGAAGACGAGTGGCCATCCTTCGCAACCCCGAGTTCTACGAGCACCGCAAAGAAGAGCGGTGTGCTCGACAATGGGGCACCACCTGCAAGGATCACCCATACATCAAGGTAAATTCAAAACGTCTCAGCCCAAAAGTTTAACCGTGGTTAAAAGACTGAGCAGCGTTGCAGAGCTGCAGACGGTCTGTCTCAGCGTGCTATGTGATAAACACTCATGCATGCGAAAGCAAACTGCCTCCCTGGCTTCGGCACTGATAGAACACAGATCCGAGCTGGCCTCTTCACATTGCTTATGGAAAGACTGAATAGGTGGAGGAGTGGAGCTTTTCTCACAGTCTGTCAGGACGCCCAGTATAATCACTTGATCTCTTTGGTCCACCCTTATTTTGCAGGTGTTATATTTGGATGCCGAGTCTCTCGCTTAGCCTCCACCAAATGCGTCTGAGATTGTACTTCTCGGCTCAACGTGTTGTGGAATCCTTGCCAGCTTCCACCTTTCCGCTCGACCAACCCTTCTCCAAATATACCAGGGAATTGTTTCCATCTGTCTCCTGTTGACTGCTGTGGGGCTCAGGTAGACTCAGTGGCGAGATAACGTCCTGAAATGATCCTTTACACCCTGCGGAAAGTAGGCACTGGCTTATAGCTGGACAAGAATGGAACAGTCTGGTGTTACAGACGAAGATAGTTGTCAGATTGCCTTTTGATAAATCCATCCGTGTGGACTGGGTCATTTTAAATCCCATTGTTTTCCGGATTTAATGCCGCTGGCTGTATATTGGCAAACTTGCAAGACTAAACTGAAAGTAACCTATGTGGTATTTAGTGATTTCACTCCCTGGGGTCAGACTCGCTGTAAACCTCATTGGCTCACGTTAAATCCCTATGTGCTAAAAATCTGTGATGGAGATTACTAGAGTGCAGCTGTCCCAATATTCCAGCGTGCTTGGTAGTCATTTTTCACCTCAGCAGATATCTTCTTCTTTTTGGTCTCACCTTGTTCGTGATTAAATCTGGCTTGGTAATGGGTTTTGGGATGCAGAAGGCTGCCTGTTTCATAAATTGGTACCATAGCTCTCCAGTGTCAACACCTCATGCCTTAGCATTCCACAACTGTCATTCCTTATCTGCTCCAAGCTGTCACAGCAGACCATGTGTTCAACTTGCCATGATTAAGGCGTCACTTATTTAAGAGTGTGTATGTCTACGTAAGTTTATGTGTTTTGCTCAGCATACCTTTGCACTGGTAGTCTTTCTTTTTTTTTTTAATCTTGCCCAGAAATGACCTGCTCCACATTACATGTAGTTAATCCACTTTTTTCTGTTTACCTGTCCATCAGTCAGACAGGAGCCCCCTTCATCGGAAACCATGGTGTAGGGAGTTTATTTGGCTAAGGCCCGTTTCACATGTGAAGACCTGGGGCGCTTACAATGGTTAAACAGAGCACATGTGTAGAGGGTGGACCTGCTCCTTTGATGTAGCCATGCGGACGTTATATTTTCCATTCACTTGCGCTCCGAAAATAAATTGCGATTTGTCTATGCTGTTGATCCCCTCCAAAGAATAAGACTGTTAAGCATCTGCCGTGACTCTCTCAGGCCAGCAGTGGACAGGTTGGATTAATTGGAGTGTGAAAAACAAATCACAACACGATCCTGAAAACGTCTTATGGCTGAGCCAAGCGGTTATTGATCACATCACACGGACACCTCCACTGCTGACAACTTAGATTTTTACGTATAGCTTGCCAGAGCAAACTGAAATCGCTCTCTAAAGTATGGATATCAAGGAGGGTTATTTTTGTATTTTACTTACGTGATAAATTACATGTTAAAAGAAATAAGTGACAGTGAACGTTTTCATCAACTTCCAAAATGCCTCCCCCCCCGCCTGCTTCACACTTCATGTTTCATTAGCAGCCTTTGTTTGGAGTCCTCTCCATCTCTCGGTGCTGGGAATGTGCTTGTTTTATTACACAGCCTGTAGAGAATTGTCACTTTGTATCACATTAACATCACACAGGCCAGTCTTTTCAGTAACTCTAGCTATAGTCTCATAAATGCCACATGAGGCATGCGAAAGATATTGCCTGAAACAATAGCAGCCTTTGCTTGGATGCTGAGCACTTCTGTGACATAGGTGGATTAATCTGCCGAGGGGAAAATTTCTCTCCAATGTGGTCATGAGGCTCATCACCAGGTTTTATAGTGGAACACAAGCTGATTTTGTCTCCGCTCTGTTTTTGAAATCAAGGTAGCAGACGAGGCCAATTGGGAAAGAGTGGGCACACCAGAGTTCGGGTTGACTGTTTAATGACACAGAGACACTTTGATTTATGCTGATGTGTCCTTGTTGCAACTGGGTAATAACTCTGGAGTTTTATTAGAATTCTGGCCTGGTTCCAGCGCAGTGGCATTTTTATTGACCGCAGCGTCTCAAGTCTGGTTTATGTTTTGAGTTGTGTTCCCCCGTCATGATCATTGTGACTCCTATTTCAGATGGTGATGGAAAGTGGGGACTGGCTGGTCGGGGGAGACCTGCAAGTTCTGGACAAGATCTACTGGAACGACGAACTCGATCAGTACCGACTGACACCCACCGAGCTCAAGCAAAAGTTTAAAGAAATGAATGCAGGTATTGTTCTGATGGTTCTTGTTTGTTTTCTGTCAACTGATTTGAAATGGGTGAAGAGATCTTGAACCAAGGACGTTTAGAGACACAATTGATGACAATACCTTCTTTAATGCTGTTATTCTTTTTCTGGGAAAGAAGTAAGGGATGCAGGGAGGGAAAGTCATGGGAGAGAAAGCTGCAGTGTGATTCAGTCTTGAGTGTATTTGGTTTCAGTAGCTGCTTTATGTTATCTCTGGACACGCTGTGGCCTTATACTTGTTTTGTACCGATGTGTTCCGATGTGGTCTTCGCCTTCTCACCTCCCTCCTTTCTTTCCATTTAGATGCTGTATTTGCCTTCCAGCTCCGCAACCCAGTCCACAACGGCCATGCTCTTCTGATGCAGGACACCCACAAGCGTCTCGTAGAGCGAGGCTACCGCCGGCCTGTCCTGCTGCTCCATCCACTGGGAGGTTGGACCAAGGACGACGATGTGCCGCTGCCCTGGCGAATGAAGCAGCACGCCGCCGTGCTGGAAGAGGGCATCCTAAATCCAGACTCTACCATCGTGGCCATCTTTCCTTCACCCATGATGTATGCTGGGCCAACTGAGGTAACGTTTATCAAGGATGTTGTACAGTTATATGCTTGAGGTTTCTTTTTTCCCCCCTCAACAACAGACAGGGAACAAAAACAATGTGACTGCTGCACTAAGTAATGACAAGAGACACGAGGAGGAGGACTGTCATTTACTGTTTTTTTTTTCTGAGAGAGAAAAATGGCAGCAAAGGGGATTTGTAATTGTCTTGAGACGCTCTGCTGACTATCTTCTTGCCAAACAAAACCCCTTTTTGTGTGATTGAGAGTAGCTCTGTAGCTGGGAATCTTTTAATCTTTCACTTTTGATAATTGGAAAGTTACAGTGCAAATTATTGAGAGCAGATTGGAGGCTGATGGATGTCAGGCAGTGATTTTTTTCAGTTTGTGATTCTGAATGGGAGGTTTAGCGAGACAGACTCAGCTCCAGCTTTAAACTTTGTTTATACTTGTGCGAGCCACTGCGGCGCGAGCCTCCACAGATGTGATGCAAGCTATAAGCATGCACAAAGGCCATTATGCGCTTCATGTGCAAGCCCTGCTGATATCATTGCTATATTATTACTCTGACTGGGTTTAACCACCAAAAACAACACATACCCTTCGTCAAAAACGAGTCAAAGCATAAATGTTAGTTCTGCTTTTTATCGTATTTAAATGTTCTTTCTTTCATCCTTGCCAACAGGTTCAGTGGCATTGCAGAGCTCGAATGGTGGCCGGAGCCAACTTCTACATTGTGGGCCGTGACCCTGCAGGCATGCCCCACCCCGACACAGGAAAGGACCTGTACGAGCCCACTCACGGCGCCAAGGTCCTCACCATGGCTCCAGGCCTCATCACCCTGGAGATTGTACCCTTTAAGGTTGCTGCATACAACAAGGTTAAGAGAGCAATGGACTTTTATGACCCCAAAAAGTGAGTACTTGTTTATGTTCTGATTTTAATTTGTAAAGCCTGTCATTATGTTTCCCATGTCTTTAAGTTTATGACTGATGCAATACAGAAATAGTTTGAGTCTAAAGCGATGCTCACACTAAATTAATAGCTTATTTGTAGATTCACTCCAGATTTTATTAATGACTCCCATTTAGGCCAATTAGAACCAGCAGCCCGAAGAGAAATTACATTCTCTAAATTAGTTACTTATTGGGCTCGTCTTTTTTCTATTTTTTAACCCTTTCATCCATTTTCTTTTCTCCCTCTCGTCAATCTACAGTAAAACACCAAGCCAAGAATAACAGGAATTGTTTTTCTTTCTTATTCACTTAAAATGTTTTGCGATTTAGTACGAGCTTTGATCTTGCAATAATTGCAGAGGCCTGCCATTAATTAGGTCTGTATACAGACAGTGCACATGATGCTTAACATAAATCATGCAATCTCACTGCCTCCTTTCCGGATTTGATGCAGCCTCCGCCGTCAGCTTACACAACTTTAGCTGTGTCTGGCCAGGAATGTTAAAACTAAATATGGCCAGACTAATCAAAAGATTTGCTTTGTTTTCCATGATGCATATTTATGATGTCGGGTCCAAACCCAACTGTTGATCAGGAACATCTAGTACTTTCGGAGCTGCTTAAAATAGAAAGTTAAAATATGACCGAACATTTCTTTGTTTAGCTTTTCTCCACTTTGAAATTATGACATGACCGTGTCGGTAAAGAACGGTTCGGGCTCAGTTTGAAACACTTTAAACAGTTTGTTTGAGAGGAAATCTCTTTAAGTGGAATGTCACATTTTTCCAGGATGCAATAAAATAATAATTAATAATGTATCTTAAAGGACATTGTGTATCTCAAATTTAAACTGTCTAAAATATTGACAGGATTAGAAAGTAAACTGTGAAATACAGTAAAACTGCTCGTCATCAGTTTTAAATAAAGGATTCCAAGCTTTTATTCGTCATGTAAATGTGTAGTTCAGTGAAACATGGTATCCTCATTAAGACGTGTGTGGAAAAATAAAATTGAAGAAATCCAGACAAAAGTCTATCAATTTAAATTTACATTTTTATGCATGTTTAGGCAACCTTTACAATAATGTACAGACTTGAGGGATAATCAAAAGTATAGCAAGGATATCATGTGTTTGTAGTTCCAAAACATGGAAAATCACCTCGTTTGCCTTTTAAACACATTACCAATTGCCGTGTAAAATCAATTAATCGCTCCCTCCAGTAAAACACACTGTATTTTTTAATAGGATCTCATTGATCCAATGGCTTGACGTCATCTGAAGGATAAAACTAGAGAGAGAGAGAAATGCTAGATAGCTTACTGGATTTCAAAGTCTGTATTCATCACTCAGTTAGATTTATGGCATCTCCCATGCACACCGACAGCACCTTGCCAGTTTTCAGGAGGAATATGGATGCTTATCCTAATCACCAGCAATACCCTTCAGTCTTCCTCCAAAGTGTAATGGCTCAGATCACAGCAAGCTGTTTCTAATTTGACACTGTATAAAAATGTTCTGGCAAGAATTCGCCCCGGAGCTCTTTTTACCTCACGCCATGCGAACGGCTAGGTCTTCTTCACAGCTTCTCATTGTTTAAGAGCAACATGATGTGCATGTCATGTGATAGCAATTAGAAATGTGGCTTCATAAACAGCAGAACCCTCGCCAAATGTCAACTCCGTGGAGAGAAGTGTAAATGTCTGGTAACAAGATGTCTAAACCTGTCTTGAATATCCCCAACAGTAATTTATCGCTCGTGCAGCGAGAAGCCGTCAGTCATACATTTCCCCGTCGGTACTACAGGCTGCATTCCTTCCTCCTCAGATGGACATTTTGGTGGTGAGGACAGTTCACAGTAATGTGTGACACCACAGGGTTTTTAACACGGTTTCATTTATTCATTCAGCAATCAAAAAGAAGCCTTTTATGGCGTGGCATAAATATATGAATTCCTGGCACTCGTTTAAAAAAAAAAGTAGCTTTGCATGCAGTTGGCCGAGTGGTTGGAGCGCATGCCATGTAACGTACACATATAAGCAGCCGACCCTGGTTTGAATCCCGGCCGGAGGTCCTTTGCTGCATGTCACACCCCACTCTCTCTCCTGTGCTTCCTATCTATCCACTGCTAATAAAAGGCAGAAAAAAATCTTCTTAAAAATCACTTACTCTCCATCAAAATTCTGGCTTAAATACGTCAAAGACAAAACTCAAGCAAAGGTATTTTGAAAGAACAAACGGGAATCTTGACTTTAATCAGTACGTTTTCTATGGCATGAATAAATTATGTGTTTTTATTTACTTCTTTGTCAGTTCCTCATGGTAGTAACAAAAAGGATTTAAGGCCCATAAAGGCATTTGGCAGGAAAGGCCCATAAAGTAAATCTTGAAATGCAGGCATATAAATTATACATCAACTTGAAGAACTCATAAATCTTGAGGGTCAGCGACATTGACCCCACTTGACATTGCAGTGACATGCTGGTGCTTACTGCATTGTCACAGTATCTGTCCAAACACAGAGGGATTTGGGAGCGGTTACTAATAAAGCAAACTGCCAGCAATGGTCAGCATATGAAATCTAGAGTTTAGTCATCATATCTCATTTCACTGGATGCCTTGTGACGATCCTGAGAGACCCAATGTGGCATTTCACATTAATATATCTTAAGATCAGCTCAGGGCAATTTGGACTGGAGCTGGAGATTTAAATATGTCTGTTCCTCAAAAGTCTCTCTCTTTTTCTTTCTTTCTTTTAAATGGCAGGAATCAAGATTACGAGTTCATCTCAGGCACACGCATGCGCAGGATGGCTCGCGAGGGAGAGAATCCTCCTGACGGCTTCATGGCGCCGAAGGCCTGGTCTGTGCTGAAAGAATACTATAAGTCACTGGAGAAGGCTTAAAGGTCGAGGCTTAGATGAAACAAACATGGAAACACAGTGATGTTTAACATAATTAATGTGGGGACCACTCATCTACTGTCAGAAACACGCTCTGGCTTTTGTCCGTCTCTTTCACATTCAACAGATAGTCATGAAACTGGTCCCTGTTGCTTCTTGTCTCGTCATTCTAACTGTGTGTCACTTGCTCTGATTGTGAGGTACAAGAGGTCAGTATACTGATTTCAAAAGAAACATTCATTTCAAACCTGTACATTCTGACGACCGGTTACAAACGTGTTTGTAAAGATTTAAAGGTAAAGACTCGTAATGACCTGTATGGAAAGGACTGTTGACCAGTACTTGAATAGGCATGAATGTTTGTTTTTATGCCCAAATTTTAAAAAAAGGTATTAAATAGGAGTTTTCCTGAACTCACTACTGTAACTCAAACACGTTACTTTGTACTGTAATTTTGCAGGTGGCAGTGGTAATTGCTAAAAATTTGGTGTCCACAAGTATTTGATGTAAAAGTCGAGTGCCTTGTTCCTCCAGAAAGTGAATTCACATGATGTCTTGTTTGAATTAGGACCTGCTTCTTGTCTCACTTGTCTTCATGTGAAACTCTCTGAAACGGTCCAGTAGTGGAAGAAATGGGCTGAAAAACAGCATTAAAGGTGTTTTTATTGGAATAACAACCCTCACCTTCTTAAACTGTTAACATTTTTATTAGTCATATTTAGTCTATTTATTCTGTCCTAACATGACATTACTTTCTTGTTTGAACTGTGCTTTCCTGTAGTTTTGGTGCTTTAAACCTCCTCTTAACAATCTTGATATTTTGTTACGTTTTCATCATTTATAATTTTCTGTCTTTTCTCCCACGAGTTACTAATATTTTCCATGTGGTAATTCATTTTTAAGAGTTGGCCTGTGTAATCGGATGGTCGATGGTTACCTTCAAGGGATCAGATTTGTAATCTTCCTTGTCCAATAAACCATTTTTAGCTAAAAAAAAAAAGAAGTTTGTTTATTTTTCCTTTCTGTAATCTTTGGTTTTTGTTACACATGCATAGCAGGTTTTATTTCTTTTGCAGCGCACCAAAGGAGTTCAAACGATTTCACTTGATTTTAAATGGCAGCGCTGGATTTAATGTATTTTGGAAAGTTACATTGATGAGACGTCATCAAGTTTTCAGCTGCTCTAAATCTCTCAATCATTTCCAGGACAAACTTGTTTTTGTCATCTACATGAAAAGCGCGCTCCTCAAACTGTAATTTCTACGATTTCTTATGCCCTGCCTGTTGGAACATTTGTGACCTCCCAGTCGGTCAATCAGCTGCATATTGAATGGGACAGACCCTCTAGTGACCCCAATCAGACTCGGACACACTCGTGCACTGTATACAAAGACCTGCAGCTGGCTCCCAGATGCAGCGGTGCTGCAAAAGTGGAGCGTACAGGGTTAAATCCAGACGGAGAAGAGTGGCTCTGTCAGAAATGCCCTGGATGCTTCATCTAATCCAAATCCAAGTTGTAATGAAGAGACCTGCCAGAAGCATTTTCCCCCCCTACCTTTCACCAGATCTTGTTCAATTTCAAATGGTAATCAAGCCGGGTCCTCGGTACGACTTCAAAAGAAGAGCTGTTGAAAATGATCAAATGAGTTTGGAGAGGTTGCCTTGTGATTTTTGTTGTTCTTTAAACTGTCTGGAGGAGATCAGATGCTCTCTGGGTAATGCAGGTGTCTGTTACCTTGTGTATCCTTAACCTCTTGATGTTATCTCGCTTGTTGCATGCACAGCGTATTTTTAGTTTTTGCCCCATAATCAGATCTTCCTTTGAAACTTTTCATCCGTCTGAGGGTGTTGTTACAGTTTGGCACCCTGCCAGAGGAAAAAGGTTGAAGGTGCCAGAAGAATTTGTAGTTCTGACTACTGTTTACATGACTTATGCCTTCACTCACCTGCACCACCTCCGTTCAGCAGACAGAAGTTAGAAAGTCATAAACAATTTCATCACAGGCAATGAAACTGAAGGATGTATTTCATAAGAGCCGTGAGCTTAATGCCAAACTTAACAGTTCATCAAAATGTATCATCAAAGAAGTTGAATGTAACTTAGTTCAGCAGATATCATTGGTATGTTAGATCTGATATACACACACAGTTAATCTTATTCTCAGCAGGTTTGAATAGAAATCATATGTGTTAAATAGCCGGATCGAATATCGGACAATTATTTTAATAATACATTTACTGTATATCCATGCATCTATTTGTGACATAATGTTCGACAAACTTAGATAAGCAATAACAAGCCTATCCTGCACAGTTTCTGGTAAACGTACAAAAAATATCATTAATGTTTCTGATATTGGGTTTACATGTTCCCTGTATTAGGACTAACTGTTCCCTTAAGGACAGTCAGTGACTGCTTATGACAGCTATACATGGCTGCCATATAACTTCCTGATTCTTTCCTAAAGTCACTCAGAATGCTGCCTCAGTCTTATGAGAACCAAATAGTTCTCTGTGAGAAATGTTCTTGGAAATTATTCCAAGAAATTATGAAACTTCCCAAACCCAAAGTTATGTATGCCATGACATCACCACCATCTCATCCTATATACCACCAAAAGGATCTGCTATTACATGGACTCCAGCTGCATCCATCTCCAATTTCCTTCCTCATCTGGTTTGAGTTTCACTCAAAGCCTGTCATGACAAAAACAGGCTTTACTTTGCAAAATGCAATACAGTGATGCAGGACATTGTTGAAATTCAAGGAAAACTGTGTTCCTTGTAGAGGAGGTGTGTGGCAGGGCCGAGTCGGTTCTCATCAGCAGTAATGGTTTGGTAGATACCACTACTGATATCTATCTATCTATCTATCTATCTATCTATCTATCTATCTATCTATCTATCTATCTATCTATCTATCTATCTATCTATCTATCTATCTATCTATCTATCTATGACTATCTATGAATCTATGATAATGTGAGACTGTAGGATGTTGCTCATGGTCAACATCAGCCCTCGAGGTGTTATAATTTTATTTTAGTAATCTGATAATATCACGGATTGATGTTTTAATGGCCAGGCAGCCCAGAGTGCACTGAAGTACCAGAGTTTGCATGAGTCTTCATAAGGCCTTTGATGTTTACATAACCAGAGAATAGCCACAAACCCTTACTCATGCCACCGTGTTGCAGGCTTCTTAATCACACATGCCTTTGATTAAGCGTTCAGGAGACACTCATTACCACTAGATTCCCTGGGGTCTAATAAATCCTTCTGCTTTATGATTCTCTTATCATCGCCTCATGTCAGAGTGAAGCTAGACAGCCACTGGAACATTAGCTTCGGAGCCAGAGGCTCAGCATAAAGAGATTGTACAGACAGAGAGAGATGTGAATCAAATGTACATTTGTTAGCACATCAAAGGAACGCATCCGCTTCATAACCTACTTAAAGAAGGATTTCAGGCTTGTATGTGACAGATAGGCACAAAAGGTGGGCTGTGAGCTCAAGACCCTCAGTGAGGGTCCCACCGATGAGATGAGGAAACCATCTGAACCTTCCACCAGCACAGAGGACAGATATAGTGTACGTTAGAGGGGAATATGACAGGACAGAACTGGATTGATGTGAACAAGCGATGTATGTGAAATATTACTGAAGCGTGAAAGAGAGGTATTGTATTTAAATGTAACGTCTATTCAAAGTCAGGTAGATGTTTTCCTTGGAAGAAGAAGCACTTTAAAGGTTGAGTAGGTGATTCTATTCAGAAACACTTTCTGTTATATTACTTGAAATCCTCGTAACATAACAATAGCCATCAATACATTAAATGCTCTGACATAAAAAAAGAAAAAAATGTCATCTGTGGCCGTAGCAGGACACTTAAAACCCCGTCCAATCAAAAAAATCAGACCAGAGAAAACAATTGGATGGCCTACCTGACTTTTCTGTTCACACCTACTCTGCCTTTAAGTACAGTTAAGTACCATTTTTATATTTATTTTGGTTTACAGTGACTTAGAATGGTAACATAATTCAATATTTTTCATAATGAAAACATCTATAGCTGTTTGTGGCCCGTTTTGACCCTGAAGAACCTCGTAGAATGACGACATCGATGAATGCTTCTTATGTTACCGAGTGTCCATTTTCTGTGACAGAGCAGCTTAAGAGGCGTGATCACATGGGGACACGCTGCTTCATGGCTCATCTATAGCACATTCACTTTAAAGACTTATAGTGTATTTCTATTTCTAGTATCCCGATTCATTTTTGTGTCTTTATTATGTTCAAGATGTTGTGTCTTGACTCGGTCACAGACTGTCATTTCAGTGACTCTGGTTTCTATCTTTGCGATGGAGTGTTTAGCATTTAAAAACCTTGGCTTGGATATTGAAGTAACTTTCCGTTTTAGGTGGATTTTTGATCATATTCAACAGTCCGTTTTGTTTCGTTATTCATGCCAAATCCTAATTAAATGGTTTATTAAAACTAGACAGTCTATAACAGTCAGCCCTTTTCTGCTATATAGCAATTGTTTTTTTGTTTTTTTCCAAACGACAAATTGGGTTCATAGATGTAATTTGATGGAAGAAGGAGAGCACAGCTGGCATGAAACACCCCACTCAGCAGATCACATGGTCGGCTCGAGGGCTGTTTGATTGCAGCAGAGCATTTCTTGATTTGAGACTGCAAAGTCCTCTAATGATGCCAGAGTGTAACCCTGACCAACGTCAGGGGTACAAGGTAGCAGAGCCAAGCTGGAGGCCGACCAGATCTGTGTGAAACTAGTGCAAGGGGAAGGAGATGTGCCATGGGAGAAATGCGGGGAGCCTGTAATGTCTCAAAGTAAATGAATTTTGGGAAAACGTGCAGTGGGAATCCACCACACTGAGTTGCTGTGGATCACATTAGAATTACTTAGTGAGCAGTAAAAAGGTACGTTGCTCTAAACAACAAAATGCCATATGTATGTAACCCACGTTGACACGGGGAAAACATGCAAACCACTCTGCAGCCCCAAGACCATTCAACACAGTTTTATAAGATTTATGCAGAAATCCGTTGGTGTCACGGGTGAAGAAACAGGAACGTTCTATGGGGAATTGCTGCCTATGACGGCACAAAAATGAAGACACAAGTTCTGGCCACCCAACAGTAAAGATGATCCGGTGTTTCGACACTTCTCAATAGAATTTCAGTCAGCTAAAAAAAATGTGGTGGAATTTTTGATGTCTCCCAAAAAATCTTCACTGGTTAACAGTCTCCTGTTTACAGTCTCCTCACATACCACCAGGGCAAATACTGTCCACACAATAAAGAACATTTAATTATAACATTGAGATAATTATTTCATCCGAATCATGTGGGCGACAACAAACTTAAAATAACTACCCTATTTTGGGAGGTGGACAGATAGAACTGGAGGGAGTTGTTGGTCCTTTTGAAGGGACGAGTGCATTGCAGCATCTGGACATGGAAATGTGTGCATGTTTTCCCCAACGGCTGCAGGCAGCTTGTACCACAATGTTTCTCAACAAATTAAACAACTGGGCTTGTGGTTGAATAAAATTAGCCAGTAAAAGAGAGTCTTCATTGTCAAAAAGGAAAAACTAACAAACAATTTGATGCAAAAAGATATTGTCATAAGCAGAATAAGTGGCCAGAACATAGGTCAAGGCACAACAATAAGAAGAAGAAGCACAACAATATTTCACTTAAAGGTTGAGTTGGTGATTCTACTCAGAAACACTTTCTGTTATATTACTTGAAATTCTCATATTGATAGCATTAAATTCTCTGACTCTGCACTCGTTTGGCGTTCTGGGGGAATGGCTTTTGGTGCGTTCCAGTTATACTCGGAAATAAGGATATTCAAGCTCTGAGTCAGAAATTTCAACTGGAACGAGCCCCAAGGTCGGATTTCCGACTCAGAAAGTCGGACGATCCACAAGCCCGACTTGACATTTAAAGATGGCTGCCCCGGTTGTAAACAGTAACGTTACTGATGACCGATCAAAGGGCGATCAATACGTTTTGTAAACAATGAAGTACGTAGAAAGACTTTGTGTTATCTTAATCCACCGTGTTTGCAGGTTGCAGAAGGGCCGCGTATTTGTCCAGAAGGTGTTTATATTCGGACAAGGCAAGCGCGAGAATAACTTTTGTAGATGTAGCCATTTTGTTTCCTCTTCCGTTTTTGGCCGTTGGCTACTTTTTCCGACTTTGTAACTGAAACGCTGATAACTCAGGCGTGACTTCATTCCCAGCTCCGGCTTCCGACTTCCGAGGTAAATGGAACGCACCCTTTGAACAGAGGTGTGAACGAAGGGGGCGGGACTTTTTCTGTTCAGCGATGCGTTCAGAGTCAAAGTATCAGTGGTTTTTCCAAATTACCTACTCAACCTTTAAAGAAAAGACACCTTCGAACTGCCAAGTATCTCCAGTCGCTCAGACCGGACAAACCAAACAAACCAAAAACTGTTTTGAAAGTGTTTTGCGTTAAAAGATACCTAAAGGCCACCGTAGTTCGAGTCGCCGAACACAGAACCGTTGTCATGGCTGCCGCTATCTGAATTCTATTGAAGTAGGCGAAGTGGAGGACCTGGAAGATACCACGACATTACCACAGATTTGCACTCTTTAACCTATAATTATATGTAATATGTTCCTGAGGAAATGTGGTGTTACATTCTTGAACACTTAATATATAAGATTGTGTGTCCAATTGTGTGACAATAATAACCCATCTATTCTGGCTACAGTTTATTAGCCTCATTTATATGAATGAGCACTAAATAAATGAGATATGGCAGGACCTTAATTCAAGCATCACACTGTGCTGAGTCAGCTGACAACTGGGCCACCACACCCATCACATCCCACGGTGCTGATCTGGCAGCCAGTTAAAGGACTGTCACTCTGAATACTGGTGTTTTCTTGTTGCTGTTGGCAGGAGCCTCCTTCACCGCAGCCTCCACCTGCTTTTGTTTTCCTCATGCATTAACCTTAGACTGTGTTTACGTCTAGATTTACACGCTCCCCGCATCTTGTTTATGACGCTCTTATGTATTCCATGTTTTTATAACAAAAGGATGCATTTCACCAAGTCATAACATGCTGCCATCTCCACTTTGGAAATATACCTGTCACGGCTACAAATTTGCATTTACTGCATTTATTTTTTGTTCCTCTTTTTGAACTGCATGTGTTCATTTACCTTCGTATAGCTAATGGATTTATCAGCTCGTGATTGAAGGCAACTGTGAATTATTCTGGTTTAAATGTTTGAGCGTAGGATTAGAGTAGATGTGGCACAAAGGCAAATCTGCTGTCCTAAACATTAACATTTAAGAGGTCTTTCAAGATGGTAGTGCTAAAGGTCAAACCATTTAGACATTTTGTTAAATTAACTTCGATTTATATTTGACTGAGGGTATAAACTTCCTTGAATTTAAAATAATAACTAATAACACCTCGGTCTGTAAATTGAAAATGCATTGGAAGATAATTTGAAAGCAGTAATTGTAAAGTTACTTTGAACAATGATGGAAATTCGTTGTTAAAATATTGATTGGACTTTAAAAAAGGTCAATAGGAGAAGGGAGAGCTGGTGGGAATATCAGTTAATCATCTAACTGATACCAGCTGTGCCAGCTGATTGCTCGGCATCAGTAAGACTGATGAAGATGATGATGAAGAAGAGACATTTGCACAAGAGACATTTTAATTTGTCTTTTGACTTTAACTCATTTATTGTTATGTCAGAAAGCATAACTAGTCTGATTGCTAGTTAAAGTAAAAAATATCACTTTGAAGAACAAAAATGTTCTCAAAGTAAAAGTAGAAATATCCCTATGAAGGATAGGAAGGAGTCTGTTTTGAAAATGTAATTTTGTATATCTTGACAATATACAGTATATACATTCAGATGAATTATTAGAATGTGTTGTTATCTCAGGTGTTACTGTGATATTTAATTGTTTTGTTACACCCTGTAGCTTATACTTAGACTATAAAATATGTGATTTGTGTTTTGAAAAATAAGAAAACAAACCTAAAAAGAGTCCTAATACAGATCAGTGCCACAATACTAATATTTTCAGTACACTACATGGCAGCCGGTTTGTGTAATCCAACGTGCTTTTGACTCCTCGTTTTCTGTGAATCATAAGTCATGCGCTGCAGTTCACTCCAAGTTCACGAGGTCGACTCATACATGATGAAATAATGAGTTCCTGTGATTGACTTCCAGCCACTTTTGGTTTCAGCCTCTCCCTGGCACGGCTCACTCAGGCAATCTCGAGTTTCTCCATATCATCAGATGTACTGCTATCCGATGCCACGATTGTATTTGTCTTGGACATTGCTCCGGCTTTGATCATGAATTGCAGTAATTACTCCCGAGCCTTATCCTCCCCTCTGGAAACAATGCGTGGAACAGGAGAAGTGCGTACACAAGAACCGACTCAGAGGCCGACGGTACACGGGAGCAGTGGTGGACAGTAACGGAGTAAATTTACTTAAGTACTGTACTTAAGTACATATCCAGAGGATTTGTACTTTACTTGAGGATTAGATTTCTTTGGTACTTATTACTCTTACTTGAATACATTTCCAAGACAAATACTTTTACTTTTACTCAAGTTAATTTCTAGAAAGGCTGAAAAGTACTCGTTACTTTCAGGTCTGCTCTTTTTTTTTCTCTTTCTTTTTTTTTTTAAATACTATTGGACACAAGCTGAGTTTGTCAAAGAAGGAACCCTATCACAGTGCACGCTCTCCACCGGGATCTACGTAAAAGCGGAAATACATAATCCCTCCCCATAAGGATACCGCCAAAGTAGCCACTCTCTTGACTGTGTTTGTCAACACAAAACCGCGACAATGGCTGAGTCTCAGACTGAGTGTGATGATGATCCGGAGGAACTTTCAGAAAATGTTAGAGCTATGTTCGATGCAGCATACGACAGTGCAGTTTTTCACACTGTAAGATACATTATGTTAATCTAGTCATACTAGTTAAAGGTATATGTATTGTATTATATTTTACTTATCTTGTGTGACTGTATAGCGCATAGCAGTGGTTGGTACTTACTGGTGGTGCAGGAAGACATGAACCCCCAAAGACTTTTTTACACAAATATTTATTAACTATGTTAAGCCTAGAACCATTCATTTTATTTGAAATTCACTCTTACTTTTACTTAAAGTGCATTTAAAAGCATGTACTTTTGGATACTTAAGTACCTTTAAAAGCAAGTACTTTTTTACTCTTACTCGAGTACCATGTCGACTGAGCTACTTTTACTTGTAACGGAGTAAATTTTGACCAGTAGTATTTGTACTCTTACTCAAGTACTGGGGTCGAGTACTCTGTCCATCTCTGCGCGGGAGCACCGCCGAGGATGAAAAGCTCCATTGAATGCAGGCTTTATTCTTTTTTCATCCGCAGTAGACTTTGCAGCTACCAGTGTGCAGCCACTTAGCAGCGGATCGCTTAAGTCCGGATGTGCTAACGAAACAGAGTGTTCTGTAATTGAACCAGATCTCTTTATGCCGCCCCTCTCCTTTTATCCTTAACGTCTTGAAGCGCAAATAAATAAACGAGCGGAACCTGAGACGTGACTGCAGGGAATTGTTCATTATGGACTCTGGAAAACAGCAGCGATGAGGAGTAACAACAGGCTCTGTGACTCATTTTTGGTCCCTGAATAACACACAGGGGCCACAAACTTCCTCTCCTTCACACAGAAAATGGTGTCTTTTTGTAGCCTCCCTTCATCAGGAAACAAACATATTTGAATTCCAAGTGCTGCGTGCGTACCGTGATAGCATTTTGTAATTAGAATTCCTGTCATACTGCACCGTGACTTCCTGGAATATCAGGAACCTCTTTCTCTGAGAATTAAACACCAGGCCGCGGTGGAACCTCAGTGTGGTTTTCCAAAAAATATGGTGACAGAAATTCCTGAAATACTCTTTTTACAACCATAAAACCTTTTAATGATCCAACTTCCTGTTGTGCAAGGACACGGTTTTCTTAAAAGCAAGGAGGTTGCAATCATCCTAAAGTACACCAGGTTTACCCCTTTGAAAATTGGACAGACTGAAGCTGAATATGTAACATTGAAATGATCAGGCGTATATGCAAATGTTTATTCTGCGATCTAACAGCACCAAATTACATTTATATAACCACAAGGCCACAAAATAAATACATATTCTCTCATCATGTATTCATATTCACTCATTCCACGGCATTATTTTGCTAGTGGTTCCCATTCATTTCAGTCCAGTGTTTAATTTTAGTTGATCATTTATTATCCAGGTCAGAAATAACAAGTTTTAGTTAATTTTATAGTTGATTGTTCAGCCTGTGAGAGGAGATCAGCTGCTCAATCAGGGATAGTGAAAACAGGTTTGTGTCATTATGTCCTCTCAGCAGGGAGGGGGATGGGCAGTGAAATGTAGGAGGATAGGTAAGATAGTTCTGCAGTAAATTACATTCTGTCAAATGTGATGATCTCTTTGGTGTGTATGGATGCCCATGATACATGTTTAATTCAGCACTAACTAAACATTACTATATTTGTGAATTATATTCTTTGTTTTTAATATTTAAGGTAAGGATTAGGGTTTAGCTCCCCCCTAGTAACATGGGCAGATGGTAGCTTCCAGTTAATTGAGGCTGAGAATATAAAATGCCATTCACTTACATGAGGACAAGGATAGAAGGTGGCAGCTTGCTTGCGGCTGCGCTGATCTTTTTTTTTGTTGTTTTTATTTTTGCTTCAACTTAATTTAGTTGTATTCGGTTTCTCGAATTACATTACATTACATACCTGTTGCACTAATGGTTTTGTTCATGACGGCCACATTGTTTGCAGCCATCAGCCTGCTTCTTTAACATCCCTTTAAAAGTTATCTGGTGCCAAGCTACATTATCAGTCCTTCATATTGTGCGGCAGCGCTGCACTGATAAAAATAAAAGATAACTAAATTAAAAACATGCACTGACAGCTCAGAGCATGAAGGCTGTTTCATGCTCAACACTGAAAATAATATGACACATTTCCACATTCAGTTACTGCAAAGCCACAATCTGAAAATGACTTGTTGTAAAAAAAAAATGATCTGGGAATCGGCCATGGTTTCCTGGGATTTGAGCCCAAAGTCAAGAATGAGGATGGAAGGAATGTCATCTCCAGGAATTCAGAATCAAAAACCATGTGCATTAGTTTGAAAGAAAATGCTTTTTTCATCACGTAATCAAGTTTATGGAAACTCTAAACCTCAATGAAAATCGGTCCTTCAAAATAAAATGACTGTTAACTTAGTAAATGTCTGCCAGTGTCTTTGAAAAGAGCTTATTTTGACCAGAAACTTGACTGAATTACATTTGTGAATCAGGACCAGCTTTGCAGTGAATTGTGCAACACTTCTGCTGATTTCCACAACATTGCGTATTGGAAAACATCCTCGGTACAACAGTGAGGGGAAATATGCACCCACCAACAGTATCATATGTGTATCCTGGGGGAGGCCATTACTTTATGATGTGGCGTGTTCAGCTGCCAACGTGTAAATGATCCACCGTCTTCAACACGAGCGTTTCCATTCAACGTTCACACAGATGAATTCTGTGTGAGTGTTACCACGACTACCGGAGAGGGAAACCATGTCGCTGTTGCAATGCTCGGAGCCGTGTTTTCCTTTACACACTTGGAATTTTGTGATCACTGCATCAGACCTGTTATAATTCCAGATTTAGATCTTTTTTTCTATGGAGGTCACAAAAAATAATTATAGAACTGAAATCCTCGACCAAGGGACTGCTGATGAAAATTAGCTTCAAGCTAACTGGAAACATCAATAGTAACAGGGTTGATGTTGTACAATGTGCCTGACAAATGCATTTAAAATACAATCAATAGATAGAGATCCAATTACTGATTCGGGAGATTTTTAGCAACAAACCAAAACTGTTTGGAAAAGGGCTGGCAAAAAAAAAAAAAAATGTTTACATGATTCAATGAGCCATCTATCAGGAGAAGAGCGAAAACTTCTATCATCAAACCAGATGATTATCAAATATGTGATCTGCAAACATGGTGTCGGACACATCCAGCAGATCGTACAGAGCAAGATTATCATGCATTGTAAATTGAGTTTACAGTCATCTGATAAAAGTTAATTCAATATTCACTCTCATTCTTAGCTTTAACAATCAAAGCGGTTCTCTGCCAGAAAACGATGAACTGAAAGAAGCTGAAACAGTTAGTTGACATGAGGGGAGCTACAGAGCTGGTGAAAGTTCTCTGTGGATTTTAATTTTGCACTTTATCATTTGACCCGTTTGTTGAAATACAAAATAGGATTATACCGATTGTAGTTCAGCTTTAAAAAAACAGCTGTAAATGTGAATTACAGTCACATAAAGGTTGTTTAAACAGTAGTCTTATGCAATGAACATCTAAAAAAAGTTTCAGTAAATGCAAATCTTACAACTTTGGATGAAACTGATCCTCACTCTAAACGGTTGTTTTTCCATACTCTCTGTGGTTTCTGAAGACCAAACAAACTCTGTTGTAATGAACTGCCTTTGCATTAATTTAGTTTGCATCAAGGTGAAGCTAATCCCCAGTTATGTAATTCTGTTTACTATCCCCCTAAAGTCAAGCATTTATCCCCCTCTGTGCGGTTGGAGCGTTTCGCCCGGGGCTCAGTCTTCTCTTCGAGCTTGTCATCAGTTGTGTCACAGCCTGAACATCAACATTATAACATTATCCTGCATTAGCCTGCGGATAAGGACCTCCAGTACACGAACACCCTGTCTGCTGGTGTTCGTGTACTGTTAGTCCACATAAGCAGTAATATTATACAGAGTGTAAACAGAGACCAAGTGTGTTAACTCTAGTAAACACTGATTAAAACATCTTCTTCTCTTTCTGAGAGTGTTTTCAATACACTTCTATTTGGACGATTTCCGGCATAATTCTGACCATACAGTCCATACAGTTTTAGGAAAAAAAGGTTAATACAAAAGTCCACCTCTAACGCCCAGCAAGCAAACAAGAAGTGTGTGTCCCTGAATGGAGAAGAATCCCTTAAGGTGTTAAATGGGTTGGTTGTGGTAAATAGAATTTAATAACTAAACGGTTCTAGTGCTGTCAAACAAGCACAGAACATTCACTCAGGAGACCGCTGTTTGTGTCCTACGTCAATGCTAATTTTAATGTACATCCGTAACTTGAATAACATCACAAACGGACTTATTAAGTCAAACCATGGTGTTGTTTTGTCGCCTTAACACCAAGTGTGTTTTGTTTTTTTTCAATATATTTGAGAATGCTTTTTAGTTGTATGGGAAGATAATTTTATAGGAGACAGGGTTTGGTGGAAAGCTCTGGAAAAAAGCTAAGTGGACTTTAAGTAATGCTTTTTTCCTTTTTCAAATAACATTTTATATTATAGACAGCGGCTCAACTCATTGACTTTCAACTACCATCAAATCTGACCGTCATGTCCAAATGCAGCCAATGTTTTGTGGTCATACAAAAAACACACCCAAAGTTGTTTTTAATTGTATTCTGATATTAAAGCCTATTGTGACACAAACCACAGTGATTTAAATTAATGAAATTTGTAATAAATCATAAGCTCAAGGTAAAAACATTCAGAGTACACTCATGAAATTATGATAAATCCAACGTTGTTGCTGACAAGTTAAAACACTTGTTTCCAAAATGTCAGCTCTTCGTAAACTTAGAATAATAGCTTTTTGTTCTAACGCAATTACAATGCATTAAAGACTTTAAGCAGCGGGTTTTAAAAGTATGTTTTTAAGCACTAGAACATTTCCACCAACCAAACATATAAAGCCCTAAACTGATGTGAAAACATGATGAGTTATGAGGTTAACAGCAACATGCAATATCACGCACGGAGAAACCAAAACCCGGCTCTTTCATGTCGGTCCAATATGGCAAGCTGTTACTTCATATGTGTCTTTTGCATCGCCTGCAAGGATCAGAACCCTGACTGCATTATTCCGCTGTGAAGGAAATTTACTCATGATTTCTGATTTATGTTTTTACATTCACCTACACGAGGGAAGTGATTTACGCTGAATAGGAGTTTTAGCCGACTTTTCAGGAATTGAAAACACATTGGGCCTCATTTATCAAACGAACGTACGACCGAAAACCGTGCGTACGACCATTTCCACGCAAACTTCGGCATTTATCAATTTGGACGTAAGCGGAAGCTGCGATCAGATCTCACGTCAGGTCTGAGCTCGTGTACGCAAATTCGAGTCTGTGGATTTGCGGTGCAGCACAGCAAAATCTGGCGTAAAATAATGAACAAACCTCAGCTGTCATTAAGCATAAGCAGTCACATATTTAGAACAGATCAAAACGGATTATTAAAACGAAAACATTTCTTTTAAAGCCCATGTTCTTACTGATACCACTTTCAAAAAATTAAACAATAGGATAAATAGCCTAAGATGACAACTAATTATTACACATTAAAATGTGAAAGAATCATAAATACAAGCAGAAATGTGTGTTTGCAAATTAACTAAAGGCAACAATGTGTAATTGTTTTTGTTTTTGTCCGATGGGTGTGACAGAACTGGAACAAAAATTGAAAGCACCTGTTGAGATAATCATCGTTCCACTGTGGTTGGTCAGATGTTTATTCATTCCCCTATTTAAACAGATGCTTTGACAGTTATCAAGTCTTGATGATGGCAGACTTGCTTATTTTGGAGGAACAATACGCGCGTGTCAGACGTGAGCGCGTTTTCAGGGACCGCAGGGATCTCTGTGTCACCTCCACCACTTATGCCACAGATCGACTCCGACCCAATTAAGGAGGCAATTTTTTCCTCCGTCCCCGTCAAGATCAGGCTGGAGTCTGTTTGGCCTCCTCCAGTCTGCCTGATGCTGCGTTTAAACGCAGCAACGCGTTTCTTGGTGGCCAGCTTCATATCCGACCATTTTTTCTTGACCTAAATGTAAAGAATTGTTTTGATCAGTTAGCAGACATAAGCTTTTAGGCTGCGGATGAAAAGATTCATTTAAGTCGTTAGGCATGGGTTAAGTTATTGAGAATTATATTCAAACCTCAGCTGGAGTCCATTCCTCTACGGCAACGCTGTTGACTGCCTCCGTTATCTTTTTCCAGACAGCGTTTTTGTGAGCCCCTTTTATGCCACCCTTCAGGCTGCCAAAAAGCACTGTCTTGTTGTGTTCCACCATCTCCGTGTCAGAAAAGTTTCTTTTCTTACCCATGTTTCGTCTCTCCATGTTTGACCTCAGTGGGCGAGGCCTCCGAAACAGGAATATTTATGGGCGTAACATGTTAATGACGATCGAATTCAGCCGCCGCATTTATCAAGGCCCGCTCATTCGTACGCTGAGATTGGTCAGATACGAACGTTTCATAAATCGCACGTGTGTCCTGTCGTAAGACCAAATCTGCGCTCAGATCTGCGCCCGTTTTCACGCAAGATTGATAAATGAGGCCCAATGTGAACGCTTCAGGTTTTAAGTTGCAAGACTAAAACACTGACGAGTCCCAGGCGGGACAATGCCAAGGTAGCAACCTGTCGATCACAATTTAGCCGCGCCCTGAACACACCCTGTTTTATCTTCTATCTGACTCTCAATGAGCCCATAATTTACTAAATGTACATCAGACTTGAAGATGTAGTGAAGGAGACTTAAAACCATCATAAACGATGATTAGAACATTAACTGAGGTAATAGGATCATTCCTTCATAGTTTTTCTTTTTGTAACCAGAGGAGTTGCCCTCTTATGGCGATTAGAAGGAATGCAGTTTTAAGACAATTCCACAGATTTCAGCCCCAGATGTTGCTGCCAGGTTTGAGTCAGTCTCCGCTCGTTAAATGGCCCATTTGATGGTCCGACCAACTGGAAAGTAGTCAAGAAGGTGGCAGTGTGAGATTCTGGTTGTGCTAAACAACCTTCTTTGAAGAAGGTATTCAGAAACTCCTGGCTCACGAGTTGACCTCTCTGTAACATCCTCAGCACAACAGCACCGGCATCGTTGAAGGTTATTCATATCAGCTCTTTAATCTGCAACTTTGACAAACTTTGCAGGTTTACTTTGCATTAATATGTCTCAATATGCAGGACTTGTGATGCACAACATATAATTTAAATTAATGCTTTGATTCAAATCAGCTGGGAGAAATGACACTAAGAAGTTTCTTATTGTTTCTAGTTTATCTGTAATTCTAATTTACAGTCCTGTTCATTGATATAGGTGAAGGGCTACAACTTTGCATGGCCTTCAGCTATTATTTTTATAAAAAGAATACATTCTGGGAAATGTTTTACATGCAAGAAAAGGGGACATTTTGTTCCTCACTGTCGCCCGAGGAATGGATCTTCTCTTTGAGCCGTGGCTTCCCACACAAACCACAGACACTTTGTTCACTTTCTCAAGGCAGAGTTCCGACCAACGTCGGTGCAGCATCTGCGTGGTGATTGGGGAACAAAACATGCCCAGCATGCACCACATCGCCCTACAGCTCACAGGGGAGGTGATGGGTCAACGATGCCTCTCCAAAACTCCAAAGACCCCTTGTTGTTAAACCACCGTGACAAATGCGGTTCTGCGCCACAATTTTTCCACCGGAAATTTTACCAAATATTGAAGAAGACAAAAGTGCGTTCCTGACATCTTCACTTAAAATGAGAATTTAAATGTATTTTTTGGGGGGTTGGCATTGAAAGAAACACAGACCAATCAACCATTTTCCTTTAATTCGGTTGGATTCTGTCCTTTTTTTTCTTTTCTTAAACTTTTTGACAGTCATTGTAAATCAATGGCCTTTTCAAGTAGCAGACCTCCATGAAGTTTAACATCTGCTATGTAAATATACTTGCCCAACATAGCCCCACAACACATCACTCATCATATTTTGGGATTTTTTAAAGTTTGAACCAACCTTGTTTTTAACCATCTCTGCTATGTATGTGTGTGTGTGAGTATATGTATGTATGTGTGTGTCTGTATATGTATGTATGTGTCTGAGCTGCAGAGAGAGAGTCACCAGAGAATGTTTGTTATGTTATTATTCTCCAAAGAAATTCAAGAAGGCTTAGTCCAATGGCAGGTTATCTGGATAGAAGAACTGCATTTCAATGGTATTAATGTTTTCCCCTGATAACATTGTGATGACAAACACAATAGATAATGTTCACAGGACATGTCATGTCTTGTTCTTAAAGCCTTTGTGGAATGTTTAGGTCTCTGCGTCGGCAACAATCATGGCCGGAGGCGTTATGTTTTGGGGTTGTCTGTCCGTCTGGTCCATTGTTGTGAATGTGATATCTCAGGAACACCTGAGAGTATATATCTTCAAATTGGCCCAAACATCATGAATGTAAGTAATTGTAGTGTTTTCTTAACTAAGACTATGACCCTAAATACGGCGAGTGCCTAAACATACCCATCAAAAAAAGCTTTATAATGCTGTAGCTGTTATGACAAGATATTGTATTGCAAGACTGGATATTTTGGTCGAAAACAAATGTTGTCAGTTCAAAATTAAAGTTCTATATATATATATATGTATTAAGTAATCAAAATGTAATCTGGTTGTTTCCTCAAACATGGATATGCAGTATGCAGCAAAATTTTATGTAATTTCAAGGGGGAAAAAACACCCCAGAGTACACAGATGAGGATCAAATGGAAGAGAAGGGCCAGAGAATGGAGGGAGAGGCAGATGGCGATCACTGCTCTCCACAGCTGACAGAGGAGGAAAACTTAGCTGCAGATATTAAGAGATTTTATAGAAACAGTGACGTTGGGTCCTGCAAATCATATCGCCCAATAGGAGCCAAAACGAGTGTTTCAACCTCAACAACAAGCACACAACTTCAGAATAATTTAACAGCAGCTTCCATCATTCATGAAACCCTGTGATTATTATTATTCATACCAGCAGCTGAGCATGTGAAAGTCTGCGAATGCCGTTTGATCAGCGATGGCCGATCAGAAACTTGTGGTCGATCTTGTGTTCACAATGAAGAAAATATATTAAGCTGTCCACGGCGTCTACTTCCTGTTTCCAGGCTGGTGATAGGTGATAGATGAGTGCTGGTTGTTGGAGGATGAGCAAAGGAGGAGGATGAAACATGCTTCAGATTATAAACGATATCGGTCAGGGCAGCACAGAGGAGCCAGGGAACATGTAAGTGGAAAGAGGGTGCACCTCATCACATGGTCAAAAAGCATAATTTCCGAATGGTTAGATCATGCACCGCCGAGATAAGTTCTCAGCTAATTGAATGTGTGACTCGGACACAAGATTGCCGTCCCACATGTTCTCGTTGTCCCGAAAATGTCTTGGAGTGCTTAGTGCACACTAATCGGCCGAGGACACATGAAAGGAAGCTTTTGCCTGAATGATGCTCTTTCAAAAGTTGCCAGGTTTGACTTATCACCGTTAACGCATACAAATTGCTTCAGTTTAAGTTTGCCGTGGAGAAATTGAAAACATACCACAGGAACATGTTTCATCTTTGCTCTATCTTTTAAAGGATTCTTTTTTCTTCTTTTTTTTTACCAGGTCAAAGTTAACACCTAGAGACATCTGGTTCCATCACATCAAAACAATAAAAACACCAAGGACCAGGACGGATGACAGTCATAAAAACCACCCAGATATTTATTTTAATCCCCCGTTGTTCTGTGATATATGGATGTTCGACACGCTGAGGCGGTTTGGAATACGTCCGGAGTTTGTCCGGGGGGTTTAAGGCCTGTGCGTCTGGGATATTGTGAACGCTACAGAAGGGTGAGAGGTTGTGACAATTTAAGAGGCCCAGTGCTGGAGAGAAATTCCAGTAGGAATATTTTATTAAAAGAAGTGGGTGTCCAAAGATATAATGGTCCTTCTGGGTTCATGATTCATAGCTACGCTGCACCACAGATTCATCTCTTCCCCTCACACCTTTTTTGTTAAGAGTTGGCAGATAAGTTGGTTATTGTGAAATTAGATTTTTGACATTTGGAGGTTACAATCCTAGATTAGATGTTGGACTCCACATTTAAATTTGGATTCTGATACTTCTTGTTCTTCTTCTTCTTGTTCTTCTTCTTCTTCTTGTTCTTCTTCTTCTTCTTCTTCTTCTTCTTCTTCTTCTTCTTCACATTCTGGTTCTTTGGATAAACTGTTGTCTTGTCTGAAAGGCTTATGATGATTTCATTAAGTGGCGTTGCTGTTTTCCTTGATCTCAGTAATTGATGTTATGATAACTAAAAAGAAAGCATAGGCCAAAATGACATTGTTTAGTACAAAGTCGTAACAAACTGGAATTATCCTCGAACAATGTTTGGTAACAAGTCTGTGAGGCAATTATGTCTTCCGGCTGCTTTGAGTGAGAATAACAAGATTTTCAAGGTCCATAGCATGTCAGCACTTCTGTGATTTACTACTCATGCACCTAAAACTGTGAGTGTGAGTGAAATGGGATGTGGATGCTGTGGCCAGGATAAATGTGCTAAACTATTTTCCTCTGTGGATGAGTGGTTGTTTGTGTCGACTGAATGCTGGCAGATGATTTGTCCATCTCTGACCGAGAAGCCTGGATGTTCATAGATCAGTGATCTCTTTTACAATTGGAGGGTCAGAGAGTTTGGACTGTAACTTGACTTAATAAAATCCTTCAACTTATCCAAACCAGAAATATTTCAACGCTGACCTGTGTGTGTGTGTGTGTGTGTGTGTGTGTGCATTACTGAACTGTAAAACATCTGAAATTAAAAGGAGAAGTCACAGATGTTTGTGGTCATGTGGTGAACTGCGGTATTTGGAATATTAATTTGAAATATAGGTTGTTTTTTTTCCAATTGCCCCTCCCTTTATTCACATTGCTGTGGAGCCATTGAGCATGGTCCTCAACCTCCAACTGATTCAACTACTTTGGCCAACAGATAGCACAGTGTTTTGCACCGGTAAGCTTTCATGTCGATGACCTCGGATCTCATTTTGAGTAAGTTCATAACCTGTTTTTTTTCATTTCACACAGCTGGCAAATCGCTGTGAAGTTCTGGGAAGTGACAGTCGGATGCAGCTGCACCAAATATGGATGCTTCATCGATTAGGCATTTTTTTGTTTGACCCGTTCACTGTCCTATCTGCCCTGTGTGTGTTTTCTCCGTCTGGGTATTATCTATTATAATATTTTCTCTGAATGTCGAATAATGCTGATTAGGTTTAAATTGTACTTACTTGAAAGCCCCTTTGCTTCCTATAGACTGGGTGCCTTGTGCATTGGTAGCGGACGCCAGAGGGCGTGACGAATCATCAGTATTTGAGTTGGGAATGAGGACTGGCTGGTGGGGGAGGAATTTCTGGAGCTGTTTGAACATCCAACCAGTACTTCACTTGAAGCATAACCATGCCTTTGAGACCAGATCCAAAATGCAGTTGGCCCAAACAAACAGAGAGGATACCAACTCTGGCAGCAGAATGATGAAGGGCCAATCAACAATCAGCTGGGGTCAAAAAGCCCTCGCCCCCTAAACGGTGACATTTAGAGGCGGATTTGTCTTCATTACGCACCACCTTGTAGTTGCAAGTCCATGCATAATGGCTTTAGAGATTTCCTCAGACTTTTTATAGATGGAAGGATCAGATCTCTATGTGGACACGAGAGGTACATATTAACCCCAGTCATATCGAGATCTGGACACGAGACAGATTATAATGCAAGATGTAGGGGTCACAATTCTACACGTAATTTTTCCAAGGCCTGAAACCAGAACGCTTCCGATAGCATAAAGATTCTACATGAATCATGAATACAGAATCTGTTTATAGAGAAGTGCAGAAGTTAGTGGGTAAACAATGGCGGTCTGGAATGAGGGGGGAAATAACATCCCAAAAATTTTAAGCATGCATGCATTTTAAATGGTCAGCAAAATGAGTACACATGGTTTGTGGTTGAAAAAGATTTGGCCAGATTTCATACTAAATAAGAACCCATATAGCGCCCTCCCATAAGAATGGGATGCATTAAGTGAATCATTTGGTCCACCAGGCACTGTCCTGGGGTCTCATAGGTTTACAGTGCTGAGCCAACTGAGTGGTCACCAATGTGCAGATGAACATGCATCATAACATGATCTGAGAGGGAATTACTGTGATAGAAGCCTACGCTTGAAATGTACGAAGAGGTCCTGCTCCGTGACTTTCCAGTGCACCGACATCACAGGTTTGGGGACAATGGAGCATTGTGTGGCAGTCATTTAATCCAGTGCTACACAGTAACACTGATAGCGAGTGATCACAGAAAAATGATGTCACCACAGCTGCTTGCAGGAACAACAAAGAAGTACCTTTTTTTTTTAAGGATGGGCAGATCTGAAGTCAGATTAAAGCCAGAAGGGAACTCTGAGTTTGATGAGCCCCAAAATAACACACAGAGACATTGATTACGTGGCACTGTTGGTTGAATTTCTCAGAAGATGTGAACTGTAACCTGGGTCAGGAGTCAAAAGCATTGAATATACTTTTTAAATATGATTCCTTTTAAATGTCCCATTGAGTTTTTCAATTGGGTTCTGGGTCCATCACTAGAAGGGGCCATGTTCACATTCAATATAGTCAATTGATTATTTATTTAAATAAAAACAATCTGCTTTATTAATGGTTCACCTTACAATTTTGTTAATAATTAGAATTTCTTCACTATAAATTGGCGCTGAACGACAACTTATGTATTTCATCCAAGTGGCAGATGAAAAAAAATTGCATATTATTTTTTTCTCTACGCAGCACATTGGACAGCTTTTCAAAAATGAAATTAGTCTACATGCTGATACAGCTATTGGCTACAGTACAGCACCTACAAAACTTGAAAATGCTATACGCAGACAGGTCTGTGAGCTGCAGACCAAAAATTGTACACTATAAACTGCAGACATTTTTAAAGCAGCACTTTAGGTTAAACTGCCGAGTGCATGCGTGAGCCAGACATACTACAGCATGTATACCACCGGGCTCACATGCGTTCGGTCGGGACTGGCTTCAATTAAAACACAATTACTGTCAAAGCTAATCAACACTCCTCGTGGGGATCTCGGCAGGAATAATTAAGCTCACATTTATCTGTGCTGTCCATGCACTGCTGGGTTCCTAAGTATGCTATCAAAATCCCACAGATGGTATTATCTAATTTTCTGGTTTACCATATTGATTCAGTGGAATATTTGGAAAATCACAGTTTATCATCAGAACATGGTATTTATAGCCCGTATTGGTCAGACACATCATAAATCTCAGTTGGAGAGTCGGCCACAGGCTGCCAGAGTCTGGCCCCAGCATATGCTGCTCTGCTGAGTACGTACCTGGTGCCTGTTATTCATGGTTCATGCTTGTCCGAACCACAGGCTGAAATTTTCTTTTCAAATATGTCAACCTCAGCTAAGACGACTATATTTAATGCTCCCTCCCTCCCAAAGTAATATCGCAGCGGCTTCGGTGTTAAAGAATGAACAAAAGCCTGGTATGTGTGCATGCTATTGTTCTGTGTGGTACCTGTGCTCTAATGTCTTTTTTGGTGTACGGCTTTTATGATACGGTGCATTTTGTGCCCATGAGACATGATGGTGGAATGCGAATGCTGCCTTTCTCTCGTATCAACTGTCTATAGTGAAACTTCAGGAGGACAGGCTGCCACATCTTTAAAGCAGAACAGGGGCGGCAGTGACAGTGTGCCTCTGTGCGCCGCCACTTCCCACAGCCCCAAAGGCAAAGAGGGCATCGTTTGATTCAGAGACAGGAATGGCCTTCTGGGCCCTTGATTACCAGAACCCTGCGTGCTTTCATGTGGTCACCATTCTGCCAGAGAAGGGTCACTGTTATCGATTTAAATAATCTGAGTCAGTTAAAGGCAGAAACAGGGAGCATTCATGTCCCCGAACTGAAGGGCCGACTCTTTCGGAAATGGCCTAATCCATCTTCCAGGGAAATGAGAGGATAGGAGCGATTATCTGCAGAGCAGCAGAGCCTCTGCTCGCTGCAACCTCCGGTTCATCTGCCTGGAATGTGCGGCCGAAAAAAAAAAAACCTTATGAAAGCATGCGTTGGGACTTTTGATTAAAGTGATGTTGTTAAAGAGACGTGTAACTTTTGTAGACTCGCTGGAACAATGAATGATTTGATTTGGGAGGAAGTTATTCGGCGGTTACGGTTCCACTGTCTCAAAACCATCGTCACAGGGGTGAAGGCTGAGAGCTATTCTACACTCCTGTGTGCTGGGTTAAGTGTTACAAATGACTTTCAATCACTGACTAATGAACGTACACACATGGCAGAGATTACCTAATCAGAATTGATATAAATGGCAAAATAATTAACTTGTTCCCTGAGTACCATTGCTGTAATTGAGCACTTTGAATTGTTTTTGTGTCATTGAGATTACAAGAAAACATTCATACATTATGTTTGATGTCGGCTACCATATGGATGGATCAGTGGCGGCTGGTGGAATTTCTTTCACGCACTTCCTGCTACAATGTGAGTGAATCTAATGTAAAATGATAGAACATCTCATACCCATATTTAGTTCGTATCACGGGGAATTGAAGTCAAATAAATATCGACATTGTCTAATTCCTGCTATGACTCCTGATTTCAGATTTCATTGCAATTAATGTGATAAAGTCAACGTAGCTCCCGGCAGATGTTGTAATGTAATAATAATAATAATAATTAAAAAAATTAATAATAATACGTTTTTTTCCTCCCACTACATACAAGTTTGAACAAACCCCTTTGATCTCAAATGTCTTAATTTCTGGCTGGTTCTTCTATCAGCTCAAAACTCACCCTTTATTATAAACATGTGCATCTTTGGGTGTTATTCTTTCTTTATGTGGAAACAGTTGATGGACTTAAGCAAGTGATGTAAGATAAACACCAAAACAATTCATTACAATAAATAGTTCTTATTTATTGATCTATCGATCTTGGTGGTGAGAAAAATGTGGTTGACCAGAGGAATCAGCAAACTGAAATCCTGTTTCTGGGAAAATGCATGAAATGAAATCCAGATAATCCATTATCAGTGTCATCTCAAAGAATTCCGGTAATAAAAAATAAGAACAGTCATCTGCGCATTAAAATCAAAACAGATTCCAATAAACATGTTCTGTTGACGTCCAAGCGCTTAATTTTCTGGAAGCGGCCCTCCTTCCTCTTGGCCCCGCTGCACCGATGGTTAGCCACCTGCCGTAAGGCCCGCGTCGCCACATCTGTGAGCCGTGGCGGTGGTGATCAGCCGGGGAAGGGAGGGACGGCCTCTTGGATCATGTGTTTATCATCGTGTGGGTGTACTCCATGTGCATGTTCTGTGTGAGTCACATCAAAGTCAGCAGGACAGCCTTTCACTGAGCCCCGCCGCACTAACAAAGCGTGATTTACAGACATGTTGCTGGGTCACAACCGTGGGGAACCCCGTATTCTGCACAGAGAATAAACACACGAAATCTGAGCAAACGCCTGAATCAAAGGCAGACTGAGGGTGGGCTGACTGATGTGTCGTACTGATGCATTGCTGCGGGTGGTCAGCCAGGAGGGTGAAACCAGTGCTGGACTGGGTGATCCATTAATAAGAACCAGTCACGCTGTGCAGGAGTGAAGCTGGTTTTAGACTGTCTTCAGTTACATGAAAGGACCCAAAAAATCACTTAAACTCTGTTAGAATCTGACGTTGGGACTCCACACAGCATGCAGTGTGAGACAGACTACTGCTTTCATAACTGTCACATGATTTGATTTATACATGGTGTCATAACCATTTAACTCATGCTTTATTGTATATCAGACAACGTGAACTCAATATCAAGGAAAGAAAAACCAAACCGAGGTGCACAAAGACACACATCTTGAATCTAATTTAAAGTTAGAATTTAGCCCGTATTAACTTTCAGTCAGTTTGTTTTCAAACATTCCATACACATGTATTCTTTTGTGACGTGTGCTACCCAGATAAATCTGTTTTAGTGGCCTTGATTTAGGATTACAGTATAAAACAGCTTCAACCTAATGGAAACATCACCAGCTCAACTGTCTATAAACAAAAGTTTTCAACTGGAGACTAGAATCATCAGAGGGACAGCAAAATGACCGTAAAGGTTAAAAAAACAAACATATTTAGTTAATAAAGTTTCTGACAGCAAACCAGAGATTTGTCACAGTGTGTGTGAAGCGTCAAAAAAGATAGATATTTTCAATGACACGTTGGTGTTTTATTTATATCCTTGAATGTAGACTCCTTTTTAAGAATGGAAGTTTCTTTAATAATTGCAGTAAGATACCATTGCTAACATACAAATATTATCATGAAGAAGGGAGGAAAGTGATTATGTAAAGTAAATAAATTTGAATATTTATTCAATAAACTGTCCTCTCTTGAGAATCTGTAGCCCTCAACAAGAAGCCGAGTCAGCCAAAGATTAAGAGCGTGGCGCCTGGCAGACGACCACCTGCGTTACACCACTGACTCTTTAACGTTAATGTTAATAATACTATAATAACTATAATTCCACTGGAGAAGACCTCTTCCAGGTCTGATTCCCCTGCGAGTGCTTTGCTTTTTCCTCCTTGACAGGTGATATTGATACGTTTGCAGATTTTTATTTGTACATATGGTTATGATTGTTTTCTAAGATCTGAGACTCATGAATTGTTGTGTCGTCAGAAGGTTAATGCTGCAAAAATAATGGTCAAATGTGATTAGTGTGCGGAGGCCGCGGCGATGATGGCGCGTCAGGACGCGCGGTAATCCCACGGTAGACCCTTTCCAACCGAGCGAGCCAAGGAAACAATCACAGATCTTGGCCTGCGAGCTCTTATCTGTGTCTGTGAAGCCAAGCCGTGAAGAAACTGAGCCTGCTTTTCCTCTTTATTTTCAAAGATCCCATTTTGCTCAAAGCTCTCTGTAAATTCCGACGTTTAAAAGAGTGACAAAAGCACCAGGGGCGGACCAACACCACCATCCTTTAAAATAATAATAATAATAAATCGTCCGCATACAGTCACCACATGCAGAACCTTAATCTCAGGCAGCAGAAGCTCCGCTGTCATTCACATCACCTTCCCCTCCATTGGGATGCTTATATCATCTGTTAGTCAGATTCCTGTCACATCCCATCATATGGTTCCTGCGGACGGCTCCACACTTATCAGCACCAGAGCATCAACATGCAGCTTTTCCTCCTCCAGCGCCTCAGCAGTGTCATTTGAAGTGTCTTCTTCTTCTGCTTGCATGTGTTTAAAGTGAAGAATGTGTTTGAAATGCCATAGACACTCCAAACCAGCCCGGTCCCTTCCTTTTGCTGTGGTCATTGACTTTCAGCCACTTTCACCCTTCAACTTTTTCCCCGTTGATTAATATGAGGAAAAGAAGGCAGACACAATCCAGCTGGGCATCACCCACCGTTTATGGAATCAATATTTTGCTTTTTTCCTGTGAGGCAGATTTTTTTGTTGTTGTTTTGGTTGGTTATTTGAACACACTTTTTCATTCATCCCAAAGAACAAACACATTAAATATTCAAAATGGCAGCTCGGTTGAGCTGTCTCGCTCTTTTCTGACGTATCAAAGCTTTTATATCCAGCAGGTAACTTTTTCCTGGGAAAAAAAAAAACACCCGGAAGATTTCTTTTGAAATGCATTTTCTGCAAAAAGCGTCTGTCTGATGACAGTCTTTCAAGGTAAATCACTGTGCACTCAGGTGACAATGGTGGCTAAAAAAGTATCACCTCTAAGCCTCTACAGTTACATCAAACAAGTCCAATACTTCCTCCCACTCCCCAGTTCAGCTGGTTGTCCATTGTCTCCAACAAAAGGACTCGACACTTTGAATTGGAGCCTGTGATGGATCGCTTTTGAGGTCAGAAGCCTTTTCCAGTATACTGGTTTCATCCCAGCCCAGCCAAGCTTCCAGCCTTGAATAGATAGTTCCAGACTAAAGCATTAGTAGGTGTAAACGACTTAGAGCCTTTGTGGGAAATGTTGTTTTGGCTGCTTATTTGTTCCACATTGATAAGATGACTCTGTGCTCAATTTACTGCGGTTTCTATTTCTGCATCATATTAAGCATGTTAAGGATAGGAGTTATGGGTTTAAATTGTTTTCTTTTAATACCTGCAACAACATTTGAAACAACACCTATAATAACAATATGAATAAGGCAGTAGTTAGGATAATTGTGACTGATAACACCAAAACTTTCCAATTTCTGCCTTTTTCTCAAGGCAAAACCTGAATGCATTATTATTCTTCCAAAATCATCGTCTTGTACCTGCCTGAAAGAGTTCATTGTACCTCCACGTGTATTATCTAACCAACATGAATATAACTTATGATAAAAGACAACAAAGGATTCTCTATAACACGCAAACTACTAACTTTATCATGGTTGGCATTCCTTGCATCATGAGGGGGGCATTTCCCACAAAGGCGAAACAATGGTTATCAGATAGTTTTATTTATTTAAAATTATTCCGGAATGCCGGTTGAATGGACCCTTAACCCGTTTATGCTTACTTGTCCAATGACAAGCCTAATCCAAGTCTTTTTCGATGTGGTATTTACGCACGCAGGTAACAATTTCCTAAGAAATCAATCTTGTGATCACGGAAAATGTTCCACGTTACCTACAAACGCTCTTTATAGAAGCCTCCCCCCTCCCGTTTCCTACGCGCCTCGCAGTAAAAAGGGTCAAGCGCCCAGTTAAAATACACAGTGTATAATTTTATAGCTCTTTTTTATTTCTCCCCCAACGAGGCTCCTGGTGCCGGTGTCGAGACGACAATGTGCGAGCAGCAGTGCCGCACACGGATCAGTTTCAGTCTTTGTCAGGAGTGAATAGGGGCGGAGGAAGCGCACTCATTAGAATCCTATAAAAAGAACGTATCCGAGATCATAAAACACCCGACAGGCACGACTGAGCGCTCACTCACCGCCAGACAGAGTCAACTTCTGAGGTTTCTCCCTGACCCTCAGAGAATCTGCGTTTTAAACAGACCCACGTCTCCACTGTCTATTCTACACCGGGCTCTCTAGGGTTTCTTCAGATAGTTGTGTCGATGGCAGTGAATCTTCTGAATATCTGATGTTCAGGACCAGAATCTTGGCTCCATCACTTCTCTCTGTTTGGGGGCGAGCGTGCCGCATGGACACTGACAGGGCGCACACTTCTCAATGAGAAACGTCATTTTAAGGTTACTCAAGTGACTTTTTTTAAAAAATTTCATATATATATATTTTTTTTTAAAACAAAAAGGATGCTCGTCTTAACTTGGAATAGATGCTGGGCTGCGATGTTTCTCCTCGCCACGCTGAAGACGGGGACATCCCAGGGATCAGAGACGCGCCCGAAGGCGAACTTAATCAAGCCAGCCATGCTGGAGGAGACACCTACACCCGCTACGAACCTCTCCACCACCGTCCACCTCGGGATCACCAAGAAACACAACATCCTCGCGCAGGTAATTTGAATCATCCAATCACCTGAGGATTTATGAATGGATATGGCGACCTCGCTTTACGCAAAGTTTGGAGTTGGGTAGGATTACAACCAGTGGAATAATTTATTATTGGTATTAATAATAAATGAATAATTTCAAAAGTAGAGTCCAGGCATAAAAAGGGAAAAAAGAACAGTTTTTTTGTCTGAAATATACATTAGAAGTGTGCCGTTGATACAGAATAGCGTGCGTAATTGTGAGTAGCGTCCCCAAAACGGTGCTGTCTTGAGGTGTGTGTGTGTGTGTGTGATAGAGAGAGAGAGAGAGAGAGAGAGAGAGAGAGAGAGAGAGAGAGAGAGAGAGAGAGAGAGAGAGAGACTCTCTCTCTCACGTGGGAATCGTTATTGGAAATTGCAGGGATTGGACCCCTCATAAACCCTAATTGCCTTTTCAGACCTGACGCCACAGTAGGGTGCAGCGCACTTCCACGGTAAATCATTAATGCTCGCCGAAATGTGAGAAAAAGTTAACACTTGATGGTAATTTTCTGTCTGGCTCTTAGTGTCATTAAAGCGGTCCAGACGCTCGCTGGGATTACGAGATTCTGACTGTGGGGCCTCCGAGGGATACTCTTACCAACCACTTAATACCCACTCAAAGAGTTATCAAGTCCTGCTGTTTCAACAAAGTGCCATATTACTGTAGTCTGACAGCGAGCACTGGGCTCAAACAGGTTTCAGATTTGGCAGCTTTCATTCAGGCAAACGTTAAAAAAAAGAAGCTGTGAACATTATGAGTGTTATCAAGTGATGGATTAGAGCTACAGGTGTGTATTGCTTGGCCAGGGAAAGCTGGATTTAACTTGAATTTCTCATGAATTTTGAAAACAAGAGAACAGAAACATGACTCACCTGTCAAACAACTGACACAAGCCACTTCCCATCACTGACTCTTAAATTTGAATCCTAGCGACTCAGAGGAGCTTTTTGAGCAGCAGATGGCACTGCCACATCCTCTGCTCACTGAAACAGCTGATCACTCCTGCACCTCACTTTTGGCCTCACCCTCTAGGTTTCAAACTTGTGCATACATTTGGCTCCGCTCAATCTATCTGTAATATCGCTTGCTGCAGCGATAGTGTCGGATGACGGTGAAACGCGTAGCAGCGCTCTTGACATCCAGCTCAGGCAGCAGAAATGATGGAAAAAACCACTTTCTCCAACCTCAAGCGACCACGCCAGACCTCAATTTGAACGCCTGCTTACAACTTTGCCATTGCAATGATCTCGCAGCAGTTTGGAAGAGTGAGGGGAAGCAATGTAGACCACCAAAAGTAAAATGTCATGGTGCAGTGTGTCCAAATGATGATGGCCAATGGCATTTGTGGCCAGAGGAGCTACATGTATTTGTGTGTATATGCATATGTGTGTGTGTATGTGTTCTGGCTGCAAGGAGGTTTTCCAGAGTTGTAAAGTGTCCAGATATGTGGCTTGCAAACTGCGCTGACCTTCTGTGTCTCATCATACAGTGGGAATTGATGAGATGAATAAATCAAAGATAACAAGTCTGCTCTCTTCATGAGGCTGTAATGGCAAAGTGCGGTGTATATTTAGTCTAGGATCACAGGGAGCACATAACTGCAATTACTCCACTGTTTTTAGATGTTTCTTCTTAAAGGATGATGAATGCCTTGGAGCAGGTTGCACGGCACAAAACATTACCGAGTCCTTTTCTTTCTGAAGTGGTTCACAGCAGGCACCCCCAAAATATTTTCATCTTTGTCTGCAGTCGTGAAGTGAATTACTGCTGATTAAGGCTTGGCTGTGAGTTTTTTTTTTTTTTTTTTTTTTTTTTTTTTAAATGGGCACACATCAACTCCAATCTCTCCTCTGGCATCTGCATTATAGGAAACCTCAGAGCCGATCCACGAGTAGATTTATGGGGAAGTCGTCAAACTGTTGAGTTTGTAACAATTGGTGAGGAATAGTTGGCAGATTATCACACGCCTGGAGAATTTGCACTGGTTTCAGGGTGTGAGTGATTGTGTGCTCGCCAGTTATGTGAGTGATTATCTCAATAACTCACCACATTGGACGTTTAAAGAAAAGGAATCGTAGTCCATCGTGCAAGGCAGCTCTTTCTCACAGTTAAAGCTTCGAATTACAAGAAATCTCGCCAAAAGTCGCCCTCAGTGGTTAACTTTCGATGGTAGCAAATTATTGGGGGAGAAAGTTTAGCCGTGGAGAGGAGCAGCTGCAGCGGGGAAACGCTGCTCAAAAGCCTTTGGGTTATTTGACAGTTTAATGTGCTTTTATTTCCTGAAGCTGCTGACAACGTTTGGCGATAAGGATTACATGAATCACACACAAACCAGGGTCAGGTTTTGGCTTTCCCCTCGGCGTTCCAGCGCGGGGCAAAAACTGCTGTGTGTTTTCTCTTTGTCTGACCCTTTTAACATCGGAGAAAAGAAGAAAAAAAACGAGTAAAAGCAAAATGTAAGCCTGTTAGACCTTGACAGCCAGGTGCTCGTGGGTGGCACTGTTGGCTCCTTGGAAGGCGACCAACAGAAATGGATAGCGCTCACCACTGTAACCTCTGAACCCACAAGGGAACCGACAGCGTGGCGGCATTCATGCGCTACGTGTCTGTAAAACATCAGCAGCCGGTCACTCAGCCTTAACTAGTTGCTTTATTTAATTCAACACAGAGATTACTTTAACGAGCGACCTCTGAGGGCTCTGCCCATAAAAGTGGAGCCACGTCCTTTCCCTTTCTAACCCCCCCCCCCCCCCCCCGGACTAAAATGAAAGTGTAGTGATCCTAATGAGCTGAGAAAAGAGGGTGAGTGCTTGTTAGCGCTTGGCTCAGTTTGTGCTTCAGTCTCGTCCCGTGGCCTTTTTTCCAGTCTGTGGGTCCCTTGGGCGCCGTGAGGGCCCTGCGCCGGAGCCATTAGGGGTCTCCTGTGGAAACCTCCTGAACTGAAATTGGACCTGTTAATGAGAGAGGAGACCTGTGCACCTCTCATACCACGGGATTACACTTTTTAGAGCAGCACACCTCCTAGATTACCATCAAGAGCTTTCCCCCGCTTTCCTTTGATAGTCTTTGAAGAGAGCAATCACGTACGCTGACTCTCTTCGCATCCCATGAATAAGATCAACCCAGAATGTATACTTAACTTAAGGAAGGTCTAGTTTTTTTGGGGGGAGACTTTGGATTCCAGCACTCAAAGGGACATGCCCATAAACACATGTGTTTTGAGTGATGAAAGACGCCAAGCTGTGTTTGAAGACATGGTTTGTACGAGTGACTTGTGTGCAGCCATCCCTATGTTATCTGATACCGGCTGTCTGCGCTTTCAGGGGCATATGAAGTTTGTTTATTCAGTGACATCGTTTATTTGGCTCTGTAAGGCCCCTGCCACTCATTAACACCATTCACAGTTTTGGGTTACGAGCGTGATTTGGGAAGGTCAAGTGCAATCACGACACGGCGCTCAGAATGTGTGCTCAGCGTGTGAAGAAGTCCTTTACTGTCGTTTTGTAGTTTTTATGTGTTTGACTGAGAAACAATGGAAGCACAATATGAATTTTATTATAGTCAGGCAGTGTCCCCCCTTTGTACAAACATTGTTATTATAATACTTACATTTAACTGAATGCTTTCCAGGAGCCTTTGTATTTTCAACCTTCTATTGAAATTTCGTTAAAATTGACATAAAAAAGAAGGCTTCACGAAGGTGCACTTTGCCATAATGCAAAACGCTTTGTTGAAAATAATCCTGTTTTTGGCATAAAACCTCTATATCTCAAATTCTGTTAGGTTCAGACACAAAAACGTGGTCAGGCTGAGGGAAAAATTGATATTTGGGATAAAATGACCACTTTGGTGAGCCTAGGGGACCTTCATTCATCATGGCTTCAGAAGGTACATTGTTAAACATACTATTTTTTTTTATCTTTTTTACTTGTGTTGCAGTTTTTTCTGTAAGTCAACAGGAGTAAATTCTGAGTAAATAACGCTGGGAAACAGCCTTGCTTTGCCGAAGTAAGAACGTTTGACCCCCCTCCTCCCACCACCCCATTACTTTCAAACGTCCTTCAATTTTAAACCCTCACACTCAAACAATGAAGTAGAGACAATGCTTTATTGCATTTTTTATGCGTTACAGTGCACTTCCACTGAATTATATCAGCACTTTGGAATGGCTCAGAGGTAAATAAGGGACCCAAAGCCCGGGGGGATGATTCAAAGCCCTGTATATCCGGCAGTAAATCCCTTATAGATTGTTGCTCCTGCACATTTAAAGTTCCTCTTCAAAGCCGCGGTGCTTCACCAGCACGAGAGCAGCACGAGACAGGGCCGGGGGCTTCCCTTATGCTTCTCTGTCTGTCTCTTCCTTTATCATCTCACCAGCATACCAAGAGTGGCTGCAGAGTACACCATTTTCAACCCACTTCCTGCGCAGGATACGAGGCTGCGCTTTTATGTGCAAAGGCTGTCGAGGGAAAAATAAGGGAGCGACGGGAAAAAAAGATGTGAGATAAACGAGATGCATCCAAATAAAGCCACATCCCTCAGAAGTTGCGAATGAGGCGTTCTAAAACATGACAAGATAAGGTGAGATTATCGGCCGTGATTTGGGGGTCGGCCTTGTATCATTGGGTTTCAAAGGGCTGTCTTGCGGTTTTGAGCAGTGATGGAAGAGGTGAGGATCTTCTTCTTCTTCTCCGTCTCCTTCTTCTACGCCGCTCTCCCCTCCAGATGCACAACGCGCTATAATCGATCCAAGCCTCTGGCCAGAAAAAGGGCAGATAGGCATCAGAGCAGGTAGTATGAAGTACTGCTGCACGTGGCCGGGTCCATTTGTCCTCATATTTAGATAACAGCACATTTTTCATGTCAGGGAGGAAAGAAAAAACTCCCCCCTGCACTTTCTTGAACTTCAGACCATATATCCAGCATATTTCTCTCCTCAGCTGTGATTGCACTAATAGACCATGGCAATGTACGTGTTTCTCTGAATGAACAGTTCTATCCCCCTCCCCGGTGAGGTTGAAAGTTCATCCTTGACTTTGGAAAGAGGAGTTTGCCAAACAAATCTTAATGTTCTCTCTAAGTGAGCAAATCATCTGAAGAATGCTGTGAGTTAGAGAACCAGAAATGTTAAAATGGAGAGCGCTTCAAAAAAGGGGAAGGTCAAAATGCTGGATCGTTTTCTTCCCACAATGCAACTCAATTGCATACAATTTTACTCTTTACCTGCCTGGAAAATGCCCATGCCTATTTTGTTTTAATTATTTTGGGTATTTGGGGAATTCTTTTTTTAGATTTTAAGATGAAAGTTCCCTCCAGAACCATCGAAGACAGTAGCCTATAACTGAATAGTCCTCCCCATGGCGAGGAAACTGGTCTTCATGTGTATCGGTGGCGTGTCCCTTTGATATTAAAGCCTTCGGATATTGAGAACAGCTCTGAACACAGTAGTAATTAAGAAATAGTTAGAATCCATCAAACATCGGGGTTTTGTTACTTTCATCAACACATTAAGCATCTGCATCGCGGGAATCTGTCGTTATGATGGATGAGGATTCAGTTTACTATTCCTGCTCATTTTTCTACGCCTGTTTCATTGCCTCCATGTGTTCCCTGCCTGAGAAAGTCGGCGTGGCATCCGGCCAACGACTCCAATTCTATCCACTTAATAAAGCGCAGGCACGTCATCAAGTCACAAGATCTAATGTGCTGAAATATTGATTGTTGAGTTCATTATACATGTGCTGTACATTTCATGTCTGCCTGTACGTTTGGGGGCATGGCGGCCCCTCCCCCCGCCGGATGGAGTTAGCTTTTTATTGTGGCTGTAATGATTTTATAGCACTCTGATTTCCAACCTCTCCCTTGTTCATTTCTCATGTTTATTGTTCAGTGTTTGTCAGTGGTAAGCCACACTAAATCAGATCTGTCAGTGCAATGCCAGCTAAATGTGGTTGTGGTGCCGGTGGTGGTGTGCCAGCCAAACATGTTGTTCTAATGTCGGCCTACACTGCACATAATTCATACAGTCAGAATACATATCCTGCTAATTACTATAAATAACAAATGGATTGAAATAATATAAAGATGTGCAACAATTTGAGAGACACGGTGACCTGACCTTTTATCACATCTCGCCCCAACATTAGGGGTCGATTATAGCTGGTTCCCTGCAGCCGTTTGGAAACGGATATCGGTGCAAATGTGCAACATTATTTCATTCCACCGAGCAGTTAATTAAATTTGAGAGACCATTTACAACCAAACTCCTTTGCTCCTGCTCCAAGTCTGACGGTGACAGGACTCGCATGTGTAGGGAATTATATCGAGTTCCAGTAAATCTTCCCATTGGTGCCACACACTTGTTATGGAAAAAGTGAGCGTGACTTTAATGTACTTCTCACTGTTGACAGTGGACGATGTGTGTGTGTGTGTTGTTTAAAGTTTCGGTGCACTTGTAGGTTCCAAGAAAGCACAAATAATCACAAATTGACTGATTAGCTGCAGTGTCTCTCAATTGTGTGTGTAGACTCATTAAGCCTTTGAACACTTTGAGGGAAACTGAGGCGGTTTCTCTTGGTTTGTGGATTGAAATCGCTCTATTGTCTGGGTCCTGAAACAAATGACCACGCCGGTGAGAGACATGTTAATCCCTACAACATGTTGTCCTCTCAAACTGGACCACAGCCTGAAGTCAAACGTCCCACTTCTCTAGCTGGCCATGCAATAAAGTGAAGGTGTATGGCATTTGGTTTTGATCACATCAAAACATCAAATAACTGCATTGGTCAAACTTAACCGCATCGTCTCTTTTCCAGAACCAACGACATGTGTAGCTCTCCAACGATGAGTAAACAGCCAGGAAGCTTTTTATTAAATACAAAATCACTTTTACTGGAAAAGTTCAACTTTCCATTACCTGCTTTCCTCCCACACCACCAGCAACCATGTGCCCCTTTGAATTAAATTCACTCGGGAGGAGTTTGCCATCAACCTAAGATGATCCACTTCTCTGTCATGACATCAGATGTTGAACAGAGTTGGACAGGATTGATGTGGCTGCGGGCCACGGCCATCAGGGCCAGTCTGAATGATGCAATTAAGGGAATTTGTTACACTTATGTCACTGCCACACACAAGGGTGTGTTTTATTGCCTGCAGTCAAATATCAAAGGCAAAACATTCTCTGTAATTCACGAACATTGCATTTGAACTTTTGAACAAGACTTGCTCATGCTTGGCACTGTATGCCACGAACATGAAACAACCGTTGAGGTAATATTAGTACCATATTGGCACCAACATTGCACTCTTACCAGCACTTACCACATCGTACATGCAGTCAAGTGTCCAACCTGATTCAGTCTGATATCACTGAAATGATGCACTTCCACCACGGCCTTCGTTAAGATACGTGTGTTCGTACATTGATGCAAATTGATCGAGCAAACGCAACTTTCCCCCCCTCAGCAGGTGTATCCGTGCAGCAACGATAAGGAGTGCCCCGTGGGAAGCTACTGCCACAGCCCTCAGCAGACTCCCTCCCGCTGCCTCACGTGTCGCAGGAGGAAGAAGCGCTGCCATCGAGATGCCATGTGCTGCACTGGGAACCGCTGCACTAACTGTAGGTGTCCCACACAAACACATGCTCAGTGCGTGCCCAGCTTCAGTTATGTTGTGACTGCAGGATACAGTTCAGAAATTAGATTTTTATTGCATTATGCAGATATTCTGGAAAACGGGACTTGTTAAATATGTAGCCCAGAGTCTTGGTGAAGGAGCCAGTACATTTAAATAATGTCCAACACATGCTTTCAGAATCCTGATCTATATCTGAAATGGTTCAATAGATGCCCAGAGGTTTCCTCCATGCAAAGTGTGAACGGCACAAACGTGTTTTTCTGCAGAGATTGTTTGTTTTTAATTTAATAATAACACCAAAAACCCGATTTATCAATCAATAACCAGCTACTGCCATGTTGATCTGACCTCTTTATTTGTTGAACTGTCTCTTGTCTAGTTTATTTTGTGTCATGTTTAAACTTGTCTGTTTCTGTCTGCAGATATTTGCGTGCCCATTTCTGAGAGCGTGCTCTCGCCTCACATCTCGGCTTTAGACGAGCACAACAAGCTCTCCACCAAGGACCACAGCTGGAGGAAGGGTGGGAAGGTGCAAGTTAAGCATTCTCTTAAAGGTGAGGTTATGTTTAAAACATGTCCTCCCCTGCTAGTGCGTGAATGCGTTGTTGTTCTGGGTCTAGCAGGGTCACTACCACATTCCTAAAAGATAAAATGCACTTAACAGTAAAAAGAAAAGTCAAAAACATCCCGTGGAAACCGTGCTCCATCGTAACTCTGCCACTCTTGTTTTGTCTCATCTGATGTGCTGTTGACAGCTGAGTCTGTTGTTCGCCGTCTGCATGTCCCACGGGTTCATGGGCGATGCCAATCCACAAACTATGTCGATAATTACACCTCTGCTGTGTCAGTGTCTGTGAGCCTGAAGCGCAGCACGAGGAGCCAAGAAGTGAAACCACAATGCCCCCGCTGTTTCTGCACCTCCATAAAGACATGCAAACACTTTCATTGACAGCGCACACACTTGTGTGATACACAAGCGAAAACCACAGAATGCAGGTTTGGCATGATTATAGCTAATGACTCTCCCGAACCCCCTGCTTCGTGTTCATGTCACCCGATTCAAGTGAATGTAAGGGCCCATCCATAAAGTAATACATTTAATGAGACACTTAAATTACTCCACTCTAAATACACCATCGAGTACGATGTTAAAATCAATGTGAAAATAGCAGCACCACTCAGAGTCGCCGTATATAAGACACTTTACTTTTATTTGCTCACTCCCTCTCCTACATTTAGTACACTATAACGGCCTCATGCAAGTCGCTGCTTGAGAAAAACCCACGGGAAGAATCTGTGAGTGTCAAAGCATTGAACAAGGAGTCTCAATCTGACGCTTGGAACATCTTATTGAAACAAATCAGCAAAGTGGGGTTTTTTTTGTCAGCGATACGGGACGACTGGTTTGAAGGATGAAGCTTTTGGCAGGAGATATTTAGAAACTTCATGACTAAATTACACTAATTATGCATTCATAAGAGCAACGCTAACATCCTGCCAATAATATCCGACTCCAACCAGATGGGACGATATGGTTAATAAACAGAATAAGCAAATTGTATTTCTTGATTTTATGTTGAAAGCTTCATGTTTTTTTTTAAAGTCCCACACATAATGCAATCTGAATTGAAATGGTTTGCATAAACGTATCCGTATGGGGAAAAGCAACAGTTTAATGAACACTAATTGTTAACATTTACATAAAAAAACGATGCCGGATGATTGATCCACACTGTTTCTTGTCTTCCCCCGATAGGACACGAGGGTGACCCTTGCCTGCGTTCGTCCGACTGCTCCGAGGGCTACTGCTGCGCCCGCCACTTCTGGACCAAAATCTGCAAGCCGGTGCTGAGGCAGGGCGAGGTGTGCACCAAGCAGAGGAAGAAAGGCTCTCACGGCCTGGAGATCTTCCAGCGCTGTGACTGTGCCAAGGGCCTTTCCTGCAAGGTGTGGAAAGACGCCACCTCCTCGTCCAAGTCCAGGCTCCACATGTGCCAGAAGATCTGAAGCAGGGGGAGGGGGGAGCTGCTGTCGGCCGAGAAGCCTCTGTCTCCATCTGCCAGGGAAAGTTTTTTAAAAAGATGGTTTGTGGCTGTAATGAAAAGGAGTAAAAGACAGAGAACTAACAAGAGACAGAACAGACTGTGTGGGTTCAAGCTCGCTTTTCGGCAAGCAGAGTGAGATTGCTTTAATGTGTTTGCTGCGAGTGGTCCATCCCTACACACACACACACACACACACACACGCACGCACACACACACACACACACACACACACACACACACCTCATGGGTATGTGAGATCAATGAGCTCGTGGTGCGCTTGCTCACCAATATTTTTTACACTTGTGACAATCAGGGAGCCACAAAATAGATGCTGTGATAGGTACGGACCTTTTTCTAGATGGAGGCAAAAGACGTAGCGGTCTCAGGCTTCAACGTATAATAATAATAAGACTATTTATAGACAAGCCATACTTTTCCTGCACAGCACGTTCCACACAAAACTCCAAAGTCAAAGATCTGACATGTGATATGCTGTGTTTCATTACTGGTTTCCGCCATGATTTGTTATCTGTTTTGTCAGCTTTCAATATCTAACTCTTCTTGTTGTTTGTTTTTAAGCCTTGAGGAATTCCGCTATTGCTATGCAAGTGGTTTACAAACCAGTAACAATGTCCAGACCCACCAAGTTACCAGTTTCATATGAGGAGCATGCATTCAATGTTCACTCCGGACTCATGTAACAGCATCCTGAGACTTCAATGCGACGTATAATACTCTTAAACCAAAGAATGAAAGAATATTTACATCAGAGTGATGAGTTTCATCTGGGACATTAGCTCCTCGCCCGATTTCTTTTTTTCTTTTCAGCCACAAGAAGAGAGATAAAGTATTGTGTCTGTCGTAGAAAACCCTCGTTTGATCCGGCAGATGCAGCTGCAATCTATTGTGATGCAACTGTGTGGGTTAAAGGCGTTTGCACCGAGGTAGGGCTCTGCTGCAGACTCAGTGGTTCCGATACCAGAGAATGGTTCTGCTTTTCCAATCACATGAACGAGATTCAAGGATACCATGGAAGTGCATTTTTCCATTTACAATGCCAGTAGGGATGGAGACGTGAAGATTGATTAGTTTAAAAAAAAAAAAAACGCTCCATGACCTGATGTTTGTGAAGAGATTTGTAGCTTGTATCAATATTTTGTTGATGGCACACATCCCTGTTTATTTTTTCTTCCAAATATGACTGCATATTTTTTTTCTCGAAAATACTTTGCAGTTTTGTTGTACTAGAGGTAAAGCAATGCCTTCCCCCCAACATAATAACTATAATAAGTTGCCTCTTTTTTTTTTTTGCTTTAAGGTTTTAAAGGGCATCAACTACACATATTTCGTAACCATTTAAAACATCAATAAGCTCTTATATTGTAAATAGGTTGGAAACAATGAAAATGTATTTAAGAATCAATGTATATCGTGTACATATAATAAAAATATGAATCTTAAACATTACAGCTAAAAATGATCTAGGCGAGAAGAGTACTGAGGGATGAAATGGGACGAGCACAGTTGGCTAGATTCCAAACGGTGTGGTTGAAATGATCGCAGCTGTGCAGACGGCCGAAGGGAAAGACATAGATGGCTTTGACTGATATTACAGACGGGTTGCATTGAAAGGATATTTCCAAAAAAAGAGAGAGACAACCACATGAATTTCCAAACGGTTTGTGAAAATGGTGTCAAGATTTATATCCCATTAAATGTCTTTTGCATTGACTTGTTTTTGTGTATTTACAATGATGAATGAATAAAAGAATGTATTTTGTATCACTGGTTACACAGGACTGGTTATTGTGTTGCTTTTTTTGATTTGTTTGGAGTTTTTATAATTTATGTCATGAGGCAAACTGGGGGAAAGCTGGACAAGCAAGTTTCAGACATACAAAACATAATTTAAAAAGCGGATTCACCAGTTTCTTTGCATGATATGAACATTAAAGCCCCTTTTAGACCTGGTTTCACACCTTAAAGGGTCTCTGGGAAGTTTCTTGTAAACAAACAAATGTTTACATTCAGTGTTGCTCACCAAAATACATTGTGTGTGGGGTTGAGTAAAAAAAAAACAAAACATGCTGAATTAATTTCCATCGACAGAAAACATTTGCAAAGCAGATTTTTAAGAATGAAATTCTCCTTTAAAACTCTGCCTGCTTCTTCAGGATTGTGTGAGGTTTGGTTTGATCATATTTGATTTGACAATGGCAACATCGTGTTTTCATTAAATGGCCAAATAAAAAAAAACAGAGACATTTCTCTTGAGAAATAACCAAAAGTGTTGCAACTTTGTCTGAAAACTGTTGTTTCCATCTTGGACCCCTTTGGTCGGAGTAGTCTTTAATAAGCATCATGCATACAGCTGAATTCTATTAGAGTGACTACAATAACTACACCTCCAGTGTACTGATAGTGAATTTATGCCCTCTATAATACAAAATCATTATTTTTAAATTAAAACCACATCCATAAAGCGTCTGCTTAAACAAGATAATGTGTAACAGAGCTCTAATATTAGTGAGTTTACTGGCCGCCAAATCAACTGACCATGTAATCCAAGCTGAAATAATCATAATTTTAAATGTATTTTGGATGTGCACTGATGCGGTAAATCCTGAAAGAGGTCAAAGTTCACTAAAACCTCCAACCAACCAACTGTGCTGCATTTGAGTTTTTTTTTTTATGAGTACAAATAAGACTTCCTTAGACCCATTATAGGCTAATGCATTGCAGATGTGATCTATAGACAATACGCTTTGATATGCTCCTCTTACAGTACAGATGTGCAGGATACTTTTGGTTAGGTAGAGACTACTTGTGTGTGTTATACATATAATACGATTTAGAATAGAAACATCTTAATGGCATCCTCATCACTTCAGACGATGCGGCGACGTGCTGAAAGCTCTCCAAGAGGCCACTTTGTTGACAAAATTAGCAATTTTCAGAACATTGTTGTACAACTTTACTTGGTCCCGTTTCCAATGGTTCCCAAGAGTGGGACATATTTTTCCCATCATCTCTAACAGGAGACCTATAATTTGCAAAAACATCAAATGCAGCAGCATGGTGGTGGGGCTATTGTTCTCCACAAAATGCCATTATGCTCAAAATAACTTCTTATTTATTGGCCAGGGGACATGTCAGCTTAACCTTTCATGACCCCTCGCTCAAGGATACAGACATATATTTTTTATCTTAGTAGTGCGATGCTGCTATTTCCAGGCCTTTTTTTTGGTTTGTTGTAAAGGCAGTTTAAACCAGATGTTATTACGTGGCCCGAGAAACTGTTACATTGCTGCAATATATCTTCGACAATATTGTTTGTGATTTACAAGCGTTGTGCAGTAAATTTCCCAGGACCTACTGTCAGTATAAATTTAAATAACAGTCAGTGCAGCCAGCATTCCAAGATAAGCTCCGCTCATTGTGATCAGCAAGTACAAATTCTTGAGCTTAAACATCTGGCGCTACTATGAAACAACCAGAGCACATTAGGAGGATATTTTCTGTCTTGTTGGTGACTCGCTGGGGTTGATTTGCTTTCTCTCTCTAAGTCCTCTGCAAATTATTTAATAATACATACTCAAATTTTCCCCCGGTCATTAACTTACTTTACAGACTATGTGGAAAAGTCTGAGGACTGACCTCTCGTGTAAATGTGTTCACCAGATGTTCAATATTTGTATTTAAAAAAAAAAAAAGGTGCGACTCCTCAACATTTTACCCATTTACACCGTCATTTTCTTCTGTTTTCCCTCTTTGTCTTCACCATGTCAGTAGCGACAGAAGGAATGTCAAGTAACAGACCGTTTCCACAACACGCATGCCGTGTTGATGGATGTTTTCCTACCTTTTTCTATTTAAAAAACGTTAAGAGACTCAATCAATCATTTCCTCACATTCCTTGACAGTGAAAAGCAGAAACTTGCAACAGTCATTCAGCACCGACTCTGCGCTTTGTGCTTTACACGGTTCTACTTTCAATCTAGCAAGTGTCCAGTCTTCACATGTGCTTTTGATTGAACGTAATGACTCGGCCTACCTTTTGTTTGGATTAGTTTTCTATTCGCTGAAACATTGGATGCCTTTTTATCTCCTCACGCACTGAAAACCTGTAAATATATATTCAGGCTGTCCATGGAAAGAAGAGGTAGCTGCAGAGAGAAATCACTCTCCAGCTCCAGGCCACCCACAGCCTCTGGGCTCCACCAAAGAAACCTGCTAATGAGGGAGTCCCTGTCACTGACTCGGCACTTTCCAGCGTGTGTCAGCAGAAAACACAAATGAAGGAGTTTACACAGACAGGTCTGACTGCCCATGAAGCTGCCAGCTAAATAAATATGAGTGGAAGGCTTTGATTTGGTGCCCGCGTTGGCACGGCCCGCATCATAAATGTAATTTGGGTTTTGTATGGCTCATATCATTCACCGTGGAAGAGAGGGAAAGATTTCTCAAGCAAGCAGACTTCACAACTTTATCACACGGACGTCTGTATCTGTCAAACTTACACCTACGCTAAGTTGGTGAAAATGATGACATCGGCAATTTTATGATTTCATTATGGCACAAAGATGGCGCTTATTTGCTTTTATCTCGATGTCTGTGTTTAGCAAGAAAACAAATTCTCCTCCTGAGCAAAGTTAGACGAATAGAAAAAACCCTCAAATATCTTAAACATAAACGTATGTGTGGTTGGATGCTTGGCAGCATTTTATCCTCCTGTCACACGGACTCTTGGACATTCTCAATTTTATTTTCCGTCTGCATGGGACCCAAATTTCAGGAATCTACTTTTGCCCTGTGATTATGAGCAGATTACAGCAGTAATACAGTTCTACAGGAAGTGGTGGGAGACACAGGAACAGCAAAAATAATTAAGAAACTGTCATACTGCATCTGAATCCATGATGAGGTCTGGTTGGCAAGCTCACATTTTAATAAATCACATTTGTTGTATTTTCAAGTATGTGGGAGAAGCACACAGATGTTACCAACATATATCTGAAATGTGAAACGTGGAAAATGGAAAATGATGGAATATTTGTGGGCACTAAATGATTAGGATTTAATTTTAATATTAACATTAATTTACATGTTTTTGTGTGAAATCTTAATCTGAAAAGTTCTTTTATTTAATTTTTTATTCCCTCTAAAAATTTAATGTGAAGTAGCATGAGATGTAAATAAAATATACTTGAAGGATTCTCCCTTAAAATATTAAAAGTTAGTTAAAAACAACTTTCCCAGGGGCCATTTGGGTCACGACCTTCCATCATCATCCAGAGAGAACATTTACTGAAGGCTATCAGAAATGAATAGAATCAGCCAAATCTCTATCAGATATGAAATTTAGTCTCAGCCTGGAGGACTCCTTGTTGCTTATCGTGTACCGTAAATCCGCAGTCTGCTCGCATTAAAGCAATCATTACTATCTGGCAAGGGTTCGGTTTTATCATCGCAGCAAGGTTCACGGTTATTATTTTCCATGACCTCTCCTTGCGGCAGCAAATGGTCCAAGAACAGGCCCGTTTTTTTTCATCAGGTTATGCAAATAAATGAAATCGCCCTGCCAATTCTCAATCCCTGGACCTCCGCCTGGTCAACCACTGCCTTTTGTCAGTTCTCGGTACCTCTGCTTCACTGTTATTAAACAGTTGCATTAGTCCTTAATGGGAATACCACAGTGTGTGTAAGTATGCTGTCCAATAAGTGTCATTAAGAGAAATCGTGTCACGTCATGACACATTATGTCTCATCCTCCGAAAAACCCATGATGTTCCCTCCATCGACAACGCTCACCCAACACTTCCACGGTGCTTTTTAAATCCTCCCCAATTCCCATCGCGGCTTTCTCTCCTTCTCCGTTCTCCAACATCTTATTTCAATCGCTTTAGTCAGTGGGCTGCTGGTTTATCCTCGTCCATCATATGGTGCAACACGAACGCGGGTTCCTTCGATCTATGAGTCACGAGCAAAAGCAGAATATGGAGCCGACTTGGTATTTTGCTGTGGGATGGGTTTATGAAACGCATGAGCGATCTGCGGGGCTGATTATAGATCTGCTATCTGATACCACATTTATCTAATAGGCAGAAATGTCATTACACTTCCAAAAAAATATGAAAATGACCAGAAGACCGCACATTCTTGCGCAGGGGTATTCCTCTGTGATGTTTTTTTATTTTTAGAGGTTATAAAACAACGTTAAGTGTTTTTGCAGGTGAAGTCCCTTCACAGATCTGGGCTCGAGGTAGAAGGCGTCATCTTGCATATGTTTAACCCGTCACCTTCGGCTAACTTCATGTTGGCCTCTCTTTGTGTCGGTGTGACCTTTCATAAGCATTTATACATAATTACCTAATTAGAGTCATTCCTTTGCATCCAAGATTTCTTGTCAATGCATGTTATTCTTTAAGATCACCATATTTTTTGCCATCCCATGAGAACAGCATCTCTCTGTGAGTTTTTCATGAGCTCAGAAAAAACAGCTGTTTTCATCTTTGTGATGATGCATTTCCAGTTCATCTAATAGTTTCGAAATCATTTATTTTGCTTGAGATGTACAAGAATTTTCTCAACCACACCTAATCTTTTAGTTTATTTGGAAAAACTAAAAAAAAAAAAAAATCACTAAATTTGGAGATTGTCACTGGACAGGAAGTGTATAAAAAAATATAATCAGACAAAAAAGACACTGCTGGCAGAGATCTGCACTCATATCCACTTTTCTAGTTATACTTCAGAGAAGTACTTCCTTATTTTGACAAGGACATTTCAACCAAACATGAGGATAATTAAAATAACAATTGAATTCTTTGTATAACTTTTCAAATACATCTAAAGCTGCCCACAAAGAAGTCATCTGCGATCGCTTCCTTGTTGTATTCCTCTGCAACTAAACATGCTCATGTTGTGGTGCTTAAAAAAAGAAGAGCTTGGGCCACCGCTTTCATGTTATTGCTTTTTGTCTCACATTTAGAATAATTAGATTATCTGGTGTAGACAGAGTTACGTAAACATTTAATTACAAAGGACGTTTGAAGAAAATGTGTTTCGTTTTTAAGAGTTGCTGCTGAACTGTTGATGCAAGATGTCTCGTACACTTGACTGAAAACCCTGTGTGAACTGGACGTTGCATGTTTTCACATCTCACTCATGCACGTTCTAAATTGGACCATGATTGGCTCCCAAATGTGACGTCACAAATCCTGCCCGTGTATACACGTGTTAAACTCAGATTTAAGATGATACGGGAGGGACTTTCCTCCGGTAGCACATGGATTTGAAAAACAGCCTTTTGAGAGTCAAACTCTGACCTCAACTGCGTAGAATGGTGTTTGTGACAAACATCACAAACGTGACAAAAGTGAAGTAACAAAAAGCACATTTTTAATTTCAATTCTAAGTAAACAAACTGGCATATCCAAGAATTCCACAAAGGCGAGTAATTTGAACTTAAATGCCAGTTAGTAGAATATTTCCATCTCCACGTGTGTGTCCGTCTTCTTGGTTATTGTCCCCCACTTATTTTATTGTCTGTGTGTTTGACAAACAGTGTGCTCTCATATTTCTCCAGTCTGTTTCTCCACGACTTACAAAACCATTTTGGAATTTGGTCACACACAACTTCACATCTTTTGAAGCTGTGTTATTCGTCTCATGTTGTTTTGATAATGTTCAACATAAAGTGCTAATTTGTGCTTTTCTGTTGCAGTTGCAACAGCTTTAAAGTAAAGCCATGTTATTATTTTTTTTTATCTGTAGATGTTTCTGGAAGAACATGTTGACTATGAATCAAGGGGAGATAATAGAAAAGTATATTGTCCATCTTTGGCAGGTTGAGATCCTTTAAAGAAACAAAAGGAATGCTGATTAACCTGCCAAGCCTCAAGCATTTCCGTGTTGTCCATTTTGTCTGTATTTATATTTACTGATTTCTGTTTTTATACTTGTGAAGTTAAGACTTTTGTTAATGCTTCACAGGCAGGGAAGCATTAAAAAATAGAAGAGGTCAAAACAACAGCAGGAAAACACATGACGGACCGCCAAAGAGTTTTTGTCCGTATACTTCTCCTGAGAAGTTTCAGATGGACGGTTTCATCCGGACATTAGGCAGGACATTCATATAATAGATCAAATTACTACATGCGCAAGTTATGAATCAGACAACATGTGCTCAAATGATTTCCAAGGCCTCACATCTGCAAAACAGCCTATGACATCTGGTGGGTGATGGTCTGTGTATGCATACATCCAAATATTACCTGATGTATGCACTTTGCTTATCCCTTAATGGTCTTTAAGCAGATGCTGTAACGTGACTCTGTATCTCCAGCAGCACCTGAGCACAGCAGAGGTTTTTCCTTGATAGTACTGTACTTTCATGGCAGCATTTCCACCATTTTAACAAAACCATTTGCACCTGCATGATGCTGATTTCCAACACTCATTCAGGGTCATGGCTCCTTTCTCACATTTTCAATCTTGGAACATCTGTTTTGGCTTCCTCCAGCATCGCCTCTGCCAGACTACAGGGTGTAAAAATTTATGAGAACCCCACAGGGAACGAGTTGTTTGTTGGTATACCCACTGATTTCCTTTTCAGGAAACAGCATGGGAATTAAAGCCAATTCAAAGTGAGAGTAATTACGAGAGGAAAGGCCACCCTGGCAAGTGTAGTATCTGAACACTGGAAGTGAAGTGAGGGAACAGAAAAAGAACACGTCGGGTCAGCTTGATTGTGATACAACGAAAATTACAAGTTAAAACGCTCTCCCTGTGCTTGATGTCCGTTGAGAGTAAGTAATCACGGCTAATGTTCGAGCCAAACGTATGTTTATGTACAGCCAATTAGGTTTCTGTTACATTTTGCAATAAAGCAAAACAGGGCTGTTAAAGAGCTAACAATAGGAAATCTGCTGTTATTCACACTCTAATGGTCAGCTTCAAGACATCTTTTGTTTAAACACAAACCTACTGTATAAAATGTACACTTTTGTGGAAAATATAAGACTATTGTCGAATCAAATCCTGCCTGAAGGGTAAGCTCTTAAAAATGGCAAGGTGGTCACCTGCCTCCGTGCAATGTCTGACCTTTCATTTGGCCCTGACCCCCTTAGTTACTGTTGCCCTGCTTGTCAAGCGTCCCATTCTTGCATAGCACATATAGAGAGCCGAAGCCACGATGTTTTTCAGGGCTTGGTTGCTTCTGCAATCTCTCATTCAGCATTTCTTTCAGCGGTCTTTCTTTAAAAAAAAGGGACGTGTGTTCCTGGAGTTTACTTTCCATATTCTAAGACAAATTGGCTGCAGCACAGCGGACATTAGCACTTGGAACCTTTTGTGGTTTTGAACAAAACTAAACAAAACTGGCAAGCAGTTTGCGCAGCTTGCTCCTGGCTCCTTGGCGCCAACCTGCTGCATTAAGGCCAGAGCAAGTGACGTAGTATAAAGAGCGGGATAGTCCACACTAGGCGGGCAGTAGGGGTGGTGGATTGGTCAAACCAACAGAAACACTTTGTGTCCCACGTGAAACTTAAAGTAAATTTGTCACACCAGTCGTTAGTTATGTAAAGTGTTATTGTTAGTGTTAGTTGTCACCGGAGTCGTTAGTCAGTCAACTTAACGTCATCCACACTATTTTTGTAGGTTTTGCAGCCTAAATCTTACTTCCTGTGGTGACAGAAGTTTAGTTTGAAAATACACAATGCAAATATTGACAGCACTGAAACGTGCAAAGGTGACACTTGAGGCGTATGTTCAGCGTCATAGTTGGAAGCTTCGGACCACAGACCGAGCTACAACATTTCATGCATTGGAATCGGGTCACGAAATGGACCAAATTATGTCTGTAATTTTAGTCGACTAAAACACACACACACATGCAGTGTCCCAAATTTTGACAGGGCGTGACCAATCTCCATGTTGGCACCAAGAACGCGTGTATTGTTGTTCGGAGATCCCACTCAAATGGAATGAATGTTCAGCGCTAGAAATGGATACGGGGTCAACAAACAAGTGCTCCGCTTCTGAGTGCAGCATGTGAATGTGTTTAGCGTGGAATGCAGGATATGCCATGTAAGATTCAGAGCCTCGCTTTGATCAGCGCTCGCCCTGATTTACATGGCCTGGATTGAAGATTTGTGTGTGGTTTTATTGGCGAGAGTAAGTCGAGGATCAGTCTCCCAGTTCAAAGGCTGTGTTTTTTTTTGTACGTAGGTGAGGCCTGCGCTGACTTCAGGGCCAGATATGTCAAAGCAGGTTAGATATTAGGTATGAAAATGTGTGCCTGTGTGTGGCGAAGGGGCGGTCTTGTGGTCATACTCAGAAATAGTTTGTTGATGTTGACCTCTTTAAATCACTTTTTAGTGCCTGTGTATGTTTCTTATCACTTCTCCACAATGAAAAGCGAAGCAAACACAATGTGAGGTCTCATGTGCTGGAGTAGCCCATCCCGGTAAGCATGGATTTAGTTGGTTGCAGATGAAAAGACGTCTTTGTGTCCAGGTTGAAAATGGACTGAATATGTTTAACATTGGAACATTTTGTTGGACCTTTTCCACATTGTAGGTTAAATTTGCTGAAATTCTTAATTAAACTTGGCCCAGTTTTAGATTTTTGTACTTCTCACAAAATTCACCAAAAAAACATTATTCTAGGATTCTACATCTGCTTCAAGCAGCAATTAATTTCAGGCAGCTATGGTCCTTTGTAGGGGGTGACAACAGCCTGTGTTTCCACTTTGTCCAACATCTCCACTTTTTGGGGACATTGAGTTTGACTAACTGCAAACAAACACAGCCAGTGTTTATTTTGCCAAGACCATTTGGACGTCAAGAGTAATGAGGATTTTGTGTGTTTTTTTTGGGGCGGGGGGGATTAAATTTAATTTATTTGGCCCAATATTGCAAGATCAGATTTGCCTCAATGAGCTTTATAATCTGTAAAACATACGACATTCTCTGTCCCTGGACTCTGGCATCGGACAGGGAAAAACTGAGCAACTGAGGAGGGATCCCTCTCCCTGGATGGACAGAAGTGCCATAGATGTCATGATTACTGAAGACATAACATTAATAAATTACAAAATGTTCAATCCATATGACAGAAATTATGCATATAATGAGAGTTGTAATAGTGGTAATAACAGAAAAATACTACTACTAATAATAGCAGTGAAAATAATAATAGAAATATGGCTAATAGTATTAATAGAAGCAGCAGGTAAGCAGGGTCATGGCAGCAGGCAGAGCGACGGTTCAGGTAAATAACATGTCCATATGACTTAACTAGGGGCTGGTCTGAGGCAAACCTGAGCCAGCCCTAACTATTACATTGTTAATGAGGTAATTCTTAACCCTAACCTTAAATTTCGGCATGGTATCTGCCTCCCGGACTGAACCTGGGAGCTGATTCCAATAGCCTTCAGCTATCACATTGATAGCTTGTTAGCTTGGCAGTGGAAGACTCTGGCTCTCATTCTAATTTTTGAGACCTTTTTTGCTTTCCAGGAGTGCAGTTGGATAAAAGGGTACAACAAGCTATATAAGGTAAGATGCCTGACCGTTAAGGGCTTTGTAGGTGAGAAGGAGGATCTTGAATTCTCTTCTGGATTTTACAGGGAGCCAATCCAGAGAAGCTCATACAGGAGTAATACGATCTCTTCTCCTGGTTTTTGTCAGCACATGTGCTGCAGCACTCTGGATCAACTGAAGAGTCTTAAGAGACATATTTGAGCAGCCTGATGATAAGGAGTTGCAATAATCTTGTCTGTGACGAATAAAGGTATAGAATATTTTTTCATCATCGTTTTGAGAGAAGATGTGCCTGAGTTTTGCAATATTAATGAAAAAAGCCAATCCTTGAAATGTGGTTTTTAGTGGGAGTTAAAGGACAGATCCCAAAGAAATAACACTCTGATATTCTTTACAGGGGTGCTGGAGGCCAGGGCAATGCCATCCAGAGAAGCTGGATATTCAGGCATATTCACTTCAGGATTGGTTCATTTTTCAGCAACATATATCAACATAAACTCAAAAGCATTCTTGTTTTCATGCTTGCTTGTAAACATTTAATAAGATGCTCCATATTTATCTCAATCTCCTATTGTTAACAGATAGGGTTCTTGCACTCGCCACGATCACAGCAGGAGATCCATTTGTCAAACAGGCAAACCTGATACCGGGCGTCATTGTGCTCCTTTCAACAACTCCAAACGGTGACACTGCCCCTCCTACTCCCGGGGGACAAGCTTTAACCCCCACCCCGTCCCCATCTCACTGTCATCCCTCATCTCTAAAAGGAGGCTTTGTCACAACGTCTCACTTTGGCAGTTTAACTTGATAGTTACCATTGAGTGCTTGTGGGTGGCAAAGGGTACAATTTCCTCTGGCTAGATAATAAACTTCAACAATTACTGGAACCTTCCCATGGTGGATCCACAGACCCTTTCTCTATGTGCCCTGGTCCTCTATCCATCTTTCTATTATTCAAAACCTATAGGCTAGCAGTAAATCTTTGGTTCCCTCCCACTGCCCTATCATGGTGCAGATAGTGGAATATTCCAAGCAGCCCCACCAGCTATGATTTCGCTCTACGCCTCAGCAGCAAGCATGAACCAACAAACTCTGTAAGCAATCAAGACAATGAGAGGAACACATGCAGAGTCCCAAAGTCAGGCAGGCTCGTTCTTCCTATTTATTTCCGCCATGAGATGCCCTGACATTTGCTAAACGTCTGCTTCATACCATGTATCCTTAATTGAACAGATTGCTGACATTAGTTTTTCAGTCTCTGCTGTGCAGCAGTAATGGGAAGTTCCCTACGGTCATTTCTGCTGCACAAACTGAACAGGGCAGATGAGAATGTTGCTGAGTGTTACTGAAATAGTTTCTGAGTCGATTCCTCCTCCTGGACATCCGATCCAAGGCTGTGCTGCATTTACCGAAGGTTGCTTCATGGGTGGTTTGGATCCCAACAAGTTCCTTTGCTCTCTTCCGGGACGGACCAACGAAAAAGCACGAATTCGTGTACCATGGGGAGATTCCATTCCACACTTGTGCATGATCATGTATTACATCTAAGTGGGTGAATTAATAGAGCTGAACTCCTTCCAGCTAACTCTTCTTTTTTCTTTTACTTGAGGGGCCACTCAGGTGTTTCTGCACATGCAGTGAATGTGTTTGGATTCAATTTCAATTTTAGCAGTATCACTTCATTAAGCCTATAGGTTCCTTGTGAAAGAACAGCAAGCTGTTATTGGTGTTTCAGTGTAAGGGAGTACAAGAGAGGAAATTACAGAGCATGAACAGGGAGCACCAAACAGACAAGACCACAAAATAATATAATACGATCCATAAATTGTTCCCTTGTGGAAATTTTTTTTTTTTTTAAGTCAGACAGCATAATGCTCCATAAATATGTTGAAAAGTGAGGGAGAAAGTGAACATCCTTGTCTTGCACCCATGTGAAGGAAACTTATTTTACCAAATCCCTGAGTGAATGAAAGCTGTGTAGAGTCTAAACCCAAGAAACTGAATAAAATGTCTAAATCAAATCTAAAAAAACATTGAATGACAAAATATTTTCATTTTAAAATGGGGCAAGCAAGATAACCAAATATACACAGAAGACCACATATGTGAGCCGAACTTGAGGGAGGCACATTAAAGCTATATATGATGGTTTTCTTTCATTAATGACAAGCTTCCTTTCCTTTTTCTCTCCACCTGCTATCTTCCCGCCTCCCCCCAATACCTACACACACACACACACACACACACACACACACACACACTCCCTTGAGGGCGATCCTTTACCAGGCTTGCCTCACTCTCTGAGCAGCGTGCTCAGTGGGGACCAGGACATGAATGAACGACCTGGAAATCTCACTGTTTCAAATGACGGGTGTGCGGAAGTGCAGCTGCGAGCTCGGCCCATTATGCTTCCCAAGATTCATTCACTAAAAAAAAAAAAAGATAGACACACATGGGGAGAGGGAGGACAGAGGTCTGGCCCCACCCAACCCGCTACCCCCCCTCACACACACACACACACACACACACACACACACACCAGGGACTCCACTAACGTGACATCATATCTCTGCCACAGAGCAGACTGCATTGTTGTCAGTGACTGGCTCTAACTTTCTGCTCCCCCTACCTCCCTCCCTCTCATCCGCTCCCTCATGCCCTTTTTTTTTCTTTTTTTCTCCCTCTTTCCCCTTGTCCTCCTCTCTTTTTGTTTTGTTTTCACGAACAACAAAAGGACGCCACAGTCAGGGCTGGAGACATCCTTCCTCTCTCTGGCCATTTAAAAAGACAGCTCCCCCTCCCACCCATCCCTCCACTTGAATAGACAACACACACGCATATACACTCAAACCTACACATAAAACACGCACACACGCACACACACACATACACACAGGACCCTTGGCTGCACCCATAGCTTTACATCGGCCTCTAATTTCCTTTTAAAGCAATGCCCATATGCACACCCGTGAAGTGCACTGCCATGATTCCCCCCTCTCTCACACAAACACACACACACACACACACACACACACACACACCGCAGAACTGGCTGCCAACCCATCATTTATCGGCTCACTGGGAGGTTTTCTCACACTGGAGGTGGCTTCTTGATTAACTGCTACCACCTAGATTCATTTACCAACACTGATAGGGTGTGAGGTGTGGTCTGTGTGGGCTCCTTTTACTTCTGAAAACTTACCCTAAATGTTCACATTACTGGTTTCATAATACACAACATTTGGTTTTTATTTATCATTGCCACAATGGCTTCAACAGCCAATAACCTCTAGGACTAGAAAAAAAGGAAAAATTCAACCATCAAAGGTAATATGAAGCTGAAACAAATGGCAAGACATTTATACTCCAGATTAGAACTGCACCAAAGGCACCATGCTGCATTCATGAATTGGGTCCATTATGTATACTTCATGACTCATAGTGCGTCGTGCTTTTCATGTGCTGTTTGTTTTATTCTTTTGTTCTTTATCTGTCTGGAGTCCCAGCAAGTGCCGTCATGTATCATCAGAGGTCACGGCACTTGTCAGAGGGAGTGATTTATATTTATCTGAGAGGCTTCTCCCTGTAGGGGTCTCTCTGTGTTTGAACCCAGCACACTGTGCAGTTGCCTGGTGTGCCTAAGTGGAAGTCTCTTTGAGCTATTTAGACGTTCAGTTATGGGTTGTCATAGTGTGTGATGCCAATGTTATTCTTAATTCAGTTCCTCTTTAGCAATGTTTTTCTCACTCCTGCTTCTCTATTCGTTTTTAGGAAATACTAAGAGACGTTAAGTGGGCTGATTTCAACTCCTACGGATCATTGGCTCTATTTTAGAAATCCACCTTTTGAGTTTCACAATAAATCAAAGTCCACTGAGAGGTATTATTGACACCCGGTGGTAGGGAACCAGAAATAACACAATCTGGTTATCCGGCGCAGCCAAGCCAGAGGTCTCTATCCTGCTGCTATCAGACACTATATCCGACACTGTCATAACTATTTAACAACTTTTCCCCCCGTCAAGACATTTGAAACTTAACAGTAAACCATGTTGAGTATCCATAGTGACTTTTCCCGGAACAAAGGGGTGCATATACGCCTCATGTGACATTAAACGAGATTCACAGACCTAACGCTGCATTGGACTGGAGTCATGAGACCTGCCCTTCGTATGATGGAGATGTTTTGTGTTTTGTTTGGGGGTCAAAATGTGCGATGAAGTGTTTTTAATATGCATATTATTAATGAACTTTGGTGTTTTTCCTCTCGTAAACCTACCCATGCGGAGCGATTGCTTTCCTTTCCTTTGGCACAGTTTACCTGACAGACGTGATTACTGTTAAATCCGATGTTGCAAGATTATACTGCGCTTGTGCACAGATATCTGTTTCACAGCATCCTGATAATGACCCGAAGGGGATTAAAAGTCAGCCTTCATGTTAAATGAATCTGTGTTTGGTTCAGTTACAACAAATGTCTTGGCTCTTTGCGGCAGCCTTTGTTGCCTGAAGAGAACATCAACCCTTGCAAATCACACTGTGACCGTCGGATTGTCTGCGTATTCGGGGTCTCTTCATTGTCGTCATCGTCGGGACGCATCAGTAACCAATCATCGCTGGGGTTGTGTTTCCCTTTATTTGTTTCTTTCGGTATGTTTTTAAACTAGATCACATGTAGGCTACAGTGTTGGAGATCATATGGTTAATTGACTGGAATGCAACAATGTCTACTCATAAAGCAAATTATTATTATTCCCCGTTGAGCAACACATGCATGCAGTGTATCCTTGCTGTGATAGACTTCAGATATTAAAGACCGTGTGGGTAGAAAAAGAGACGCACATTAAGCTGTTCCAGAAAACCTGATTTAAAAACATATTTGTTGTTTTTACACAATGATCATAACACAGCATGAATATCAAGAGACCTTCAGCATTTTGATTGTTTTACTGTCAAATATGACTTAATTAATGCCAAAACATCAGCATAAAAACACTGACATCAGATGTCCTTGCATTTCTAGTCACTGCTTTAATTATTTTTGGGCGTCACAAATTATGTCACTCACTTTCCAAACATTTCTAGCAGAGGATGTGAAGAAGAAGAAAAAATGACAACAGCTTGAAGTGTTTTGAGGTTCAAAAGGCTAACACGTACACGTAAGGCCCACCAAACGCTTTGACGAAAGTTATTGGTGGTTTGACTTTCAAATAGGAGAGCGTGATTCAGAAGGGGAATTTCAGTTTGGGCCTGGATGTTTTCAAAAGGCTTTTATATGAACCCGTAAGGTGGGGCCCAATCAAAACCATTTTGCTTCTCGTTTTCCCACTTTTGTCTTGTTTAACAACTCAAAACAATAGATAATTCTTGGGTTAAACAAAAAAAAAGGGTTAATCTGGCAGATACTTGGCAGCCGGTTGAAAAAAAAAACCCAGTCCAGATGTAGAATTCTTCACAGCAGAGCTGCTCAGTGATTCAAACAGTGATTCAATCATCAGTCAGTCTCTCCGTCCACCGAGTCCTCGGGTGAAATGGGTCACGCTGAGTGATGACAGTTGTTGTAGGTGACCCCGAACTTTTCTCTTTCTCATGTCACAACCCCATTGACCATCAACTGATACACTTGGCCAAAGGCTCCATCCAAAAAAAAAAAAAAAAAGCCTCTTTGGTCCAGCTGTCTCCTCAGGCCATGACTGACTCCTGAGACAAACACACTACACTCACCCAACTCCAATTATTATATCAGGTCTCCACTCCTTTTGTTTTGATGCTTTGAAGGATGTTTTTTTGTGTTTGTTTGAGAAATTATGGGTGTCCGGTCTGCAAAGAGGGGGGAAAAAATTACCTGTGATAGAAAATAGAGCGACCACAATGCTTTCACAATGCTTTTTGCTTCTCCTTTCTCTTATCAATACCTCATGGTGCAACCTGACTCCCCTTCTATTTTAGCCGTGTGTTTATCTAAGTGTCTCCACGGGACAGGCTGATGCGATTCTTTAGTGGACATCCTTTCAGCGTTCCACTATGAGGAAAAAAAAGCAGGATTCCCATGCAATCTATTCTTCTCACACAACCAGCAACTGGCCTGTACACATATAGCACACACACACACACACACACACACACACACACACACACACAATGCATAAGGATACTACATTTGTCCTCCCATAAACTTTCCTTTTAGGAGAACTTCTGATTAATAAACCAAATACTTGAAACTGTCAGTTTAAGAGAGCTGTACTTAAGCAACCTGTGATTATATTTCTTGATCTTTTTGAAAGTTGTTTGATAGCATTCTGTGTATTTTGGCCTTTATCTTGGGATTCAGCACATTGGACAGCTCAGCTTTTACGTGTCTGGCTTTGCCTCCTTGACATAACCCTGAACATTTGTTCACATACATCACGTGCAAATGATTTCCTTTGAAGCGGTACGACCGCTTGTCTATAAAGGGATTCAACAACCGTGAAAACTCTTCTCGATACGAGCAAGCCATGTGTCATGGCCTCGGAATTGATTTTTAAGCATTTTTAATCCACATCTGATGGAGGGAGCCGGTTCTCGTCTGTTTATCGGGGTGAAATCATTTGCATGTCTCATGTCATTATGTGGAGGAATGAGCCTGTACGGAGCTCCATTTATCCCCGTGACTTTTTTTTCTTCCTGTTTACTCCTGTAACATAATCTGAGGCCTCCTGTGAGATAAGATCAGTGCAGGGGACGGCTTTATACTCCTACGTGACACTGAGCGTATCTTTCAATCAACTAGCTGCATGATAAGGCAGACCTGACTGACAGGGTTTTAAACTGAGGGCCACTATGCTGGATTCAGGGAGATTTATCATGGTAAACCCGAAATTACATGGTTGCGCTTTTGACTGTACCCACTGTGGGTAGTTTGGTACGCCACTTGTAATTAAGAATCTACAGCCAGGCTACGAGGCTGTACTCGTGCACAGCGATGCTACTTCTCACTTGATTTATTATCCCAGTAAACACAAGTTTAAAGTCTCAATTGCTATTCTCAAGTCGTCATCACTTCTTCTTCACTAGATGCAAAGAGATTTCACTCAAAATCATGACTGTCAACCTCAAAGTCATTAGCGCTCATCATATCATGTCAGCACACAATCTTGTGTCAGTCCGAGTTGCAGATGTCGAGAGGAGATGAGCTCATGGCGAGGAGGGATCAAAGGATCATCATAGTCATTAGGGTTCATCCTCTGGGGAACATGGATGTATTTAGAACATGTCATGGCAATCCATTAAACAGCCGCTGAGTCAGAGAGTAGTGGACAGATCGTCAGATGGTCGATATTACAAACCAACACAAGTCATCCTCCACTGAACAGCCAACGAATGTAGCTGTCTCCACTGGAGATGAAAGTACTGCAGGGCAGCAAGTGATGAGATTATTCCTTAAACGTCTCGCTTCAACACTGAGCGAGAGATCTGGTCTGGGTACAGTCATAGTCTTGTGTTTTTCCACTCGGGGTGTCACGGCCCTCCATACCCCTCTTGTGGGTGGTGAGTCAGTGGCACGGTTCAGGTGTGTGTTTTTTTGGTGGGGGTCTGGAGTTCGGCCCATTGGTCTGACTATTAGGAGACACTGAAGTCATACCACTCAGTATTTCCATTGTCTGATGCTGTGTTAGTGGAGTGATGCACAATTTGTATGAGTGGTCCCAGAAATATTCTGGCAGAGCTTGTTTGTATTAGTCACAGCTGCTGAGCTGTACACCGTTTAAAAGCAGCAATACTTCTTATTGGAATTACCTGCACGACATATGAACAGATTAATGGTATAATATTCATGATGAAACACCATCTATAGCTAGAATTTCACATGGCAACACGAAACTCATGCTCTTCTCAATCCCGTTTTTCAAACATGTCAGCATATTTCTAGGGTATAAATGGTTAGCCTGCGTGGTTTCAGTCTAGTTTATGGTTTGATTGTGTACATATGTGGTTATTTAGTGATTCAGTGCCAGGATGACAAAACGCTGCGTCAGCACTTCCCCTCGTGTTCACGGAGAAGGGGGTTTCCCCCCCAAATATTATGGTAAATAAACTAAATCAGCAAGCATTAAAAAGGGAACATTATATCCAAAGTTGCAGCTACAGTAAGGACTGTGGGCACCAATAATCTTTGTTGTTTATACCTAAAACAGCTGCTCCGCTGAGCACACCGCATGTTATTCGAGACAAAGCTGGATTACATGGTGCTTTTCGCTAATATCACAATATCACTCGTCCGCTGTGGTAATTGGCGGCGCGTAGGCCTACACTCCGTCTGCTTACATGTGAGTTGGACTTTGTCCTCAAACCGAAACCCTGACGGAGCTAAGAAAGGTAAACTGATCTCACTCCCTGAATAATAATGCATTATAAGAAAAACAACCACAGTGAAACGAGAGCTCCCCACGTCCCAGCTCTCACGTTGTAAATCAAATAATTAGTTCGCCAATTCGGATGAAATTACCCTTCCCCTACACTTCTGACTGTCATACCTAAGAATGCATCGCCCCAACTGGTGTCACACGAGTCAGTCATGATGTTTATAAGTAGGCCCCCTTTAATAGGCAACAAGACATAAAACCAAAACAGCTAAAGGGTCTCGACTTCAGGCCTTAATTTGTCCAAAAAGCTCTCATTCACATCTCCCTTCCTTGTTATCTTGGGTTTCACCTGTGGATGCAGGGGACAGTGCTGTCCTTGTTTGATTCTAATTATGGTCCTCACCTCAAAAGTTCCCCCCAGGGAACTTCCCTCCTCCCCCTCAAGGGGCCCGAACACACTCAGACTGACTCATTAAGCGTCGAGGAAAATTAAGACAAGCCCGAGCTGTCTGAGAGGACAGTGGAGTCTCACTGAAGACGCTCGATTGTCTTATCTCCTCTGGCATGTGGAAGTGTCTCCGCAGGCATGCTGACTGCTGAAAGATGAATGAGCTCATCAAGAAGCCAGACCCTGAGAGTCTGGGGTCACTTTTTGTGTGGGCTCTTTTTTTTATTTTTAGCTTAGGAAGCTGATCCATGATCTGCAGCGAACGATATAGCCCTTACACAATGTTTCGGGTAATACCGTTTCAGAGCCATCTCCTGAGACGAGCGAGGTTATAAGAGCAAAGGGTGCAACTCAAAACACATGTCTCAGCAGCCTTTTACTTTTTCCTTCTCTGGCAGCAGGTCCAGTAATTAGGAAGGCAAACCACATCCTTATTTACTCTGTTCTGATAGATTCTTTTTTTTTTTAACTAAAATTTCTGTTTCCAATATAGCCTTTCATCACTTTGCGCATTGATAAGAAATGGATGGCCAGCTGTACCAGCCCGGTATGGATCAGTATCACAAATGAATCAGATAAGCACAAACAAAGCATTTTCCTCAGGAGGATAATTATACAGTCATATAATACTTCCTTCTCCTCTGCATCCTCTTACACTTTGCTGCAGCAATGAATGATTCTTGCATGAGCAGGACTTTCCTTCTGCCACTTGGCTTGAATATCAACCCGAAGGGGGGGGGGGAATTCACCATACTAAAGGTCAGCTCAATCAAGCATGTTTAACTCTTCAATGAAATGCACAAAGCCTATTCTTTGTGTCCTTGGATGGTAATTTAGTGGTGGGGCTCTGCCCTCCTGTGGTCAACTCTCAAGGTGTCTTCCGAGGGACAATACATTTTCTCTGCTTGTACACTGTGACTATTATCTCTGGAGACGAAAGACGCTTCGGTTGCACAAAATGTCCCCTTTGTTTCAAGTTAATCAGTTTGTCAGCACATTTTGACCTGTCACAGTGGGGAAAGCACAGGTGTAAATGCAATTAATGAATTCCCTTTAGCTGCATCAGTGTCAGGGTTCTAGTGTTGTAGTGCTGGTTCGCCCCAGATGCTGAATATATATATACACGTGTAAGGCCGCAGATCAGTTGCTCTGTTTCGTAAAAAAGCAACTACTTGCAACTAACAGGCATAAACATTTTTTTTTTAACAACCAAAACATAGCTTCTATAGTCCTTTATCCATGTCGTTAATAACCTTTTTTTTTAGGAGGAAAAAATTATGATTTTTTTTTTTATTTCAATGTCTCTGTCTCGAATAAACACACACACACACACACACACACACACACACACACAGTAAGGAGGGCTCCCAAAAAAAAACTCCCTTGGGCCCCCTTTTGTTTAGAGCCGGGCCTGCTCACTGTCACACTGCCATGACTTGCAGCTTGGAGATTTTCCTATGGCTATGTTTTGGCCCCGATTGCATTTAAAGCGGTTGTAACATATAATCCATCTATCCATCCATTGTTTACCGCTTATCCTGTATTCAGGGTAGCAGGGGGGCTGGAGCCGATCCCAGCAATCATTGGGTGAAGGCAGGGTACACCCTGGACATGACGCCAGTCTATCACAGGGCCAACATCTAGAGACAGACAACCATTCACACTCACATTCACACCTACGGGCAATTTAGAGTCACCAATTAACCTATCCCCATCCTGCATGTCTTTGGACTGTGGGAGGAAGCTGGAGAACCCGGAGAGAACCCATGCTTACACGGGGAGAACATGCAAACTCCATACAGAAGGAACCCACTACACCACCGTGCAGCCTTTTGTAACATATAATAATATTAATAATAATAATATTATTATTAATAATAATCATAATAATAATATAAGCCACCAGCTGTCACCACATTACATCAGTATTTCTGCCACAAGAAAATTGTTGCAAAAAATGTCAGGAGGATAAACAAGAAAGGAGTCGCTGAAATGAGTGAGAGAGAAATTGAAGAGCTGGGAAAAAGTCAAGACACAAAGTTGGTCCATTTGCAGCTTTCGGATTTCGGGGGCCGAGAAAGCAGGTGAAGCATGGTTTCATCAGTCATGTTGGCCTTCATGCAGGGCTTCAATGGCGAGAGCAGACGCTGGAGCAATATCCTTGTTTCTGGCATCTAGCAAATAGAACGCACCTGTTCAAAGTCAAACGCCCCTCTACCAGCAAAGAGCGCGGACATAATTGGATAATTCTTCAGCAATTATCCCGATAACCGGTAATGATCGCCACAGCAACATTCTGCGCGACACAGCAACGGCATGACTTCAGGGACACTTCGGCGCCAATTAGCTACACTTGGCCGCTTTGTTGCTTTCGTTGCTTGTAATGTTAGCATTAGTAAATTCAATATTATAGTATAGTTATATTAACAAATCACAAAAAGTGTATTTTCTACTGTATGAATAGAGCATGGAGGTTTATTCTTGGTCATCTGAATGAGCATTATGTGACAAAACTATCTCATTTTCCATTATTGTCTTTTTGGGCTTTCAACCACACCTCAATGGTCTTCATTCAGCAGAGTGACATTCATATAGAAACTGAAACAGTGGGACTTTTTTTCTATTATCTATTATTTTGTCATACATTACATCCTTCATATAAATTGTATTTAATTTAATTTTCATGACAACTCCATCAACCACAGTGTGTTACGTTCAAAGCATGAAATCACTTAACTCAATTTTGTTTCTTGTGTCTGTTGTATTGCCATGACAATCTTTTTTTTTTTGTAATCTGTTTTACCCCCTCCTGCTTTTCATTGGTTCCCTTTGCTTACTCGATAAATAGATCTGCAAAGATCTAAAGCTGTTCCCTTTGGAATTAAGTCCTATATTAGTCTGAGCTGCTCCCCACAAATGAATATGTTCTGTAATTCCTGTTAGTCTCATTGCTGCCTGAGGAATTAAGGCCCTGTGACAGAGAAGTCACCACAATTAGGTAACAAGCGAAGACAACATGCAGGCGTTTCCTCACTAATGCTACCAACTGAAACTGCATTGGCTCTTCGAATTTCTATCTAAATACTCGCTCCACTCAGATGATATACAGAAACGTTGGCTTGTGTGTAAGCAGTGATTTAACACAAATAAGGGTCCACAATGATAATAGATTTCCTGCAGTTGAAAGGGATTTTTTTTTCTTCCTTTAATTTTTTCTTCATTGTGAACACTGGCGAAGCATGAAACACACAAAAGGAGCATGCAAAAGCTGCTCTTTCAACTACAGCCAACACACGTCCACGGAGGTTTATCTTCCCCTCCGACCTCCGACTCCAAACATGTTTCTGTCCACCTACTCATTCTAATAAAACAAAGCTGTTGATTGTTTTAATTGGTAGGTTGTTTGTTTATTGGTGATCAGATCCAAAACTCTGATTGGTCACATTTAACATTATGTAATAACCACCGTACACCACGTGGAAGGATTTTGAGGATATTATGTCACTCTGGCTGACCTGAAAAAGCATCACACTTTAGGCTTGATAAACTGTTTGGTGTCGTGAACCATGAAATTGATAAAAAATGAAGTCAATTCAAATTATAAATGACTACTACTTTCGAAGGTTTTTTTTTTTTTGTAGTTTGTAACAATATGAATTTCACCGGGGCTGCACGGTGGTGTAGTGGGTAGCACTCTCGCCTCACAGCAAGAGGGTCCTGGGTTCGATTCCCGGGTCAGCCCGGGTTCCTTCTGTGTGGAGTTTGCATGTTCTCCCCGTGTAAGCGTGGGTTCTCTCCGGGATAGGTTAATTGGTGACTCTAAATTGCCCGTAGGTGTGAATGTGAGCGTGAATGGTTGTTTGTCTCTACATGTCGGCCCTGCGATAGACTGGCGTCCTGTCCAGGGTGTACCCTGCCTTCGCCCAATGACAGCTGGGATTGGCTCCAGCCCCCCCGTGGCCCTAAATACAGGATAAGCGGTAGAAAATGGATGGATGAATTTCACCACCTGGAAATTGAAGGGAAGTGTTTTTTTTTTGGTGTGGGTGTGGGTGTGGTGTGTGTGTGTGTGTCCTCCCTCTCCCTCCTAATTTTCTCCAGGCTGCTGCTCGTGAAGCTGATTAAGCCCCACCTTGGCCTAATCAGCTCCAGGATAAAAGGCAGGCAGGAGATCCTGGGTGCCTCTCTCTCTCTCTCGCTCATCTCATTCTGTGTTGTGTGACGGCAGGCAGCTGACTGTGTGGTGTGAGGTTCATGTTAGGGTTTACTCCTCTTTACCTCAAAAGGAGGGCGATTGCAGCGCACTTTGGTTTGGTGATTTGGATTTTGGTTTGTCAGCATCCTATCCTTTGTTTTTGTCATTTTAGATCGGCCTCTGCCTGTTTGTGTGGCAAGCACGTTTTCCATTTGGTGACCGGCTTGGTTCCTTTTGTTTGTTTCATTTTTTCATTAAGAAAGTTGTACCGACAATTTCCTTCAACAAGCGCTTCCCATCCATCCTTCTGTCCATTAACATCAGTCCCGGTTCCGTATCGGGACGTAACATGAGGTTAAACCTTGGTCTCCAACCTTTCTTCCTGTGAGGCCTATAAAGGAACAAGCAAAAATAAAATGACTGTAATGCAAAAGAGGTTGAACACTCACTGTTTTGCCTTTTCTATTTAATTAAATGTTCCTATTTAATGTAATCTATTTAATTTACTGTACAGTTAAGTTTCACCTTTTAAGGCTTACTACCCAGATACCTTCAGGTGTTGGTGTCCAAACCAGAATCAGGACACCAGGAAAAACGGCTCCACATAAACATCTTTAAATGGACAATTGCTAACATGTTAACTGGAGAAACTGGATATCTGTGTGTCTGTCAGCATCGTATGAGTTGAGACAGGGAATTGTCATTCCAGGATAGAAAAAAATATAAATTAAAGCCATAACCTTGGATTGGAAGATATTTGGAAATAACAATACGTCATGATATCATTATTAACTGTAGATGTAGACAAAATACAAAGTCCTGTCAATGAACACGATGAAAGCTGAAAAGCTTGGCTTGGTTTTCTGTTACAGCCACTAAACGTCACTAAGTAGTGATGATGATGAACAAATGATGGGTAGCTCTAACCCTTTCATGTGCATTTAAGCAAAATACATTGGCCACATATAGAAAAAAGAGACATCTCTTTTCCCAGACTACACATTTCACAGATGTATCTCATACTATGAATTTCAAAATAAGAGTCGTCCAGTCGTAAGAAGGATCTGGCTATGATAAACCGCTACTGTACAACACTAACATATATCTAAACTCAAACTGTGTCCATGTTGCATATAGTCGAGACATGACGCCACTGTTGAAGCAACAACTCAAGACAAATTAGGGGGATTATTACATCGCTAAACAAACACAGCAAGCATATCATTTTTGAAAACAAGGTTGGGGAGAAACAATAACACATTTATCAATTTGACAAGACCCTGCATGCATCCAAAGGGTCTTGAAGTAATCAAGAAACACACAATGTCTTGATTCACACCAAATCAGAGGAATATTGAAACACCAATCATGCTGTCCAATATGAATCATGACTTTTGCCCCAGAGGTTTGCATTCTTTCATAAAGACCTGTCATTGTTTGACGTTTACGCCTCGCCACAAACTGACTACTTGGCCTCGGAAATGACAAATATATTCCTCATGGCCCCTACTGTTTCCTGATGTTCTGGTTGTTGGTTCACTCTTTGTGGAGCTACGACCTCAACATTTAGAGAAATATAATATTACATTAGCTAGAAATTAATTGTTACCGATATACCATCTGTTTTCAGTACGAGTTAAGTTGCATCACATCAACATAGTTGATTTGGGTTTTCGTCACATACAGTCACGTCTGAGTTGCTGCATTTGTATGTGTCCACCTTTATAAAGAACTGCTAGAAATTGATATATCTTTGCTCAGGTCACATTCAGGAAATAATAACCTGGAGAATAAAACAATGAGGGCAAATTAATGAAGCTTCTTTGTTGAAGATTTTTGCATCAAAAGCAATGTTTTGTATGATGTGATATGATGTGATATGAATGTATAGTCAGATATGGATGACACATGAGCAGATGAATATGTAGCTGCTTCACATACATCCTGTTGCTTCTGAAAATCGAACTAGGAAACTTATGGTCTCCAAACTTACTTCTAGACCAACATGAGAGATTATCTCTAGTTATTTGTCTTTGTGAGGTGTACGGGGAACCAGAAAAGGACAGATATACCTTTATAACCACCATAGGACACTGTTGAATGGACAACCACGTGGGTGTGAGGGAAAATGTTGGAGACTTTTGAACAGTGTTTATGTCCTCGATTCCCATCAGAAGAATAATAACAGTTCATCCAGGCCAGATAACAACTCTTGAGTGGTGATAAGAGCAGATGTTGGTGTGTTGAGATGCATCATCTGCAGGCACAGAGAGTAAGACACTTGTGCATGGAGAGTTAGACAATTGTGCACGGAGAGTAAGACACGTGTGCACAGAGAGTAAGACACTTGTGCACAGAGAGTAAGACACTCGTGCACGGAGTTAGACACTTGTGCACGGAGTTAGACACTTGTGCATGGAGAGTTATGCACGGAGAGTAAGACACTTGTGCACAGAAAGTAAGACACTTGTGCAAGGACAGTAAGACACTCGTGCAGGGAGAGTAAGACATGTGTGCCACCTGCAGACAGTGAGCACCACTAACGCAATTTGATTTTAATAGCTGCCGTCTCCGTTACCTTTCAAAATTAAAAAAAAAAAAAAAAAAAAACCTGTAGCTTTTTCATGTAAAATACTGAGAGAAGTTTAAAGGGTTGCCAGTGTGTGCTGTGGTAAAATAATATATTGGAGTTCTCTTAGCACAGGTACCAACTCTTCAGAGATCTAAGAGAGAATACACTCAATAATAGCACTTCCACAGTAAGCACATTGTTGTGCACGATGCAGGGATTTGACCCTTGACAGATGTTTTTGTAGCGTGGATGGCCTTCATTACTATAGATGTAGCATTAGTGGATCTGGTGCACAGCTTTCTGTCTGCTTCTCCTACGTAGTCTTATATCTCTTTTCAAGGACAATAGAATAAAGCAAACGGTACTACTGGCATCACAGAGCCCAGATTGAGACACCGACAGTGGGCCAGAGGATCGGAGATTTGGGACTGAACCCCATCTAAATCACCCCGTGAAGAGATCGAGAACCCGATCCTTTTTTTGTTGGGCTTTGTAGTATAACATGCTTGTTTCATCTCCTGCTCATTAAAATACCCAGGACGAGACCGCGTGGAAACCAATGACGCTCGCTTAAGTCCAGTACTGAATGTCCTTTAGTTATAACCTCAAAAAACAAATCACAATCAAAGCTAATGTGCCTTTCGAGAGAAGGCAAAGTTGGTGAATTAAAGCAGAAACACAATTATACTGAATCATTTCAATTCATAGACCATGACTTTGTATATTAGAGCGGTTAAATAAAAAAGAAAGAACGGATTGACGTAGGACTCTTAGGGCACACTTTAAAAGTCCCAAAACTTTTTCAAATCCCTTTTTATTGAACATCTTCAAAGCATTTCCTTCTATTCATCGCCGTTCTTTTTCTCAACAACATCATCCTCATCGCTGCAGATGATTGCCAAGTAAACACCGAGCTATTTCAAGCAGCTCTGTTATTTCATTTGATTCCACTGTTGCTCATGGTTTGGGCTTTGCACACTCCCTTGCCGGCGACTTCAAAGGCGGCTCCCTTGTAGGTTGCGACACATTGGCCGTCCGTGCGTAGGTCCGGCTGAATCTGCTCCCACACCTTCTTCTTGGGGTTCAGCTCTTTGTCCGGCTCACCTGCGATCAAGAAGTCAGTTTGACGCATTAGATGCCATTCATTGATCTCACAACTGTGATTCATGGGTTTTGAATAGTCAGCATACACCGATACAATCTGTGTTATAAACTAAAGCAAACACACATGTGAGTGAATGACCACGTTTCGTTTCATTCATCCCATGTGCGAAAGGTCGACTTCAACGTCACCTTCAAAACCGCAACTTAGAATCAAAACATGCATTCAGGGGGAAACAATTCCACAAGATTTTCACTTGACGAGGCCTTTTGTTTTTTGATGTCGCCCCGCATTTGTGAAAAATAATAATAAAAACATCGTAGCCGCTTCTGTCTGGTGTCGACTCTTTTTTCCTCTCCGCACCATCTCAGGCTATGAGAACACAAATGTGTTTCATTTGCCAATGCTGCCATTTGTGCTGGTTTACGACCCAAGAGTGGCAACAATCAGTTTTGATCAGAAGCGTGAAAGTGGTTTTGATGAGCAACTCGGGTACATTCTTGAGTTCAAGCAGAAGTACTGGGCCCCATTAGTTGGGGAAATGTGGGGAAATTACAACCATGTACTCACACCAGCAGTGGATTGGCTGTAATTGAATCTGTGCTACGGCGCTTTGGTCGGAGAAAAGAGGGAATGTAGGAGAAAAAAAAAAGATTATTTTTTATACTCTTCAGGAAACGGCCTAATTTTTTAACGCTCTTTTTTGTTTAAACAAACAAGAATGCGACACGACGTCAATTCAACATCAACCAATCCGCTCTTTGCTCTATCCTCCACTACTTCTGGTCTCTGGTGAACCAAATGTTCAAAGGAATGTTTTTAATATAGTTTATCACACAAAAACACAAGTTCACCTTCATCATATCCTCCTCCTCACTTTCTTTTGCACAGGGAACTCAAATTGTTCTCAAGAGTACATTAGAACAGGAGGGATCTCGACCATTATGGTGTAGTTGATTTGTAAATTAATAGGGAGTATTGTTCCCTATTATGTTGTTTTTTCCAAATATATATATAAAAAGGACTGATACATTCCGAGCAATGATTGTTGATTAGTCTGTTAAATAGCCGTCACAGGCCATTTAGCCGCCACCAAACAGAACTGAGGAGTTCTTCAGTGAGAGCTTTCAGTGGAGTCTGAGAACGCATCCTGATTGCTGTTGTTTCTGGCACTGAGGAGGTTAAACGACATCCCCCCCCCCATTTCATTAAAGTCAAAAGCAGAAACGTGGCTGGGAAATTCTTTCAGTGGTCTCAATCACTCAGCGAGGGTGAGGGAAGCATAATGTGTTTTTGGGAGTCCAGCAATCTGGTGCCATTACCTGGGAAGCCCTGGAAAGTAACTCTGTCCCCTGGTACTGCTCCACTTGGAGGATCCAGAATTTCAACCTTGTCCGGTGAGCTGGCACACATGACCATAGCCTGGGACACCACTCCTCTCATCTTGGCTGGCTTCAAGTTACACATCAGGACTGCCATAAGGTCCTGCATCTGTATGAGACATGGAAGATTAAATACCATTTTACAGCCCATATGTCCTTGACAACAGAGAAGAAGAAAAACATGACACCCGATTTATTAAATAATAAAAAAAAAACTTCAGTTTATGGGGTCTGACTGAAAATGTAATTATCCAATATACACAATAATGCCGATCTGGTAATTAAAAACTGCTTCGTGTGAAGCTCATGGTTTGTTTGCCTCATTCTGTAAATCAAAGGGAAAAGCAAAGAGGGAAAGCTTAAAGCCTGGAAACCCCTGCGGCTTACCAATCGTTACAAGAAGACCAGAGGCAGTTTCTGCCAAAAGTTGAGAGAAACAGAAATCCAGCATTCCATTAGATGATGTATACCAGATTTGCATTATAAATCATTTTTTATTCTCTAAGAAATTGCACCATTAATCTAAATAACAGTATTTACCAAACAAACCGTTTGAGCTGAGCTTTATTTGATGTGCACCATAGACACCTCAATTATTTTACCATTACCCCGTCTCAGAATGTATTGAACTTGTAGTACAAGACCCTCCTCACAAAGGATGCAACGCAGCTCTTGGTCCAAGCACTGGTCATCTCCCGCCTTGACTACTGCAACTCTCTCCTGGCCGGACTCCCGGCCTCTGCGATTAAACCATTACAGCGTATCCAGAATGCCGCAGCACGCCTTATCTTCAATCTACCCAAATTCTCCCACGTGACCCCCCTCCTCCGTGACCTCCACTGGCTCCCTGTTGCAGCACGCATCCAATTCAAGACGATGACACTGGCCTTCAGGGCCATCAATGGAACGGCACCCTTCTACCTTCAAACACTGGTCAAACCTCATGCCCCGAAGCGAGCACTTCGCTCTTCTACTTCAGCTGGCCGGCTGGTACCACCATCGCTGAAATCAAGCAAATGTCGCTCAGCAAAGTCTAGACTCTTCTCTGTTCTGGCGCCTCAGTGGTGGAACGAACTCCCGACCAATGTCAGGACAGCAGAGTCATTTGCCATCTTCCGAAAAAGGCTCAAGACTCACCTGTTCAGACTTCACCTTGACTCTACATAGCATGACCCACTAGCACCCTCCCTCGACACCCCCCCCCCCTCCCCCCCAAAAAAAACAACAGTCTACATACTTATAATGCAAAAGTGTAATGCACAAAGGCTCCCTGGTCTAGAAATATGAAGAGGCAGAGTCAGAAATACTGACGACCGTAAAAGAAACTAAACGAGTTTGCTCCAGGAGCAAATCACAAATGTGAAAGCAAAATAAACACCAGAGTTAAATGGAAATCCTGAATCACCCACTTAAATCATAGTTTCTAAGGAGAGCTGTTAGCACAGAGTGTGTGTATATATATATATATATATATATATATATATATATATACAGTCACTTTAAATGGACTAATAAATCCTTATTATGACCCTAGTGAGCCATTAATGTATACATACGTATACAGCGCTGCTTGTGTGTTGAGTGAAAACTCAAATAGAATCTCTGCAGGGATTCATGAACTTTATATGGAAATTGGATTTGTATTCAAGTCTACGTTTTCCTCACACACAAGCAGACGGCCGATGGTGATTCTGACATCTGCAGACTTGTAACCTGGAGGAGACAATTAGAAACAAATCAGGGGATGTCTGAGTTGTACCTGTTCCAGAGGTATGTGCTTGACCAGCCCACTGACCACCGTCCTTGGGAGAAGCCTCTCCCACATCCACCTGCTCTACGTAGAGACTGTCGGCGTCTGGGTGCTTCTCAGCTGTAATTATTCGTCCAACACGCATGTCCAGACGAGAGACGTCCACCTTGGCGTCTTCTTGGCTGGGAGCTCCCTGCTTCTTCTCTGCTTTCTCCCCTCCTGCCATACAAGAAAGGAGAATACTATTATGCTACAGACTTCACATTCAAATCTCATATTACTTATCTTTTTGTGCAATTTCAATGAAAGTACAGTCAAAATGTTTTTTTTTTTTTTTGGAGTGTTGAAAGTTTGGTTGGGTGCACTTTTAGCCTCGCAAGTCAGACAGTAGCTGTCAGTTATGAGTTCAGCAAAGGTATGAGGCATCTGTGAGAGCTATTATTTCTAAATGTGCAAAATATTACTGGACATTTTCTCAGAAAATTCAGCCAACTGAATTTCGTTCCAAGGGAAATTATGAAAAAGACAAAAAAGAAAACAATCATAGTTGAAGCAATATTTGGGCATCTGTCTGAAATCCGATTTCATTTCCTCTCATAAATGACAACAAACCCACCGATGACGGGCCTCTGGGTTTGCAATTCTTCCACCTCTTCCCAGAAACGTGGGGCACATACCTTCACTAAATGACAGTACCAAACACGCACTTTTGGGCTGAGCGCTAGACGAGTCGATGACACAGCAGAATAGCAGATGCTTCCTCCTGAGAAACAACCTTTCACTCGCCTGGCTTGCTTACGCAGTCATTCCAACGGGTTAGACTGATCAAATGATCACACTCTTTAATCATCCCTCTCAGGCCACACCAGCTCTGACGTATACGAATTCCAACCGCTGCCTTTGATATTCTTCCCCTATGTAATCAATGCGCTTCCGCGATGACAGCACAGCGATGTAAGACATTACCGCCGACGCTAAGGTTACAAATGGGTTTACGGACTAACACTGTGTGGACAAAGTGAGAACACGGTTACGTTCACGCCTGAAGCAACAAAGAATTTCACATGTCCGACACCTTATGAAGAGAAATAGGTAACTCTCATTAACAGCTCCCCAACATCTGGATGTAAGAAATGCCAGACATCGTAATCAATTTGTCATTGTCTGAGTGTTTATTTCCCTTTCTAAATTATAACCCTGTAAACACATCCAGCGCTAATTATTCCCCGTCTGTGTCTGACAGTCCTTCTCATTACTCGAGATAAGTTATTGCTGAAACTAATTTACTGCAAATGAATTGAAATTCTTTAGATTGTCTTGCTTTGTACTTTAAACATATCTTGTATAAAACAGTTTAACGCCATATAATAGGGGACACTGTGGATTTTATGACACTGAGAATAAAACAACAACATTAAATCATTCTCAAATTGGATTAAATTACTGATGACATTAGACAAGGACGCCTCGTCACAAACGTAGCTTATAAATCATAAAACTCCAACAAAAAAATAAAGCTCAACTAAACGTCTTCCACCCGAGGCCCAGAGATCATGGATGCATTAGCAGGCTGGTTACCTGCCTTACATCCATTGTCACCTGAAATGCAAGTGGAAAAACGTGTTTGGGGAAGGCCAGTTTACTTTTGAAGAACGAGGTGCTGCATCTGTCCAAATGTTGATGGAAATAAAAAAGGGGATGAAGGCAGAATGAGAAGGATTTGTCAGATCATTCAAAGCTGGCCCCTCTTACCAAGCTCAACAACACCAGAAGTGCGTGACGCCTGACCGCACCTGGTCGGTTTCTACGTTTTCTTTTTGTAGAGTTTGAAGTCCTGAACGTAGCAAAATAAGACACTGCCACAGTCTATACATTGCTATATAGCCAGCTTTAATATGGTGCTGCCTGCTAACAGAGTGAAATGCATGACGCAAATGTTCTTTAAATCTAGAGAGACTTAATTCAACTTTAATGAATTTGAAAACTTCAAAAGGATTCCAAATAAAACGCTGTAAAGCGCGATAATTTTTTTTTTTTCTCCAGCTGTTACCTTTTTTCTCTGGCTTCTTCTTTTTACTCTCATCTTTGGGAGGGGGGCTCTGGACTGAAGCAGTGGGGGCAGAGGGTGCCGGCCCAGATGGTTTGGGAGGGGTGGGCTTCGAAATGCACTCGACACTGTTGTCATCCGGCGGCATGGCCACTGCCTGCACTACAGGAGGGAACACAAGGTCAGAAGAAACGCATGATTAAATAGAGGATCACAGTGTGTGAAAGGCTTTGTCTCAGGTATCGCTGATGAATGATATTCTCTCCACATCATTTCCAAAATGTGAACTGAAGTGAAAAAGAGAATTCTCATTACAAATACACATCATACACGACTTCATAGTTGCTCCTATTCACGCGTCGGAGCCGGTTGCATCAACACAGTACGATGAAATGATACAGAGGGAGACTTATTTACACACTCCGTGGGAGGACTGCTCTCCTGATGCAAACAGTTTAGATGGGAAAATGACACGGTGTCCAAGTTGATGGAAACAAGGAAATGGAGCCATAAAGCAGGGAACAATGTCCTACAATAACTCTCCAGAAAAACATAACCCCTCATTTAAGGCGCCTGATGTTTGAATTCCTACAAAGACCCAGAGCCTGTGTCTGACAAACATCGGTCTGCAGGCACACCACCGTCGCCATAATGCTTTTAATTAACCTTAATTCTATGTTAGGACCTGAGATCAGGACCTTTCCGCTTTACCTTGGAATTACGGGCAACAATCTCTTAAACTCTTGACATTCCCCTCAAGTTTGCTCTTAAGGTTTTTGAACATTGAGAACCAACTTTCTACACACCATATGACAATACCGCATACTGTATTGTACTTACAGTGAGGTCATATAGACGCACTATTATATCAAAAATGTAGATGTCTTGTAAGTTATTTTAGTCACCATGAGAATAGCTGACAAACACACTGAAGCATTTGGCACCTAAAGGACCAGATATTTAAATTAAGAGTTGGTGGAGACCAAAACTAGAGTTCAAACTGTAAGGTGACCATGAGTGTTTAGAAAGGCGCCCTTAAATAAAATGTATTATTATTAGTTTAAAGGAGAGCGAATGTTGGACATAAAATCACATGGCCAGAAACACAATACCAATACCATAAAAATGTGATGAGGTGATAATATGACAACCAAAGTGAGCCAGATATTTTCTAGCTATAACTTTTTTTTTTCATGCCTTGGCTGCAGAAATGGTGCTTTTCTCAAGGCACAATTATATTGGTATTCAACAGTGTTTTTCCTCATCTCAAAAACAAATTAGCAAAGCCGACTTAAATTCCTTCCAAGAAGTTTATATTTATCCATGTTTTGATTAAGCCATTTAATGCCACCTTAAAGCCATCACAAAAGAAAGAACCCCCCAAAAAGTAAACACCCCAATTAGAAACAGTCTTGGGTGCATTCCTTCTTCGTTCCAACACTAACAAATGTGGTCTTTTTTGAAAAAGGTTAAATTACTAAATATCTTACAGCCCCCCCACCCACCCTTATTCCTGCAGTGTCTTTCTGGAAGACATTACATTTGTGTTAATGACCTGAACCGTTTTCCCTCGAATGTCAACTTGGGTCAGACACACAAAACCGGCAGACATGTTGTCCTCATCACACTAACAGGGATTCTCGAAGAACTATTGCTGCTTATAATAATAATATAATAATGGGCTTCGGCGACAATGCAAAGGACTTTATCATTGACAGTACACCAAACAAAGCTATAATAAGAAACAACTGACTTCAAATGTTCCTTATAATGGCATAGCTTCTTCTGTTACTAGATATTAAGTATCACAACGTCAAGCTCTTTTTAAAAGACCAACACACGTTTGATCTGGAATGGAAGGTCCTGATGGGAACCAAACTCAACATACCTCCCCTCTTCTTCTCTTTTTCCAGCAGCTGTTTTTTTAGTCCCTCGATGTCCTTCTTTAGCTTGGCATTCTCCACCATCAGCTTCTTCTCCTCTCTGACACTGGCCTGCACGACTTCAGCAGGGCACATTCTTGTTAGTTCACAGCACTGGAATAATATTTCACTATCCCAAAGCACATTTTAAGAACTGCTGAACTGGTATCAATACAATATCGACTAACATAAAGTGAGGTTTTTTACATTTAGAAGAGAAAACATTTGAAGTATATTATCATACAAGATCATTTATAATTATTCAATGTGGAGCTTTATCATTTAAACAATTGCAACAGTAATAGGAACTTCTGCTAACTCATTACACTGTTAACAGAACTCTACCTAGTGTACACAACAATTATTTCTATTTAAATTAATTAATGTTAACTCAATGTGAATTTTCATACCTAAAGTGTACGGGATATATTCGGCTCATATGAGTCGAGCTTAAATAAACAATGGGAAATTATCTTCAGAATGATAAATCTGAAGAAGAAACAATGGGAAATTATCTTCAGAATGATAAATCTGAAGAAGAAACAATGGGAAATTATCTTCAGAATGATAAATCTGAAGGTAAATACATTTAACTGCACTTTCCCATAACTGCTCGTGGTCCTACAGAGATTTCACTCTTTAAATCATGACACTGTGAATCTTGCACGTAAGCAGCACCTCGGCCCAAAAGTATGTCACTCCTGCAGCCAATACAGGAATTCATTATGTACTAAAACTGAACACAGTTCTTTCCCCATAGAAATCTTGACACATTTAGCAACAAAACCTCATAATTCACCAAACTGTACTATAAAAACAAATATACTTTTTTGTAGGAGTGCGTCACAATGCATTGGCCTGTAATCAGCTGACAAAGTGTTCTATGAGTAAGCGTTTTATTGTCTGGTTGTGTGAGTCTGCGTGCGTCTCCTACTGGCTTTCTCCTTCAGCAGTTGGACTTGTTGTTTCAGGTACTCGATGAGCTGGTCAGCCTCGGCCGCTCGCTGCTCCAGCCGCAACAAAGGATTGTGACCCGACATCTTGAACAAGGAGCGAGCTACAAACCTGACAGACAAAGCAAAAAACATTATTGGAGCTGGACGATTTATTGAACTGATTAAATTCCATCATTGTGAAACAGAATCTGAAGGGGCCGGTTCTGCAAAATCGTTCTTGGTTTTATAGGTGGAGTGTCTTTCAAGCTCACAAGTACAGTAAAGTTAGCCTATGTCGTTATTTCAATTTTACTCGAGTGACACATTGTGAAAAAGATGGTATTCTAAAGTACTATGCTGCAAAAAAGCTACATGTTTGGAGTTACAAGGTTGCATTCCAGTACAACGTCACCACAAACTACAGCCTCTAAAATGACCACTGAGTTAACTCGACTCCTCTCCGACAGACACAACAAAACCATTTACTTTCCACGAAGGTGGTTTGTGTTGCAGGACTGTTGAACAGTACTGCAATACATTTTGTATACGGATTACCTATTTTGGGTAACATATAATGTAATAGTGTTTTAACTGCTTCATTAGTAAACACTGTATATTCCTGAAAATCTCAGAGTGAATGCCACATTGCAATATGTCTGACAACAATCACGATCTGAAATGTTTTCCATGTGCAGTCCCAGTAGGTGTCCTAGTAGGGTTTCATGACTAATGTATTTTGGCTGGTCGCCCAATGTGACAAATCTGACCTCTCTGTTCACGATGCATGCTGAGAGATAATCAGAACTTTGTATCTCGCTTTTCAATAAAATGAGACAATACGCCAGTAAATCTTGACTGGAACATTTCATAGTAAGAAAACCTCATAATAGCTTTGACAAGTTCCACGTCAACTTCACGATGAAGTGAGGAAGCAATACAAATTGAGAAGTAAGAAGTGACTTCAGATTGTTTATCCTTTGAACCACACTAGACATCAACATTATATACTCTCAGTTTTGGAGATAACAATAAGAAAAGGTATCAGTCACTCTTGGGCCACTCAACCAACACTCAACTGGTCACCAGTTAGGGTTTTGGGGGTGACGTTCCTTTATCACGTTGAACCTCGACAAATTCATGAAAAAAATTGGAGAAAAAGGATTTCTACTAGGCTGAGGCATGGGGAAGAAAACTTCTTACACATATTACAGGGAGGCGCTGGAAAACAACAGCTGGCCCAAGATGAAAACAAAATGTTGGGGGATGAGGAAATTAGAAACACAAAAGAGCTGGAGTTGATAAAATCAAGGATCAAAGCATTGCTTTTTGAGAAACTGAATTGATTTAAACAGGACCAGTGGTGGAGTAATGACAAGAGCCACAAAATGGCTGATTTAATTTGGATAACCCCTGAAAACGGGTCCGGGGAGCCAAGGTCTACGCTGCAAAGAAAGGAAAATAAAAAAGACATGAAGGAGAACTTTCAGCTTTTGATTTTAAATATCCAAATGTGTTAACAAGGTTAATGTGTTGTGTGGTTTCAGCTAGCTAATTTACCTGTCACAGTATTGGAATCAATGTCTTTGATTCATTTAGAAGCAATGTCTTTGAATCATTTAGCAGCACATTTAGCAGGCTAACAGTGCTATAAAGGGGGACAGCTGGTACTCAACTAGAGAAGGCATCCGCCTTATCAATCTCCTAAAAATAGACATATGTAACTGGTTTGCCCAGCCATAGTTCTCCATGGTAACATTTTATGTCCATGTCCATTTCTAATAAAAATATCAAAGATAACACCACACAGCTATACACAGACTACATTGGTGGTTTCCCTACAGTACAAATATACTACGAGGGAGTATTTTCCCTACCTGTCTGCCAACCAGGCCATTATGAATGAAAAGAGAGAGCAGTATGCCAGCACCACCTGAAGGCATTAGAGGGACCTACACGTTTTCATTTAAATGTAACTGTGAGATGTCTATAGAAACAGATAGTCAGTGCTTTATGTGCTCTCCTATCTCATATTTGCCCTCTAATTTTTTTTAAGAATGCAAAGGCAACATTAAACATAACTTGATTTGAAAATAAAAAACAATCACACAAAAACAGTAATAACTGAGACACTTCTTGGTTTGAATGAGGACAAATCAATCAAGCAAATATTTACCAGGTGTATATTTCATTAAATAATAAATTACACTTGGTTTATAACTATCACTGTGTATGTCTGCATAGAAAAGCAAGTGATCATTGTGATATTTTCTATTTCCATAATTTGTTATTTACATTAAAGTAACAGTCGTTGCACAAGCTCTGTATATCACCAACGTATTTGTGTAGGTTATACAGCAGTTTTATAATGAAAACGATTGTTGGCAGCAGCCCAGCGATTAGTTACTGCGTTATAGCTAGAACATAAAAGACCATGCACTAATCGCAGTAATTAAAGAATAATAATTAGGTATCGGGTCAATTGGTGTTACTCACAACGTGAGAATGTGACTGTGAGTTTGTGGAGAATGGATTGCAGTTAGCTATTAGCGTTAGCCGGTTCAGCTCACATAGAGCCGGTATGTATAACTATATCGTCACACTGAGACAAGGCAAATTGCCTTAAGGCTAACTCTCGTAATGCTAGCAGTGCTTAAACTACTAAATTGGCGGCTGGTCCGACGTTATAAACGACGTACTATCAGTTATTTAATGAAATAAACAGGGTTTTGAAACTTACATGGAATATGAGCCGCAACCTCACACGTTTCAGGGAGAGGTGGGGGGCTTGACAGCTGCTATTCCTGACTCCTGCTATAGCTAGCTAACGGACAGGCAGCTAACGGACAGGCAGCTAGCGGCTAACCACGGAGAGGCTGACAAAGGACCTCTGCAGCATCCGGATATGAAGCGAGCCCGTTGATTTTCTATCAGCGTTCGCTATCCACATGTTCTACAGATCGCGAACTATAAGGAGGCTACGGATAATGCCTGTGTGTAATGACTACGTCGAGTAACCGAACTATTCAAAGAACACGACAAAAAAATAATTGAAGAAGACATTTTGGAGGTTTTGAAACAACTTTGTTTGATATGAGTTCCGAAACTGTTTTGCTTACTTATTTTTTTGTCGCACAAAAATAACGTCATTGGTCACGTTCAGTCAGCTGTTCCCATCACATCGCAGAGGCAGGAAACGAATTCATTTTTAAAAAATATATGTAAAAGATCATTTTAAATTCATTCCGTCGATATGGTCATACAGCTTTTCCATTAAGCGTGAGTAGACTCGTTTATTTCCGGAAGTAATGCTCATTACATTGTTGGCTTCCTACCCGGTCCAATAAGGCTGTTGTTTTCATAACTACATACACATCGTGGGTTTATCTGCAGCATCACCAAAGCGAAAGCACAACTATCCGGTGCAAACACTGGTATTATTTGTTTCTGTCTGGTACTTAAAATAACAATGTTGACCTGTCGCTTGCTCTAATGATGGTCGCTGCCTCAACCAGCATCAGCATAAACATGGACTAGCTTTTACTGTGGCTATAGCACTTAGCATGTGGGTATGGTATGCCATATATGAGCATATCATTCACCATTGATACTTATACATCATCAAATGGTATTCATATATCACATTGAGGGTTCTTTCCCATCATCAGTGCTTCAAGCAAGTGGCAAAGATGAGGCCCCTAAAGGACGCCCAGCTGGGAGCCTTCACCTTCTTTGCCTCAGCTCTGCCTCATGATGTCTGTGGGAGCAATGGCCTCCCCCTCACCCCCAACTCTATCAAAATCCTGGGACGTTTCCAGATCCTCAAAACCATCACCCACCCAAGACTCTGCCAATATGTGGACATCTCCAGGGGGAAACACGGTATGACTTCTATCTTGCCCTTTGTAAGGGGTCTAGTCATGTGATATATCCTGTCCCATTTTGTTATATTTAATTTTCAGTTAGTGACATTCTTCCCCTGATGTTTACTCTGACTGAGCTTTTCCAATACCTGGTATTATATTTGGGCAAACCAAAGACAACCTGGGTATTTAATAACTTTCTATGCTTCTGACAATCTTGTTTCACCCTGTTATTCTGTGAAAAATCGCATGTTTTCTGTTATTTATATATGAGTCTGTTGTCAATAGATTATACAAAGCTTGGTATTTACAAGTGGTGACATTTTATTGTACATCCAACACAAAAATCTCACAAACTACAGCCTGTAAAGCTATCATTTCACAAAGTGTGGTCAGCCCTGCACTATATAGATATTATATCGATAACATGATGGGAGACTTGGATTATGGTTATCATAATATCATGATAATTATATGAGAATTATAATATTACTATGGCATACAAGCTACTTTTAAGGCAATTTTCTGAATGTACCAGGCTGTTCTGGATGTTCTATTATTTGCCTTACCCACTTATATCCAATATGACAGATGACTATTCAGAAATAAATCTTATTGTATAAATATTTATTAAAATATTAATATATTTGATGTGCTCCATATTGCCGAGCCCTATCTGGAGCAATTTCACAGGGACTGATTTTAGTCTCTTTGCCATTGTTCTTATTGGAGCTGGTTCCTCTGGTCAAAAACACGGTTTTAGTTCCTCAAAAGGTTCTTAGTCTCTTGGGTAAGATTCTACAGTGGGGGGGGGGGGGGGGGGGGCCCTACCCTTCTCAGATGGGTTTATACTGCAGTATTGTATATCATAGAGGTGTCAAATAACATAAAGACTTACATGTTACTTTTAATCTTTACGATGCATTTTCACCTTGGTCTGCAGAACGGCTGATTGTTGTTGCTGAACACTTTGAAAGCAGTTTAAGTGATTTCCAGAAACAGGGGAAAACAGTGAGGTGAGATGATCATTAAACATCCTCATGAACTATTCTGAAGGAATTGCAGTAAACATGAACAACCCATTGTGTTTTATATATTATATACTGTATGACAGTACGTTTACTTTGCCATCTACTGGCAAAGGTAAGGTTTGCATATTAAAAAACAGCGTGTTTCTAATGTGAACTAAACTTAAGTGTAAATACATTCTTTAAAATTGATCTTCTCTGACTCAGTCACCATCTGGCTTGACACACTGTTGGGTTTTTGTTTGTGACAGCCCAGAAAAGGTGCTGCAGATAGCCTATGAGGTGCTTGAAGGTCTGGAGTTTATGAACAAACATGGTATGGTGCACAGAGCCCTCAGTGCACACAATTTGCTCATGGACTGCAAGGTAAACAAATGAAGCTGTTATACGTCTTTATTTAAGTGACTGTGAGTCTGTCCAAGGAAATGATTGCTTAAATGTAATACTGTTGTTCTAAGATGGATTTCTTTTCTTTACAGGGGAATGTCAAGCTGGCAAAGTTTGGCCTTTATCACATGACCGATCATGGGGCCGATGTAGATTTTCCCATTGGGTACGTCTTCTTCTCCTCATTCATCACAGAGAAAGGTCCATTAGTGCTCTGGAAGTCTTCAGCTGTCGGTACTGAGCTATGTGAGCTGTCTGTTCAGGGTCAAAGTTTCACTTGTATCTGTTTGCTGTTAGTCAAATCATAAGAAAGACAATTGACCGTAACATTGATGCATAATGGCCCGTTGCTCTTTCATACAAACCAGCTTTCGGGGCATCAACATAGCTTCCTGGTTTAGGAACTGTAACAGATCCTTGGACTTTTATCCTAATCCAAAGGCCTTTGTGATCCACCAAATATCTCTGTTTAATATCCTTTTGCAGATTGAGAAGAGGAATGATGGCACATATCCATGACTTTCATATCCGTGACTTTCAATAAAACATCTGAATGGAAAATGTAACTTATGTCACATGCTGGGAATAAATAATTAAAAAGATAATATGTATAAATAAGATAATTCAACAAAGCTCATAAATTAATGAAATAAACTATGACGGGCCGTTTCTACATTTCTGCACTGAGCTGTTGAACCAGTTATTAATTACAGATATTAATTATATAGGAACTACTGGGTGTCTGTGTTATTTAGAGGCTGACAAAGTAACACGCTTATCTGCTGTGTGGACATGACGTCAGGTACCCATCATACCTTGCTCCAGAGGTGATCGCTCAGGGCTCCTATCACCCCAGTGACTCTTCTCATGATGAAGCTCCTCTGCCTTCAGGACCCAAGACTGATGTCTGGTCGCTCGGAGTTCTGCTCTTTGAATTATGTGCAGTAAGATTCCTTCACAAACTTCTTTGTATAACAATAAGGCCTTCATCAAGAGTTTTTTTTTAATGCTGTTTGCGTTTTGCTTGAACTCAAGCTGTAAGGATAATTTCCCCCAAAAGTTCTAATACTGTGATTCAATTACAGGGCAGACGTCTGCTGCAGAATATTGATATTAGTGAGAGATTGAAATTCATTCTTACCTTGGGTAAGTGACAAGGACGTAATCATTCTAAGTACTGAGCAATATACTCTTAAATTCAATTAGGCTTAAACTGTGGTATTGTTTCTTATTCTCAGGTTGCATGGACGACATTGTCACTGTCCTTGCTGAGGAACATGGTTGCCTGGATACCATTAAGGTAATGTCAAAATCATTGGCTGCTGAAATCTATGTCAATATTAAATACTTTAACCTAAAAAGACATTTTTTATTGTATTTTTTTTATGGAAAGAGTTTAGCCATTACTGTTAGCCACTATTGTTTTGTGTTAAGAAAGATTTTACTAGTGGGAGAAAACAAATAAAAAATAAATAAATGTATTTCTAAGTGTTCTGTACAAGTTAAAGGGACATTTCTATGTTAGCACTGTCTGCGTCACTCACCAGAAATGATTGGAAATGGAGATTTTATTATGTGTAAAGATATTCAGAGCTCTAGTCCTGCAAGTAGTTTCCTGTAAGTACTTTCTTGACATTTTTGTGGGATTATTGGGAGTGAAATTTGGGCCTTGTTTTCACAGGAACTGCCTGTGAATGTTCTCTTGTTATTAAGGAAATGCTTGACATTTCTTCCATCCAAGAGGTAAATAAAGACTCTTATAGATTAATTATGTTGTTGTAGGCCAAAACATTTGGTCATGTTGATTATAAAATACTTGCTGCGTGTTCATAAGAAAGGATTACATCCCTCTTAAACCAACAAATGAAGTGATACCAAACTAAACAGATACAAATCATATTGCCTGACATGATAATAAACAGCTTTTATGGCTTGTTCAGTTGTTTAACATAATAAATGATCAGTTCTTACACCATAAAGGCACGCTCCGTGTTTGTGGATATTTTGCTGTCATGCTCATTATTTCTTCATATATGTGCTCCAGGCCAACCCCTGCAGAGTTGCTGGGAGACCCTGTGTTTAGTGGCGTCTCCTGCCTCTATACACCCTTCAAGAAGCCTGTTAGTCTGTTCTCCTCGTCTCTGCGCTGTGCACATCTGGAGCTCCCAGACGACATCAGTGACCTTTGCAAAGGTCTGTCCAACTCCACATGACTGCACACGCAGCCAGTCACATTACATACACACACATCACCTGTCAAACCTTCTTCTACTGTCTAAAATCATTAAAAAAAAGTCTTATATTTGAATTAAATATCTTGAAGTAGGTTTAATTAATCATGTATACATATTTAGAGATCTTATTATTGTCATGTGAGATTGTTCTTTAATAATTAAGCTGTTTTGCATTGGATGTCTTAAATGGCCATTAATCCATGTTTAATTTGTTCCGTTCTATTCTTCACTCATATGAAAAAATATGTTGAGCTGAAGGTAAACATGTAAGTTGTGTAAATTATTGCACATTCCTACTATAAATTCCAATAATTGATCAGTGCTTTCCCAATGACTAGAGCTCCATATTGATCATCATGTGACGCATAAGATCCCTGATGACCTCATATGTGATTTTTTTTTTGTGATAAAAACAAGATTCCACTGTCTTATGAGTGAAAAATGATGTCGGGAGAAGGTATTAAACAAATAAAGTAACCATGTTCCTGTGTGTGCTGTGGCGTCACCTGGGCCTGTTGGTTTTGCGTGTTATTAGATGATGACGACGACTACATGTCGGAGCGGGCCATAGATGAGGTGTACCATCTGTGGTGTTTGGCGGGGGGAGACCTGGAGAAGGACCTGACCAACAAGGAGATAATACAGTCCAAGCCTCCAATCTGCACTCTGCCCAAGTACATTACGCGCATATACACTGATGATGATGGTATTTGTTAGCATTACTGTAGGCGATATTCTGACCTGATGGAACGTCCCCCTTCTCTTTCTCTCTCTCTTTTTTTAGTTTTGTCTTGGAAGACGGGGAGTCGTTCGGTCAGGGAAGAGACCGGAGTTTCTTGCTTGACGACACAACAGTGACACTGTCGCTGTGCCAACTGAGAAACGTAAGGAAGCAGACGTGTAACTGATTGTGCAAAAGCATGTATTGTGCATAGGGACGGGGCTGGAGGTACTTCTTCTAATGTGTTTCCAGTTTTTAAACAAATTTCCCTGCCTCTCATTGACGGAAGAACTCGTTAACCTTCACATAATTTGTACTGATAAGTGCTTGTTCATTGTACTCGCTGACAATTGCTCAATAAACTGCTCAACAATTGATTTTGAAAGCTGTTGATCCATGATGGCTACCACACATTTTACACCTCTCTCCTTCTTTTTTTCAGAGGTTGAAGGATGTTGCAGGAGAAGCCTATTACCCTCTGCTGGAAGACGAGTAAGCAATCTCCATCCTTAGCTCGCCACTTTTGCCCTCTCCTCCCCTGTCACTGTTTTTTCACATCGCCACGTCATATATTTTGGCTCGGGTAATGTCATATTCCCTTTTCACGTCTCCTTCCTTCAGGCAGTCAAGTCTGCCCCAGTCTAACAGCAGCAATGAGCTGTCGTCTACCGTCACGCTCCCACTCATCATCCGCGAGAGAGACACCGAATACCAGCTCATCCGCATCATCCTCTTTGACAGGCTGCTCAAGGTCTGCGCCATCCACACACACACACACACACACACACACACACACACATGCACACTGTGAGGGAGCGTCTCCCAATTAGACAGAGTGCCTAAATACCTCAGTCCTTGGTGATCGCTTCAAATGAAATATTATTTATAGTATTTGTTGAAAGAAAGCGTGGCGATTTCATGTTTCCTCTTCAGGCCTATCCTTACAAGAAGAACTTAGTGTGGAAAGAGGCCAGAGTGGATATACCCCCTCTTGTTCGAGGTCTGGCGTGGGCAGCACTGCTGGGCATTGAGGTACAAGAGGAATTGTAGTCCTGTGGAAAAAGGTCCAGTTTCAATATGTATCTGTATTGATTTTTTCTTTCTTTCTTTCATAAAGGGAGACATTCAAGCCAAATATGAGAGCACTGACAAGGACACTCCCATACCAACTGACAGACAGGTAACTTATTTACAACTAGATGACAGGAAAGCGTTTCATGTAACAGTTGCAAAGTGAATTTTCTGCATGTCTACAGATTGAGGTGGACATCCCACGCTGCCACCAGTACGACGAGCTGCTGTCGTCTCCTCAGGGTCACATCAAGTTCAGGCGTGTGTTAAAGGCCTGGGTGGTCTCCCACCCTGACCTGGTCTACTGGCAGGGTCAGACAATCCTCCATCAGTTTCTTTTCCTGTCTCACTCGATCCTTTTCTCTCTCTTTTTTTTTTTTTTTTGCATTCTTCCCCCTCTCTTCTACGGTTGCGGTCCTCCTTACTGTACTACACATTACCAGACACTAGATGGTGCTCACATCACGTCTCATGAACTACCTTCCTTGCCCTCAGTTGCAACTGTGTGAATATATATTTGCATTATGTTTTGATTTTTTCTTTGCATCATTTTCAGGTTTGGATTCACTTTGTGCCCCATTCCTCTACTTGAATTTCAATAACGAAGGTAATCATTTCAATTCTAATTGCTAATAGCTTTCTGCAGTCAGTACTGTGTTTGGCATACTTCCTTATTTTCTACTCTTTACAGCCCTGGCCTATGCCTGCATGTCTGCCTTCATCCCCAAGTACTTGTACAACTTTTTCCTGAAGGACAACTCTCATGTCATTCAAGGTGAGTCACGGCAAATATTCTACCGTTTTTTTTCTTCTCCTTCACAGCCATACACTGTTGTGATCCCCAAAGCTAATCTTTTTCTTCCTTCTGATATCAGTCACACACGCTGCTTCATTGTGATATCTGACTTGTTTCCGCCCCTGCCATCCAGCTAATGTAGTCAACAGCCACTGCAAGTTGAGTGATAAGTATTAAACAGGGTCAGCTAAATTAAAAAACAAATTACCGTCGGCTGGCAGAAAGCATCAGGCCCTCAGCTCAATGTTGATTACATTTTGGCTCCACGGTTCTCCTAAGCTGTAAAAACAAATTTTGGTTTTGTCTTAATGGGGTTTTGCTCCTGAGCCACATCATTTAGAGATCGGGAGACAAATCAAACTACAAAAGCCTGCAGAGAAATGTCCCAAGCGATTCTTCCACGACAACAGCTGCACCATACACCTCTTGAACTCTACGGGTAATGGGGCTATTATCCCTTCTTTCCACTGCTAGTTGTCCTGGAGAGCCAGCTAATGTTTATCTCTCTGGCTTTTTAAGTTCATTTTTAATTTACAATACGTTTACATTACAATGTTTCCATTTGACATGTGGAGAAAATTGGTTTCCAAGGTTGCATAATGGATCAGCGGTCTACCTGCAACAAAGAAAGGACAAAAAAAAAATAGCTTTCTTCCCCCAACCCTCTGTGTTTGTGTCTGAATGAGATCTAATCGCTTCATGACTGATCAATTATTAGGTAGGTATGTGTATGTTTATGTGTTGTGCGACACCTCTTGTGTTCTTACTTATTGCTAGTGGGCCATTGGTTGCCTTCCCCTGCTGTTAAGTCTTCAGTCGAGCTTCCTTTCAGTTTTCCAGCACTCAAGCTGTAGAACATATTTGGACCTGTCGCCCCTTTCCCTGTGTTTCAGAGTACTTGACCGTCTTCTCCCAAATGATTGCCTTCCACGACCCCGAGCTAAGCAACCATCTAAATGAGATTGGCTTCATCCCAGACGTAAGTTACCAAGAGGGCAAGTAGACAGCAGTGGAGGGATGACAAAATTGTCTTCTATTGCAAGTCAAAGATAGCGAGAATATTTTATTTATATAAATATATATATATATATATATATATATATATATATATATATATTCATTATCATTGTCACTTTTTGTTCCACGTCCTCCTCTCCATGACTTGGTGGTGAGGGTCAAGTTCTCCCTGTAGTCCACTGGTGATGATTTATAAGGAGACTAATGTCTGCCAGGCACACTTAATGATTGTCCTCTGCCAGGCTTACCTTATTTCTCTTACTGTGTGCCACCTCTTCTTGCCCTTCCCTTCCTTCTTTACAGTTCTGTTCAGACAGTGACAAGGTTAAAGTGTCTACCGCCTCTCTGGGGCTTTCAGTTAGTCTTCTGATGAATGTGTGTCACCTGTGGACCGGCCTCTGGGACATTACCAGATGCTTTTATCATAGAGGAGTCAGGGATTAAAGCCTCCGCCTCCTTCTTTGCCATTTCTGAAGCCGCAGCTCAGTTTTTTCTCAAGTGCTTCAAGTGAAATGTTTATTGTCTGTCATAATTTGAAGTTTGTAGGGGAAAAAATGTAATTAGGAAATATTCTTTTGACTTGTTGCAAAAAGTTGCTGATGCAATTTCAAAAAGCAAAACAAAGCCTTACCTTGAAGAGATTTCCCATTGTGATTCTCTCGGTGTCTTGCTCATCTGTGTTTCAGACTTAGCACTTCAAAGAAAAGCGTGCCTTTATGATGCTGATTTGACATGTACCGTACCACCAGCATTGACTTGCCTTTCAAAGGAGACTTTGTATGGCTGTTTTCATTGTTAGGGCCAGTATGATTTTTGGCACACACTTTGTTGATGCAGCTTTCATGCTTGATGTCAATCCCAGTAATTAGACTTTTCAGGCCATAAACCCCCCCTTTCCTCTGTCAACTTCAGAGAACACTCTGAACTGTTGTTTTACTGAGAAAATAAATCCATCGGCCCTAAAAGACCAAATGTCGCTGCAGTATGAAATTGATTTGATCTCCCATAAATGCATAACAAAACACGGCTGGCTTAATACAGTTTTTCTTGTGCAACTGCACAGAAACCACAAGTAATCTTTGGAAATGTTGCAGCGTTCCAGGACTCCGGTAATGTCTGAAGCCCAAGGCAGGCAATGAGATTGCATGTGGCCAGCGGTTTGATTCAGGCCCCTCTCAATTTGGCCACATGTGCTCTCGCGGGTCTGCCATTCACACCTACACTAATCCAATCTGGCTGGACTCGCACTCCCGTTATAGAGTGGCTGAAATTGGGGCCGAAACACTCTCTCTCCTTGTCATCTCTCCTGAGCACGGGAGAGGTCTGCTGAGGAGTCACCAGCTCCCACACAATTACCTATCAATTAACTGACAGGGATGATTGACTGGCTGAGATATATGGCGGCGGTGGCCAGCGAGTGGCAGGTGTTATAACAGGTGGTTGATGAGGGGGGTGTGCGTGCAGCCTTTGATTCCGATGTTATGCCTTCCCCCCGGGGAGAGAGAACGAAGGAGGAGAGAAAAAGGGGATGGCGGACGAGATGATTTGTATAATGAGATTCATTGTTAGCTTCCTCCCCGTTGACTAATAACCAAACTCAGCACTTTGCTCTTTACGGCCGTTCCGTTTGCTCAGAAGCCACAGAGATGTGCGCTGCATTTCTGACAGGAAAGTCTCTCGAGTGGGAATCAGTTCACTTATTTCATGTGAGCTCTCTCTGTTGCCACATACTGAATAGAAATGAATGCTGCATTATCTCATAAATATGCTTACTGTATATAATATAAGATGTCTTTGTTTTTGTTTTTCCTCATCACACAGCTTTATGCTATTCCGTGGTTCCTGACGATGTTTACACGTAAGTAGCTTTCCTTTGTGCTCACAGTGTGAATATGATGTGATACTAATGACGATCCAAAACTTTCAGAGGTTATTTAGAGTCTGCTTCAATTAGAGCGTCAATAAAAGAGGCTGTAAAGGTCAGCGGGTCCAGTTCTGTAGGTTTTTGTATTTGTTTCTGTTAGTGACCTTTATCCCAGCTGCTAATTAATTCCAGTCCTGAAGGAGAAAGACTTTAGCACTCAGTCCTTGGAGTTTCACCATCACATCTTTTATTTATCCTTATTTTTGTATTTATCTGAACACATTATAAAATGCAACATAAAGCTGATAAGACACCTGCTCGGGGCAATGTTTCTACTCCTCGTGGGAAGGAGGGGAAAAAAAAGAAAAGCCAAGTAAGCCACAAACATAACACACGTTTTGACAAAAACTCTCTGACTTCAGGTCCTTTTACTGGCTTTTATGGAGCTTTCAACTACATCTGACAGTCTGCTTCAAGTGGATGCAGTTTGCTCAGTTGATGGTCTATAACAGGATACATGACAACTGGTAAATGTTCAGTTGATCGACTCAACTGTCTTTGCAGCTAAAAAGCTTTAGAACCAGGGGTGAAAATAACTGATGACATTAAATCAAGTGCTGTACTTGCGTACAATTTTGAGGTACTTTCATTAATTTACATTTCCTCCTACTTCAATCTTCTAACCAGACGGATTACTAGTTACTGTGTGTGTGTTAATCAAATTAGCTCCGCTACAACCAACTCACCATTTAAACATTTCTTATATGTTGCATTAGTAATAATGATCCAATATAAAAGAATATAAAAACACTGACATGGGCCATTCTTACTTATATAATGTCCAATTTTAAATGCTGGACTTTTATTTTATAGTGTCGTACTTTAACTTACTTACTTTATTCCTTTACTTGATGAGATTTTTCCCCCAAATCCAAAATGCCAGCCAGAAATAGACAGTGGACTGTACTGTTTTCTGTGTGCAGGAACTAAATCTATACACATCTCTGTGACTCTGTAACCAAGCAGAGTGACAGGGCTGAGCTGTGGACTTTACAGGCTTATTATAACGCTCCCTGTGGGCCAGTCTGCACCATTTTATGTGTCTAAGTAGTGACTCACAACACCATTAATGCAGCAAGTTAGAAAAACAACACCCACAATGTGTTTTGGGTCATTGTGTGAAATACAGTATGTATAAGCCATCGATGGGTGTGGGGATTATCAAACGGCTGATTACATTGTCATCTGAATATATGCAGAGAATGTATTCTCACCTTGAGTTCGTGAGAAGATTTTTGAGGCCGCGCTGGGAAAGAAGAATCCAGCATGTCTCGGTCCACTTGCAGACAAAATCAATCCAGTTGCTCGACTCCGGGATGGTAAAAATAAAAAGCTTTTAATAAATATGGATTTAATACATTATAGAAATACATCAACATTTATCGGCAAGCTTCCTTCCTCGGGAACCTTGAGGAGGGCATGATGTATTTTTATCACTTGTTATGCCCATATTTATCAAAGACTTGTGTGCCCTCAATTGGATTTTGTGTAGCGCATGAATCCTCTCCATCTGGAATATAACTTCAAGATTTGCTGTGGATGTAGAGGTCAAAATAAACACTTTTTTTTTTATCAGGCTATGGTGGGGACATGAGGAAATATTACCGCTTCCGGCAATAAGAGTGCCTCGCTACATGGTGGACGTCTATTGATTTTAATTAGCATCGTGTTCATCACGAGTCCTTTCACCTTCTGTGCTGCAGCACTTTGTCAGGTTCTCAGCATGTAGTTCTTCATTTGATGGCAGCAGCATTGTGTTTTTATCTTCCACAGAACACGGTTGAAGGTCTGAAATATGAGCTCACGTTAGCAAAGGGGTCTCAGATCGTTGTTACTACAGAAATAATGTGCAATTAACCTCTGTGTCTTTTCAGTTACAAACCCATCGTAAAATACGACAGCTTGTATAACTTTTTGCCCTCTCTATATCATTTCAGATAGTTGCATTAGAACTTTGCTACTCTGCAGACTCTTCAAGACCAAATTGATTATGATTTACATTAAGTGTAGCCAAATTGATCTTGCTCAGTGATTTGCAATAACGTTTTAGAAGCGTTTCATTCTTCAGTTAAACACACAAACACACACAAATACACAGACCACTCCTAGGGTGGAGAGTGAGATGTGTGACCCGTTTACCCCTTATTCTCCCCCTGAGGCATGTGTGAGTCCAGTATTCAGGAGGTGTGCACCTCTGACTGCTAATGCCCCCAATCCAATATGAGACAAGGTTGGAGGGTCATCTTCAATTCACACACACACACACACACACACACACACACACACACACACACACACACACACACACACAGATACGCTGCTTGTCACTCACATGCACTAGTCTGCTCAGAGGACTACTAATGTGGCGTAGACCCTCCGGTATTTTCTCACCACTCCTGCTCTCTCGGCCTCGCCGCAGTCCCACTCCGCCCACACACACACACACACACACACACACTGCTGCCCAGCATCCACCTTAACAAACTGGATTATAGAAACAGGTGGACAGCACCGGTTCTCATGCATAAATCTCAACGCCGAGTAAACATCACATTTTCCAATACCGAAAGTAATACTACCAAACTAATATCCGCTGTGGGACGCGTTTTCAGGATGTGTTTTTTTAGTTAGCTTGAAATAACTTGTGCGTGTTCCTTGCTCTAAAGCTCCTCAGCCCCCTGATGTTCTCCCTGTCATTTTTCCACAACGACACCCACCTAAAAAGCATTTTTTCCCAGCTGCCTCCCCCTCATTAAATATCCCTCCAGCCAATGCACACCATTACTGAGTGAGCATTCGTTTTCAAGCCATGGAGCCGCGTTAAGTAAATGCACTATATGCAAATCACACTCATTATGTACAAACTTAGTCCCCGTTTCTCACCGCGTCTGTGATTCATGCTATTATATCCTATTGTGCATCCCCCGAAGGGATTCCTTTTTCTTTTTCTTTAGCAGCTTGTAATCAGTCATTTTGTAAAGTGTCCGCTTTGTTGTCCTTGTTTCTGTACACGTCATACAGATGTGTTTCCACTGCACAAGATCTTCCACCTGTGGGACACGCTGCTGCTGGGCAACTCCTCGTTTCCCTTCTGTATCGGCGTGGCCATATTGCAGCAGCTCAGGGACCGCCTCTTGGCCAACGGCTTCAATGAGTGCATCCTCCTCTTCTCTGACCTACCAGGTGAGAATATGAACCGGATTTACATCCTTGTGAATACTATGTCTCCCTTTTATTTAAAAAAATTCTTGTCAGGCCAAACTACACTTGATACTAAACAGTAGCCTGACAGCATCTTTTATTATTTACTCTCTGCATGAGTCAAGCCGTCGCACCTCTGCAGTGGAAAAATCACACAAATGCTTTCTTCCTGCCTTCCTCTAAACCTCGCTCAGAGGTTGTCCATCTGTGCGAGCAACTGGCATTTGCAGGAGGCTGTTTGTTCCCCCCCCGACTCCTCAGAGTACTAATGTGTGCTGATGTGTCTCGAGTTAATGATATCCACAAAGCAGGCACCGCTGCTCTCCTGCAAACACACTCCCCTCCTTGATGTGCTCCAGGCGTGCCGCGCTGTGCTCTGCATCTGTTGAACAGTCAACCGCTGCACCCTGGGAATTGTCTGCCACGGAATTCACTACCTCTACAGTATGGTTCTCCAGCATCACTTGTAATCTTCAGCCTGAGCTTTAAATCCATCCTTAGTCGACGGCTATGCCACTGAAGTAAATAGCTGCTCTGAGGTCTTTCGGTTCTATCCGGCATGAACAAGACTAAGTGGCACCTTTTCTTTTTCTTTTTTTTTGCTCTGGACCACAAATGCAGGATTACTCACACAAATAAAACTTAAAAGACAAATAAATAAGGCTAAGGGTTAGCATGGGGACGTGAGGCCAGCAGGCTGCCTGAAGCAACTATCTGCTATGCCAATACAAAACGTTTTTTGAGAGAGATTTGTGTTAGATATCGCGCTTAACACAGGGAGATGGTGTGGTGGTGAATGGCAACAGGAAAAGAGTAGACCATGGGTACAATCCAGCATGAGGAACACCAAATGAGGTTAACCTGCATATGTTTTATGGTTATTATTTCCCCCACAATCATATAGATCAGGGGTATTGAATCATTAAAAGTTGTATCTGATGGATATATATCGGGGGTGTCCATTCTTATCCAAGAAGGGCCGCTGTGGGTGCAGGTTTTTGTTTTAGCCCAGCACTCAGACACCTGATTCAATCAAGACCTTGATGAGTTGGATTAGATGAGGTCAACCCTTCTTGGATAAGATTGGACACCCCTGATATAGATCCATCAGATACAACTCATAATGATTCAGTTTTTGACTGCTTCAGGAGGAATTTGGTGGAGTCAAAATAGTTTGGAATGCATCTTATTAGCTTTGCTCTGCTGGTTACAAGTATTTTTTAACAGACTGTGCTTAATGTAGTAAAGGCTGACACCGACACACTGCCCTGAAGACAGTGGTGTTTTTCTGTCCCCCGTCTATGCCACGCGTAGCGAACACACACTGTGAAGACAGTGTCTGGGTACACGCCCCCTCTCCGCTGCTGCTTTCCCGTAGCACAAAGAGATGACTTCAGCAAAGTGTTGTGGACATAAAATCACAGAGAGGCATTCATTATGTCTATCTTCAGAATGAACCTCTCACCTGGGGGGGTAGCTCAAGCTATTTCTTTTAAAAATCTATCTCCAAATGCTGCTCAGCACTATTTTTTTTTTTTTTTTTTTTTTACTAGCTGTAAGGCAGAATGACACCGGAGTTTTAAAACCAACAGAGACGGGGACAATTTGTCCTGGAGGCATGCTGGAGCACTGTGTAAACTAAGGCCAGCAGCCTCCCCTTCTGCCCAAATTCAGCGCTGCCATACTTCACTGTGTTTTACTGTCCAACAGATTCATGTGATTGAGTTGGACAGGGAACGGAGAGCCAGTTCTCCTTATAAAGGTAAAATATGTTGGCCTAGAGCTGCAGTCAGCTTCTTTGGCAACATTTGCTGAGAGTGGCTTCCACTGCCAGCTTGTTTCTGTATATCACTGCCAGCCTTATTATCGCAGCTCGTGTGTACCTGGATAGTCACTGTGTAATATCTGGCGCTCCCTTTAAACTATATTAGGAATGAATCCTAGGCTGTTAGAGACTGTTTGCTTAAGTTTCCAGCCACGTTCTTGTCCACAAGATGGTTTTCTACAACTTGTTACAGACCGCTAAATCCACTCAATTACCAAACAGTTCAGCACAATGCTTATCACCTCTCTAAACCACTGTCGAGCTCTCACTACTGCAGGCTTGTTCTTCAGCAAAATGACTAGAGATGGCAATGTTAGTGTCTGTTATTTCCAACCCTTTGATTAGTTAAAAGCTAAATACTACTAAGTATCCATAGACTTGTAGTGCATGTCTTCAATGAGGCCATGCATATACAGGTTTCTAGTAGACCCTGTCAGCCTCTGTTGGAAGTGAGGTTTCAGAGAGGTGTGCACGCGCTCTGCCTTACACACACACACACACACACACACACACACACACACACACACACACGCACGCACGCACACTGTGAGTTATGGTAGATATCCCCCTGAATTGCGGCCTGCACCTGCTCCCTCCTGTCATCAGGCGTGCAGAATTGATGTCCTCATACAAGTGAGGCTTACATTCATCTGTTTTTCAGAGCAGACTCCACATGTGGTGGAACTACAAACAACGGCGGGTCTGATCCAGAAACACAAAAAGGCTGGTGCTTGCCAGGCTTTATAAAAAGATAAAGAATCTAGTCTAGTTCATGCAGCTCACAGGGAGAGAGAGAAATCAATAAGGATATAGCTGATTTAAAATGTAAAATTACAGATTTAATAGAGAAAAAACATATTTACACACTATTTGATGTATTAACTGTTGCGATATCAGACTTTCTGAGGCAGCATGCTATGACTATGTAAACACTGATACACGTCATTGACATCCGCCATGATGAAAGCTATTATGACTTAATCTAAGTTTCAGAGAAGTGGATGAACTTTACAAGATGCGTAAGTAGGCTTGACATTTAGTTGTGAAATAAAAACAAGTCTGCTCCCTTTCTGTTACCGTAGGCAACTGCTGGAATAAAAGTTAACGGTCAAGATAACGTTACGGGACAGTGACTCTTAAATGATTCAGACGTACTCCTCGCTCTCTCCCTTCTTCTCGGCAGTAAATGGGCCCAGTGACAATAATTCTCAGTGACAAGCCTATTACACATAACATTGTGAAGTCTATAGTTGTCAATATTCCACCGAAGAGAAGAGGTCTAGATTTACGGCAAGCCTGTGAGGTTGTGTTCCCTTCCCCGGTTCTCCAAAACTGTCAATATATATGCGGTTACTCGTTGTTCACACAGCTTTTCTCTTCATGAATATGTTTTTTTAAATCAATTAAGGCCTTCCAGACTCTAACCAAAGATATTGCTTAATTGTTTTCCATGAAAGTTTTGCGAATGACATCACTCTCTCCGAATATCAGAATCTGAATTCCACCTGCGCTGCCACATTCTGCCTCGGAGGCAGCAATGCATCTCAGCTGCCACTTGTTGGCAATTAATCTCATTTTGTGATTCCCATTTGCTTAGACTTGTAGCCTGGAGTAATCAATAACTTTCTCTTGTTTGGAGACTTCATTGATTCACAATGGACCAGAAAGGCAGCTCCAGCTGACAGGAACTGTGTGTTTACTGATGATGCAGCGGCATTTGCCTTCACGGGACATTAGCATCTGTCTCAATCAGCTGGAGCCGGGCGCAGAACCGGTTATAGACGTTTAGTTCGGAGAAAAGCAGCCACGAGCTGCTGGAAGTGCTCGAAGCAGCGTTGCACACGGGGACACCTTGAAAACACCAGCAGGAGCAGAGGTAGAACACCCATTTCAGGTTTAGGGTTTTTTGGCATGACATATTTACATTCACAATATGGGGATTTGAAGCAGTCTTGTTCAGGAGGGACAGGTTTTCCATAGCGTCCCGACAATATTTACCTACAGCTGAGATGTATCAATCACCTCGGATTCACTCCAGCAGTTGTGCACATAGTGTAACTGTGTCTACAAATCAGAGTCACTTCCCTGCTAGCAAATAGGAGACGTTCTCATTTGGTAATGACTGATACGTGCAAAGCGTTTTATGACATTTAATCACTTACTAGTGTCGCTTTTTTTAATGCAGTCGACACAATCGGAAGACCGAATGAACTAACATGATTTACGATTTCAGACAGGACGAGAAAAATAACTCGGATTGATTTTTTTAACTACCAAAACAAGGTGATTTCAGTCTAATATTGCATCTCACATTTTATCCGATGTGTCGATTTTTTTTATTTACAGTACAGATTTAAGGCTGCGGCATAGAGGGATGAAAGTATGTGTGATGTGATTGATTAGATCCTGATAGACATCAGTATATTTCACAGTGTGTGTGTGTGTGTGTGTGTGTGTGTGTGTGTGTGAATGGGTGAATGTTGACATATAGTGTAAAGCGCTTTGAGTGGTGGGAAGACAAGAAAAGAACTATATAAATGTCCGTTTATCATTAAGTAAACACGATCCTTTGATTTGTGATGCCTGCCACTTCCCATTTTCTTAATTTTCAGTTCAGTCTCAGTTAACGTTACTTGAACTTAAACTGAGAGATGGATGGATGGATGGATGGATGGATGGATGGACACTCCCCTGGACAACAGATAATCAATTCCCCCACTCCCAACCTATACGATCAATGTCATCATGGTTTACAATTAAAGGGCCAGCAGTGTTCTCTAAAATCTTTCATCCTTCATCTCCATTATTGTCAGGTCTATCTTCCTTTGCCCCCACCCCCACCATGCTGTCCTACCATTTGTATCAAATAAAGTCACAGCCTTCTAGATAATTACTGAAATGTAATTTTGCGAACAGACGTGTGAAACTGGCTGCATCGGGATGCCCAGCTGAGCCCAGGGCTTGTTAAAACCGCTATCAATCTCCTCTTCCTCATTCCTGCCTCTTCTAGCCGGGGGAGTGATTGCATGCACCACTTGTTGCCCTAGGGATGTGAAAATGTTTTTTCCCCTGAACTGCCTGTGAGCTTGTCGGTGAGGAATCTCAGACCACCAGTGTGTGTTTTTCACTGGAATGAACCTTGTATCTCTGTGAGGTCCGAGCCCACGAGAGCAGACGAACCCTGACCTCGCCGCCGCTCTGGGACCTAGAGCAGGGGGGGGGATTACAACTTTTATATCATTTTCGCTTGAGTCCGGGGGCCAGGTGCAGGTCGCACCAAGGAGCACTCATTAGGCAGACTCGCGTATTTACCCACGAAAAGGGGGAGTGGAATAGAGGCTGTCGGTGCGTAAGAGTGTGAAGGAAAGAATTCCTAATTTACCCAAATCCCCGGCTTATCCAGTGAGTCCCTGTTCCCATAATCCTCTCCATTCTCAACACGAGAAGCTGGAGAAGGATGGATACCGCTGGAGAGGAATTGAGGGGGGGAAGAGGAATACAAATTTGCTTTTGCACTACAAACTAATTTTGTGACAACAAGCTCAAATGAGGGACAACAGCTAAATGATGACCAGTTATTATCTCAAAGAGCCACTGGCACTGCTGGATGACTACTTAAGATTATTAATGATAGCAAAATGCCAAGGTCAAACTGCTCCCTTCTGCAACTAAAAACCTCCCACACCCCATTTACATAATCTTTTATGCTTCATGTCTGATTCGAGGGAGGGAGGGAAATACATTTGTATTCATTCCTTTTATTGAAGCAGTAAAATAATTTGTTATAGTCAAATGTTGTCGATGGTAACTGCAAATTCAGAGATAAGCAGAATACTCTCTGTTCTTTATTTAGGTTTTAAGGCTTGGCAACCATTCAAAGGGCTTGTCATTCAATTCGGTACAGATGTTCAACTCGGGACGACGTGTAATTGCTCTGGTGATCGTCCTCGTTTTCATCTGGTGCCATCATATCAGGTCAAAATGTTTATCCGTCCAATAATGTGGTTTATTAGGACTCATAATTGCTGCAGCTGCACTCCAATTAGCAGATGTTAGCATGCTATAACACTGAACTAAGGTGGTGAATAATCAAACATTATACCCGCTAAACATCGCAATAGCATTGTTGTTGTTGCAAGCATGTTAGGCTAATGTTAGCATTCGGCTCAAAGCATTACTCTGCCTTAGTGCAGCCTCACTTTGCCGCCAGCATGACTGTAGAGTCTCAGGCTTGTTGTTTCACCCGAGGGGGCTAATCCCCCCGTCCTTTAATTACTAAGCTGTGTGGTGTGTAAAGATCCATGATGGCTGCTTCGCTGGGTAAACATGAAAAACCATATGTTGTTTTTCAGTCATTTCATTAACTGGGTGTAAGCCAATAAAAGCAATTCATGCAAAAGGTGATATCATAGCTGCTCTGTTGTTTTCATGACTTTCCTCAAAGGTTAGGATTGACAACAACACTGGCAGCTCCCATTTTCATGTTTCTCTCCTGTTTTTTCCTGACAGAAATTGACATTGAGCGCTGTGTTCGTGAATCCATCAACCTCTTCTGCTGGACTCCGAAGAGTGCGACGTACCGGCAGCACGCTCAGCCACCGAAGGCTGCGGGGGACAACGGCTTCGGGAAAGCAGCGACCTACTACTCCTCCGACTACCAGGAAATGTCCAAGACAGACCTGGTGAGGTTCACTCATCACACACCTCAACAAAACAATATGTCTGTGATTTTGTTTTTATGCTGTTTATTCAGGACAATAGAAGGCTTTTGCTTCTGTCGTCTGTTATTTATCTGGTTCAACACACTCAGGCGGTTCAAATCCTCAACGTCATTGTGGATTAATTTTACGTAATGCAATAATAACAATGGGGGGAAACATCTCAGGGTGATAATGAGGATAAAATTAGGCTCATAATACAAGGATGTCTTGGGTGATATTCTCTCATTAACACAGTCAGTATGAAAGCTTTCCACCTCTCACTCTGAGCTGATGCAACCACAGCGTAATATGCAATATTAAGGTGGGGTTTTATTAAGATGAAGGGAAATATCAGGGTCATATATGTTTGTTAATATTGGGGTAATGTTATTTTAACATTAAAAATACATAGTTATCAATAATTACCACAGAATAATACAATTCTAATTGTAAGCAATGATCCTGCAACTAATTAGTCTATGTTGTCTTTTAATTCCTATTAAAAAATAAATGTATTGTGTGTTTACATAGTTGGAGGGATGAAAAAGGCTGCAGGATCTTTTTGACATTTTTGACAGTCATACAAGCGTGATGGGTGATTTATTTAAGGTTAATCACATTTCATCACAGGCTCATTTTAAGTTGTAGGTGTAAGTGAGATAGATTTCTTTTGTCAGGCATTTTTCAGCATTCTTTAGTCCATTGCCGTCCATTTTTCTGCTCTGAGGCCATATATCCTCCTTTAACCCTCTGATTCACTTCACATGACACATCACCGACCTCGGGAGGAGGCCATGTTACAATATCAATTTCTGTTGCCTAATGCTTTCTCTTTACAAACACAAACTGTCAAAAAATATCTCAACATAAATTAAGTAAAACGTTATTTCCATAACAATTTTTGTTTTTACAAATTGCTTTGCAATAAGCACAATTTGATTAACTTGGCTGATGCTTTATACAAAGCAAAGTTCATTATAAACGTCTGTAGCAGCAAGTGCGAAATGTCCCAAACTATTTTTAAACCCCTCCTTCAGTCCAGATGGACGTGCCGATAAAATAAAGAAGTAGTGAAAAAAGAATTTAAGCAAACCAGCATAAAGGGTGTTTTTGCTTAGTTCAGAGGAGCGTTTACTGATGTGCTGATGTCTTTCACACAAGTCTTTTGTCTTTGTTTAGTTTTTTGTGGAGCAGCGCTGTTTGCCTTTCACACCTGAATGCGTCGTGTTCAGAAAGCTCACAAACACTCTTGTCAGCCGCTATCTGCTGTGTGCCCAAGTGATTGCTGTAATCTTTCTCATTCAGCGTTGGCTGAATGAGGAATGGGTGGGTGGTGGCATTGATCCATGGCCGCATCTATCTGCACCCCCACCTCCTCCTCGGAAAACATTCGGGCGGGAGTGCACTTTGTTGAAATGTCATGCTCATCACTGGACTGACCACGGACCACACACACACACACACACACACACACACACAGCACTCGTGGCTGTAATTGTACAGTAGGACTGCAGAGAATGTATCCAGAAAATAGGAATTTGAATGTTTATCTCAAAATGATTATCATTATCATTATTACAATGAGGAATCCTGCCTCTTTGAGTTGTTTAAGGCAGCCTGCTGAGGTTTGTATAGTGTGAAATGCTGCATGAGTAAAAGTGAAGACTGGTAACAGGAAATGAAGGTTTATGGGACGACAACAGGCAGTGTCTGTCCTGTTTCATTGCCTCTGTAAGATCAATCAGAAGATAACGCCCCACATAAACATCTTAATCAGGATAAACTGGCTTGGCTTAAGGCTTTCACTATCTTTTCTGCGGATTAAAATGTGCCACACACACACACATACACACACACACACACACACACCGAGGGCAGACGTACTAAACTTTAGCTATGCTTTAGTAAAAGAGTATGTATTTTTAACAAGACCAAAGCTCAGGTTATGTCCTTCAACACTTACATTGAAATTGCTAGAAGAAGGCATCTCCATATATGAGACCCAGTACAGGCAAGAGGAATGATTAAACCTGTCTCACCGTTCATATGGACGCCTGACTGTTTTAAGATGGGTTCATATTTTATCAAGGCTGGGCTAAAATGTAATGGAAACTACAGTCCTATGCAGCCAATCAGATCTTTTTCTGTGGTTCTCAAAGATGTCTTGAGTCCAACATATTGTAAAAGTGTTGTGGCTTGTACTGTGCAGATATATATCCTGAATGTTTGTGCTCTCTGGTAAGAGAACAGGAGGCTCTGTCAGCAGATTCTCAGCCCTCGTAATAAACATCCATCTCACTGGACAGCTGCTGTTCACTCAGCTCCAACTGACTGAGTGAATTGGAAAAAAACAGGTTCTCCTTCTCCAATAATAAGATATTCCAAACATAGCAAAACAACACTCCCACCATTAATTAAATGAATGCTCCGACTCATCAATATTTGACATGAATTTAGTTTGTTTCCAGTTATTCAGTCAAATTAGGCGGACTCCCTCTTTCTCAAATTGCTTATTGATATTGGCGTTCGCAGGCGAGTGACGCTCCTCTGTGGCGGCCAAAGTAGAGCAGCGTTTGCTCAATGATAGCAGCTGGCAGAGCTCATATTTCAACGATTGAGCAAATGGATGTTTATAAACAGGAATGTTTCCTGGTTTCAATTTTTCAGAACTTCTCCGCCACATGAAAACTGTGAGTGAATGGAACATTCCCGATTAGATATAGCGTCATTTATACAAGATGTTTTTTATGAAGGGGTGAAAACGACCTATTAAGTCTTTTCTTAATAACACACACTCACTATCTCTGCAATAAATTAGCCTTTTGGAGCTTATTATTCAAAGAGAAGAGGTGTCGAGAAATCACTCTCAATAACTCAGAATTTTCAAGATTAAAGTCATATATTTATGAGAAAAAACTCTTCTGTATCCAGCACCACACCCGCCTCCACAATGCAAATTCATTTTGAGGACCACCAAGGAAATTAGCCTTAGGGCTTTATTGTGTTTTTATCCTCAGTGTTGACGGTGTGTGAAGTGCGTACTTGCTCTTTGCTGTGCAATCACCAAATAAAATCAATCAATCTATATTAACAATAAGGAAATACTCAACAATTGTATCTCTGAATCACCACATTAACATAAGCATCCGGACTTTGAAGGGACATTGCCGTGAATTTGGCCAATTCAGGAGAAAACAACATCCCGATTTCGATGAGGTGATAATTAGTCAACTTTTTTAATTATAAGTAAACACTATAACGTATTCCAGTGATGAATCTTCCAATTAAAGCTAATGCTGCCTTTCTTAATTCAGTACTGCACATTTTCCTTTTATTAAAGTGTGTTGTGAATAACCAACTAAAATTCTGAAAAACTTTAGTCTTACCTCCCAGTGTATCAGTCACCAAACAAAAGTGCAAAGCACGCTTATGCAACATTAAAGCAGCTGTAACTCTGTTGTCAAAGTGCACGTCTGGACTCAGATTTTGTCTTTTGTCAGCGGAAAGAGAGATGAATTTTCATTAGAGGAGGCTTCCTTTTCTCCACAGAAATCATTCATGTTCGAGCAATATGAGTAACTGCTGTGTGGCCAGAATTAAAACAGGAACTCGTGTGCGTTTTTATGTGCATGTGAAGCCGCTTTGAGGGATATTTGTTGTCAGCAATTTTTGTCAGATCATGGCCTCAATTACACTCTTCTCTTTGTCTGACTGCAGACTTGGCAGATAGAATTAGTTTTTTTTTTGCTTTCGAAGTGATGCTGAAACACCACAGACACAGTGTTGTTGGGTTTGTAAAAGCTACAATCACGCAATATGAAGGCACTTTAAATGACTCATTGACCTTTTCATCAAGCATCACCCGAGCTGTACAACACCGTGGTTTACAGTTCAATATGTAGAGTAATTGGGTTTCTTTTGGCAACTGTGGGCCATGAGCGCACACACACACACACACTGCTGCAGAGGATTTGTGTCTGCTTATCAGCCCCGTCACTGTTAGACCAGTGAAATGTAAAAAAGTGTCATTAAGCCATTTTCAGCTGGCACACGCTTCTCGTCATGACATTCAAGTCACTACAGAGTGCTTTGTCAGCCACAGGCAATGACAGGTTTGCATGTTTCTGTCGGTTTCATTCTTACGGTATTCATGTGGAGCAAGAGAGAGATTTACTTATTTATTATTTTTTTAATAGATCTACAGGTGTCGCAACTCGACTCGAACCTGAATCCTTGAACTGCCGCTCCTTCATCATGAATCAGCCAGTTGTAGCAATCTGCTCCCATCCAAATAACCCCTGGGTGTTTTTATAATGATCATATCATGTCATGACATTTTCTGAAGAAACTCAGCAATATTCAAAAATGTGGGCTGTACACCCACCCATCTGGCAGTTATTTTTCATTACGTGTACAAAGAAGATTAGCATAGTGTTGTTGTAACAAATGTGTAATTGGTGTATACCTGCTTGAAAGGCAGTAATTAATCTCTAAAGCATTCCTTAAAGCCCATCCCCACTGTTTCTGTTTCTTGTTTATGGAGACAAATGTAGAAACAACTCCCAAGGACGATAAACTGGAGAAAGCACTTATTTATCAGCAGGTTTCCCATTCTACTCGTGTCCTCTTTTATTCCCCCTCCATTTGCTGTAGTAACTCCCCGCATGAGACAAGAAGCAAATTGTATTTCATGTTAACCAGTATACATCTACAGTACACACACTACTGATTAATGCACACACGTGAAAAACAGCCACATGCTTGCTGTAAAAAAAAACCCTGCCGGCTTAGACACAAACACTGTTTTTTACAAAGAAGCGTGCGGGGCTGTCACTTACTTTGTTTTGCCACAAACAGCAAATATGTCACTTTCCAAGCAGAAAAGAAAGGTGGACTGGGAACACAGACTGTTTCAAGAAAGATGGACATTGCAGTATTTTTTGTGGAGTTCAGTGGAAATGCTAGGTGCCTGATATGTAGGAATACAAAGGAATACAATATGAAACGTCATTACTCCTCTAGGATAGCAGTATGAGAAGTAGAAGGGAGAGGAGAATGTTGACATGGCCCTCCTATGAGATGAAAATAAAATCAGTGGCCCTAAGTCCATTTGAGATTGAGACCCCAGCTGTACAGGTTACACTTGAAATTAATGCACTGCACCTCCACGTAGTACAGGTTTTGTGCCATCAGGCTTCGGTGGTTTTGAAGGGAACTCTGTTGAGCCTGGTTCCCAGTTGATCCAAGATTCCTCATCTCAGCAGAAAATGTAAAACTATGCTGAAGAGCAAAGTTAAAGGTGGTAATGTAGATACCGTATGTGTAACGTATCTCAATGTGGGCAATACGGTATTACACAACACAAAAGCAGGTGCAGAGTGTCGATGCTGGGCTGTTGGGAAGTATCGATCTGTTTGTTCTGCTGCTGGAGGGGGCATTGACATGCAGGAAATTACCAATTCAAGCTTGCATGTGTTCCCAGTGACGGGATGTTAATTACACTTACGCAACGTCGACCAAATAAAATGCATTCAGCTTCCATATCGTTATCGTGTATCGCATCTTTTTAGTTACTTAATCGATGCTTTTACGGAGATTAATTACTTGAAATTACATTTAAACCTACATACATTGTTTTCTTTCATCCTTCGTTACAAATAGAGCTTACACTACAACCCAGTGCACTCGTGATTTTTCAACAAATTCTTGCTCTCAGTTTGCTAAAATTTGCGAAAAATGTGCATCTGACCTCAAAGAGTTCATATCATTCACACAGCAACAACAACACAAATCCTTCCTTGTTCTGTGTCTTCAACATCATTTGAAATGTTTTTACTGTAGTAAGTAGTTGATTTTTATAGTTGTTCTGGATGAATGTGTTGGTGTTTATATGTTGATGTGTGCTTGTAGATTTGTCTGTATACTTGTTGAGTATGTGTGATAGAGGCTATGTTATGTAGTTGCTCCATATAAATGAATGGTTTTAGTGTCTGCTGACAGTTCTGTGTTCCAAGGATGCAATCAAGGATGAATCAGGCATAAATCACGCCTTTCATCACGTCGTTGTTTAGTTAAAAATGTAAAGGAAACCCTGCCAAAAACCCAGGGCACACCCCTCTCTACTGTAGCCCTTGTGTTGATTTGAACGTTGCATAAAATACCAAAACTGGCTTTGGTTTAATCACTATAATCAATCGTTCTATGGTTGATAGGGATATGTCAGCTTGTCAGACAGGTTTTGCTGAGCAGTAAAAAGGTGAGTTCAGGTGTTTGGTCACACCCTGGTTTGCTCTCAAGAGGAATTCACTAGAATCCCACTTTTATTTCGTTTGGGCCTCGTATTAGAGCGAACGGTGTTGTTTTGATTGAAAGTTACTTCTTCTTTGTAACAAACCAAATTGTTGGCCGTGGAGGTAAGAAATTATGAATAGTAGATCCTAGCTTTGCTTGTGCTCTATTGTGTTGCCCAGAATAGCTGTCATCAAGCTCTCCGTTGTAACTCACAAGAGCAGAATAGAGTCATTTGTTGAAAACAATGCACCTTTCTGCAAATGTCCTTTCTTTTCCCATTCCAACTCTGTTGATGCAGCGAAGTGCAGTTGCATGCATTAAACATATCCATACAAATCATTACTATGGAGAATTGAGACCGAGATATAGTCACAAGTGAAATCTGATACCTATAGGAAATAAACAGGCTATGATTATTTATGAGTTGCAGAAAACAAAAACCCAATAGTACCGGGATGTAAAGTTTTTATCTCAGGTGAAATAAATAAATACATACATATTTGGAACCATTTTTGGACGTATTGTTCAGCTAGCCAATGGAGTAAGCTGCTCCCAAACATTTTATTTCATGGATGGCAGGGTTTTGGCTACCTGACATGCAGTCAGCCCGTCAACGCGGTGTGCTGAAACTCCTAGATAATGCTTTATTATTCCTCCCCTTGCATATCAATGAATATGTGTCAGGTTGCTTAATGACCACTTTATTATGACTAGACATTTGTTAGTTTGTTTTATTGCGGGGGGTCAGGGCGTCTGGGAATCATAGAGTATTACACTTTCTCAGCATTGCAGAGACCAAGGTTCAGTCCCCGACAGCCATGCCTCTGGCTCGGCGCTTTAATGAACCCATTTGGCAGCGCATGTGGAAACGGGACCATGTTCCGGTCACTGCTGCTGGGCATCTGTGCTGCTCTCTGAGCTGTAATACTGTTTTCATGGGAATACGTGAGGCAATTCTAAACCCCAGTTAGTGTGACAAACTATTTCAAGAGGATGGTGTCAAATATTGAATTAATACAGAGGACATTCACTTTACGTAGAAGGCATTCAGGCCTAATCGCTGTTTTCCTGGTTTTAAAGAAGCGACAGTATCCAAACTGACACTATTCTTCCTGTCTCACTTGTGTCACTTTCCAATGATTACTCATCCAAATTCCACCATTCATATTGTATTCAGAAATTCTCCGAAAGCCTTCACTACATTTTTCTCCCCTCGTCTTCACCTGATCTCCTGTGATTTTTCTTTCCTTGTAGTCTCGGGAGCCGCTGGCGCTGTGTGACCTGAAAGCAGAAGTATCCCCGAGGATCTCGGCTGAGGACTTAATCGACCTCTGTGAGCTGTCATTGGCCGGGCCCGCCAAAAGGACCAAAGCCGGAAAGCCCAAAATCATTGCTGTCGACATCCGCAATGTCGAGGAGTATCCTTACTCTTTCTGAAATGTACCTGCCAGTCCCTTATCCCTGTAATGGTGGCGTTTTAAACATTCAAAGTCATAAAAGGCTGGAAACACAAACCTTTATGTCGAATTGTGTTGAAGTTACTTTAGGGGGGATATGCGACTCAGCTGAGTGCTGTTTTTATAGTGACGTCTGATGCCACTGCTTTAAGGGCCATGTTATACTAGTAAAGATGTGTTGTCCGACCATGTCAGAAATCAAGTGTTTATATATTTTTCCCAAACGGCTACACTGGAAGGCTGAGTGAAAGGCTGTCTGTCAGGTGGGGCAGGAAGGAATGGGCGATGCAATAACCTCCCATACTGCTGAAAGACATTCATAGCGTTGCACTCCTAACAGAAAAGTGACAGAAAAAATTGTGTAAGGAATCAAAAAATAGAGAACTAGAAATATAAGTTCATTTCAAGCCTTTTGGCCAATCCGACAAGCTCTTCTGAAGAAGTACATTTTCAAAAATGTATTAGCAGACAGGACAGGACATAGCATTGGTTGGGTTTATAAGCTGTTTGAGCTACTTGAAGCATCGTTGGACCATATCTTTACTTCTTTACACACCTTTTGAAAGAGCCATAAAAAGTATTTCCTCTCGTCCAGTCCAGTAGGTCTAATATCTGTAAACAGATTCTGTATTCATATGCAGCGTCCGTCTGTAGACAAGATTTTGGCATTGGAAGCATTTTGGTTTTCACAGCTGAATCAAGCTGGTTCTTTTGAGGTCAGAGTGTGACTATCAAGCCAACTATGATTTTTGTTGTGTGTGTGAATAAAGTGGGTGCATCATGAGTGTCATAATGAGTGCACGTCCTTGACTGTTTGTTTGCAGCTTGTTTTGGTCATGACGGCACCTGTTTGGCACATGTGGCAATGTGAAATGTTCTCTTTTAATTTCTGATGAAAGTGAACATTTCACTTGAGGGTATTTTGGCACAAAGGCACACAGAAACTAATATGTGCACGGACACATGTTCATGCAAGAAGCCTTTCTCATCACTGTTACCTTGCTTATCTCTCGACCCGGTGCCAGCACTCTGGCACTGCAGACAGAGAGTGGGAATTGAACCAGAAATGCTAAGAAAGTTTGTGCCAGTGCCATTCCCATCTAAGGAAAGCAGGAGCACATTCAGGTTGGATGATCTACTTGAGTGTGACAGATTCTGCAACACTGAGTCAAACCAAGACTGCCCCCACCGCGTCCTGCAGTCTGAACGATGGGAGCATCAGAGCAGTGGAGATTAACTTGTGAACCTGAGGAGTATGCATTCTTCTGGCCTTTCTGCTACGCCGAAGTTTCTTTTATCACATTGATATATTTTTGAGGGTTTTTGTGTGTGTGTCTCTCCAGGAGTGGTAATTTAGATTTAGTTTTCAGACAGACTCTAATAAACAATTAAAAAAAACACACCAGATGAGCTTCAATGTTAGAAAAGCAGAAGAAAAGGCTGGTTTCCATTCACTCACATCAGTGTTGGTCTCCCAAACAAACACATTCCATGTAAATCCCTTAGAATAACAATGAAAATGTTACTGCTTGCCACATACATTAGCATCTTTAGCCCCCTTTTTTTCGTGCCGCTACACAAACTTACAATGTTACATAAAGAAATTAATTTTGCCAGATGGGAAGATTAAATGTATTACTAGGAGTTTAGTGGCCCAGAAATCCCTGTCGGGACAAAATGCGGAGGAATCGAAGGGTTGAGCCTCACCATTCAGATCAGTGGAATGGTAAAAGGCTAAGGGGAATAATATATCAGGGATAAGTGGATAAGCAAGGGTTTTCCTCTGGCCAAATTCCTACACAAGCATCCTGATAGACAGAGGCTCCTCGGGCTAACTCTCATGGACAAAAAGGATTTGACCACTTTCACAGGATTTGGCAACCCTCGTTCACCTTTACTGTGATCTGGGGCAAAGCTCTGTCGTGGGTTCCTGCGGTCACAGAAAGTGGATTAAATTCTGTGGGGTTAATCGGAACACTCCATTTGGCTGTCTAGGTACCTGCCGGTTATTCTCTGCTGCCATGTGCCTCTTGTAATTCAAAGGCTAAATGCACCACAATGGGATCTGTCAGCTTGTGGATTTTGCATTGCATTATGTAACATACCGACTCTGTGTTTTCTTTCAGCAGTGGGTATAATGTGGTTAGCCATATGACTGAGAAAGGAGCACCACTTGTCTTAAGATGAGCAATTATGTGAATAGCTGTGCTCTCAGAAATTGGAGAAGTCCTTTTCTGAAGAGTTATTGTTCCATTACATATCACTTGAGGGTTGTTCACTGTCTCTGTGCTGATACTCACTCGGTTTTCCAGCACATCCCTCGCTAAGACACACAATTTCTCTTTTCTTTCCCTTTTCCCTTTCCTCTCCTCCTGCTGACTCTCTCATTCCATCTCTTATACTGTTCTTCCTGCTCCTCCCTTCACTTAACACCATGTTGTCCCTGCTATCTTGAAGCTTGTGTTGCCTACATTTTGTGCTGGATGTCCACCTTATTTTAGAACTGGCTTGAATTGTTTTATACTGTTGATAAAACAAAGTTCTCCTTTGACCCAGGCAGGTGCCTTACCTGTTCAAAGTTGTGACCCTTAACCTTTCTGCCTCCAGCTTTGGCAGAGGCCATATTTCTGGCAGCATCAACGTTCCCTTAAGCACAGCTTTTGGGCCTGACAGCGAGCTGGTGCAGTGTCCTGCAGCAGGAATCCTGCAGAACTACAGAGGACGTGTTATTGTGATCATTAGCCACGCCATGAAAAGCGCTGCTATGGTGAGAAAGCAGTTGCACCCATATACACATTTTTTTTTTAAATATAGGCAGACATGTCGTACCATTATTGTTTGAAAGTGCATTAGAAATATTGAGAGAACAGCAGTTAATGCAGGTGTAGTGCAGATAATCGAGGGTAATCTTCTCATCCTGGTGTTTGTTAAAGGGCTCTGTGCTTCTAAATCCCCAGATTCACTCGGTTTATTGTTGTAGCAGAAAAGGGAAAAACTGAGCACACTTTAATGTATCTTTATTTATCCCACGTAAAAACCAATGCAATATTCAACGTTATTGCATATTTTCATAATATCGTGCAGCCTAGTCCCAAGTCTTGTTAACATAAGAGATTTTGCTCACTAATCCCCCATATCCAGACGTCTGTCTTGTCAAATCCATAGCAGTTTGAAACCCTGGAAATCCTCATGTAGACATACATATTTGAGTAGTTGAAAATGACTGCTGTGCTGGAGCTTAGAGTTTCACCTTAGGGGGGTTGGCGGATGCCTTAACTACTTCATAAATGTACCAAAATTACTCAAACCAAATAAACTTAATTCAACTGTTTGTATAAAGAGAGCGAGGGGAAACCAAATCAACACTTAATCACAATTTATTACACTTGGGGAGGAAAAAGGGTTAATGTTCAAATACTTATCACTTTAAAATTATGAGTCCTAATTAAATCCTATCAAATCTAAATATAGTTGGGCGCCCGAATTATTATTCTAATACAAAAGTGTTCTGGCCAACGTTGCCGCGGTTACTGGAGAGGAGAGGCGGAGAAAACTGTTCGTCCGCCTGGAGAGAGAGCGAGTGCACCTGGTTGTTGACAGACGGTGAGGTGCTCGGCTGTAGAGTGTGGCTGACTGCCGCGGTGCCGGTGGAATCGGGAAGACGCTGCCCAGTCCAACGGATGCACAGTCTGCCCCTGCAGACTGCGACACACTGCGTATGGCGATGGGTGTCCTCTCTGGTTCCGTGGGTGAGCTAGCTTAAACGCTACCTCGCTCGGGGTATCTCCGCAGGCAGCCGGGCTGAGAATACGCGATCGCCTCTCGACGCGTGTTCGCTCTTCCTCGGTAACGACACTTCCACGTCGTTTGCCAAGGTGGAGTACAACAACTTCTACCACTTAAGCTACACTCGATCTGTCTTCGTAACAGCTTAATTCCTCCACTGCACGAACATACTCAAAAACAACTGTGTAACTCACGGCGCACGTTCCGATATTCATACACTCAGATATTCATACACAACAGTCACATGACATTGTACGTAAAAAACCTCAAACCCTCCGCAAAACAAACTAGAACTTATTTATACAAACAACATTACAGGCAGACAATGAAGTATAGGAAATTATAATAAACGAACTTCCACATATGAAAAACATGCCCTCTTTTATGGAATCCCACCCAAATTGCAGACCCTTCAGCACAGCCGCCCCCTGATTTGCGGCGCTAATCAGTAACTACTACATGAAGGTCTGCAGTCTAGTGGTCAGTCAGTCTAGTCAGGTGGGTCAGAGTACTGGGGTAGCTGGATCAGTCGTGCCACTGGTCTGTGGTAAGTTCTTCCTCCAGTGTCCACCACCGCTGAGCGAACTCTTCCATCATCCCCTTTCACTACGTTCTCCACCCGTCCAATGAGCCAGCTAGCTCGGGGGAGTGCCTGATCCACGATCATGACTGGGGTTCCCGGTTCCAGGTTGCCTCTTTCCGTGAGCCACTTGCGGCGGCCTTGCAGTGATGGGAGGTACTCTGTGGTGAACCTCTTCCAAAATTGGTCGGCTAAGGCCTGACTATACCTCCATTGTCTCCTGCCGATGATCTCGTTGGAGGCATAGACCGCAAGTGGGAGGGCCACGTCTCGCCGCCCCATCAGAAGGCTGTTTGGTGTTATAGGGTCGAGATCGGCTATGTCACTGCTGACGTACCCCAGTGGCTTGGAGTTCAGTATCGCCTCAATTTCCACCAGCACGGTGTTGAAGACCTCTGCTTTAGGGACCTGAGCTCCGAGTGCAGCGCAGAGGGCAGACTTCACGGACCTAACTTCTCTCTCCCAGGCCCCACCGAAGTGGGGTGCGTTTGGAGGGTTGTAGGAGAAAGTGACCTGTTGACTGGCCAGCTCTTTCTTCAACTCCTCACTCATTTGGTTGTAGCTCTTGATGAGCTCAGCTTCTCCTCCACGGAAATTTGTCCCGTGATCAGACCAGAGGGTGTGGGGTCGCCCTCTCCTTCCAGTGAATCGACGAAATGACTGGAGGAAGCTGTCTGCTGTCATTTCGGCCAGCACCTCAAGATGGACGGCTCTCGTGGTGAGGCATTTGAAGATAATTCCCCATCCTTTTGCAGTTCCTCTCCCAACTTCTGCCCTGATGGGGAATGGCCCGAAGCAGTCCATGCCCGTGTTGTAGAAGGGCGCTTCTTGGAGGCGGAGGCGGCAGGGTGGAAGGTCAGCCATTCGTGGTATGATGGGCTGAGCTCTTAGCTTCTGGCAGACTGTACATGACCGTTGGTATGATCGTACAGCCTCCCGTCCGCGAAGAATCCAAAACCTCCTCCTAAGCTCAGCAAAGAGCCCCTCCGCTCCAGGGTGATATAGCTTGGTGTCATGGTGGCGGATCACCAGGTTGGTCACTGGATGCTTCGAGGGGAGTAGGATGGGGTGTTTGCTGTCCTCTGTGAGGCCCTGAGCCCGTCGCAGGCGGCCTCCGACACGTAGGATGCCCTTATCGTCTAGCTCGGGGGCCAGTAGCCTCAGCTTGCTGTCTTGTGGTAGCTCTACCTTCCGTTTGAGACATGCCATCTCGACTGAGAAAACCTCCCGCTGCACCCTCTGCAGCAACATGATCTCAGCGGCGGCATAGTCGTCCGCGCTAAGGGGGGTCGCGTCTCCCAGGTCGGGGTTCCTATGGCGGAAGGTCCGTTCTTGGAGCTCCTCTAGGGTCTGGCAGTCTTCAACCTTTGGATCGTCTGTCTGGAGGTCTTGGAGTCCTGTGAGTCCGCAGAAGATGGACTTCTTAAGTTCCGCCTCCACCTCTGCAGTATCCAGGTTCGGGGGAGGAGGCCACTCTGTCTGGCTCACGGAGGAAATCGGGTCCTCGGTGGTAGAGGTTGGGACGGGCCAATTGCTTGAGGGTCGCACCTCTGGTGATCACGTCTGCCGGGTTGACATCGGTTGCTACGTATCGCCAGCAGCTGGTTCCCACAAGCTCTTGGATCTCCGTCACCCGAGTCCCCACAAAGACTTTATATTTACACGAGGTCGACTGGATCCACTGGATGACGGTTGTGGAGTCAGACCACATCCAAACCTCGTACAGTAGCAGGTGGAGCTCCTCCTTCAGCATCTTCCCCATCTGGGCTCCACTTAGAGCAGCACAGAGCTCCAGTCTGGGGATCGATTGCTGCCTTTTGGGCGCGACTCTTGAGCGCCCGAGGATGAAGGAGACGTGAACTGTACCATCGGGTTCTTCCGCGCGCAGGTACGCGCGTCACAGAACACGTGAAGGGAGATCTTGCTGCTGGTCAGACTCACACTCGGGGGAAAGTAGCTCCTGGGGAACTCGATCTGTTGGAGGGTGGGGAGCTCTTCCTCCCATTCCTTCCACTTCGCCCCGAGCAACTCAGGCAGAGGATCATCCTTCTTCTCTGTCCAAAGCTCTCTGACCAGAACCTTGGCGCGGGTCGTGTAGGGGTTGATGTAACCCAACGGGTCATATTGACTCGCCAGTGTACTGTAGATCGATCTCATGGGGATGTAGTGACGAGGCTCGATCTTCTTGTGCCGGTAGCACAGGGTGTCGGATCTGAAGCACCAGAGGAGACCCAGCGTCATCTCCTGGGCGTTGTCACTGGACTGGGAGACCCAGGTCTCGCTACTGTCGGACTTCGCTTCCTCATGGAGGTCCTGGATGACCTCAGGGTCATTACTGGCCCACTGGCGGACATCAAATCCAGCGGTGGCCAGGAAGGTGCGCAAATCATGCACCAGCTTGTGTGCCTCTTCTGCAGTCTCCACGCTGTGGAGGCAGTTGTCCACATAGAAGCTGTGGTGGACAACATTGGTGACTCCTGGGGGGGCGGTGCCGCCGTCGACGTGACGCTGCAGGGCATAGGTAGCGCAACATGGGCTGCAAGTCGTCCCGAAGGGCAGCACCTCCCATTGATAGATGGACAGTTCTGAGTCGTCCGGGTTTGTTCTCCACAGGAACCTCATGAGTGGTTTGTCTTCGTTGAGCAGACAGACCTGATGAAACATGCGCTTTATATCACCACTGATCGCGGTCTTCTGCCTTCGGAAGCGCACCATGACACCGAGGAGAGGAGGGGTCAGAGTAGGGCCGGGCAGGAGGTGGAGGTTTAGGTTTTGCTGGCGCACTTGGAAGCTGCAATTAAAAACCACCCTATTCTTTCCATTGTGCTTGACGTTGTGGTGGGGAAGGTACCATGACTCAGCACTCCTTTCCGCCTCCGCAGGCTCCAGCTTCCTGACCAGTCCCGACTCAATGAGTTTGTGCATCTCCTCAGCATAGGCGGTAGCTGTCTCTGGGTCTTTGCTGAGTCTTCTTTCTGTGCTAAGCAGGCACGGCATCACTACGCCCGGAGGAACCTTGAAGATCGGCATGGGCTCTCTTCTCAAGAGTGGTGTGGCGTATCTAAGGACACCGCGCACGCAGACACGCTTGGTCTTCGCTTGGAGAAGATCCATAGCACTCTTGTCTTCCTTGGAGCGAGTGTGCATCTTCTCGTTCTTGTATGGAGAGACGTGCATCTGCCATAATTTCTGGACGTTCTCCAGCAGTGCCCCGTCTTCATGTCCGGCTCCTAGGTAGAGGCAGTGGGTCTGACGGGTGTTCCCATTTCTCAGGTGGATAGGGCCCTGGAGGGTCCAGCCCAACGGGGTCTGCAGTGCGACAGGACATCCGGCAGGACCCTGAATGATGTGCTTGGGTAGTGTAAGATGCACGTTATCAGAGCTGAGCAGGAGGGTTGGCTTCACCTCCTTTGCAGAGTCGATCCCCAGGTTGCAGAGATGAGGGTACCTCTTCATCAGGAACTCCATGGGGTAGCCGTACCTGGAGAGGCACAACTCAGCGGCTGTAAACACGTGGCTCACTTTGTAGGCTTCCTTTGGCCGTCCGGCCGGTGTGATGGTAAGGGCCACACTCTCTCCACTGATGGTCGTGCGCCCTGGTTGGATGGTGAGGAGATCCATCTTTTCTGCTTGACCCCTGAGTCCTAGCGCTATGGCAGCCTCGCGCATCAGCAGCGTGCGCTCTGAGCCATCGTCGATAACCGCGTAGGTCTCCAGAGTCCTTTCGCGGTGCCGCAGTACCACTGGCACCATTTTCAACAGCACGCGGGGATTGCTACCCCTCACAGGGCCCACGTAGTAGGTGCGGATCCCTTCTGGTGGCTCACCTTGGGCTTCCACAACATCAGGTTTAGCTTTGTATTCCCTGGTGTTGAGGTCGTGAAGGGCCGTGAGGTGGGTCTTCCCGCATCCAGTCTGTCTGCAGGGTCCCTTCAGTGTGCAGTCCTTCGCTAGGTGCTCACGGGCGCATCTCCAGCACCGTTTATTGTCTAGTATCCACTGTTTCTTCTCCTCCGTAGTCTTCTCTTTGAATACGGGACAGTGGTCTAGCCAGTGGGTCTGAGTACAGCACTGGCACGGGGGTGGAGGTCTCTTCTCTCCTTTCTTTGAAAGGCCGCCCCGGTTACCTTTCGGGATCTCTCATTGCTCCCTTGCTGGGGTTTCAGGGATGGTCGTCAGTACCCGTGTGGACCGTCCCTTGCTGCTCGAGATTCGGTCAGACTTGTCTCGTCCACAGCGCCTCGCTTCGTCTTGCTTGGGGAGGCGGATATGCCTCATCTCTGACTTCAGGAACTCAGAGAACTCCACCAGGCTAGACAGTGGTTGGTTGGGGTAGAGACGCTCATGTTCCCGCCGGAACCTTTCTTCCCTCTCCCTTGGAATCTTCCTGACGAAGCGTTCTACGTTGGAGCCTGCGTATAGCTCTCTGTGACCGGCGGCTCCCTGGAACTTCAGCATGCTCATCAGAGCCTGTATCTTCAGGGAGTACGCGTCCAGAGCCTGGTCGTCCCTTATGTCTGCCATTTCTCCCAGCTCATGGAGCTCATCCAATATGTGGTCCCACGGGCGTCCCCAACGCTCGTCAAGAGCCTGGATGGATGAAGTGTAGGGGGTGGGGGAGTATGCATTGGCAGTGCATATGAGCTTTGCTGCTGGTAACTTACAGTGCATGGACAGCTCAAGGAACTTCTGTTGCTCGCTGTGGTTGGCGCCACCCAAGAGGAACTCCAGGCACATCCTCATGTCGTGATACTGGCTCCTGGAGTCATCTTTAAAGAATGGGATGGCGCTCCCTGGAGGGCGTTGTGGGAGTGGGTCGTAACTGGGGGCCGCTCTGGGCTGGAGCCGGCCAGAGGTGTAGTGAGGAGCCGCTGGTTTTGAGGAGGGGGTGGCACCGTGGTTTGATGTCTGACACTCTTCTTGTAGGCGAGCCAGTCGCCCTTCCAGGTCTGCAGAATCGGCTTGGTCCCCCCTTGGGGGTCTGGGAGCCCTCGCCGGCTCCTCCTCTCTAGGCTGGCAGCGCATGGGTGAGTTATCCCTCGTGGATGCTCTTGATGTTGGCCTGGAGGCAGAGACAAATTGCAGTTGTGCGGCTGCAAGCCGTGTGTTCTCCAAGGCTTGGGCTGCCGCTCGATCCCGCTCCCTCTCCAATGCTTCAGCGGCTCTCCTTTCTCTGTCGAGCGTATCTTGGCGGAACCGCTCCTCTCTTGCGAGCGCGTCCTCGCGTTGTTGTTGCAGGAGTTGGACAATGATTTCAGAGCCTGTACTTCGAATGCTTGACCTGCTTGAGTGGTGGCTGCCACGGCTGCGTCGGGATGAGCAAGACACTCTGCTGGGGGGCCTACCATTTCTGTGGGTGTCTAGGAAGAACTCGCCTGGTCGGAAGTGATTGAAATCTTCCCCATTGGGTGGCTTCACACAGTCTGGGGGAGAGATCTCTTGGCTGGACTCTGAATTGGTTTCTTCTGAGTCACTCTCCTCCCTTTCTTCTTTCCTAGACTCACCTTGGTTGGCAGCATTCAGTGGCAGGGGATTAGTAGGAGTGAGTCTGGGTTTACTAGTCTGGCCTGCCACCATTTGTCTCTCATCCACTTCAAGCAGCTGGGAAGTGTCAGGTAAGTCTGCATTAGAAGTCATATCTTCCTGCGGCGTGGCTGTAACACTCTCTACTGGCTGGGGTGTGTCTACCGTCAGTGTAGAACGTAAGTCCACTACTGTCTGGTTAGCCGGTGTGTTTAGCACACGCTGATTGCTCTCTGGACTAGGAGTACTGTCTGTCTCTTGGTCTGGTGTGCTCATGACATAGTCCTCTAGTCTAGAGGGCCTTCTGCGCTCTCTAACACCACGTGACTTCACTTCAACAGGGGATACAAAACCTTTTACTGGAGACCCTTCGCTCTCTCTAGACATCCTAGTCTGATTTAAATCCGGCTCGAAGGACCAAAATTGTGCTGGAGCTTAAAGGACTGTATGAGAGTTTCACCTTAGGGGGGTTGGTGGATGCCTTAACTACTTCATAAATGTACCAAAATTACTCAAACCAAATAAACGTAATTCAACTGTTTGTATAAAGAGAGCGAGGGGAAACCAAATCAACACTTAATCACAATTTATTACACTTGGGGAGGAAAAAGGGTTAATGTTCAAATACTTATCACTTTAAAATTATGAGTCCTAATTAAATCCTATCAAATCTAAATTTAGTTGGGCGCCCGAATTATTATTCTAATACAAAAGTGTTCTGGCCAACGTTGCCGCGGTTACTGGAGAGGAGAGGCGGAGAAAACTGTTCGTCCGCCTGGAGAGAGAGCGAGTGCACCTGGTTGTTGACAGACGGTGAGGTGCGGGTTAGGGTTAGGGTTAGGTCGGCTGTAGAGTGTGGCTGACCGGCCGCGGTGCCGGTGGAATCGGGAAGACGCTGCCCAGTCCAACGGATGCACAGTCTGCCCCTGCAGACTGCGACACACTGCGTATGGCGATGGGTGTCCTCTCTGGTTCCGTGGGTGAGCTAGCTTAAACGCTACCTCGCTTGGGGTATCTCCGCAGGCAGCCGGGCTGAGAATACGCGATCGCCTCTCGACGCGTATTCGCTCTTCCTCCGCAGGCAGCCGGGCTGAGAACACGCGTTCGCCTCTCGACGCGTGTTCGCTCTTCCTCGGTAACGACACTTCCACGTCGTTTGCCAAGGTGGAGTACAACAACTTCTACCACTTAAGCTACACTCGATCTGTCTTCGTAACAGCTTAATTCCTCCACTGCATGAACATACTCAAAAACAACTGTGTAACTCACGGCGCACGTTCCGATATTCATACACTTAACAGTCACATGACATTGTACGTAAAAAACCTCAAACCCTCCGCGAAACAAACTAGAACTTATTTATACAAACAACATTACAGGCAGACAATGAAGTATAGGAAATTATAATAAACGAACTTCCACATATGAAAAACATGCCCTCTTTTATGGAATCCCACCCAAATTGCAGACCCTTCAGCACAACTGCCTTGTTTAACAGCTACTCTGGTTGCGTTTTGGTTGGGTACAAAAACTAGTAGTGTATAGGTCTGATAAAAAAAAATATTTTAGAAGTGCCTTTGCCTCTTTTCCAAATGACTCTAGGACCTGAGACGAGGATGAAACTGTATTCTACATAAATCATTGTCTTTGACATTTCAGTGCATAAAAATAACTTTACTTGCTCCAGTGTAACAGAACAGAGAATTATATTGATCATTATAAATTCTCCTTTTGTGCTCTCTTTGGAATAAATTAGCCAAACTTAAATTAAATAAAAAAAAAAACTCAGCAGGGATATTGCTTCAGGCAACATCCCAATTTAGAAAAGATGCCCTCCTTCCATATGCTGGAAAGTCAGAAGAGGGAAATAAGTAGTTCTCCTTAATTGAAGCGACACGAATCCTGCATTTTTTAAAGGGAGCAGAGAAAAAAAATATCTGTTTCTATCCTGGTGAAAAAGGGATTCATCTGTTGAGAGACAGGAGTGTATATACAGCTGTTTGTGAGCTGTTTATGGCTCACGTCATCAGAGCGTGTCATAGTGCTAATACTTTGATCGTCACATTCTTGAAAACATTAGTACATTTGTGTTGTTCCACAGCATTAGTGCTGTTTTGTTTCTTTCATCATCACATCGTATGATGATGAAAGACCGCTCCACACTTGAAATTCCACATCGGAGGTTCAACCTCAGTAATTCATCAGACCTTTTAGTCGTGCAGGTCACAGCATTAAAGGTCGATAAAAGGACTCAATTTTGCTTAAATGCCATCCACATCTCTGTGCTCCACACCAGTGGCATTGTCATTAACTCTGTGGCAAAGCAATGAGTCCACCCTCCGTGAGCTCAGGCTTCACTGTACATCTTTAACATTTAAACCCTGTTGGCATTCAGAAGTCAGCCGGACGCTGCATGCTAAGTTTCCATGTGGATATTTCAGCCGGTTGGATCAGAATATATTTTTTTTAACTGTACCCTACAAAAGTGTGTGAGCAACGACCCAAGCAGAAAAGCTAATGTGTCCGACGTGTGAATGAAATGTAGTGAATGAATCTGGTCACTGAATCCATACAGTTATTCAGAAAAATTACTTTTGCAACATACGTTCAATTTGTTTTCTATTTTAATTTTCAAGTGTATTACATTTATGTACATTTCTAGCACTTTCATAAGCAAACAGGCTTTATATAAAATATGTGATGTCATGTTGGCTTGCAATATCTTGATAGAATAAAAAAAATTGCCTTTAATTTATATATATATATATATATATATATATATTCCCCCCAGTTTGCTGCACACCTGGTCAAGGTAAATTTCCAGCGGGTTTGTATCCTGGATGGAGGGATCAACAAGCTGAAGCCCACTGGACTCCTGACTGTCCCCTCCCCTCAGATCTGACCGCTACCTCAGCTTCACACCAACAACAGGGAGGAGTGCAAAGACTGTACATTGCATTTTTAGCTGATATTGAAGCAAAGAAACACATTTAGATTCTAATTAAATTGCGGTACAAAAATGAAAAACTGCATTGAAATAATCTCCTTCTTAACCCAGTTTGACTTCATCACAAAATTTCATTTTATTTTATTATTTTCTTTTTCATAACAAGAGCGACTGAATCCATTTTATTTTTCTGGGACAACTGCTATGTGTTTTAATAACTATGCACTGATAAATCGAGCTGTCTGCAACCAATATAAATATCTTGATGTATGTCAGCCTGTCTGTTCTGAGCCAGTTGATCGAGGGAACAGTGTTATTTACTCAGTGGCCACTTTATTAAGTCCACCAGTGTGATCCAATTGTTCTGCCAAAGTCTGCTTTTATGATGTCTATAATGTTCTGTTTTTTGACATTGTGAGAGAGGTGGTATGTGTTGTGTTTTAACATTGACAGTCAGTGGTGGCGTTGAAACACCTCTCATTATAGTCCAGTGAACAATAGATCAGTGATTTGTGCATTTGGTGATTTCATAAATGAACCTTTACCTTGTTTACCTATCACTGATTTGTCTGTACTTTAAATTGCACTGTATGTATTTGCCATGTCATAGAAATTGGTTGCGACCATGTTACAGTTGTTTATAATAAAACTATCTGAAGAATAATCTGGATAAACTGTCTCAGTGTTTTCTAATGTGTTAAATTCACTGTGATAGTCTTGTGTGTAACGGTGGGAAAGTTTTCTTGGATGAATAACAATCCTGCCCGCGTCATTATTTCCCCAAGGGCAGTAGTTGTTCATACATGTCCAACATTTCATCTGCAGGGCTGACTTTGCTATTCTAGACACTCCCATAAACCTGCATGTATAAACAGATGAATCCGTAGTGATTTCATCAGTTCATCGGAGGGACTTGAACTCATTAACAGGTAAGACGGATGCAAATTTAATGTTTGTTTTCATTTTATCTTTTGCCAGTACCATTTTCATTGTGATGCCAGTTTTAAATGTTGTTGGGTTTTTTTTTTTGTTTTTTTTTTGCACCCTTGATGTGAGGGATCATCTTGTGACATTTGAACAAATATATGCTGCCTGGTAGTTTCCAGGGTTCTTCTGCTTTCCAGTGTGAAGATGGTGTGTTATGAAGTGACAGTGTCCACTGGGAAAGACCCCAATGCCAGCACCTTCAACAACATCTTCATTAAGCTGGTGGGCACTAATGGGGAGAGTGAACGCCAGCATCTCTTTGCCCTCTTCCAGGCACCCTTCATCCCAGGAGCAGTAAGTCTAAAATATCCATCATAATGCATAGCATGCTGCCTAAATTTTAAGTAACTAAATAAACCAAATTTAATACAAATTTTTATTTTCATTCCTCCAGGTGTCCAGTTTTTCCATTTGCTGTCCTGCCTCCATTGGAAAGCTGGTCCTGATAGAACTTGATAAACAGTCTTTCATTCTGTTCCCCCAAGACAATTGGTTCCCTGACAAGGTGGAAGTGAAATCTCCTGAGGGAGATATCTACAAGTTTCCCATCTACCGCTGGATTGATGACGGTGAAGTGCACCGCTTCAGAGAGGCAAGAGGTTTGTGGAAATTAGCTTCTCTGACTTCCTGTCATTATTCACACAGGAGACCTTAAAGGTTGAGTAGGTAATTCTATTCAGAAACACTTTCTGTTATATCACTTAAAATCCTTGTAATATATCGATAGCAATGAATACATTAAATTCTCTGACATAAAACTTTTTTTTTTTTTTCAAATGTCATCTGTGGTGGTCGTGGGACTGTAAAAATCCTGTCCAATCAAAAAAAGTAGAGCCGGAGAAAATAATTAGACGGCCTGCCTGTTTGCCAGCGCTTACTTCTTGATCGCAGTCTGCCGATCTCGAGCACTCGTTTGGCGTTCTGGGGGAGTGGCTTTGAACAGAGGTCTGAACGAAGGGGGCGGGACTTTTTCTGTTCGGCGATGCGTTCAAAGTTTCTGTGTTTTTTTCAAATGACCTGCCTTTAGAGAAAGTCCAGTTCTGCAAGCTGGTCTATGAGGAGACTAGACCTGTAAATGAATGCCAACTCAGTGTACGTCAACCATTTTGTACCTTGTTATGGTTCTTTCTTCAAGCTCTGAGAGCCTTTGAAGACAACCATCATCTTGGAAGGTACTGTCGGGAGCAGGAGCTGATTGAGCGAGAGAAAGAATATTGGTGAGCGCACATTCTGACTGTATGCACCCAAAAATGAATCCATCTTAACCTCTTTGATTTAATATATTCATGACATATACTGACAAATTAACCACCATATGATATTGTATTGTTTTTTTACTATATGTTGGAAAGTATTTTATCCATGCACGTTCCAACTGAAAACCAATATACTCGTATCTTTCGTTTCCCCAGCTGGGATGTGTATAATGAGGGATTACCCCACTGCATGAAGGCAGAAAATCCATTTTCTCTGCCTTGTGAGGTCCGCTTCTCCTTCGTCAAGAGCCAAGAGTTTGTCTTCACTGCTGCCTCTGGGTGAATCCTCAAATTCATATCTATCTATCTATGCAACTACCTGTCTATCAAAGCAACGTCGTAATAAAGTGACTCCATGTTTTTGTTTTCTAGGCTGCTGGAGCTACAGCTGAAAGGACTTGCTGATCGCAAGGAGAACTGGCCTGACTTTGATTCTATCGATCGGGTCTTTTGCTGCAAACGGACTCAAATATCAGGTACATATGTGAGATAAAGTAGGAGATTGTCCAGTAAATGTATCTTCTCTCTCATATATATAGTGCAACTTCTACTACAAGAATGATTCTGAGGTCCAGAAAGACTGCCGATGTACTGAATATTGCCTTTCCAAGCTTTGCAGGAAAGTGTTTGAGAAAACTAGTGTGTAATTGCACCCAATCAAGACTCAACTAGAAACTGTGTCCAATCATGTCGGCCACTGCATTCTGTGAACACATTGTTTTCTGTTCTCCAGATTCACATACAGTGTGCTGTTAAACTGACAGTTATAGAGTAAGATGTTATACTAGCTTACAGTATAACTGTTCTTTTTCCAGAGTACGCCCAGGAACATTGGAAGGAGGATGCTTTTTTTGGCTACCAGTATCTAAATGGCGTCAACCCCATGTTGATCAGACGTTGTTCAGTTCTTCCCTGTAACTTCCCTGTGACTGATGACATGGTCTGCCTCTGTGGTCAGGGGAGTCTGACAGATGAAATGAAGGTGAGTGTCTTGACTTTGTTCAACCTCAGGGTTAAAATCATGTTTTGCCCTATTGCATGTTGTATTTTGAACAGCATATTCATTTCATAGTCACACTTTCTTCATGTGAGTGAGATTATGTCCCATCCTCACTAAAATTTCACACAGAAAGGCAACATATTCCTGTGTGACTACAAACGTTTGGATGGACTGAAAACAAACACCATCAATGGGAAGATACAGTACTTGATGGCTCCCCTTGTCCTGCTCCACAAAACACCTGATGATCAGCTGAAGCCAATTGCTATTCAGGTGAGATTGGCACTCATAGCTAATTATAAAAGTTATTGTGTGTGATTGAAGTGACTGAACTATCATTCAAACGGTGAGATGTAAATACCCTCGCAAAAAAAAGCGAGAGAAACAGGGAGGTGTTTCCTTTTGAGAAATTAGACACACGAGCCTTGACGTATGTACATAAAAGAACTACACAAAATTCTTAGTCACCACTACCGGTGATGAATGGAATGGATTGAATGAACCACACCGCCCTTCCTTCTCCTGCAGCTGAAGCAGACTCCAGGAGATGACAACCCCATCTTCTTTCCTACTGATTCTGAGTACGACTGGTTGACCGCCAAGATTTTTGCGAGGAGCGCAGATTTCAACGAGCATCAGCTCAATGTTCACCTGCTGCGCACTCATCTGCTGGCCGAAGTTTTTGCAGTGTCGCTGCTGCGCAACGTGCCCATGGTGCATCCACTGTACAAGGTAGATGGAAGGTGGAATAATGCACTTTTACTCATTTTTGTATCTTCCAAAGCTGATGAATGTTTTAGTGTGTACATTGTTAACATGTAGTAGTGATGCTAACAGAGTTCCCTCTTCCCCTCAGCTCCTCATACCTCACACTCGCTACACTCTGCAGATCAACAACTTAGCTCGAGCCGCTCTAATATCTGAGACTGGATTTTTCATGCTGGTACAAAAAGATACACACTCAGTAAATCATCATCTAAAGAATGTTTTATTTTTTATGTATGGTATCTCCAACTATATTCTTTACATGTTTCTTGACTGTTTCCTAGTTTACATCTTCTGGTGGAGAGGGTATGTTCACAATCCTGAAGAGGTCGCTGTCCTCAATGACCTACAGCTCCCTCTGCATACCAGACGACATTACTGAGCGTGGGCTGGAGGCTGTGCCCAACTTCTACTACAGGGATGATGGACTCAAGCTTTGGAATATCATCCAAAGGTAGTACAGATGTCCTGATATTGACGATATGAGCCCAAGCTTAGCCTTCCCAATCAAGTGTTTTTGTCATTTAACTTTATCAAGAACCCCCCATTCAAAGCCATAACTTTCCGTTTACACATTTCCGTTTGCGTAACTTAAAGGTGCCATATCATACTGTTTTTCTCAATTCCACACAGCTGTCAGAGGTCCAACAAGACTGTATTCAATATGCATTACCCCAAACCCATCCTTGGTCCTGAATTTCAGCTGTCTAAAAGTAAATCTGAATCTGAACAGCCCCTAGGAGTGCCGTTTTACCAGTGGGTGGGCTTCAGAGACCATGCAGGAATTGCTTGTTTTCCTCATTCTGGGAGTTGACAGGCTCAGGGAGGACCCGTTTATAGGTGTAGAGACCAGAGAAAACATGTTTTTCATAATATGGGACCTTTAAACAAAAGACGTGATGTTAAAATTTAGAATTCATATAGTGATCTATTCTATATTATATCCCCATTTCTGGAAGGTTTGTGCAGGGAGTGATCAGCTTCTACTACAAGAATGATGCTGAGGTCCAGAAAGACTCCGAACTGCAAAAGTGGATGTCAGACATTTTTGAGCATGGATTCCTGTCCCAAACATGCACAGGTGGACTTTCAAGAAAAACTCAACCTAAATTATGTTAAATGTGCACATTTATGTACAATTTTTTGATCATAATGCAAACTCAAGGCAATCTTAATTTTGTCATCCAGACATCTTTAATGCAGTTTATTCCCTCTAATTCTCAGGAATCCCACAAGCCTTAACCACCGTGACCGAGATGGTCAAGTTTGTCACCATGGTGATCTTCATTTGCTCAGGACAGCACTCGGCTGTGAACTCTGGACAGGTGAAGCCTTTTAAGTCAGCAATAACGTTGCCATTTCTTCTAGAAGGTGTTAATGGGGGCATTTTTTTCTGAAAATGGAGAAACACCGACGACCTAAAGAAGAGTCTACAGCCATGCTGGCACGTCTGAGAGGCTCCACGTAGGCGAAGTGATGCTTTCAGCTTAATGCAACAAATGCGTATAGTGTTTCGGAACATCACACTCTTGGTTTACCAAGTCAGCATGCCAACGTTTGGTAATTAGCAAAAATATAAACAATTCAGCTGAAAATTGTAGATACTTTGCCATGAAAACCCACAAATGTTAACTTCATGATGGCGGATATTAAACCCAGTGTTTCACCAAAGTCATAAGGGTTCATCTTCTGGGGACCATCAATATCGTTGTTTCGTGGTTTGGCTTCGAACAGTACTAATCATCTGTCAATCATGTATTTGTCACAGTATGACTATGGTGGCTGGATGCCCAACACTCCGATCACTCTGCAACTTCCTCCACCAACAACAAAGGGGACCACGAGCAAGGCCACGATGCTGAAGACATTCCCTGACGTCAACGCAACAGTTCAGGGAATGTCCACCATGTGGCTGCTCAGCAAGCAGTCCTCTGACTTTGTAAGTAGCTTCATGAAACATTAATTACACAAATCGCATTTAAGTTGTATGAAGCACGGCGAAATCATTAGAGCAAAAATACCTTCTTTGAGCCACTGGAAGATCCTGTACATCATAAAAGCATCATTTATTGTTTGATAAATATTTGAATGTTGGCGGGGACATTTTTTTTTAATAATGTATCATCATCAGGTGCATCTCGGCCAGTACCCGGAGGAACATTTCAGTGAGGAGGTCTCCTGCAAGCTGATAAAGGTTTTTCAAAAGGAGCTACACGTGTTGAGTACAGAAATCACAGACAGGAACAAGACTCTGGCGGTCCCTTACAAATACATGAATCCAGGAGACCTAGAAAATAGCGTGGCCATTTGAATACAGAAGGTGTGAACTCCTCGGCTGTTGCATATATCCAGCTTTATATTAACAAAGGGAAGAAGGGATGCCAGCGTGGAAAGAAACTATTGCCCATGATCATTATGTGCCGATATACCATTTTGAGGTGGTGGTAAAAATGCAATGATTTAAATCTTTTATACATTCAAAGTCTTCTGCTTAGTTTCCTCTGAATAAATGGAACTTATAAAAAAAAATGACAAGTGTAAAATGCGTAAAGTAAAGCTGCATGGAGAAGTTTCTTAGAAACACATGTATCTGTCATGCACTTCTCTGTCCTCATTGGACTATTGATTTGTTCTTTTCTGTCTGTAATGATTAAATGTTTCAATTGTTATTAATAAAACTCAACTCAATATGGATTAATTGTGTAGGCGGATGTTTCTTCTCTCTTGTCCAGCATTTAATTACAACTATTATTTTTAGTTGAATGTGATGATCTTACATTCAAGCTTTTGTTTTCATCAAATTAACAGGCGCTTCCTTAAGACATCATTATTTCCATCAGTTTCCTCTCATTTTGAAGTGCAGTTATTAATCATAAACGTCCACCATTACATCACCAGGGATCCAAGACGACGGAAGATGAATCCGTGTTGACCTTTATGAAGAGTAGTTCATCAAAGGAACGTCTTGGTATCATAAACAGTTAAGAGAGACAATTCATGAAATCAAATAGCAGAAATTAGATTGGTGAGAAAAAAATATTAATATTTGTTGTTATATCTTTCACGAACATTATTTTCAATGTGATATTTTCTTTTGCACTCAGGATCATCTAGTGACCGTTAATCAGCGTTGAGAATGTTTGTGATTTTTATTTCGACCAGGATTCTTCTACTTTCCAGTGTGAAAATGGTGGATTATGAAGTGACCATATTTTATTGTAATCTTGCCACTGCTGCCACATTTAACGTCTCCATTGAGCTGGAGAACGAGGGAAACTTATCGAGGTTAGCAGAGCTCGGACCGAAGGGAATTATATAATATCAATCGGATGTTCTGCTACAAAAGGGTTGACATTTCAGGTCGTATCAAAACAGCATAATAAATTGCATAATAGTACGTCTTACTGTATTCATTCTGATTTTTAACTATTAAATTTGATTCTATAGCAAAAGAACAATACTATCATTTTTATTAGATTCTACTGAATAGTTTATTGGTAACATATAATTGCACACAATTAATACTCTGACTTTGAAAATAATAATATTAGATATAATAATAATAATATTAGATGCCACTATCTAAATGGTTTCAACCCCACGTTGAACCTTCGGTGCCCTGATATTTAAATTAAGAGCCTTCTCTAGCTTATATTCCCTAATGTTACTCAGTTGGTTTTCTCCAAAAGGACTTCTTTCATCAGTCAATGTGTTTTCAACCTTTTCCCCTTCTTTGGCTTTTTAACGGTTTCTTTGAATGATTTCTTTCAGTTAGGCCATCTTAATGCAATTTCCTCTGACCACCTCGTGTTGAAACATACGCTCACTGCTGGAAGTTAAGGGGCCACTAAAAACAGCTCCAAGAGATCCTTTGCCAGTTTGTACCTACGTTATCAAACATAGGTGTGGTCTATATTAAATAGTAATAACAATTGTCATTGTTACGCAACAGAATGGCAAGGGGCAGATTTTATTGCACTCCAAACTAACTGTCGTCTTCCAAATAACATTGAACATATTACTTAATGAAGTTTATTAGCCATTCACAATGCCATAGAACATTCTCACATATTAAGTTAAGGCAAAATTGAAAATTAAATGCATCAATCATCATCCAAATTAAATAATGATCTGCAATTAAAATGCACAATTATGAAATTATCGTCATGATTGAAAACATGATTTGCTCTCTCTCAAGGAGCAATAATATTCACAATTCAATCTTCTGAGAGATGAGAGTGCTCCCAGAAGCAGTCAGTGGATATGAAATTAGCTGAAGGACCCTTGCTGGGCTCATAAAGCACCTACATACCCCATCCCAGGACCCCCACTCTCAACATCAGCTCAAAGCTTGGGAACAGGTGGGCCCACTGTAGGGAGGGAACGGAGCCAAGAATATTCAGAGAAAAAAGTCACAAATTTACGAGAAGTTGACGTGAGTTTATGAAGTTGCTAATGTATGAGAAAAAAAGTCTCAAATGTATGAGTTTTTAGAGTCATATATTTACAAGAAATAAGTAACTCACATGTTGTATATGATGAATGTGTATTATATTCTATATTGCTCTGTTTTATGCTTTGTCAAATTAGTAAGGTTAGTATTTTGTACAGTACATGACGAAGCTTACAACCAGTATGTGATAACGCCTTGTTAAGGTCCTTAGGGTGACATCTGTTGATGGTTATTGTTGATTTTATTTATAGAGGCCAAATTGTCGTTTTATGGGTGTTTATTGATTGGGCAGTTGGGCTAATATGCTAGCTTTTAAACAACAAGCAACGTTGAATTTGATATAGGCACAAACACGAGACTTCTTTCTATCGGCTATATGTACAGGTTCAACATTAAAAATAATTTTCTATTAGGCCTACATCAAAATAAAGTCTGACCTGTATGTAAATGTAAAGCTGTGAATTTTACTCGTATTTGAGACTTTTTAAAATCATTTTATGTACCTACAATGACCCATTGTATATAATCCTGTCCTCGAGACATCAGAAACCAAACTAAATGTAATTCTCACAGAAAACACTCAAGTTATGACAGTTCAACATTGATACATTGACAATTCAGTTGAAAGTTGTCAAGACATTTATCTGAAAACCAAGATATGAACCTATCTTCGAACATATATTATTAATTATACAGTCAATTATTTGTCACAGTATGACTACAGTGACTGGATTCCCAACACTGCAATGTTTCTGCAACCTCCTCCACCAACACAACAGTTAAGGGAATGTCCATGATGTGGCCACTGAGCAAGCAGTCCTCTGACTTTGTAAGTAGCCAAGACATCATGAAACATTAATTCATGTTAAAAAAAAATCACATTTATTTTCAATTTTGTGTTAAGTAAGTGGAAATGTCATGAGAGCAAGAATACCGTCTTTGAGCCACTGGAAAAATCCTGGTCAACTACAGCTGTATATAATCATCTATAGTCTGTGTTTAATCAACATCGTAATGTTTGTGGGGGATAAACACAATTTCCCTCTGAGCCAGTAACCTGTGCATTATTTAATTCATTTTATTCCCTGCAAGCTGATTTTCAAGAAGTACTTCCAAGTGCTGGGTACAATAATCAGGCAGAAACAAGAGTCAATGTGGCCATTTGAATATCAGAAAGCGTGACAGCTTCATGATCCGTTTCTTTACTGATTCTCATGGAAATTAAGTGGTGTGTGTAGTTGTTGTATGCTGATCAGTGATTTTTAACATTGGGGTTAGACACTCAAACCCAGTCTGATTGATTTTACTCTGGTGGAATCATACTGTTTTAAATCGTAACACCTTAAGTCTTCTTGTCTGTAGCTGGATATTTTTTTGTTTTGTTTTAGCATTTAATCAGAACTAATATTTTTAGTTGACTCACCTTTAAAGGCATAAAAATGAGTCTGTCTTCATCGAAGGAACTTGCGCTGTGTTAAGACATCATTGTGTCACCTTTGGCTCATTTTGCAAGTGCAGTCGTTATTCTTACATGTCCAGCATTACATCACCGGGGATGACTATTTATCATCTTCAACACTCCCCAAAATAAAAAACTGTATAAAAAGGTGAATCAGGGTTGGCCTTTATCAAAAGAGCTGCTCATCGAACAAACTTCTTGGTTTCATAAGTGGGTAAGATTATTTATTTAATCAAATCAATTACATTTTAAACCATTACACTAGATAATAAAAGGTAAGGGCATTAATGTCAGTTGATATAATATCTTTTGATTGGTATGCCAGCATTTTAAAATTGTTTGTTTTTGTTGTTTTTTTTTGCACAAAGTTAACCCGATCAGTGTTGAGAATTTCTTTTCTCCCCGTCAGGATTTGTAAATATGGTGAATTATAAAATCACTGTATTCACTGGCCATCTCCTCGCCGCCACCACCTTTGAGAATATCTTCATTAAGCTGGTGGGCACAGATGGTGAGAGTAAACAGAAGTGGCTCAAAAGCATTAAAGGGGCTTTATCCTTCATCAAAGGAGCGGTAAGTCTTCAATGCACTTTTCTAAACATATACCACTAATTTAACTTAATAAGTATATATAATTATAATAATTATATATAATTTAAAGTTTAGAATCTGATGCAAATCCTCAACTCAGAAATTATTATGTGCAGCAACAGGATGTGTGCTGTTACTATGGCAATATTATTATTATATTTTATGCCGTGTGATTATGTTTCAATGTTTAACTTTGTCTCTGTCATATTCTCAGTTCTTTGTAATAAAATACACTTTATCTCTTAATTATATAAATGTTTTCATTGTCATTTCTCCAGATGTCTAGTTTCACCCTTTCCTGCCCTGCCTCCATTGGAAAGCTGATCCTGATAGAGATTAAAAAACAGCATCTCCCACTGTTTCCAGAAGACTCTTGGTTTGCTGAAAAGGTGGAAGTGATATCTCCTGAGGGAGATACCTACAAGTTTCCCATCTACAGCTGGATCGATGACAGTGAAGTGCACCGCTTCAGAGAGGCAACAGGTTTGTGGAAATTAGCTTTGCTGACATCCTGTCATTATTCACACTGAAGACCTAAAAGAAAGTCCAGTTCTGCAAACTGGTCTATGAGGAGACTAAAAGTTAAATGAATGCCAACTTGGTGTACATCAACAATTTTGTACCTTGTTATGGTTCTTTCTTCAAGCTCTGAGAGTCTTTGAAGACAACCATCATCTTGGAAGGTACAGTCGGGAGCAGGAGCTGATTCAGCGAGAGAAAGAATACCGGTGAGCTTGTAGACATTTAAACATTTTAGGTACACTTGGAAGTGTTTATTAAAATGGAATATACTATCGAAATTGCGAAATTACATTATTGAAGTCAAGATATACTAGTATTTATCTGTTCAAAGTTCCTCACCACTCTGTGCGTCTCTACTTTTCCCAGCTGGGATGTCTATGCAGAGGGAATACCCCACTCCATAGAGACAAAAGACATCTTTTCTCTGCCTTCTGAGGTCCGCTTCTCCTTCACCAAGACTACAGAGTTTCTCTACACTGCTTCCACTGGGTGAAGACCTCAAATTCTGTCATATCTATCTATCTATCTATCTATCTATCTATCTATCTATCTATCTATCTATCTATCTATCTATCTATCTATCTATCTATCTGTCTGTCTGTCAAAGAGATTCAAGGCCTCGTAATAAATTGACTCCATGCTTTTGTTTTCTAGGCTGGTGGAGCTAAAACTGAAAGGCCTTGATGATCGCAAGGAGAACTGGCCTGACTTTGATTCTATCGATCGGGTCTTCTGCTGCAAACGGACTCAAATATCAGGTACTATCATGGTGGTTTAATGACACACTTAATACTGTATGCAATATGTCCAGCTGTATTATTTCAGATATATAACTGTATTTCTACCACAGCTGAAGAACATTCTAATTGTTTTCATTACAAATCTAGTGTTTAATTGCACCCAATCAAGACTCCAAGAACCAACTAGCAACGGTGTCCAATCATGCATTCTGATGAGATGAGATGAGATGAGATGAGATGAGATGAGATAAGATGTTCTAGCTTACAGTATAACTGTTCTTTTTCCAGAGTACGTCCAGGAACATTGGAAGGAGGATGCTTTTTTTGGCTACCAGTATCTAAATGGTGTCAACCCCATATTGATCAGACGTTGTTCAGCTCTGCCCAGTAACTTCCCTGTGACTGATGACATGGTCTTCCTCAGTGGTCAGGGGAGTCTGGCAGATGAAATGAAGGTGAGTATCTTGACTTTGATCAATCCCAGTGTCATAATCGTATTTTGCCCTATTGCATGTTGCACTTTGAACAGCATGCTGCTCTTAATTATTCATGTCATAGTCACACTTTCTTCATGTGAGTGAGATTATGTCCCATCCTCACTAAAATTTCACACAGAAAGGCAACATATTCCTGTGTGACTACAAACGTTTGGATGGACTGAAAACAAACACCATCAATGGGAAGATACAGTACTTGATGGCTCCCCTTGTCCTGCTCCACAAAACACCTGATGATCAGCTGAAGCCAATTGCTATTCAGGTGAGATTGGCACTCAAATATTGCTAATAGTAGGGACCCCTCTTCCAGGATGGACTGACGTGCAATACTATAGATACATTTACACAGAAATACCTTCATTAAAAGTTAGTGCACACATACACTATATTGCCAAAAGTATTCACTCACCCATCCAAATAATTGAAATCAGGTGTTCCAATCACTTCCATGGTCACAGGTGTATAAAGCAAGCACCTAGGCATGCAGACTGTTTCTACAAACATTTGTGAAAGAATGGGTTGCTCAGGAGGTCAGTGAATTCCAGCGTGGTACTGTGATAGGATGCCACTTGTCAAGTCCAGTCGTGAAATTTCCTCGCTCCTAAATATTCCAGTCAACTGTCAGTGGGATTATAACAAAGTGGAAGCGATTGGAAACAACAGCAACTCAGCCAAGAAGTGGTAGGCCACGTAAAATGACGGAGCGGGGTCAGCGGATGCTGAGGCACAGTGTGCAGAGGTTGCCAACTTTCTGCAGAGTCAATCCAACAGACCTCCAAACTTCATGTGGCCTTCAGATTAGCTCAAGAACAGCGTAGAGAGCTTCATGGATGAGTCTGGGTTTGATGGTTGCCAGGAGAACGGTACTTGTGTGACTGCATTGTGCCACGTGTAAAGTTTGGTGGAGGGGGATTACGGTGTGGGGTTGTTTTTCAGGAGCTGGGCATGGCCCCTTAGTTCCAGTGAAAGGATCTCTGAATGCTTCAGCATACCAAAAGATGTTGGACAATTCCATGCTCCCAACTTTGTGGGAAGAGTTTGGGGATGGCCCCTTCCTTTTCCAACATGACTGTGCACAAAGCAAGGTCCATAAAGACATGAATGAGAGAGTTTGTGCAGGCCAGTCAAGTTCATCCACACCAGAGTCCTGACGTCAACCCAATAGAATACCTTTGGGATTAATTAGAGCGGCGACTGAGAGCCAGGCCAGACCTTAGAAATACGCTTCTGGAAGAAAGGTCAAAAAGTCCCACAAACACTCCTAAACCTTGTGGAAAGCCTTTCCAGAAGAGTTGAAGCTGTTATAGCTGCAAAGGGTGGACTGACGTCATATTAAACCCTATGGATTAAGAATGGGATGTCACTTATGACTTATATGCAAGTCAAGGCATGTTAGCGAATACTTTTGGCAATTAGTGTATGTGAAGAATGTGTATCAGAAAAAAGGTAATATTCTCATTGTAATTTCCAGAGCAACTCACTTTTCCCGCTGTCAAAAAGGTGAGAATTTAAAGCATTGCTGTCTGTAAAAGTGAAGATGGCGGCTGTTCTCAAGTTGATCCTGCTTTCTGGGATCCAACGAAATTAGTATCGGAGTCTCTGACGAATGAACCACACCGCCCTTCCTTCTCCTGCAGCTTAAGCAGACTCCAGGAGATGACAACCCCATCTTCTTTCCTACTGATTCTGAGTACGACTGGTTGACCGCCAAGAGTTTCGTGAGGAGCGCAGATTTCAACGAGCATCAGCTCAATGTTCACCTGCTGCGCACTCATCTGCTGGCTGAAGTTTTTGCAGTGTCACTGCTGCGCAACGTGCCCATGGTGCATCCACTGTACAAGGTAGATGGAAGGTGGAATAATGCACTTTTACTCGTTTTTGTATCTTCCAAAGCTGAAGAATGTTTCAGTGTGTGCATAGTTTATAGAATAATTAAGATGTCTGACATTGTTAACAGTGTTGCTAACAGAGTTCCCTCTTCCCCTCAGCTCCTCATAGCTCACACTCGCTACACTCTGCAGATTAACCACATGGCTCGAAACCTTCTAATATCTGAGACTGGGGTTTTCACAAAGGTATAAAAAAAATCAACACGTTTAGTCATATATTGCCAAAAGAATGAGTTATTTCCAGGATCTTGCACAGTATTTGTTTCAACTACATTCCTTACATACTGTTTCCTAGTTTGCATCTTCTGGTGGAGAGGGTATGCTCACACTCCTGAATACATCGCTGTCCTCAATGACCTACAGCTCCCTCCGCATACCAGACGACATTGCTGAGCGTGGGCTGGAGGGTGTGCCCAACTTCTACTACAGGGATGATGGACTCAAGCTTTGGGATATCATCCAAAGGTAGCACAGATGTCCTGATAGTGACATTAATAGCCAAAGTTCTGCCCATTCTCCTAGCTGACTTATATTCTCTAATGTAACTCAGTTGGTTTTCTCATAATGGTCGTCTTTCATCGGTCAAGCCACAACATGTCTTTTAGGTTTCCCCTTCTTTTGGCTTTTGTAACAGTTTCTTTGAATCATTTATTTCAGTTACTCCATCTTAACGCATTTTCTTCTGAACACTTCATGTTGAAACATTTGCTATTTTGAAGCTGTGAGGGTCAAACAAAAGGAACATTTTGTGTCCATGAGATGAGTTCACAATTTATTAAGTCTGCAGTTCAATAAATGAAACTAGAGTGGTCTAAAATAAAAACTCTCAAATGGAAGGTTTTTAGTAGCACAAAGTACTGAATGTTTTTATTACATAACACTGCCAACTCATTTTAGAAAAAGGCAAAACACCCACATTTTAACTGGTGCAGTGTTAAGCACTGTTGGCACACAGCAAGAGGGCCCGGGTTCAAATTAGGGTGCCTTCTGTGTAGAGTTTGTGTGTGTGACCTCAGCAATAATGTGAGTCTGAACCATTAAGAGCAGGGCTGCAACCGTTTTCAGATGTGGTTGATTTCTTGTTTATTTGCCCTTTTAAATGTCCACACTGTGAGGTTGGGATGAAACCACAACTAATTGTTTCTACATTTCTATTTTGTATGACCTAAAACAAAATAGTTACAATGTGTTAATCAAATTTAAGGGCGCTGGTAGGTATGCTTTTAAACTAAAAGTTAACTGTTTAGTCTTTATTTTTTTGAGATAGAAAGACGTCCTTTGAATTGTTTTACTGCATCGTGTATACAAATATAGAATTCAACTTATAATGTTTTCTAACGTATCCCCATTTCTGGAAGGTTTGTGCAGGGAGTGCTCAGCTTCTACTACAAGAATGATGCTGAGGTCCAGAAAGACTCTGAACTGCAGAAGTGGATTTCAGACATTTTTGAGCATGGATTCCTGTCCCAAACAAGCACAGGTGGACTTTCAAGAAAAACTCAACCTTAATGATGTCATACCATTATTATCAGAAGGAACAAAACATCAAATTGCATTAAAGATGTCTAGGTGATAAAAAATCTAGTTTATTCCCTCTAATTCTCAGGAATCCCACAGAGCTTTACCACCGTGGCTGAGATGGTCGAGTTTGTCACCACGGTGATCTTCATTTGCTCAGGACAGCACTCGGCTGTGAACTCTGGACAGGTGAAGGCTTTTAATTCAGGGATGATATTCATATTTTTGCAGAATGGATTCATAAGGTCATCGAGTCTTTTAACACAGGGAAGTCACTAGGATTTAAAGACAGGGGGCTTAGCCCCCCAGGAGAAGCATACAACATCTTTGCGCTTGCATCTTTTTAGTACTGTATTAGAAGTCCAGCTCTTAACAAGTTAAAAGCAACCGACATTATCTTCTTCCATTCTCTTCTGTTGAAAGAGTGACTGTAATGTTAACTTTTAGACACATTAAAGCTGCATGCTTAGAACAGGCCCGGATTATGTAAATGTGTCTTAAAGTCATACCATATCTAATTCCTCTCTCCATTAGATAAACTGCAGGTCTAAAGAATGTAATTTAATCACACCAATTACTGTCCTGTAGATTGGTTCAATCAGTGTGATTTTGCTTAGTCATGTTTCTGTCATAAAGTAAACAGTAGAATAAACCAAGACTGATTTTTAAGGTCACAATGAAATCTGACAACATAAATATGAACTTTACCCAAATAACTGTATTTTATATTTCTGTATTTATTCCAGCAAAATGAGGACAGTGTCTTGAAAAAAACAAAAAGACAAAAAGACAAATAGGCGTACAGAAATGCTTCTTTCTAAAGTATATTCTTTCTACAGACTACAATGCTATAATCCTTAAACTATATGTATACCCTTTCATCAGTATGAGATTATTCTAAAAATCAAGACCAAAAAAAAAGTAAAAAATATTAAATAAATAAATAATTATTTGGGGGGCTTAGGGTAGCTCCAGCCCCCATAAAACAGGCCTGTTTTAACAAAAACATATTTCCCAATGCTAGCAGGTCTGTGATCACCTATATTCGTGGTTCCTCATGTGAACATGTGAGCATTAGCAAGCATTTGCTAATTAGCACAAAACACAAAGAACACAATTTGAAGCTATTTGATCATAAAGTATTGGAGTAAAAATCCTGAGGTCAACATGAATGTGTTCACCAAACACATTTCAAAAGAAACCAAGAAGGTTGACCTCATGGTGGCACTACAGGAAAAGTCAGTGGAAAAGTCCTTTAGGATCCATCCTCTGGGCATTATGAATGTCTATGATACGATCCATATTTCATGGCAGTTCAACCAATAGTTGTTGAAGTATTTCAGTGTGGACCGACTGACATGGCGTGGCTTTCAAACAGTATTAATCATCTGTCAATCATGTATTTGTCACAGTATGACTACGGTGGCTGGATGCCCAACACTCCAATCACTCTGCAACTTCCTCCACCGACCACAAAGGGGACCACAAGTGAGGCCACGCTGCTGGAGACATTCCCTGACATCAACACAACAGTTCAGGGAATGTCCACCATGTGGCTGCTCAGCAAGCAGTCCTCTGACTTTGTAAGTGCCCTAGACATTCATTTCATAATCAAATTCAGTTGTGTAAAGTAATATGTTGCTGAAACAAGAATAACCTCTTTGAGCCACCGATGAACAAAATCATCTGTACATGACCATATCTTGCCACAGCCCTATAACCCTAACTCTGTTCTATCAGGTGCCACTCGGCGAGCACCCAAAGGACAATTTCAGTGAGGAGATTCCCTGCAAACTTCTAGATGCTTTTCAAGGAGAGCTTCGAGTGTTGAGTGCAGCCATCAAAGTCAGAAACAACAGTCTGGAGGTCCCATACACATACATGGATCCAGCAATGGTAGAAAATAGTGTGGCCATTTGAATAGCAGAAGGAGTGAACTTCTCAGCTTTTGGCTGAATTCAGTAAGAACTGCATGTTGTAAGTGACGGGCTATACTATAGTATACTACTACTATAGTGGGAAGAAAGTACTGCATGTAATCATTATGCTGAATGATTTAAAAAATACATTAAAAAATACTGTTTTTATCATAATCCACATCTTCAATTGTTTTCTGTTTGTCATTGAACATACCGGCACAAACGCATCTTTCATAAACAAAACAGGCCAATTTGCACTTGCCTGCACTCATTAGACTATTTTTAATATTTTTCTGTTATTTTTTTTTTTTTTTATTTGGACAACTCAGGAGCATGTTGTTCACAGATAATACAGCTACAGTTTGTTCTGTTACAGGTTTGTTTTCATTGTTTCCTTTGTCCTTCACATGTTAATCATGCACAGTGCCAGTAATAGTAAAAAAAAAATCATCAAAAATGTAACTTCTCAATTACTTGATGTGTACATTTGTACTCTACGTGTGGTAATCTTTGACCACTGTCCTAAATGGAGGGCAGCTGCATCACTTCCTCGATGATTCCTTGGATTGCAACCTTCACATGTGGACAGATCTCACTTACAAATGTATCCTTTTCTTTCAATGTTATGTTTTGTTTTCAAAGAAATAATAATCTAATATTAATACAGAAGTCTTCTGAGCAATAAATCAGAGGAAACAATTCTGAGATTAAAGTCTGAAGTTGTCAAATTTTATTCTCAAAGTTCAGACTTTTTATCCAGATGATTTCTGTTGTTTATCCATCAGTAAATCAATGAATAAATTCTGTTTTTAATTCAATTTTTTGTTCTTTATTCTGATATTAATCTCAAACAACTACAATAAAATTGCAATTTATGACTGATTAAGGTCAAGGAACAATGAAAATAAGATGATAGTGTTACATTCATAATTGTATTGTCATCTGCATTTAAAATGTGTACTACAAATTAATTAAAATCAACATGAGGCAAAAGTCAAAGAATATATTGATTTTGTAGTACTTGTATTTGTAAAAGAAACCACTAATATTGATCTCTGCAATACTGATCTTCATAAAAATGACGGTGCAAAGACATTCAGTTCATTCTAATAAACTTGTATTTGCATTCTGTAATCATGCCTGCGTTTGTGTTACCGCTGGCTGTGCCTCTGCACACAAAACACCATGTCTCTCACATGCTCGTTGCCTCTTTGCAGCCGTCACAGTTGCTTTTGTCCCACCCCACCTCTCTTAGGAGTCTGCCACTGATCGAGGTTGAGGAAAAAAAGCCTCTCCTACTGCTCCCAGAGGACAACTGGTTCCCCTGCAAGGTGCAAGTAAAGTCCCCAGAGGCAGACATCAACAACTTCCCTGCTCCAGAGTTGGATCTCTGACAGTGAGGTGCAACTGTTAAGAGAAACTCTACTTGCCTGTTAGAGGATATTGTGCTGTTTACACTTCCACTGCCCCCAGAACACACAAGAGCAGAAAAAGGCTTATTTCATAATCCTATCTTTTTCCTCAGCTCTTAGAATCTTTGATTACAGTCATCAACTTGGCAAGTACAGTTAAGTGAAGGAGCAGAAGCTGAGAGCAGCTGTATGAAAGCAAGGCTGTGTGTTAAGTCACGCATTCTAGAGAATCTGAACCAGTAATGGTGTTTAACGTAACATGTCTTGTTTTCTGTGGATATTTAATTTGTACGCAGTATATAGTTGATAATACTGTACTGATAATACTGTACTTTTACCATCATTTGAAATTGTTCACCAGTCAGTAGGATGTTTATAAAGAGGGACTACTTCACTGCATGAAAGCAGATGACCCTCTTCCTCAGCTGCTCTTTCACAAAGAAAACAACACGAAAGTGTGTGTGTGTGTGTGTGTGTGTGTGTGTGTGTGTGTTAAAAATAATACTTCATGTTGTATTGCCGAGGCTGACAGAGCTGAAACTGAAGGGACTGTCAAGCAGAAGTGGACTGATGTTGAAGTGTTTTTTGCAAATTCATCGACATTTCTCTTTTCTCATTTTTCTCCACTATTTCTTCACTCTACTCAATCAAACATCAAAAACAAAGCATTTTGAAAAACATTGAATTTAAGAGGAAAGGCTGGGTTTTATCAGAGTTTCACTTGATGATATTAGTTATAATAACAGTTAAACCATGCCATTTTTTACTGTCCACTTACAGTTAATTTATTATTTTGCCAAATTGTCAAAATTAGAATTGCTCTTACATTTTTAACAGAAAATCCTCTGACTTTGTAAGTAAATAAATAAGACTTAAATAAGTAAGTAAGTAAGACTGTGTTACTATGTTACATATCTGTTTTAAGATAAGATTCTGATGTCATTATGTCATTTATTTAGTCACACCTGCACTATCATGCAATGACATTGTACGTAATGAAACCAGATTATAATGGATTATCTCTGGCAATTTCAAGACATTCATGCAAAACTCACCGATTACAATATGGTCAAATCAAAACCTACAAAACAGCTTTATTCTACAGAAAGTTTTCTACTTGGATGCTAAATACAGTTCCATCAGAACTGGATGGAAATTGACTGTGTTGATGGAGCTTCCCTTCTGTTGCTTATTTCTTGCTTAGATTGTATTTATTTACTGCGTGGCACTCCCTCATAAATAAATACATCAAATAAATAAATGCAAATGTATGCTTCAAGGCAGAAAGAAGTGGCATTAGTAGCATTATTAATAGCACAGTTAGAGATGTTTGTAATACTTACTGACAGTCAAGGCTGATTTAAGAAGAATCTTCAAATGTTTTGTTTGCCTTATTTTCAGAACACTCCATCTTTTTTGTTTGTCTTATCAAGTCAGGGGTTGTGGTGGAAACAGAGTGAGCAGAATGACCAATAGGACCATTCCTCAACAAAACCCTCCTGCTACAAGGTGATGTGGATCCTTTGTGTTTTTAATCAAACCTAGAGATTTCCCTTCCCGTCTTTTTTTTTTTTTTGCTCGTATTGGAAGACATCCAAAGGAGAGTGACCTGAGGATATTGTTACCAGATACCACAGGCAACCATTTGTCAATACAAGTTCTGTATGTCATCAATAACTCTCTTCACTCTATTAATTACTCAGAATGCTGCTTTGTCACACTTTGACCCGCGATATCTTCAAGTAGGCGCCTGAATCCACCCACACATCACTATTAGCATCATTAGCGCTGCAGTCGTGTTTATGTGTGAAAACGGTACGGGATTTCATTGATCTGGGCATTTTTCCAGTAAGTAATGAACCACTGACACGACACACACAAAAGACCCCAGAGTGGATAGACTATTGATTTTCAACACGGTAAAATCACGGTAATGGGACTAGTGCCATCTTCATATTACAGCTGTGACAACCATGAATCTCATTCCCCCAGATTACAATTCCACTGGGAAGCTTTCTGACCACAGCTATCTCTGCCAATGAAAACCCTGAATCTTCCAGCACTGACTCCCATCCAGAGGGCGTGTCTGACAAGTTACTCGAATTGGAACCATTCTCAAACCCAATTAATGTCAGAATCCCCCCTCTTTGAGAACGTGCAGTGGTCATCTGCTCTGACCTGCCAATGCTTCTCTGTTGAATCAGCACTACCAGATAACGTATTATGCTCCTTGGTAACAGTGGCTGACAAAGCCTCAGATAAATCCAAATGCTCTGTTAAATCAAATCTACCACGGTGATTAACGCTTTTGTCTGACTTCAGCATTGTTACAAAGAGTACTTTTTTCCAGACAATTGCTACAAATGAAAGTGAGACAAAAGACAATTAGACACATTGATCTGTTGATTGTTGACTTAAAGTCCCAGTCTGCAATTTTTTTTTTATCATATTCACTGAAGCTGACACTATGATCCGATACAACAACATAAATCATCCAGTTTTAGAAAAAAAAAGCACGCCTCTACGTGCACGTAGAGCCTGTTGTTCATCCTGTCGAATCAGCATGCAGGGCTGTGTTTGTGCACACACAGAGCCCCTCCCCCCTCGGGTCGTACCACTATCACAGGGGGGAGGTGGAGGGAAGTAGCAACAAGCTTCCAATTCCTCGGTTAAAAACCCAAACGAGGAGGTCCAAAACAACCAAGGAAAAGAAAACACCGGTGGAAAAGGAAGGAGCTCGGTGGTCGTGGGGGAGGAGCGTGAGAGTCGTAAAGATTCAAAATCTGACAGAGTGCCCTCGATCCGCGGGACTTGCCTACTGGGACTTTAATGTAATTTGCTGATAAAAAAAACCCTCAACATTTATCTTATTTAAATAGGACTGGGAAGGCAGAAGGTCAGCAGATGAGCGTTAAACAGGTGAGAATATAAAGTTGAATTGTGTGAATGAATCAATCTCTATTTGTCCCATAAGTGCTGATGTTTCCATGGAACAAGTGTAACAGACTGAGTCTTTAGCCTTCGTCCAGGCAGAGGCTTCACACTTTATTCTTCATGAATTCACTGAAACGGTGAACCTTGATTTTTCCTTTTCTATCGCTTTGTGTGTGTACTGGTATGTGTGCATATTTGTGAGATAAGAGAGAGAAATTCCTGACTTTGCTACCCATTAAAAAACCACACGCAGAGGGGAAACCCATACACAAATGCAGAGATACAGGTAAACACAGGCACTATACAATGACTTTTTTCAACATACTATCCTATGATTATACTTTTTTCGATATACTATACTATTATTTTTTTAGACATACTATAATGAGACTTTTTTCATGAAAAGGCATAGCATAGGATGTCGTTTTTAAAATCATAGTATAGTATAGGATGTCCAAAAAAGTCTTCGTAAAATATGTCCAAAACAGTAATGAAAAAAGTGATAGTATAGAATGTTAAATGTCGTTTTTTGTTGAAAAATATAATTAAAAAATACAAGTCATGTTAAAAGTGATAGTATAATATGTTGAAAAAAGTCATCGTATGCCGGAAAAAAGTCTCACTATTTGAAAAAGGTCATGAAAAAGTCAAAGTATGTCAAAAAAAGTTATTGTACAATATGTTGAAAAAAGTCATACTAGAGTAATTTGAAGAAAAGTCATAGTATTGTATGTCGAAAAAGTAATGAAAACAGTAATATTGTAGTATGTCTAATGAAGTAATGAAAGACGTCATCGTACAGTATCTCGAAAAAAGCCATGAAAAAAGTCATACCGAGTATTTAGAAAAAATGATATTGTAGTATGCCGAAAAAGTAATGAACAAAATAATAGTATGTCAGAAAACGGCATGGTAGTTTGTCAAAACAATCTCTTGAAAAAAGTCATAACTATTTCAAAAAAGGTTATATTGTTATTATTGGTGGAAAACGTCATGAAAAAAGTCATAGTATGTCAAAAAAAAAAAAAAAACCTGCAAAGAAAACCAAAACAGACTCAGCGTGCAACGTCTCAGGCTCTAACTCATCTCACAGCAAAATTGCTGTCAAAACCAATCAGAGCAAATTAAATTATAACAAAGACACATTGAGAAGAAGAAAGCCAAAGTACTTAGGAATAGCCTAATTGACAAATGATCTCCCCTGTCAGAGACAGATCCTAATCAAATACAGCCTCAGTGACCACAGGTTGGAACAGGCACAAACACAAAAAATCGTGGCGGCCAGACACCAAAACATGTGGTCTCTGAAACTTTCATACCTTCAACACACTTTCAGTAGAGCGCCATTGAAATGAGAGAGCGAGAGAAACAGAAAGGCAATGCAACAGATGTCACTTTTATAGAGATCATGGAAATCTTCCCTATAGCATGGATTCACACTCCAAAGTTCACGGACGCTGAACTCATGAAAACCGTAGGTAAAGTAAAATTCACAGCTGCAACCACATCCTGTTTTAAATGCTTCAGTTTTGTGAACATGGATAAAGAGGTATTCTGAAGTACGTAAATGGGACGAGATGAAGGTCTCTAGGTTTACCATGGCAACCTGCCATAGACGACAGAAAACGCAGGAAGGATGTGTATACATCAAGTAGCCAGTTAGACCTACTTTGGTTAGGGACAAAAATCTACATGCATTTAAATGGTTATGTATGTATGTCGGATAAGCGGAAGAAAATGGATGGATGGATGGATGTATGTATGCTCCATGGTTGTCATTTAAATAAATACAATGCATCTTTCAAGGTCTGTGAGAAATTTCATTCAAGCATGTAGCTGTCTGCTTTGTGCCAGTCTGCAGAGAGTTTGCACTCATTGGGTTTAGCCTGGCAGCTGTAAAAAATCTTTTTTTTATTATTATTATTTTGAATATTTTGCTATGTGCTGTGAAAACTACCGTTCTCTCTGTGGCATTTTTCCACACTCAATTTCCCACAAAATAATATTCAAACTATTCCAGATGACATATTTGGTAAAGTTTTTTTTAAGGATATGCCAGTCTCTAATGCTGCAATGATAAATTATTCTTTTTTCTTTTTCAGAAAAGAAATCTTAGATGCCAAAGTTGACTCATATTGTAATTTCAAACTATGCCAAATAAAACAAAGTGGCCTGTAAAAATGTAAGGGAACTGATTAGAGATGAAAGTTCTGTGAACTCAATTTTTAGCATACAGCAGTAATTGGATTTTGTTATGAAATGGTACCATATAGATCAAGCAAGAATAAGAGAAATATTGGGACCATTTCACGCTGCCTCAGCATGATTGAGGGTATTTTGAAGTTCTAGGGGATCATTATATTAAATGTATACTTTTGACCTTCACTGTTTTGTTTGATCATCACCAAAAGACATTCAGTTTTATAGCATCACCTGCTGTTGATATACTGTGTGCTGAAGTAAACACAATACAAACAATAGGGGACCTGCTCATCAAAAAATATCTCAACAAAGGCTTCTAGTAATCAAAAACTCAAAAGGATACCTTTAAAAAAGATGGTTTACCTTTCTTTTAAACATTGTTGTGCTGTCAGGGATTAGAAAAAGAAATATCATGCTTTGGTTCATAGCATCAGTCAAATGTATTTTATTTACATACTGGTCTGGATAAGTCTGAATTTGGTGAATGCACCCATGCATACAGAAAACCCTTGAATTCCAGCCGATGCCCTTCATTTTCTCAGCATACGACGTGCTGACCAAGCATTACACGTAGCACATGGACGTACACAATGTGTGCACGTTAAACACAGCCTTGCACTAGACACGGTGTCCGTCCGTATACATGTTCTTTAATTAGAAGTTGAAATACCAACCGCTTTCAAATCAAATGAATATCCATGTATGAATTTACACATTTAACCACACAACAAATGGGATCGCAGATCTTCAGAGTATATACACACACACACAACTACACTTAAATAATACAATTTGTATAAGCCTAAAAAGTCGTTGGTATCGTCTTTATAACAAACTGCACTTAATATAACAAAGCACGTACTGTGTAATAGAAAGTAGGTGTTGATTTGCAAGTGTCATAAAATCATACACTGATTCGGTTTGACACGTTTTCCAGTATCAGAGAAACAATGACCATGAGTGTTCAAACAACTTTAGGAGGCTTCAATAAAAGATCAGGGTAGAAAAGGTCTTTTAAACCCTCGTCTACCAAACAGATCTTTGAAATACTGTGACAATGAAAAAAAAAAGGAAAGAAAAACTGCGTTTCAGTCCAAATTGTGCTGTAGAACAGTTGCAGTACAAAAGTAGGGCTAAACTGACTCGTTTTTTAATAGAGATTCGGAGTCATCTGGAAAGATTGACAATTTGTCTTTTACGTTTTTTTTTTAAATTTTCATCTCTAAACCTCAAAGAAATGTATACCATCTCTTGATACTTTGTTGATCAAAACATTCCCAAAATACACCCCTGTCCACATGTTTAACATCAGGCAAATAAAAAGCAATGGCTTGTGGCTATATGATCAAAGCAAGTCAAAAGCAGACTGCTAAGTGAGGGAACGATCCTCTCTCCAGGAAGAAATGAAGCGAACGCGGGCCTCTCAGCGCTCTGGCTGGAAGGCTGCCAGGGCTTTGTTATGTGGAGGACATTTCCATGGAAAGCGGGTACATGCAGGTTTCATAGTAACAAGGTTACGGAGTGAAAGGGAGGCTGAGAAAGCAGAGGTGTGCTGCTGGGATTCGCCCATGGCATTTTCAATTTAGTCTTTATTTATTCGTGGACGTGGAGAAAAGATAAACCCGCCGTTCTGCAGATGCACAGCTTTTTTTTTTTTTTTGGATATCGTTCACAGAATGACTGGGAGGGGCGGCGGGGCGTCAGCGAGACGCCAGGCAGAGTGAGGGTGTATCACAGCAGAGTCACTTCTCTTTGAGGTGCGTCGCCCTCTTGTTTTCCTTCTGCCTTTCTCTGCTCTGTCAGTCAGAGTCTCCTCAGATTGTGCTCCTCAGTGCAGGAGCCTTTCCTCAGGGTGATGTCGTCCACTGCTATCTCGCCGCTCCTGCCTCGCCCACGCTCCCCCTTCAGGATCACCTAGTGAACAGCAGGTACACACTGATGTACTACGATCATGTTTTCCAGACACTTTCTTTTGAAATGCAGGCTGCGGCTCTCATTTGCTTTTTAATAAACAGGAACACAATCATTTGACATCCATCTCACCATTTTATATACTTACACTTTCCAGGCCTGTGCCCCATAATGTGATTTGGGTGTGCCTCCAACCATTTCCACCCGTCCGGCCCCAGACTGCTGGACTGTACTGCTTTCCCTTCTTCACAAACACTTGGAGCATGCCTACGTGGTGGCCCGCCAGCTTGTGCCGGAACGACAGGCACAGATTGCCATCGTTCCACGGAGGGGTCAGCGGGAGGACCAGCCGCGCCCCTCGCCCAGTCCTCTTGTTGCCTACCTCAGGAATGGTGAGGTAACGTCCACCTATAGAAGTATAGAATGGAAAGTAGCACTAAAAAGTGAAACAGTTGCACCAGACTTTTTTTTTATCATTTAAACTCACCAAAGTGTACACATTGTGCAAAATGTATGTATGTTAACACAATTCATGGACTGTAAATATTTAGACATTGGTTTGACTTAATTGACTTACATTGGTTTGAAACAAAATTAGTTGAAGTAGATTAAAAAAAAAAAGAAAAGACAACCTTTCTAAGTAATTGCAGCACTAAAAATAAACCCTAAAAAAGAACATTTTCTCAATTGGCTTTGAATAATTGGCACAATAGGTCTCTGGATTGTGTTGAGTCAGTGGGATATTATTGCATTGCAGAATTGTAAATATATTTTTTTATTTACAAAATATATTTTTTGGGGAAACTGTCAATTGAAAGTAATTGAGCCTCCAATGTTTCATCACCTCAAAGTAAAGTTGGTGGCAAATTGATTCCTTTTTTCCTTAATTAATGCATAAATTAGTGATAACAGCGACGTGTAATTTTAAAAACGTAAAGTTGAAAGTGCTTCTGGGTAATGGCTGATTAATGCTGATGCATTTCACTTATTGAGCAGATCTGCGTGGGGGCTTTTTGTTAAAGGGAGACGATACGTATCTGCAGGCCACAGAGCATACATTAGGGCTCCCATCCAATCAGTGCCGATCTTCTCACAGCCATGAGTGTTTGCCAGTGGCAATCTACTCACAATAATTCAAAGGGATGGTACATTTACATGCTTCAAACACAAGATGTAGTAAAAATCAAAGGTGGAAACGTGCATATCCATAAATTCAAATGTTCTAAACTAAACAAAAAAAAAACGAAATGCCCTCTTAAAAGGAATGACTGAGTCAAAGCTTAGATTATGATTTACTGTATATCATTTTAAATTTAAAGCTCTTTATTTTCCCCGACGAGTGAGCACGAACTTGGCTGAAATGCGACCTCCGTCTAAGTGTCAGGAGAAGCCCTAATAACTGCAAAGATTATGCCAGTTGGCAGAGGAAGGCAGAAGTAGTTAGCATGGCCTTAACGTTGCCAGTTCGCCTGCACTGTTTAGTCTTCACACACCGTGTCTAATGAGTGTGTCTCAACGTAAATCATCACGTTTCCTCCTCGTCTAAATCCCCAGAAAAACAGTGTCGTGTTCCTTTTTAATGCGAGCCACAGGTATGGCTGACGGGGCCCGTGATCCGCTTCTCATTTGCATCACTTTGTAGAGCAAAGCTCTAATCCGCAGAAAAGACAAACTACTTCCCCTCAAGTCATTTTCATCCTGACCTGTAATTGAGTAGAACAAAACGGAGCTGCTTCGGTTGTGTTTGCATGTGTGTGTGTGTGTGTTTCAGTGAAGGAGCGCAGCTGTTCTCATTTTCATTTACTGACTGTAAAAGAAGCGTTTTTTTTGTCCATTCGAGTGAGAATGGCCCTCCAGTTACCTGACGGATCAGGCGTGGTCTCCCAGTGCAGGTCTCCATCTTTGTCCTTTATCCAACCGCAAAGGCCGTCATCGAAGGAGCAGCTCAGATACCCCGACTCTGCAGAGAATCAAACCCACGTTTTTAGAGAAGTAGAGGACGCACACTCATGCAAGGAGGCTTCATTCTTCTCCTTCCGATACTTCACGGGAGAACTGTTGAAGCTTCTTCTGATGAGTGCGATGCTACAATAAGATCGCGTTTTGTTGAAATGTTGAAATAGTCGAGGACAAATCGAGAGGGGAAAAGGAGCTGCATAAAATCGCAAGTGGAAATTCATCCATCTCAAAAAATAAATCATTGTGTGTGTACTACTAGATATGCACACTACATTTACAAAAGCCAGTCACAGTATTCAATGACTGATGATTTCTTTCCCGGCGATGATGCCCTAGACAATAAGATTAAGGGAAGGCAGGCTAAACAGTTGGAGCATCATCCATGCATCGCTTTACAAATTGGTTCCAAGATAAGAATAACATCCATCACTTTGTCCCCGATATGGAGTTTCTGCAAAATACATCTCAGCTCATTTTCTGAACCAACTAAACATGAATTCTCACTCGGCACTGATGCGCCTTAAAGCAAAAATAAACAATTAACTAACCCATTATGCAAGCTAATCTGCATATGAATGAATCACATGGAACAAACATGACGGATGAAGTGCTGTATGACCACAAAGGCTATTTTTCTGATGGCGGCTTTAACCGCGGACTCGTGAGCTGACGAACTTACGATGAATTAATGAAGCAGTCAAGCGACAGCGGATTAATGTGAGGGATGGAAAACTGTCTGGCACTTCTGAGCCGCGAGACATGATTTAAACTGATGCGGCCAGATGTCACGTGTCACCACTTGGTGAAAGGCCTATCAACACACATCTGGTCACTAGAACGTCTCCGCCTCGGCAAACGACCGCCGCAGAAGTTGATTGTCGGTGTAATTTTGCCCGCGGCGGATGCGGCTCGTTCGTCATCGTTTGACGTGTGCAGGCTGTTGTCGATGGTCTCCGTCAGACGTGTTTACCTGGGTCGTCCTTGGGTTCGTCCGCCGTGTTGCCGAGCTCGATGTCGAAGTCGACGCCGAGCACGGTGTTGTGGTCGTGGTTCCGGGGGACTGAGGAGGGAGAGGGGAAAGACGTGGGTTTGGATAAAGGATTAACACATATATTGTATTTGCTCACTGGCATCCCCTCTGCGATGTCATTACTCTACAAGGGCTCTGCAAGGATGAATCAATGTCATGGTTTAGTGCATCGCATATCCGGAGCTAAGCACCTTCAACGTCGAACAGGAATATCTGAGAAAAGTTGCAGAGACACCAGAAGTCAAAGTAACGTCGTGGAGCACAATGTCCGGGCATTTGTTGCTGCCAACCTGGAGCTACAGCACGTACACACACACGCACACACACGCACACACACACACACACACACACACACACACACACACACACACACACACACAGCTAGTCCTGAAATAGCCTCTTTCCTCCTCCAATGGGGTCACACCACCAAAATACTATCAGCTGAGCGGTCTTATTAAAGGTCATTGACAAGTGAAAGATAGAGAGTTGTTTCTTGTACTTTTACAGTGGAAACCTTTGTGTGAAAAAAAGGCTGTTTTATTCTAATACTCTAGAATGAAATCTGTCTTTACTGGTTTTAGAAAAAGTTTAGAATACAGATAAACATCATCATCTTACTATGCATTCGTAACAGATGCAATAATTCACTGGGATTTAATGAGCCAAACTATTAATAAAACTATTCCCAGCATCCCAGGCAGATTCTTGCTCTTATGTCGTAAACGCGCTGTAGCCTGCACTTGAACCTGCACTTGAACCCCCGATCCACCCCCACCCCCCCTCCGGGTGGGTTCAGGGGCCCGACCTCTCCCATGCTGGGTCACGAGCACCTGGCAGACTGCAATGTAGTCTGACAGTCGGGGGAATCTGACAGCGGGGAGGTCATAGTCATACACCAGGCTCTCCAGCTATCCCAGGCATCCGGATCTGTGTGTCTGTGTGTGTGTGTGTGTGTGTGTTTGGGGGGGGGGGGGTATTTTAAGGAACAAGTCCCCCTCTAACCTTTTTATTTCTTGTGTCAGAGCGGAAATATTAAGAGCAAATAGTTTCCAATTAAGGGAAATGCAACATGACCATGTAAGGTATATGTATGTCACATGGATTCTGCAACTGAATCTGTTCTGCACAAATGATTGATTAATATTTGACTTGTGTGTCTGCTTCCTTTGTAAGATTCACAGAGCTCACTGTTAACGTGTTTCATGTACAGTAGCTCTAATGGAATCGCTTCCCATCAAGGTCAGTAGATTATCCAGAGTAACCGAGACATTTTCTACAAAGACAAGTATTCTGAGGATTTTCCAACCTTCATCCACTCTTGGATATCTAAACAGAGAAAAAGAAAGAACCCAAACCTCTAACTCTCTGCAAGTGACCTCGTAAACAACCAGTTTGTTCAACAACTATGCAGAAACAGATCCAATGGTTTGTTATTTTACCTCTTGAGCTTTTGTGGTTCATTTCCTCGAGATATTTGGGAGGTCAATAAAAGCAAATAACATTTCCTATGCTGTGCCAAAATCTACAACAATAACCAGAGTTTGACTGGAAACAAACACAATATACTTAATCTCTTTGATCTTTTCCATATGCAGTGTGATTCATTCTGCCTTTGTTGACATGATGTTGAAGAATCATGATATACACATTTTTGTTTGTGGGTGAACATTGAATCTCTTAACGTCATCTTTTATGGAGGTAAACAGTGTTTAAGCTTAATGTAAATGCATTTTTAATGCGATAGAGAGGAAATAAAAAGGTTATATGAGCCTCAGAGGTTTGAGGGTTTTCTCAGGAGTAATCCTTTACAGAGAATACATTTACATTTGGGGGAAAATGCTCGTTCATTTTCTTGCTGAAAGATAGAGGACAATATCGATCCTGCGCTCAGACATCAGGAGTGGTATCAATCTTCCAGCTGAACATGTCATTTGTGTCTTTCCAAACATGTTGAACTTTTCTTTAAAAGGTAGGTTTTCATTTGACACTCACTCGTACTTCAGTGCACATCTGCCCTCGAGGCACAGCTGAGACATTCTTAATGCCATGGGGCGCTTATTCAAATGATTCCTATTTGCGTCTAATTATTTTAATAATCACTCAGTGGTGTCTCTCCTCCCTCCCTCTCTCATCTTATTCAAACCGTCTTCAGGAAGCTCTGAATTCTACAACTGCTCTGCCGTGATGCAAAACTATTAGATTGATGTCTCCCCCAAGCAGTGCAGACAGGTGTTAATGTAATCTTCTCTCCTCTTTCCTTTTTCTAATTATATGATGCCATCTGGCAAGGTGAGCAGGAACCACAGTATCCCAGCTCCCATCCAGTACGTTGCTGTTGCTCCTCACCAGACGCTTCTATGTCAAAAGAGACTTTTTCTTTTGGTAAAATACTGACTGAATCTGTGCTTGATTATAATATTGAGTGCAATTTGTAGTGTTGGTGCATCTGAAGCGAAAATCCCAATAAGCATCACCTTCTGGTGCCTTTTCTGTATGGCTTTATAATCATTTGCAATTGCATTTGTTTCTGTAGTTCCTGGTTGAGCTGCTTCTTGAATGTGTTGGCATTTTAGGATACAAAAAGTTAAATATGGGCAATGAAAGGAATTTAAAAGATAAAGCTTGCATTCTCCTGCATTTTGAGTTATTGCTAACAAATCCCCAAACCAACGATGTCTTAGCCCTCTCTTAATACTCGCCAACTTCCCTCCCCTGTCAGCACCCGCTTTAAAGTTCATTTCCTAAAACAGCAGGTGACTATTTCACGCTGTGGACGAATATGTATGTCTTACCTTTTAATATTCTTATAAAACTGTTTACCTGCAGAAAAATCATCTACTAGATCAAAGAAAGAAAGAAGAAAAAAAAACACATTTAAGTCTAAACAAGTCCCATTTTCCAGAGATTAAAAAAACGTCTATCTTTTATGAAGAGGAGCATTCATTTAACATCGTGAGAAGAAAGCAGCAGATGGCTGAGATGGTTATTTTCTTCATTAAAGCAAAAAAAAAAGAAACAACCTTAAACACCTCTCATTGCTGCAGCGCTTTTTATAATTCTATTTCATAATATGGTTTTGATCGAGGATGTCAAACTAAAAAAAAAAAAAAAGCCTGAAGATGCATTTTGAATGTAAACGGTGTCACGGATACGCTTGGCAGGGAGCGTCACGGGACGTGTGGATAAACTACAGTCTGGCTGAGAACCAGTGTGTGTGTTAACTGAAGCCAAAGAGATAATTACCTTGACAGGAGAATATCCTTTCTTAAACGCTCTTGTATTTATTGAAACTGATTTATCATCTTGTGGCCATTAAGCTGCGTATCATATTCTAATAGCTTAATCGAGACGAGAGGGTTGAGCATAACAATGAGACGACCACCTCAAGCAATAATACACAGAGCTCTCATTGACTCATGTTGAATCTGATAACAACAGACCTTTGATTTTCACCACTTTACATGAAAAACAATCACTAACTTTCACGTTGTTAGCAGGCAGATCAAATGTATACACATGGCAACCGCCTGCCAACTGCTGTGTGCACACGTTCATGTGAAATATGATTTGAATACCAAATGAGCATAATACACGTCATCTGTCGGGTAAACATCACTTCTGATTCCCCAGATGGTGACGTGTCACAATAAACGCAATGTGCCGTGATTCAGATGAAGAAAAATGCAAATATTCTCCAATTTGTTTCGAGGTAACCTGTCGGGGAGCTGATGAAGATGAATCGTTGAGACAAACAAGCGCCATTTTATCTTAAAGTGTGTGACCCAAATACACAAGGCTTCACTTCACTATCAAACACTAAAATAGAAGCCGCTGACGCAACAAGTTTTAATTCTTTTTGTAGCTGTTAAAGAAGCTCTAATCAATGTTTTGTATGAATAATGTGTATTTCTATATGTAGAAAGTGTAGGTGTAGTGATGAGCCTGCCGTGAATCCTCAGACTGTTTGCTTTGCTCCTACGGCTCACAACTTTACTTTTTTGGTTCACTCTCACCGCTCTCATCAGTGTCATTTCCAGAGACAGCAAACAAACACTGTATGCTACCTGCTGAGCAGGAGACAGCTGTCAGATAAAGTTAGCGACTGGCCGGAATTGAATTGTGGAGCATTTAGCAGAGCTGAATATTCCCCCAAAAAAACAGAGCTACAAAGAGAGCAAATATGGGACTTTGTCGGGTGACCAGAAACACGACTCCAAATAAATTATAATAACACTCTGTATCACCTGGACGGGTAAATAGGGAGCTGTGTGCTAGCTTTCAATTCAGAACCTACGACGGCGTATTAGGGCCATGGTAGGAACAGAAACAGAGCCTAGGTGGGGTGGGGTGGGAGCATATTCAAGGAAAAACCTAGCTTATTTACAAGCAAATGTATGAGATTATAAAAATGCGAATTTCCCGATAAAAAAAAGTCGCAAGTTGAAACATTGTATAGTAAAGCATGAGACTTTTTCATTTCGGCTATATGTACACTTTCAACACATCAAAATATAGAAGTCTCATTACATACACCTGTATGGAAACGTTTATCTGCTACTTTTTCTCTTCAGTTTGAGACTTTATAATCTTACAAATTTGAAACTTTTTTCTCGTACATTTGCGACTTTTACTTGAAAATGTTCGACTTTTTAATCTCGTAAATATGCTACTTTTTCTCTGGATATTCCCCCCTCTCGTCTTTTTTTAATACGTTTTTACGTATGATTGGCCCTAATATGCCGTCATAGGAATCTATATGTGTTTAAAAATAAAAAGTTCTTACTGTGGACATCCCCTCTCTGTTTGGTGACCTCCTTCTGGATAGTGTTGTCTACAGGTGTGACCGGTGGTGGTGGCGGCGGGGGGCGTCTGGTGGGAGCCGCTGGCCTGGCTGTAGGGTTTGCGATGAAGGGCCTGCGTGTTGTTGCTGGCGGCTTCCTGGTCGGGATAAAGGGCTTCCGGGTGGGAACGGCTGGCTTTCGTGGAGGTGGGGTGACCCTCTTGGGAGGCGGGGTGACCCTCTTTGGAGGTGGGGTGACCCTCCTTGGAGGCGGGGTGACCCGCCTTGGAGGCAGAGGTGCTTTGGTCGTTGTCGTGGTTGTGGTAGTCGTGGTAGCGGCAGTTGATTTGGGAACAATGGGGAAGATTCTCTTCTGAGTCACCTGTGGGCGGATGGTGGTGGTGGTCCTCCTCTGATCCATGTCGGGGATGTGGTTGTGATGATTTGGAGGCGGTTTGCCTGGTCTCGGAGGGTCAATAACCACCTTTGGAATGGCTGAAAAAATACGAGAATGCAGACGGAGTACTGAAATATGAGCACTTAAATATTAATGAGGCGTGCAACTGCAGACTAACTGCAATGATTAGTCTGACTTTTGCAGAGAAGGGCTTCCTTTCAGCTACCGAGATGTCTCCTGATATCTATTAACTAAATGTTAGCATCCTAAAACAAATTGAGTGTGTCTAATCTCACTGAAGCAACGGCTCACACGAGAGAGCCACAAAAAAAATAATTGTGATGCAAGTTCACATTCATTTATTTGGGCCTTTTTTCAAAGTCAATTATGGACATATTTTGCTCAATGGGACTGTTAAAGACAGAACAAGGGACGGCTCTGACATGACTGTGGGGGAGTTTGTGAAGGCAGCAAAAACACCGCGTGTCATATATCAATCAATACTGCTATCCGTTCATGTGCTCATCCTGATAAGTCATTCTTTGTATATTCACATTTGTATATTCATGCTAAGGCTGCTCTCTGTCTGTGGAAAGGTCCGTCCCCGGAGATCCCCCTCACTTTGCTGATGTCATCAAGGTAACACCTCCTTTTCCTTTGTTCCTCCGCACATTCTTCATGAGCAGAGACTGAGACTGGGGGGTGGGGGGAGGGTGGTGGTGTTTGGGGGGGGACTTCATAAAGGTTTCATGAGTGAAGAATGAGAGTGGACAAAGCCAAGAGGTTTGAACTCAGTTATTGCCTTCTCAGGTTGCGGGAGACTTTGATACCTGATACACAAATAGGATATTGCAACTCGACTCCCAGAACACTTGCGGCTCACACCCCCTTGGGCAGGCGACAGGGTGAAATATGTGCAGCATCCTATGCCAGGAGTCATCCTCTCCCCACTCCATGGACTGTTTCACCCGTTGTGTAGATGATTAAATAACTGTGGGGAATAAATGACTTCTTGTCCACGGAGCTGCTGTGAAAACGCAGACGGACAGACTAATGAACTGTGTCAGCGAGCAAAAATAATTATTTGTTATGGTTGATGATTACTCATCTTTTTTGGCTGATTAAAAATGCTAGATGTAAAAAAAAAAAAAAAACTCTCTGGGCACATGCGATAAGGGAGCGGGGCGATTTAAGTGACGACTGACAGCCATTACAAAGAAAGGAATTTCAGCTCTGTGCTCGGAAGGCTATTCCTGCTTTCCTAGCTTTTTTTTTAAAACACGGGCAAAGAAAACAAAAATGTGAGGGCCCCGGGTCCTTTTTTTTGTGAAAGTGAGCATCGGGGGCCAGGGGGGTGTTTGTTCTCAATTCTTACGTTTGCAATCGTGGCCCATCCCCCTGAAGCCGTCTTTGCATTTGCACTTGTATGAGCCTGGTGTGTTGTAGCAGGAGGCGAAGCTGCTGCAGTGGCTCTGACCTAAAGAGCACTCATCCACGTCTGAAAGATAATGGAAACACAACAACATTCAGCTACAGGCTGCAAGAGCAAAAGAAAAACATCAGATATAACAGCAGAATGTCAAATGATAATTGCTTCATATCCTCTTCAAGGAGGGCTCAAAGTTTATGTCATACGTATTTTTAGTGGAAGCACGTTAGTGAATAACAGTGATCTCGCTATGAGCAAAAATAATCATCGGAGTTGTTGGAAAATATTTTCTTCTTCTTCTTTTTGAGATGAGGAGTTTTTTTTATTTTTCAAAACCAAGAAAATACTTATATAAGAGCAGATTCATCTATACTAATGCATCATATTTAATTAAACGATGACAGGTTTTTTATATAAATTTGAATCTACAAAGTTACCTTCCAATGATTATAACTATTATATACTTATTTTTGCATGTAAACGTGTTTTTGCTTTATCTTTTCTTTTTGCCTCTGGTTGAAATAGCTCGGCTATGAGGCGAAACATCTCGGCACGTCTGTGACCTTTGAGAGAATTATCTGTGAAAGCCTCACTGCGGAGACCTTGTGACGGTACCTAGGCATTGGTATTTCCCATTGATGTATTGCAGGTCAAAGCCTTCGTGGCACTTGCAGATGTAGCTACCAAAGGTGTTTATGCATTTCCTGAACCTGGGACACACTGCTATCCCTGCTGCACACTCATCCACATCTGCAGGAGGGGGGAGAGGAAGAAAATATTCAAATGAAACCATTATGCATTCATCATTTTTCACCAAAAAAAAAAAATCCTTTTAGATTTGGTCGCATACAGCATATAATGCACTCGAAATAACACAATGCAATGAAAAGACGCCAAGGTTAAAAAAAGGGCACTTTAATCGAAAACTAAACAAACATCTCTATTCATACCGGGAGACTTCTCCCACCTTCCCTCGTTAGTATTCATTTATGAACAAAGCAGATTATGCATTCTGTTCAGTAGGCAGAGTACAATGAACACACCTTCTTTCATTATTTAAAGACCTATTCTAAGTGTCTCTGTTGATCACCTTTGCAGGCTTGTGGGCATTAATATTTAGACGCAGAGAGGCTCACGTGTTTGCTTTAAAATACATTTATTTGCTGCATAATGCAGCCGAGGCACCGTGATGTCACAGGGGCCGCTGTTTAAAACCACCTGAACACCTGGACTAGATGGGAAAAAGTAAGTGGGCAGAGCTCACTTATCCCTTAACAACTACTGTTGAGGCTCTCAACAGCAAGGCGCTCAATGAGCAGCAGCTAAATGATTGGGTGACTGACAGAGCTGTGGTGAATTACAACGTTTTACATAACACACACATAAAGACAGTCACCGTGTCGACATTTATAGAAATATTGCTTCACAAATGCCTGTTTTAATCGACTGTACCATCTGGCTCTGAAGACGGAACCAACTTTTCTTTCAAAGCTGCAGATCTTTAAGCAGCACGATTGAACCCTCATTCTTAGTTTCACATCAGCTCGTATTAAACCCAGAAATTCTTTTTTTATTTGTTTTTATAGTAACATTTCTGTGAGATGCACCATTGAAATGCGAAACCGTCTCATGCCGAACTTCTGCAACAATGCAAAAACGTTAATACGCCCGGTCATTAATCAGGCCTTTTTCTGTCAGGGTGGAAAACGAATCGATACTTCCTTCCAGTGCATCGTCAGACATCCGCCTTAAGGTATCTCCAGCCTGATCCATTTTCAATACACAAATAGCAGATGCACAGTTTTTTAAATAGGCTATTTGAAATTTAAAACAGATTTTAACATCAAATCTTGAACACAGTCAAGCAAACTTATTTAGTAAATCTGGATACGTACTTGCCAAACGACTTAAAAGTTCAATTTGGGATTGAAGCCAAAGTGAAAGATAAAATGTATTCACTTTTACAGCTACTTGCAAAGAATAGGCAAACTCCTCATGCTTTAGCTTCAGTCATTTATCTGGGCTGAGAGCAACATATTTTAAAGATATTGCTTTCCACGTATCCTCACTGTCTGCACTCTGTCAATGTGGTACTGAATTCTAATTATACCATTTATCTGATGTATCATCTGGTAGCTTCAAAATGTATTTTTGTCTTTCATTTTTTCCTTTTGATAGAATTCCTGTGAATTTCAATCCTGTCAGTAATACATTTGCATTTTTATATAAAACAGTCTGATTGATGATTTAATATCTTTTAAAAATGATCAATCACATTTTAAAAACATTTAAAAATAATGAACAATGGGGGCAGATGTTGGGTTCATCCTGGTCTCTGATTATGACTAATGCTTCAATAGAAGTCAGTGGCACAGGAAGCAAATAGGCATAGGGTGGAAGTAAACTCATACTTTGCTGTAGTTTTTACTCCTAAATTGGATTTTGGAAGCATTCTAACTCCTAAAAGATTGATAAACATGGACCCAAGCCCATTTTAAAGCTGCAACAAAAATGTGTCACGGCATCACACTGATTAAATCCAGCTACTCATCTATCCAAGGCTCCGGTTGAAGTAATCTCCTCCATAAATATAAGTAGAAACATCTTCTCGAGGGATCCAGTAACATTCCATGAAACACCTGTTGCAGGCAAACTTTTCTTCCCCTCATCCATTTTCATGATTGATGTCCCTGTTTTAACAGATCCGCCCCTCCCATTAGCCAGCCCATACTTAAGTGGAACTACGAGGCAGCGGAACAGGAACAGGCCAGTCTGGAACAGTATTTAAACCTGACACAGGTCAAGTGCCTCAACTGGCCCTTCATCCGTTGTCCCATCCGGGTAGCTCCTCCACATAATCAAATAAGAATGGGAGGATCAGGGGAGGGAAGGAGGAGAGTAAGGGGAGGGATAAAGTCACCACTTGGTTGACAAGGCCTGTTAAATTCCTGAGGACGACGCAGAACAGGCTTTTGATGAATACGTTTGGATACATTACTGTTTTGTTTTTCTTCCTTGGTCTTCGTAAAAAAAAAAAAGCATTCCAAATTTTAAAGCTGTCACACATCGTTGTTTGTATGGGTCAAGTATGGGAGGGAGTGGTAACATGGGCCTATGGAGAAGACTGGGACGTACCCACACAGGTCCTTCCATCCGGAGCCAGCCGTAACCCCGGCGACGGACACTGACAGCGGACCTCACCTTTCAGCACCTCGCAGCCGTACTGGCAGTTGGCCATGCCGCAAGTACGAGCGTCTGATTGACACAAGAGGGAGACAACACATATTAACACAGGATGGTGCCATAAGGTAGTGGGGTTGGTGTGTGTGTGTGTGTCTGTCTGTGTGTGTGTGTGTGTGTGTGTGTGTGTGTGTGTCTCTTTCCTTCACACATTCACACACACATACTCCCACTTTCTCCTTATCCTCCAGCCAGGGTGCTACTACTGCCTGATATTAGCCGAGCGGACCCTAAGGTGCAGACAACAGAACAGCACACGCTCTGCCATTATTAGTTTCCTGCCCTGTGCTGTCACTCTGTGTGCACGCAACCCTCCCTCACCCACTCCTCATCCTTTCCTCCACCTAAAGAGTCGTAATCCATCTAAACCCCATCAAAGTGTGTGCAGCGCCTCTGTTGTGGAGCAGATCGAGACCCTCCAAAAATAATAATACAACCCATTTTTGTCGAGCCTCTCTCAATAACCTCGGACCCCTAAAAAAGTAAATTAAAAGTGAGGCTCTCGCCTGCCGCCGCTACACCCTGGAGTACAGTTTGATGACTAAGGCTGGCCGGGCTGATTAAATGCTACAGCGATCTATTGATCGAAAGCAGTAGCGGGGGTGGGGGAGGGGGGTGGCAAGGTGTTTAACAGTAGCATGCTGTCATCACAACAACACCTGGAATAACTTGAGATCGCCTCAAGTGGTGAACAATTCAGACTTGAAAAAGGAGGGGAAAATTAATTCTGACAAAAAAAAAAAAAAGAACTAATTAAAAATGAGGCACTGGGAGTTGTGCTACGCGGGAGTGGAAAACGTGAGGAGAAAACAGTTATCGGGGCGGGGAGACGTGTACAGGCATTAACTCCCGTCATGTGGACGGCCTCAGGGCAACCAATGAGAATTGTGCATTCACTGGAGGGTCTGAAGATTGTGTTTCTTTCAGACTTTTCTCCTTTGCGTTTTTTTTTTTCAGAATGTGGAGCCGCCATAATGAAGCGGATCAGCATGGGGCTTTAATCACAACAGTGTATCAGAGGATTGTGTGGCTGCTGTCAGAGGGACTTGCACAAGTGGGGAAACTTTTTTTTCTTATATAATAGAGAGCATATGTCATCAGCATTGCTCCGCACTGGCATTCAGACGGATACATTTGTAGTGGAGTGAAGAAAAGGCTTCACAGTGGAATATCCGAGCTATAAAGCAAAGGAGAGATTATGGAGGGGGATGAGGGAGAAAATACATTGGGAATTAAATCCACAACAATACAGAGTGTGTGTGTGTGTGTGTGTGTGTATGGGGGGACAGACTCACTTCCACAGGTCCCATCAGGCATCAGCATGTAGCCGTTGAGGCAGTAGCACTTGTAACTCCCATATGTGTTCATGCACCTGTGTTTGCAGGGCCTCGGCTTCAGCCCACACTCATTCAGGTCTGCAGGAGAGAGAGGGAGGGAGAGAGAGAGAGAGAGAGAGAGAGAGAGAGAGAGAGTATAAGTGGACTGGAGGACAGAGCGAGAGGGGAGGGGGGAGAGACTCCTAGACAGAGGTGAAATTAGTCAGAGGGCAAAGGTGAAGAGGTCAAACCTCGCCCATCCATTTTATGTGTGGGCTTGTCTGTCTGCGAGTTGCTAATGTGTCTGTTTTTGGAAGGCGTCGGGGCGTCTTCGAGGAAGCGCTATGCTCCGACACGCCCGCAACATCACATCGTTGGTGATTTAACAGGAAGCCGGTGTCAACTGACAACCTGCCCATTACCTGCAAGTGATAAAAGATGCTATTATGCCCTCTGACTCACCATGACTTCACACGGTTGTTGCTGCAATCATTTCAGAGTTCTTTTTTCATTTTTTTTTATGCAGGCATAAAAAGTAGAGAAATCCTCACTCACAACCGGCCGTGGAAATGGTATTAGGAAATGATGCTGGAGGGGAAGGAGCCCATGGGAGAAAAGAATATGCCCTGAGCTCAACACCTGTCAAATGCTTATGCAAATCCAAGTCATTATATCTTTTCTCAGAGCACAACATTCAGATATTGCAGTCGCGGGATCCTGGTGTGTGTGTGTGTGTGTGTGTGTGTGTAACTAGAATGACTTACTGACACTCGTAAATGGAACAGAGATGCCATTAATATCATTAGTTACACCTGTGTGCTTTCTGCTATGACAAGCCGGAGCGTCCTCCACCTGAAGGGTTTATGGCGGCTTGATTAAATAAATATATTCATGTGCATTTCGTCTGTCTGTAGATTCCACTGACATCTTATTTTAAGGAGCGTAACTAACGTTGAGTGACATCCACGACAGTGGAACCGCAGCAAACCGACCAACGAAGAGCTTGGATAGCTCTATAGCTCTTTATGAGGGCAGACGTTTTTTGACACGTCGTCGTAGCAGGAAACACACAGGTGTAACTAATAACATTAATAATATCTCGTCCCACTTTGGTATTTCAGCTCCAGGGTGTCGTGCGTGATGCCTCCCTGGGACGACTGACTGATGCTCCGAAATGGAACACAGACTCCATTAATGTTATTAGTTACACCTGTGTGCTTCCTGCAATGACAAGTCAATGTGCCTTTCATAAAAAAAAAAAAAGTATGCTCATGCCGATTTAAAGGAGCAAATATGTTCATTTCTTACTGCAGACTCCATTTTTTAAGGATAGAACTAAAGTAAAGTACTGTTAAAAGAAACAAGCAAGCGAATGAATAAGAGCTTATTGGCTCTCTATGGCAGATGTTGACATATTATTAAAAGTACGTCTGCATTCTAGAGGGGTCTCAGGTTCAGGATCTGGGTGTTGTGCATGTTGGCACAACGGCACACCTGAATGGAACGGAGCCACGGTTGCTGTTATTAATTCACCTCCACTGGGCCCGGATTAAAGAAATGTGCTACGACTTAAACTTTAATCTTTCTGCCAGAAATCCTTCCTAGGTGTAGCCACCATATTTGGTTAGAGATTGTGGTTTGTGTTCAAATAAACCCTTTTCTGGCAGAATGCCCTGAAAACATCTCCCGTGTGCTCATACTGGGACATCTTAATAAAATAAAGCAATCATTAATGGAGCATTGCGGTAGTTCAGGTAGAGACAGCAGTTGTTCCTGATGTTCACCAGCATCTTGTCCACGCCTCTCGATGCATCCATTCATTCTTCATTAGTTCGTTCTCAATAGATTATTGATCGTGCCGACATCAGCTGTGGAGGATCTAAGTCATTACTCTCATTACTGTAACTGAGAACGCGTTGGTGTGGTTGTTCCGTTTGAAAACACTCAATAACTCATTTAAGAACAGTTTGGGTTCTCTCGGGATTAAGAGAGGATTTTCACTTCACGTTTCTTCAAAATTGTTTTTGCCTCCAAAAGCAATTTTCAAGATTAAGTTTTGTCGTAAAGAAAATAGTATTGCAGAACATAACTGAATGGTTCCAAAATGATTATTTTTTACCTTCTTCTTACATTTATTGATATTTAGGGAATGTAACAGTATTTCTACTCTGGTATGATGCACTACCAAAACAATAACTAATCTAACTAACTAACTAACATTTATTACATTTGACAGTTAAAATTACTTTAATGTGTTGGCTGGTATATCGGTGAGCTTTATTGAACTGTTTTGAATTAAATAAAGGCTCAGATTATGAATGGCTGAAAGAACTGCTGCATTTTATTTTTAATTTCTAATGAGTGTGTGGGGTTTAAAGACTTATGGCTGTTTACTGCTTCTGATGGAATCGAACATTCCTTCCCTACATCACCAGCACAGTTGTTGTGGGGTCTGTTGGGAGTACCGGGCCCAAAAGGAGAAAATCCAACTTGTAACTACACAGCCATCCATCCCGCTGGAATGATAACACAGGCTTCAAGACATATAAATAAGTTAAACTATGAATATCACCCTGTGATATAGTAGAACCGTCACAAATAGAATGCGTATCACTGTACAGCATATGAGGGGGTCATTTTCATCTTTAGCTCGGCGGCGCTCATGGGGCATTCTTTGCATGCTGCATACCATCTCCATTTAAAAAGATACCACGGATTAATCTGGATGAATGACGGAGCAGATGCCCCGTTTGTATATCAGAGCCCACCTTCTATTAATGGTAGCTTCTGGTCCACTAAAGCCGCGTTGGCTGATTCAACAGGCGCGGCTGGAATTCCGACTGACCATCTGCTGGTTGAATCTTTCCCACCGAGCTTTAAGTCATGTTCCATAGCTAAATTCTTCTGGATGTATAGGAGTTTGTTTCTTACACTGAATATAATAATAAGGATCATTTTGGAGTGTCACATTTAGTATTCTAATTATTCTAATAATGTGTGACAGGCAGACGAAATGCAATTTGATTAAAGATTTATTATTATTATCTATTTTTATGGGTAGATATAAAAGTGATTAAAAAAAAAAGGCCACACTGTCTGTTTGTATTTGTGCTGGCAAAAAAAATAAAAAATGTTTCTAAGCACCTGAGTTTCTTCGAAAACGCAATGTGATGCCAAAATGAATACTGAAATTACAGTTTTATTGTCTGACACAAATGGTTTGTGTGCACAACACGAGTACTGAGGGCACTGTGGGTTTTTTAAAAGACTGTTTCTGGATGTCAATGCTTCTGAATACTTCATCAAAACAAACAGTCAAAATGATTTTTCGCCATCCTCGTCGCAAAGCGAGCTTTTTCTCCTCAGCTATTGTGGACACACACACACACACACACACACACACATATATATGCACACTTCTTTCTTTTCATTAGCTGCAGTGTCAAGCCTGTTTCCCTGGCTGTTTTTTATAATAAACAGCGGGCATTGTCATTACCGCAATTACAGAAAACCATAGCAACACTGTCCGTTGTCGGCGTGGCAGGAACACAGGTCTCCACTTGCCCGCTGCACTGAAAAAAAGAAACAGCTTAAAAATGTAAATGAGGGATTATTGAAATGGTCACATTCTCAGACAAAGGCAGCTCCGTGAGCATCAGCACATGCCAGACACAAGACAGCAGCCGGGGCCTCCTTCGTGTAGAGAGAAACAGACAAGAAGGGAGAGACGGAGGGGGGGGGCAGAGCAATAGAAACATTGTGAGATAACGGGCAGACGTGACCACCAAGTGACAGTTGGACACGGCCCCCAGGACCGCAGGAACCCGTGCGATAGCAGAGATGGAGAGCCCCTCTGGGCCCTTCGCTGTACGGTAAGTGAACTGCTGAGACACATCTGAAGTGATGCAAAGTGGAGTGATTTATTGGGTCAGCTCCACTGAGGTATGCTATGTTACATTCCCGACACGCCTCGATCACTGACAGGGAGATTAGCAGAATGCTTCTTTTTCTTGGGGATATGCTCGACTCTAAAGGAGATAACGGCGGTTAAGCTTCGGGGCCGTTTTTCTATGAGGGATGGGGGAGTCAGGAGTGCTGCGTCCGTGTTCGATGATGGTTTTAAAAAGGGAAGGGAGGAGCTCTTTGTTCCAGATGCTTAAAAAAATGGAAAAAGAGAACAAGGGCAGAGCAATAAGAAGAAAACATAATGGCTCTTTGGTTCTGCAACAGTTGCATTGTAGATTGAAAGAAGGAAAGAGAGACAGAAGTAGAGTGGTGGACATGCTTGGCATTCATGCTGGCATTTCTACTGAAAAACTACTCTTGGGTGATGTCTCTTCTGCCAGGCGAGGACAGGAAGGAGTGACGTTCCCTCCATCCGCAGTCCACACAGTGCAGCACCATGCATGTTGGCGAGATGGGGAAGGAGAGGAGAAGGTGCTGAGGGGAGGGTCGATCGATGAATCTCACCCTCCATTACTACTCTCGCTGGCTGACGGTCCGCAGGAAGAAAGATAGGGAGGTGACCGGCCCACACTGGTGGGGTTAAATAGTCCGGCTCTTCGTCTTTGCACAAAAGGAAATGGGTTAGAGGGGATGGGGGGGGGGGGGATTGATCGAAGATAAAGTAGTAAAAGGTGGAGAAAGAGTGACAAGGACAGAGAGAGAGAGAGATGGAGTGAGAACAAAAAGCACCAACCAATGGATTAGAACACCTCTGACCACACCACATTCCTGGAAAGTAAAGAGGAACATTATGCAGCAAAGAGGATTACACTTGTGGGAATTGGACGTGAGCTGAGTATCAGAAGAAATTCTAGGGCACATGGGAGAAGCAGTGTTTCTCCTCTCTTGTCTCTTCTGCATTCCTTCTTTGTCGTGAGGGTGAAATGGGATCTGAGAGAATTACAGTATCTCGCCGATTCAGAGGATCCCTTCTCAATTTGTAACTTTGGAGCTTCAAACGGTAAGACGGCAGTTCCCAAATCACGACAAACACTTCAGCCTCAAGAATGTCGGCCCCCCCCCCTCTCCTCTCTGCCTCTCCATCCGTCCAGGCAGCGACCCCTCCTCCGGCATTCAGCTAGCAACACCTATTGTTAAGTGACAGGAAGATGACACAGCTACCGCCGAGCGTTTCCCACGCTTCAAATCACTCAAGCGTTTGATTGAGGGACGCAGTGTGTAACTGAATCTGAGAGGTGATGCAATAATGCATACCTGCCAACTCTACCCAGGACAGAAACACTTGCTGCTCATCTCTAAATCGTAAAATCTTCATAATATTTGATGTTTTAGTAGAACAATAATCATGTAACCAGTGCAGCCATGTCTTACAATAGTTTACCCTTCTGCTTGTAGTCTATGCAGAAAGCAAACAAGGATAATATTGGCTTAAATGTCTGTTGGCTGTGTTCATGTGTCTGATGCACAATAGCCTGATTTTTCTCCCAGATCTGCTCTTTCAGCCGAGGCTGTTCACATTCACGTTGAAGTGAAAAACAATCTCTGCCCTGAAACATCTCACACGCAGCCATTTCTGTCACAGTCACGCAGGACTGCCCATTATTCTGAAAAGCCAATAGTCTGAAAATGATCCAATTGGACCGAAAGTCTGACGGCCTGTTATCTCGAATAAACAAAAGCTCAATTCTCCGAAAAGCCCTTTGCTCCGAAAATACCAACTGGAGTTCCCGTTCCTGCCAGACTCTGTTAACATATTGCTCAATTTAACAGGTGTTAGTTCGCAGCAACAGAGATGATACTCCTAAATCACATCACATGAGTTTGAATGAGTCCTAAATAAAGACTTTTCGTCTTGGCTGATATTTAACTTTGACAGCTCTTCTTGTGAAGTCAACTAAACTAAATGAAGATGTGTGACATCACTGTTTAACACTCCCAAACACTCAACACACCCCCACACTGCTCAGTGAAACATGACACATTTATCATAAGACCTGAATGGAATGTGATGGGTCTGTTTGATAAGATAATTTACATTTTAAATGGCGAATAAAACTTCAACTGTCTCCTACTGTGGGAGGAAACCCTCAACAATATGTTATTGTTACATTTAGCCGAGCATACAGGTAGAGATCTACTCCTTAACAGATCATTTATGTTTCCTTAAGACTAACATAATTCGTTAGTCATTTTAACTTCATGTGAATAAAGGGGATGTTTCTCTTGCACAACTACTGATTTATTAAATTGGAGTTTCAGCCAAACAAAATGTCCCACAGAGACAAACTCGGTATGGTTAACCGATGGGATTAGAAAAAGTGACATGCGTGGGAGCAGATGTCAGTGAAAATGCCAAAAAAGTGCATCATGTGTTCTAATAATAAAAACCAGTGCTATAAATCGACGGAGCGAGACATGCAGGGCTCCACGATGAAAACAAAATAAACTTAAAAGATTCTGCAGAGTGACTTTATTTATCTCAACAAATCGCTCATCCAATCAGGCCGGGTGCTGAGATCTTAACGCTGCTTTCAAATCTCACTTTCAGGTGAGATTTCCAACACCCTGTAAGACAGCAGCCGGTGTGAGGAGAGACTGGTGTTTCATTCTGTAGCGTTGCCTCTCGATACACACTTGTTCACCCCTGCTTCATCACATTTTCACAGAACGTGTGGTTTTAGGTTTTGCCTGGTTTAAGGGGGGGGTTAGAAGGAGATCAGCTACTACTTCCTGCTTTTAGAGGTCAGTGAAGGTCAAACGTGACTTCATACCTCTTTAATGACATTGTTATGAAAAGAACAGATAATTGGGTGATAATTGAGGGAAAACACACGGTGTGATGACATACGTGCGATACTTCGAATTGATTAACAGCAGACAGCGAGGAAGCAAAACAGTGACAGAGAGGCATCAGTTTCTAAACCAACAACCTCACATATCTGTCTAAAACCTCGACTGAATCAAATCCCAAAATGCTCCGAGACAGCGGGGAGGCTTCGCCAAGGCAAAGAAGTGAAAGGGCCAGATATTAGCTCATCTCAGTTTAATGGAAGGGGTCTGTTTGTATCTCCAGACGTCATTCATTTCATCTGGCCCGGGGCCACACAACCACAGGGAAGTCGCTGTGGGAAAAGCGGAGGGAATGCAACTGGCACGGCAGGTGTGTTGCTCAGGACCCTAAAGAGTGGAGTGTGACGTTGTTTGGATGAGCGGTTCTTAAAAAAAAAGCTGTCGAGATGCACCACCACCAGAGGCCGAGCAATCCGCATTAGTATTCTAAAAACAGATATAGGAACATACTGCGTACGTACTTCAACCACAGCTTGAGACTTTCAGTCATGAAGTGGTGTTAATTATATAGGTGGCTGATGGGAAAAAAGGGGGAAGGGGGGGAGAAGAAAGCAGCATCTGGAAGCACTGCAGCTGTATTGCTTGTGATGTCTGCGCTGTCATTCCTTCTGCAAAATCTTTTTATAGTGTCTTAACATCAGGTCAACTACGCCTAATTAAATCCACCTGCACGGAATAATCATCTTATTAAAATGATTGGATCAGCAGGGGGGGGGGGGTGTTTTGCCAAATTGTCGAACAGATTATCCCTATAATGAGTTTATTTGTGCAGCAGGACCATATTCCTCTCCGCGCACCAGGCTGCATGACAGATCCCATTCTCATCAGCACCAAAGGTGAAGCGCTTCCCAAGAATGATTCCTCGAAGGGGTGCTCATTATTCTTGACTGCTGAGTGCCTCACGAACATACTCGGATCCATTCAAATTATGTCTCGTTCGATAGTTGTGGTTTTATCTATAGGAAAAGCGATGAAAGGGAAATAAACGCCTCGGTGCAAATGATTTGGCAGGTGAAAAAGAGCTGGCACTAACAACAGACATGGAGGCCCTGAAGAAGGAATCTCCATAAATCAGTCATAAATGTTTGACAGAGGAAAATACAGGTTTTATACTGAGAGCGATGACATCAATGCAGCGTCGGCCATGGTTTATGTTTGGTGTCAACGCTCATGTTTCCTCCTCTGAGGTTTGTTTTCACTCCGTGCTGCCTGCTGCTTAGCTGTTCAACACGGTTGTTAATCCGACCACCTCGGGGTCACACACCGGTCCACGCCTCCCCCCCGGCACACCTCTGAACATGCAGGTTTATATGCAGCGAGTGTGAAGTTTTATTGATTCCACTCATTACTCATTCAGCATCTTCTTTGGTAACATCATCAGGCCTCCGAAAACAGGAGTTGACTGAATTAAACTTGAATAATTCCTCAATGGAGGGCGGACTGGATTGGAATCTTGTTTTCATTATTATAAAAACAATGATTATTTCATTTATATTACAGCAAATGTATTTTTTCTACAAAATAAAAAAAGAAGACTCTCTGGAGAGTTTAACTTTCAAACAATGCATGCTGGGAAGTCTACTAATTTGCATTCATCCAACTCATTATTTGCAGTCAAGACTCCAGACGAGGTCTGAAAATGAGACGTTGTACGTGGAATCAACTTTAAATGATAAAACCGAAATATTGACATTAAGTCTATGATAAAGATTAGCTGATTGGACTAATGCCTAGTTCACAGACCTGATCTTCCACTCGCCAACAGTTTCCCCGGATCAGAGGGAAATCGCCGTTGGCTTGGCGGTCACAAATCAGCACATGGGCACAATGTGTTAAACTGTTGAAAGACATGAGCAGAGCGGCTCGCCGCTGCCTCGCACCACGATTCCAGATATATCTCGCATGCAGAATATCCGGACCAATGAGCCAATGAGAGCTGAAGACACAGGTTGAGGGGAAACCTGGGGAGGGGTCGCTTGTCACAATGGGAACTTGACTCCATGTGTTGCATTTGCTAGAGAGCAACGTTGTTGTTGCACTCAGAGGAAACAGACCATAAACAGTAAAGATTTGTGGGGGAAAAAGCCATTTGAACTCGTGTGCCAACAACAACATTACGACTACATGCATCACATATTTAACCTCGTTGTTTCTTGTGTTTCTACAATGAAGGCAAGACTCTTACAAGACAGCAAGATCTGAAGACCCTGACAGCAGTGGAATGTGAACTTTGCTAAACATGTATAATGTTTTACAGCAGAGATCTTCAACAGGGGGTCCGGGACCCCTAGGGGGTCCACAGAGGTACTGCAGGGGGGTCCCCGAAAATGATTTGATCCCAATCTTTTTTTCTTCCAAAAATTAAAATATGTCCAAAAATACACCATAACATGAATACAACCTATAATAAAAATATATATATATATATATATATATATATATATATATATATATATATATTCCTCTTGTTTAAAAATATGTTAAGAACTTGTGATTGTTGTAGAAATTCCAAAATAGAATTAAAATGAATGACTGTCTGTTAGCATTTTATATGTACGTCATTACAAAGTTAAACATGGCACTTGAGGCTGTACTAGACATTATTATTGACCCGGTTTAATAAGGAACACAATTTTAGATATAATAGGGGGTCCCTCCACCGGGTCACTATCAGCCTTGGGGATGTGTTTTACAGTGTATCAGGGTGACCTTTAGTAGCATCGAGGTCGGGGGAGCAGCCCTGGGCAATATAGTTCACTCCTCCAGTTGACTCATCCAGATAAACGTAGAAAGATATCCGAATGCTTGAAAACAGTGGCCCCCCCGGCACATCAGTAGTAAACCTCAAATAGATGTTCAATGGGGGCGCATCTAAATGAGAAAATGTCATCTACGGCTTGAGCGTAATTAAATTGGATTGCATAGCGTGTGCCAGCTCCTAACACAATCCAAGGTTATCTCCTACTAAATAGGCTGAAAGGGCACGTCTGCCACTCAAAGCTGATTCAAATGGAAAGCTCTGTAACTAAAAAAACGTTGAGATCTTATTGGACAAATGGGTCTTCGATGGACACTTGAAAGTACAGTTTCTTGTTGAAAAAGCCTCGCAATCACATTAGTCAGACAAGGCTGTCCAAATGCTGGGAAACAAAGTCTATTGTAGTTGGATGCGGGACGCTGATCCCTTTTCCCTCTCCCCCCTTTTGTCTCAGATTAAGACAAAGTACAGCCGTCCGGCCGGCAGACAGGAGCCGCCTATAGCCTCCAAATGCAGGATGAGTCATTTGGAACATTCCGGAAAGGATTTCCACACCTCCACACACCCCTCCTCCTCCACCTCAACCCTTGTTTTTAATTACACACTATCCTATTCCTGTCTCAGGGCGTGAATTCCAGGGTATTCTCAGGCTGCTGGGATGCACGTCAACTAACGGGGGGGGGGGGAACTTCAACGTCTCTCAACAACGTCCGATCTGTCAATGAGGGGAAAACTCGCAAAAACTCAAGCGCGCCCACACACACAAGCACAGGCTTCAATAGCATCGGTTGCACTCAGCTGTTGCCAAGTTATCTCAGGTCAGGTAATTGAGATGTTATCTTCACAGGAGGGGATGCACCCCCCGGGATGATTCAACGCGGCCTCGCCGCTCATTTCCATTTTGAGCTGAATCAGCGCGCTCTCAGGGCAACTTTAATACGCTGCTGTTGGTGCGGTGCAGATGTGGCCACGATAAACAATGATTACCCCGCTGTTGCTCGGGGCAGCGGTCCTCCTTCACTTCCTTTACATGTGATAAATAAAACACGTCACCAGAGAGTGTTCCTTATATTATCACTCTCAACTTCAGTGAAACAAGACAAATAAAATAAAACAGTCACATGCAAATGCAAAGGCAGGTTCCAGACGAGAGCTCACCTTGATTGCAGGTCTTGCCGGTGAAGCCTGGGTGGCACTTGCACTTATTGGGTCCCACACAGTCTCCGTGTTTACAGCCAGGCTGGCACACAGCTGTTCGGGGAGGATTCAAAAGAGGAAGAGACAGATCAGTGCAGACTACTTGCTCCAGATCAGGATGACAAAGCGCTTAATCCTACTGCTCCTTGACTTGGCTGTAAATTATCTGTTGACTCCACATTACAGCGATGAGACGAGCACAAGGCCTCATTCATATAGGAAATGTGTTTCTTTCTCCCCGTGTCACAGTGTTATTATCACGGACTAATGAAATTACAGAGCAGCCATTCTCAGTTAACTATTATTTTCCCAGTGAACAAAGCTGGAAAAGTTTTATTGTCCTGGCTGACATTATTTAATTTCACAATGTGTGTGATAAATGAGACGTTGGACCTTTTCACAACCAGCACTTTTTTGTTTTGTTTTTCCTGGTTTAAAAGAAATACAGCAGTGATATTTATGCTGGAACCCAGCCAAGGAGGATTTCCTAGACAAATAATATTTCCCCCTTAGACTGAAGCTGAAACAATTAGAGCACCAAAATAGTAGATTTTAATTAGTGCCTCTGTAAAGAGCTGCCCTGCAGATCATACTTAGCACACAGATGGTGATATTTGGAGTTTGTGCGACGTGGAAGTTGCTGGAGCTGCACAGCTTCATCCACTCGGCTTATCTGAATGTGCTTACTGCAGCCTGGTGCTAAGCATGTCTGGTACACGGGGCCTCAGCCAAGTGTTACTAATTTTCATTAAAGGCTTCATTAAATCTGTCATAATATAGTGCAATCAGAGAGACTTAATTATCACTGTGGTGGAAGAGGCAAAACATAGGTGTGTGTGTGTTTATTGGGAAATGTAAGAACAGAAGGGGTAGATCTGTCGTGCGCAGCCTTTATCAAGACTGAAAGATATAATGAAGTTTTGGTCCCGGCCGAGTTGTTGTGTAATAATACTCATTAATATAAAGAGCAAGTCATCCTCGTCGGCACAACGTGATTGGTTGGAACCTAAGCAGATGTAGCTTTTGGTGTCTCATGTTTGTCAGTGTTCAAAAAAGACAACAAATTTCAGTTCAATTTAGTGGAAAGACCAACAGGTTAGAAGATGGTGGAAAATGATCGTGGAAGTCCAGTTTGGGTAGTAAATATTTGTAAAGGATAATCATCAGAGGGCCAAAACATGCATTATTTGTTTTGTATAATGCTATTAGAACATCGAAAGCCGCCCTTTGTATTTAAGGTAGGTATATATATATATATATATATACACACACATATCAACTCAGAGCGATACTGCATAACCTGCCTGATAGTATTTTGATGGCGTTGGATGTTTGCCTTGATGTTTTTAGCCTTGTGGAGATATTTACTTTCCACGTTTTCTGAATGCTAGAAATGTGTTGAAAGCTGCTCCACCACATTTTGAAGGAGACTTCATAGAACTGAGGAAGAAAAGGCCGAATAATACCCTCTTCATATGAAATGCATACTTTTAGAATGCATTACAACTTCAGAAATTTCCATTCATACGCATTCAGCATGCGGAGCTGTGCAGAAAAGAACATCTACTGCTGCTCAGGTTTCACTCTATAACGTTGTGCAAACTGAATTCAAAAGCATTAAAAGGTATGCGGAGAATCCTTTAAATGGATGGACACATTCCACTTTATTTGGCTGTGTCATCAAATAGAAAGGAAGTATTGTTAGCCCACTTGTTGGGGCGTGTGATCAGAGTCACAGAGCAGTCTGTGTTGGGAATTACAAATTAAAAAATGGCCCAATTTGTTGGAGGGAAAAGGATTTATTAGACCTGGGTCTGGTCAGCGGATGAAATAAAAGAAGCTTGTGACTGAGTTGGTCGGAGGGAAATCAAGTGGAGTGCTTTTTGTGTTTGGTCTGCATGGGGGAGGATTTGATTAGCAGGATCAGAGGCGGCCATCAACAGGCTCTTGCCTGTGAGGGTATTTTTAAGCCTCCGGCCTGGCAGAGGGATCAGGGAAACGTCCAGCGTTCATTAACCACGGCGGAGGACACGGAGCTCTAAAAATGGTCGCACCAGCTGGAAAGCCCAAACATAGCACGTATGACCCTCGTTCCATGAACACCATCAAAACACGCCAGGCGATGACACACTTTCACTGCAGTTTGCATCAGCCATTCCTCAGCATGGCATTCCGCTGTAAGCATTCTTTTGATTTACTGACTGTTCATGGACGCCTTGTGGTAAACACAGGGGAAATTATGATTCTTTTAATCGACGCATGTGAATGTTTATACGGGATTAATGAGCGGCTTCATCAAAGTAAGACGGTAAAATCATTACTTAATCAATTACAAGTTGCATCCTCTTGCAATCAAATAAGTAATTACGCAAGGCTGCTTGTAATCAGTACTTCATTATCAGCTGGAAGGCGGATTCGTTCGATTTTCTTTTTTTATTAATCATTAATTGTTTAAAAAGCTCTTGAAACTACTTTTTAGTCAGAAAACCTAAAATTATTCAGTTTGCAATTGCATACTTTTAACAAGAAAAGCAGTAAATTCTACAGTTTGAAGAGAATATTTTGCATTTTTGCTTGATGACAAATAGTATCTTATAAAAATTGCTCCGCTGACAACCTAAATGATGAATCAAAGCTATCACATACTGTAGGGATCATCGTGTCTGAATGGGTCCATCTCGTTTGTATGCAGTGAAAATATCATCGAGCGACCGGGTAATGTCATGGTCAATACTTCGTTTCCCTAAGTGATGAAGTATGATGACATTGGCATTCGGTTTCTACGAGGTAATGTATGCCGAGCATCTCAGACATCAGCAAAAACACTCCGTTTTTACTCTGCGCCGTACAGATGGACACATTACGGATACATTAATTAAAAAAACATTATGGATTTCAGCTTTAAGGCTTTCATTAGTATTCTAAAGGGGCGACTCGCGGGGCGGTTTATTCTTAATGAAACTAAAGAACTTCAGCATAATTCATGTTAAGACACGGCTGCAGGTGAAAGCAGGTCTGCAGAGTGTAAGCTGTTTGCATAGATCTGAGGCCAGAGGCAAGAAGATGGCCGCTACCAAATGGTGGAGGGCTGTTAGTTAGGGAGGGGGGGGCTCTATAAATAAGTGAGTGAGCCCAGGATTCAGAGGATGTGCCCCCAGCAATTCATGTCTAGCAAGATTATTTCAAGAAACATGTGGAGCTAACCTTGGGGCTGGCACCTTATCCCGGCTACTCTGTGAGTTAAGGCGTAGAGAGCTGCAAAACAAATGGCCAACAAACAAAGGTTGCAGGCGTTGTTTAGTCTTTCAGAGCAAACAAAAAAAAAAACATGATGTTAGAGGGCAGAGCCTGGTCATTATGACAAGCAAATGTTCCTGGGAAACAAAAAAAAAACAAAAAAAATAACACAGTCTGGAGTTCTGGAGTCCCACGTATTCCCACTCGCCTCTAGGTTAATGCATTTCAATTGAGTTTTTCAAAATTAAAATGGTGTCTAAATAAAACCACTTTCTCCGGGGGGGGGGGGGGTTCTCATATTTCTGAAAACGTGAACTACATAATTCCTTATCGCTCACAACTGCATGGAAGAGAATGAAGCGGCTGTGAAAATACTAAAATTATAACTCTCACTCAAAATTATGTCGCCGCTCTGAAACGATGAAAACACCGTAATTCAAGGAGAGCACAGGTCCTGAAAGTCAAAGTGTGCCGCTACCTGACTGTGATTGTAAATCAGCTTCAGTTTCAAAAAGCCAGAATCGTGTCAAGTCATTTTGAATATGTGCCTTTTATTTCTGTGAATAGTCCCTCTAATTTTTATGAGCAAAACCCTTCAGTTTTGTTTTCACCTTCTTACCTCAAGCAGATGAAAAGGCACTTCTAGACCTTTACGGCCCAGTGACCATGAAAGAAAAACTGCACAATCTTGATAAAGTGAATTACTTAAACTGAGATATCACTTTTCTGCTTTCATCGCTCACTTGTTAGCTCAAATGACTTATTCAAAAAGCTTTAATCCCGTCCACGCCATTTGTCGAAACAAAGGCCGCACTCTATCAAACTAAACCCAAGCCTTAGTGGATTTGTAAAGTCCATTGGGATCTTATTATGTGTGATCTACTTAATATGGAGGTGATATTCAACCCAGTTCCTTTGCAGTGCAGAGAAAATAAATCTGGCTGCGTTTTTTTTTTGTCTTTTGGACAACTCAAGTCCTTCAAGGATGTTGTGGCTTTACGAGTCCTGCTAATCTCCGTCTTATTAACGTTTAACTGTTCCAGCATTTTACTTGATAAACAAAACCTGACTCGAATGTTAACTTGAATGTTTTGATTTTCAAATCTCAAGCCAAGTCTTTGGGCAGTCAGCTCTAAAGTATGTCAAGTCGACTGGGAGAGCGAGTTCATTCTCTGCTCAGGCAGACGTGACTTCGCTGTACCTTCGTTGTTTTGCTGCTGAATTCATTCCCTGAATATCTTACCGGGAACCTTTGAGGTGAGGAAATAAACAATTGGCGATTATTATGGTAAATCAGATACACGCTGAGTGCTTTAGTCGGTTGATTGTGGATTTTCGCAGTGAAGAACCCAGGCAATTTTGCTTTTCCGACCGTCTAATATGGATGAAATTAGTTTCAAATTAACAAACGCATACTGAGTATCTTGTATCACCTGATCTTAGCTGTATTAAACGACCGAAGCTCCTGCTACGACTCGGGATCAACGCGTGTTTGGACCGTTTTCCACCTTCATCAAGAAAATGCAAATTCAAATGTTCACATTGGCAGTAAGATGTCCATGATGGCAGCTGGTTAGAATAAGCAGCTTCAAGTGTGGCGCTGCCTGCCGGATGGCCTGTCAGAACATTATAAGTGGAGCTTCAGTCTACTATAAATCTAAAGCATCTCTCTTTCTCTTTCTCTCCCCTCCGACTCCAGCAGCAATCATCTCCGTACCTCTGAACCATTTCCCTTACAGCTCAGGGTTTGTACTTTCTCCAACTTGGAGTCCATTCCCTCCTCTCTCTCCCCCCCATTTTTTCAGTTCTGGGAGCTTTAAAAAAAAAAAAACGAGTCAAGGTTGATCTATTAAGTTTCTCATTCTTTGAGCGAAGTCTCACAAACCCATTGCTGAGCTCTGTGGCTGAGAAAGCCACAATCCTATAGCTCCGATCTAATCTCTTCTATCGCTGCAACAAAAAAAAACCCTACCAAGAGTTGAAATCTGTACTGACTGCACACACACACACACACACACACACACACACACACACACACACACACACACACACACTCAGCCTCCCTCAGCCAGGACTGAATCAGCCTTGATGGAGTACCGATTGTGAGAGTTGTGCACCTGTTCACGAGCATTAGGAAGCATTAAGACAAACTACTCTCCGAGTGGTTCCACTGAAATTAAGCGAAAAGCATTTTAGCAGCTCGATGTGGTGGTGAAGCTCCAGCCTGGCTCATATTTTCAGCTTAACATGGAACATGTGGGACTCCAGAACAACACAGAAAACATGATCACACACTGCTGTTGGGCTGCTTGAGTCATTTATGCAAGCGTGGGTTGCTTTTGTTAAGTGCTTGATTTATTAGAAAGTAATTGTCACATATGTCGATGTATCATCAGCCTTTATTCACAGAGGGAAAACAACAATTGCTTTAAATGGGTGGATTAGGAGTACATGGATAATTTCTTGCTCCCTTATCTAAGCTTCCATCTTAATCAAAGCTTCTTTCTCGCCCTCTTCCAAAACCCACAACTATTCCACCTTGGCTTTTCTGAGCATGGCGAGGCATAAAAGCAGAGAGAGCCCAGTACAAATGCACTGGGAGGTAGTGGGCATTGAGACTGATGGCTCCTGCCAAGAGGATTAATACAGAGTCCGGCCCCATGTTCAAACAAACACTATCAAATGATAAAATTGAGCTGTCTGAGTAAAAGAGCACTGTGTTTGCACAAATCATTCCAGCACAGATTGTGTAGTTCAAGTGTCAAGGCTTTGGGGAAAGGTAGGAGTTTTTTAAACAACTTTTTTTTCCGATCAGGAAATCAACCCCCTTAAGCTATGAGTCCAGATCTGTTGCTTAAACCGTTAGCATACCTGACACTGAGTGTTCATGTAAGAATAAAATAATCATATTTTGTTTCCAATTTTGTTCTCACAAAGACCTGGGGTTAATCCGGCTGAGCTAAAAGGAATACAAAACACTGAGTTCATGAACTCAAGTAATATTCTCTGTGTTCTCCGGAACAACCGTAAGAAATCTCGCAGCGAAAAAGATGGCACTCTGCCATTTTTACATTCAATTGGTGTGAAAAATAGCTGCTAAACCCAGCAAGCAATGAAATCTTTCAGCTGCAGCTGCACGGACCTTTAGGCCCAACAAGCAGTGTGTGACATATTCCCCACCCAAAAAAACCCCTACAAAATACATGAAATAAACAAATAAACACATGTAAGTAGCTACAGCATGGCATGAAGAGCTTCAATTACATTAAAATGGTTATTTCAGCAATGAAACATACAAAATGAGTGGATTATAAAAACAACAAGACACATTAAAAACCTTTAAATAATTGGCCTGATCCAACATGCAGATTTATGAACTTTTGTTTGGTCTTTTCCACAGCAGGAACTTCTGAACCCTCAACATGAAGCCTCCTATAACCTCACATTTTAAGAGCTTGTAAGGTTCAAATGGCTTTCTCTCCAAGAGTTGGATGAGAACATTGTTAGCACTCTATCTGTAAATGTGAAGCTGCCATTAGCAGCCAATGAGTTTAGGTTAGCATGAAGGCTGGGAACAGGGGGGAAACCGCTAACCTGGTTCTGTCCAGACTATGCTAAGCTAATCGATTGTGTCCTCGTATTTAACAAACAGATGAGTGTTATTGATTTTCTCATCTAACTCTTGGGAGGTAAACTATAGAAGGTCTTATTATTCCTACAAGTTGCTTGTTACTAAGTTCCTGCCGTGGAAGATGCTGTATTAACATGGAATCAGGCGGCAGTGTGGATATCGTTTTAGTGTAGTTGTTTGGAAGTGTTGTTATTGTCTTGTGGATGGATGAAAGCAGACTGGCTCATATGTGCATGATGTATTAAAATGTTTCTTTTGCTAACATTAGACATTTACACAGCGGACAGCCAATTATCATTGTGATAATTAGTTATCTAACAAACTTTGATTGTGTGTTGCTGAGATAGAAGAAAGTATCGAACTAACTCTTATTTTGAAGATATGCGATTTGTGAAAAAATGTGAAAAAAATCTGTGTGCACGTTCACGTCTACCAGATGCAAGTAGCTCCCTTCATGCATTGCTAGAATAATAACATTAAATAGTACGCATGTGATCATTTAATTAAGGGTATTTTATCCATTCACCATAGCAATGTATCGTCATGCTTGTTTCGTTTTGGTCAGACATTGTTTTTCCGGTGTTGCCTGACCGCCATCTATCATCCGCCTGATTCCACGTGAATGCAGCAAAAGGTCTATTTATGTATGAACCCCTTCTTGATTAAAGCAAAGCAGCAGCTTCACCTGCACAGGTACCAAGCCATGCAGAGGGTTTGACATATGTCCACCAGACCTGAAACCCATTTAGCATATTCACACCTCCCCAGGCAGCATTACAGGTGAGCAGAGGATTTTTCACACAATGGGAATACACCGGAAATGTCACGTGTTAATATTTCATACAGTTCATGCGGCACAAACGTGTTGGATCAACCAGACACAATCTCTGAATCCTCCAAGTGGCGTTGCTGAATAAAAAGATGAGTTGAGCTCTCGTACGCTATGGACTGCGTTTACGCCGTTTGTTCTGGCAGCGTTAACCTATAATCAATCTCCCATCTACCCTTGAATGTGTCCACATGAAGCTCCAGTCTCCCCCTCATTATGGCCACCCGCAGTGTGAATATAAACGTCAGGCTGTCCAGCCATTATCATCAATCTTTACTGAAAGACCGTCCCAGGTGTGATGCTCCATTAACTGTGTGTGTTGCTGTTGTGACGCTGCAGCATCTCCTGTGTCTAATAGCATCTTTGACCCCAGCTTGAAACCTCGCAACCTTGTTAGCCCCGCTCGCCCCCAGCAGCAGCAGCAGCAGGCATTGTGACACTCACGCTGGCAGTGACCCCAGGAGCGGCGTGTCCATCCCCAGCAGCAGTCCACCCTGGCCCCGTATCGACACAGACCGCTGGAGGAGGCCATCTGCCGTGGCCACCTGTGAGGGGATGACATAATTAGTTTGCAGCCAATTAAAATGTCTGCATGAAAATCATGGGTCTATGCAGTGTTGGTTTGGAGGGATGCTTCAAAGCGTTCACATAATTCATTTCATTCCCCTGCTGTGGAGGGAACTGACAGACAAGTCTTTCCTTTTTTTGCATGAATAACAGTCATTTGCTTTGTTTTCACCTGTTAAATGGTGTTTGGAGTAGAGTGTTTCCTTTTTTCCCAAATTGAAAGTCAAAGCATAGAAGTTGCCACGTGTGCAGATTGTAAAGCCCTTTGAGGCAAATCATTAGTGGTTTTGGGTTACAAATAAATAAAACTCACTTGACTAATCGGTGGCTATGTTTTTAGAGTATTAAATATCCAAATTCTGCCACATGCACTTCACTTGCCAGAAAATAGTGAAAAGTGCCTATTCAATTTTCCCAGATCCCAAGGTGACGTCTTTTGATGCCTACCTATCTGACTTACAATTCAAAATGCAAAGAAATTCAGTTGAATATCACAAAAGACAAAGCAAATATTCCCATTTGAGAAGCTGGGACCAGGAAATATTTGACATTTTTGCTTCAAAATTGAAAAAAAAAAAAAAGGAAGAAAAATCTAAAACTCACACTACGTTTTCTTACATTCTCTGTTGAAGGCTGACATTTCACTGCTTCCATACCAGATTGTCTTTGCGTCATGAAAATAAAAGTGATAGCACATCAGATGGTGTTGGTTCAAGTGATGTTAGACTAGAGACCCACTTTGAAAGCCTGCCAGACCCAATTTAGCCTTCAGTGTGCATCAGTGCACATTGAATACGGATATGAAGCTATGCGCTGCTGTGTCCTTAAAAGTACGGTATGTTGCCAATCCTAATCCATTATATTAACCCATTTAGGGAGTATGTGTCACTATACAGAATCAGACAAGTTCATGACAGTGGATTGGAAGATATTATAATTCCTGCTACAAGGAGAAGAAGCGGGTAATAGTTTTTATAACGATTTTTCTTTTTTCCCCTAAGAGCTGCAATTCCTCTAAGAGAAATTACAGTGGGATGTTTTTGTTACAATATGTTCTATTCTGCTCAGAGCGAGAAATAGCTTCTTGGCAGACTGCATGTGGATTACCTTTTTATCTGTACTAAGGCTCTCCACATATTTATGGAGAGAAGAGGGTGAAGGAATGAGTCCATTTAAGGATACGGATGAAAATCCAGGCCGCATACTTTGAGAGCTCAGGTTCTGAGATGTTACCTAAAATCTAGCAAAACAATAAATAAATGAGGAGGAAATGGCTGCAGATCATTGAAAAAAATCCAATATATGAATGGCCTGAACTCACGCATGCAGGTCAGAGAAAACACTGTAATCCAGTTACAAAACAAATGAGAAATTATCTCAATATACACCTTATACAAAATATGTTTTCTTTTGTGCCTCAATGACAGAGTGAGGTTGTTGCTCAGTATTCAAGGCACAGGCTTTGCCACCATCCCTGCCTGTTAGTGTCTCTATGCCAAGATGGGGAAATGCTAATGCTTGGCCTCGCTGCCAATCACCTCATTGGAAAAAACCCGATGGATGCTAAGTGAGAGTGGCAGATCCGGGGAAAATATGTGTCTGCTGCCTGGAAAGCAGGGAAGCAGTCAGGCAGGGAAAAACCTCCAAGCACACAGTAGGATAGGGTAGGGTAGGATAGGAGAGGGTAGGATAAGGTAGGGTAGGGTAAGAGAGGGAAGGAGATGGTAGGAAAGGGTATGGTAGGGTAGGAGAGGGTAGGGTAAGGTAGGGCAGGGTAAGAGCGGGTAGGGTATGGTAGGAGAGGATAGGGTAAGAGAGGGAAGGAGAGGGCAGGGTAGGGTAGGAAAGGGGAGGGTAGGGTAGGAGATGTCAGGGTAGGGTAAGGTAGGGCATGGTATAGGTAAGAGAGGAAAGGAAAAGGTAGGGTAGGGTAAGACAGGGTAGGGTAGAGTAAGAGGGTAGGGCAGAGTAGAGTAGGAGAGGGTAGGTTAGAGTTGGGTAGGAGAGGGTAGGGTAAAGTAGGAAAGGGTAGAGTCGGGGAGGAGAGGGTAGGGAACAGTAGGGTAGGAGAGGGTAGGGTACAGTAGGGTAGTGGAGGGTAGGGTAGGAGAGGGTAGGAGAGGGTAGGAGAGGGCAGGGTAGGGTAGGGTGGGTAGGTTAGGAGACAGTAGGGTAGAGTTGGAATGGAGAGGAGTCAAAGTGAAACAAAATAAAGCAAACTTAAAGAAATCTTAGATAATTAAAGGAAACAACTGGAAAGGGAAAGAAAGAGGAGAGGAGAAGAAGAAAGAATGACAAAGAAACTTAACAAAAGAGAAAGGATTGGAAAGGAGGTGGCTGGGCAGCCGCCAGGTTTAGATGCCACTATCTCTGCTAGTGACATGCAGCCACCCACCCACACACATGCCCAAATGGCTCCTGCTGTCCCTCTGTCTTGTTTTATGTAACACCTTTACAATACGATCTCTGCCTGTGGCCATATTCACTTCATTTGGAAGACGGTGCCAAAAAATAACAACAACAACCGCCTGACAACCATGTAACATTTCAATGATATTCAAATCTGAGTTCACCCTGATGTTCTCATGTGTACTCTTTAATTTATTAATCAGTGCACATAGGGTAATTGTTATCTTAGAATACAGAGGCATCGCGTGGGAAGAGTTCATGCTGATATGGCTGCTCCTGTATAACCTAATTGTGTCATATTCTGTTGCGGTTAATATGACATTACATAGTAATCATTGCATCTGATGACTGCAGAGAGCTGCCAACGCCAGATGCAGTGTGACATTTAGCAGTTTACAAACTATTCTGTGGGTGAACTAGATGTCCTGAATTCCGAAGCTCCATCAGCAGTTCAGGGTTTATTGGTCTCGGCTAAAATCTCTTTTCAACTACCAGAAACTCGGCCATAGCCGATCTTGTTCTCTTTCCACACCTCAAAATATATATATTTTTTGCAACATCAAATATGTATATATATATGAAGTAGGGTTGCACGGTATACCGGTACTAATTTGGTACCGGGGTACTGAGGCATTTAAAACGGTACTATATTGCATTTGGACGGGACCGGTACTTGCAGCGCCGCCGGCAGCGCCCACAACAGCGCCCGCAACAGCGCGGCGAACTCGCCACGTGACGTCACTGCGTTGTAACTACAGCTGAGAGGACGAGGAGCGAGCCGCAGCTTTAGGAGATAAAAATAAAAACAGGCAAGCCGGAGGAAACTGCTAGCAAGTTAGCAAGCAGCGTGGACTGCTTGGAGAGAGCGCGCGAGCGAGAGAGAGAGAGAGCGAGCGAGAGCGCGCGAGCGAGAGAGAGAGAGAGAGCGCGTGCGAGAGAGAGAGAGAGAGAGCGAGCGCTAGCGCGCGAGCGAGCGCGTGCGAGAGAAGCACGGACAGGAGACTGGTTGCTGCCACCGTCACCACGCCGCAACTTGCGGACAAACCAGCGCCGCGAAGTGCGATATGGCCATACTTTAGCTTAAAACAAATGCGCATGGCGAGGCAGTTAACGCCGATACACCACTGTGTAAACAGTGTTTAAAACATGCATGGCTAACGGCGGAAACACCTCCGACTTAGCCAAACACAAAGGAACAAGCACCCAGACCTGCACACTGAAGGCAGGGATCGACAGGTCATTTACTCAGGAAGAAAAGCCACATTTAGTGCTAAAAGCAAGCGCCACCGCCCTTCACTCTTAACAAAAGTAGCTCTGGAAGAAAGAAAAAAAGAGCTGGTTTATTTATATTATTATATTTTGTACATTTTTAAAATTGTGTGCATTAGAAAAGCTTGTCTTTGTGGTATTTTATTTTATTTGCTGATTAATATGTTATTGTTCTAAGATTTTCTATTGAAATAAAGTCAGTAATGACATTTTTTGCGTTCACTTTTTATTTGAAAAAGTATCGAAAAGTACCGAAACACATGTTGGTACCGGTACCGGTACCAAAATGTTGGTATCGTGACAACACTAATATGAAGTTAAAAAGACTATGAACAAAAGAGCAGATTGAACTACAAGCTCCCAGTGGATGGTGAGAGGGGTTCTGGGAGGTCTGTTCTGTTTGGTTCTGTGGGAGCAATAATGAGAATGTGACCTCATGAGATGCAACAAGTCCTGTATTACTAAATCAAATATCTTCCCAATTCTTCCTCCTCTATACACGCATAGTGAATAAGGAATCCAGTTTCATGCTCTCAGTCCTCTCTTCATGCTGAATTTAGCCACAGGCAGTTGTGCTCAATAACACGCTCTGAACTTGAAACTGAGGGTTTAATACAATTCACCAGCTCGTAAGTTCATCACACAAACACTGCACCGACGTAGAATTCATATGCTCTTAAAACATTTATGGTTTGAAAATTGGGATGAACCTCAATCAACAAAGGGAGTTACAGTGACACCACACACAAAATAAAAGAAAGGAGAAAAAAAAGCTTTTTTTTCCCTACATATCTCGTCCCCAGCGATATTGTACTGAACAGAAAGCTGGCATATCAAATGGACGTGAGCATAATACCTGTATTTATTACTCTGGGGCTCTGAATAATGATTCTAAATTACACTAAGCCCTGAAGGAACTCAAGCAGATAATTATTACCCTTCACGCATGCCGTGTGACACCTGTCCTTGAGCACACGCTATCAGACAAGGTTCTACCAGGAGAACCTGAGAGCTTGATATTCACAATGAGGATCCTTCTCCCACTGTTTCACTAATGGATGCAGATCCCCCCTGGTCGACAGTGAAGAGAGTACCTTTGCTCAGAGAAGCAGAGTGGAAGGTATGAAGGTATATAATTCAACCTATCTGTCTATCTATCTATTATCCATCCATGAATTTGTACCGAAAGCATGCAAATTGTGCCCGTCAAATGGATTTCTCCTGCACTCGTAGCGCCTCGGTGTGACAGACTTGCTCGGACCTGCTTGGCTCAGCTGAAGGCATGAGCTTGTGGAGTCATAAAGTGTCTGGCGTCTTAATGATCCCGGCTGCTCACGCTGCCAGAGCCGAACGCAAACGGCCAAGTCTATCACATCGTCACCATTAACAGATATCTGGTAAAGATTTAAAGTGAGAAATCCGCCGGCCTATTAGAGAATACATACAAACAAGACAAAACACATGTATGATGTAACGCAATGCAACACCCTGGAATAAACATGATGCTAAAATGTCAGTGTTGACACTTCTGATGTAGAAATGTGTCTTTAAACCGAATTGTCTCGCACTTTCCTGTTGATGTACACTTTAAAAGGGCACAATGTTGAAAGATAACCAGAGAATCAACTCTGGCACTTTGTTAACATCAATTATTATTAAAGCTGGGGGAGGCAGTTTTCTGGAAAAGACAAAAAAACACACAGTTTGAAAATACTTTCCCTGCAGCGCTGCCCTTCCTGTCTTAAGCCCCGCCCACCAGACAAACAGCTGGAACCTGAACTCATCTTTACTTTCAACCATCGTTCTGATTGTGACTGTCATTGGCAAATCTATGAAAACGAATTTCTGTTGTCTTTGAAGACTTGTGGCAAAATAATTAGCAACATTTTCACCCGATCTGTGAAACACTTGGCCATTAATTGACGTGTTTTATTGTGTTTATTCTTCCCTTTTTGAGGGCTTGAATACGGGAACAGACAATTTATCCGCTGGATATTTCACAATCTTTATCTGAAGGGATGTGCATGCTGCATCTGCATATGTAGAAGAGCCAATAGGGACGGCCTCTCTCTGAAACATCCTGTGATTGAGCCTCCCGTCATGGCTGAGATTTTCTAAACCCCGAACCAAATCTAGTTTTCTCTCACACCACTTGAATTACAATATGCTGAAAGGTTATCATTACATTTTTTCCCCAATGACATCCATAAAAACTTGCCCCGGCTTTAAATCACGAAACTTGGATTTATCACAGGACTGCTGAATTGCATTACAATGCACAAGTGTCGGGTCACAGAGTGTATTATGGTGCATATTCTGCCAACAAGCCACCTCACCTTGCTGCAACCGCTGAAATCCTTGTAGGAAAAGGACGGAGCAAAATGTCAATGCCTATGTCGGTCTACTTAAATCACACACTAGACTGTTATGGTGACCAGAGGAAGCGTATGGTTTAATTCTCCGTGAAAACGACATATAGTTTCTCAATTGATTTCCCACGACCTCCCTAACCGTCCTGTTTGCGGAGTAAAAATGACAACAAAGGAGCCGGCAGAAGTTATGTGAGTCATAAAGTGAAACGCTGCATGCAGACTTCTCCCACCGGGACCCGGTGAAGTTCATACGTCTTGTTTAGTGAGGTACTACTTGGATGCTTGTTTCCTGGATAACAGGACAACACTGAACAGTCAATCAGCGGAGTCTGACTTCACTTATTGTTTGCTCTCAGCAAACATACGACAGGGTTACGCTTTAAATCTCTTCTAGGACTCCTCGTAAAGATGTCGCCACATTCCTCATCGATATACAGGAGATGTTGAACGCTGGGAAATCCATAAATGCATTACTTTTTTACTTCATATTGCTTGTTGGGCTACCCATAAAATTTGACTCGGACAGTGCTGTCACACATTTTCTCAACCCCTGAAAGCCCAAATGTGGGTCTGATATTACGACGCCAACTTTAACCTGGCACCGGTCCACGGCTTTGGATTATTACCGAGGAGGTCTGGTATGCGCTGCTTGGCTGCGTTTGACTTCATTTCGTGACATCACTGGGGAAGAATATCCTCCACTGTGTGCGGAGCCTTTCATTTAGGTCGTCTATGTTACATGACAGGAAATTGGCGGTCCCTCAGTCCTCAGCTGGAATAAGGAGTACAGCACAATGTTTTTAGCAACACACTTGCAGATAATTACGTGCAGCTCTGGGAGGACAAAATGATCTTGCCAATGATGCCCGTGAAGGACCCTTCAGGACTAGATGGATAAGCCTGTTAGGGACGCTCTGTAAAAAGGCAATAAGTGAGAGAGAGCAGGTAATAAATGGCTTTTTGTGCTTGTGCTCTGTCTCGGGGGATATTCTCTCAATGAATTAATATTGAGGCGGAAGCTCAGGCCCGGGCAAGTTTATACCCATAAAAATGGTCAAATCATGGCCATGGTGACAAGCCACTCCATCAGCGGGGGTGTTAATAATGTACAATATGCTGCTGCTAGGTTAAAGTAAATGATCATTACACAAAGGCGACGCATGAAATAAAAGCCAAAGCCACCAGACCATGGCCTGCCAGACAGGAAAAAGTGCTCTTAATAACAATAATTAATATGTGTGTAAATAAATACTCAAATAGTCTGTCATATGTCGCCCCCTCCTTCCATCTATCTCTCTCTCACACACACACACACACACACACACACACACACACTCACACACACACACACACACACACACACACACGCTGAAACCTTTGACATCCAAATCGCTTCACAGCAGCAGGGGAACCGAACTGAAAGGAGGGAGGGGGGTAATCCTCCAGATGTCAAAGTCTAGCAGCAAACAGGTGGAATGGCTCTCAGTCTGCTATTTGAACAACATCTTCAACAATCTTCAAAATAAAAAACATTCATTCAAATGAAGTAAAACAAGAGTGAGGATCCTGCTTTGGGGCTGAGTCTGTCTGACAGAGATACACTAGGATGCATAACAACAGATGGATCACACACAGACACACACACACACACACACACACACATTTAAATTGTAAAAACACACACAATAGTTCTACAAGTCTAGAAATATGTTTTTCTATACTTTCAAAGGAATGGGATTATAGTGTGTGTGTGTGTGTGAGAGAGAGAGAGAGAGAGAGAGAGAGAGAGAGAGAGAGAGAGAGAGAGAGAGAGAGAGAGAGAGAGAGAGAGAGGATCGATCATGTTTATGAACTCAGATGTTCCTATAGGCAGATCGAAATCTCGGACACGTGCATGCTTTGGGGTCTGGCTCGTCTCCACAGCCGCGTCTCCATTCTACATACTTCATCAGGTTCGTGTTGGAACACGACGCGCCGGGCAGCGTGCTGCTGTCACATTACTTTCTAATCAGCCTGGTATCTGCAGCAAAAAAACCAGAGCTGCGTGGTGTGAAAACGCTGAAAGGTGCACAAAATTAAAACAAAAGGGGAAAAAACGCACCGGTTTGGATGCACTTGGATTATGGATGTTTTCACCGTAATAAAAGTTCGGAGTGATCAGCTGCTCCTCGCATCATCCCACAGGAGCAACATGTTTCCACTCCTATATTCAGCTCTGCAGTTTGGAGATCTCAAAATAATGCTCCAGTTTGCAACCATCGCTCCATCTTTAACCAAATGCGTGCGTTTTTGTGTGTGTATGCAAAAAAAAACAGGACCTCTGAATGAGGAATCTCTTATTTCACAAAAGCGTCGGCAGCCAAAGTGAACATGTGCCCCTCTTACCTGCCGTCAAAGTCTGCACTTGCAACGAAGCAGCAGCCGCACAACAACATCAACTTTATCCATAAATCCATGGTGTCGGGAGTTACGCGCCCACGCTGCCCGTTTACTGTCCGTAATCCAGTAAAATCAGCGGAGGGAACAACCAGACGAAGAAGAAAGCAGAAGAAGAAGAAGAAGAAGAAGAAGAAGAAGAAGAAGAAGAAGAGGAGGAGGAAGGCGCGCAGGTAGCAAATGACGTCCTGCGGACTGTTCGCGGTGCAAACCAGTCCGCTGTCTGAAAGAAGTGACCCCGATGTGTGCGCGCGTGTGAGTGCACGTGGAGCGGGACGCGCTCTGTCGGGAAGAGAGCGCACAGCCTCTCTCCCTCCTCTCTCTCTCTCGCTCTCTCTCTCTCTCCCTCTCCCCAGTTCCGTCGGCGGGCTCTCCCACTGCAGTCAGACCGCGTCCTTTAAACTCCAGCTCTCCAAACGTCGCGGATGTGGACTTCAGTCCGCATGTAACGTCATGGCAGACTCGCGCGCGCGTTTTTCTTGTTTTGTTTTGGAAATGCCTTTAATGAACTGCGGAGCCTGCTGAGGCACGCAGGTGCGTCGCCCACCCAGGTAGACGTTGCTCACTAAGACAATGCAGTGGAAATGACTGGCTTTGATCGGAGAGATAAGCAGCACAAAACACAAAATGAGCGGTATTGACACCAGAATAAATGGTATAAATATTACTATTTCTAGAATATTAATATTGCATCTATTAGGGTAGTTGCTTTTCTTGAATGCAGTTTTCCAATTTTACTTTCAAATCTTGAACACTTGATTCACCCTACTATATTAAATTGCTTTGGTTTTAATTTGTCGTCTTCAACATGAGGTTCATTCCTTTAAAGTGATGATCTGCCTCCCTGTGCACCGCCCCTTTCCACCCCAGCAGCTAGACATTATGCGTATGCTATTATTATCCCATTTAAACTTTTCTTTTGTTAAGAGGTTTGTCTCTTCACGTGTCATTCTTCATCAATAATAGCGTTCACACTGCAGTTTCTAGTAAACATAGCTCTCGCTCCTCACTGCCTAAATAGACAGAAAGTGGACCTGCGGAATGAAGGCAACTAAACGCCATGGTTCTCCTTCCGACGGAGCAGGAGATGGATGAGATGAAGGTTTGATATGATTAGCCTGCTGCTGGTTGTTCACAGTCTTAGCAGTCTTTTGATACATGGCAGCGCCGCCTTGTTACACCCCGTCACCGAGCCGATCATAAATCTCCGCTGTGGCAGAGAGAAGCATGTGATGGGACACATACCGGGGGTGAATAATTACACGATTAATCACATCAGTCTCATTACTGGACTACAAGAATGGGGTTCCATGATGATTTATTACACTTACAAAGCAGCTATAGTGCAGATCCTTCAAATTATGGTACATGACTAATAATATTGGTATGTAGAGGAGAACTTAAAACGGATCATATAAAACGTTAAAGGGTCAGTTTGGCCAAAACGGGATAGCCAATCGATCAAACATTCCAGCAATGATCAGTAGTTTTAGTTCGGATGTAGTTCATTAACAGAGGAAATGATCAATCTCAATGTAAACTGAAATATTAACATGCTTTTAGTGCATGATGACAGCTGGGAACTGCTGCAGGCAACCAATGGGGAAACGTGCCCATAATCATTTGCTGGTATTCCCAACTTCTAACATTATGCTCAACATTGTTTATAAGTGAAATGTAACACATATATTGGTGGCAAACGGTAAATAAAAGAATCCTTTCTATTTAGGTTGTACTGATATAGTACCTGTCGACACAAAAAAGAAACCAAATATGGAGGAACCGAACTGTTGAAGAGAAACTGCTATAAACGCTGCTGGAATAATGATGTGCAAAAACAAGAGTTAGTATGCAGCAATACATGGTTTAGTTTAGAGAAGCTTTAGAAAACCTACCTTCAGGAAAGGTGGCGAGTGTCTGCTGAGGTCCACAGAAGATTCTAAATCATGTGTCAATCCAGGATCATTCAAAAACCGATTATCAGCATATATACATAAAGTCTACTCAATGGAGAAAAAATCATCTTCTATTGATCAGTTACACAATAAAAGAATGCATGTAGTCCACTGTATCACTGACTTTAATCTGTATTCACTTCACAAGGCTCCCCATTAGTGAAGAAACACTGCATTTACATGGAAATAAATTCATATGTGAATTATTTCGTTCAAACAAAGAGTCTTGTTTCGTCACCTCCCAGCGCCGAGAGTTTGGGTTGGATCTCCACATTCTATACAACCTTTAAAGTAGCACCACCTACTCCCTTCCTCCCCTTTTGTGCTTATATGAATTTCTGTAAATGCGCGTTTGTGCGGCGCCACAAAACGTGAACAGGGAGTCAGACGTCTCCTTTTGAAATAATTCCTCTCCTTTGAAGGAGTCGTGTCTGGCCATTCACCTCGGGGTAGATTGACTCTGCTGACTGAATTCAGATGAGCTGGATGCTGGGAAAGCCTGCACCTCTCCGGTCTATCAGTGCGGAGCAGGAAAACTGGCTCGCAGGCTACCTCCCTAGATTCCTCAAGCAGCTGTGCATTGTGATTTCGAAGGTGACAACATGGGATTTTTTTCCCCCAGATACACATATGACCAGCTTCACCTGCAGAATGAAAGCTTAAGCACCTGCAGCTCGCCTAAAGTGCTTTGGAAATATGAAGCACGAGGCTCTGAATGCTGCACATCTAATCAAGCACGATGACCTTTTTTTCAGGCAGCATCATGAAATATTCATCGCTGCTGAACATATTAGGGCACGCGTACCGTGGTCACATTCAATCTTTATGAGGAATGATCAGTTTCCCGTGACAAATGCTGTATTTCACCTGATGCCATACGAGTTTGAATCCAATTTCCTCTCTTTCTACACACACACACACACACACACACACACACACACGATGAAAAGTCACCATATGATCTGAAACGGAGGGATCTGATGTTTCATTCACAATGTGGGTTTGAGAATGCTTCGGTTGACAGCTTAATCGCAGACAAACACAGCGTAGCTTCGAGAGACTCAAGCTTTTACTTCTGCTACCAAACATTTATGGCACAGTTACCTTTACCTACTTTCTGAAGAAGAGGTTACCCAGAAATACATATTTATGTTTCCGAGGCCATAGTTTTTTTGTTGTTTATGAAAAAGGCTTGTAAAAAAATAAAAAAAAAATGTTGAGGGTGGTTTAAAAACATGTTTGTATTCTCAGGACTGTGAGGATGCAGCCAGGAGCCAGAGGCCGGCTGCTTCATCGAATCCTGACCACACAGGAGATGCTCACAGTCCTACTCATGTCCCAGTGCTTCCAGTTGGCCAACGCCGACCTCCAGTCCACTCTCGTGCTGCAGCCTTCCCACCAACATGTTGTTCTTCGGTGAACAGCTCTCAGGCTCCATAGTCATCACCCGCACCGAGTACCCATGAGTCTCTGCTGCCCACGAGCGGTCCAAATCCACAAGGCCCATACACTGTTTCCCTGCAGCGGTACAGAGAAAGAAATATAAGTCAAGACATTTTTACGTTTGATTTTATATTATTTAAAATATTTCATTTATGTGGAAAAATAAGAGGAATCTAGTAAACACATGAAGGTTGATTTGGTTGTGTGAAAAGGCTCATTCGTGGTCAGTTTTGTTGTAAAAATTACCCAACTTTTGCTTCTTAGCATTTTATATTACAGTTCAGTAACAACATAGTCATAGTGGGGAAATGTAATAAGGTAATAGCTTGGTTTTAACACATGTGTATTACAGTGTAATAAGGGGAAGAAAACAAAGGGGAAACCACCTTCATGCTCTGGGACATGTACACACAGGCAGAACAGGCCCAGGTGACTTTGTTTTTGGATGAAAACAACAGAGGAAATATTTCCATCCTGTTGTCTCTCCCGGGATCATCAATCATAGATTCGTCTACGCAGCAGCTCTCACCCAAAATCAACATGTACGTAGCGTTCGCGTGCCTCAATACCCCGCAGAAGCCAGCGTCCCGCTGATTATCATGCCTTTCCCCTCAGGATTTCATTTAAACAGACTTCAGATGTATTAGGCGAGTGAGGTAGCAGGTGGCAGGCCGGGTAAATGTGAGCTTTGGCCTGTCACGCTGCCTACACGGGCACAGCCACACTGGCAGGCTCTGGAGAGATGGGATCAAACACGGTTAGAAAGTGTTACCGGGAGAGGTTGAGGCCCCGCTAACTGATACAGAGCAGAAACGCTGTGACATGTGGTGTCAGGTACGTATGAAAGGGCTTTCCGACTGACGAGGCATCGGGGAGCCTCCTCAGATTCGGAGGGAGGCTTTGATAAGTTGGAGAACTATCAGGGTGAAGAATGTTCTCCACATAATGAAACACTGTGCAGTGACGCTTCAGCACAGGCCTGCAGGTTTCAGTCTGACAAAACTTCCTTTTTTTCCCTCCTCTTTCTTCCATTTGCCTGATAAACGTCTTTGTGATGTGTTGAAATTCCATGCTGTCAAGTAGCACAGTAGCCAAAGCCAAATAAATACCAAGTTAGTATCAATTTCTATTGAAGAAGGTCGAATCAAATCCCGCTTGTGTCAGAAACACGATCATATGGAGAGAAATGTGTGTGTGCATAACTTCAGAAAGTAACAAAAACAAAGAGAAAACACTAACAGAACTATAATAGAATACTATAGAATTGGGAAAATGTAAACGGTACCGATGAGTCGCCTCTCAGGAGGAAGCTGGACAGCAGTTTGGTCCGCGAAGCGACAGAGGATCATGTGTTCCTGAAACAAGGACAGACAATGAGCACAGGAACTATTTACTGTCGGCGTCGATCGTTGAGTCCTCAAACCAGGAAACTACCTGAGCATTTTTACACTTCCAGTCTCAAAGTCGATGGGATTTTTAACGTGTTTTGGTTCGATGCCAAGAAATAAGGTCTGCGGTTGACATGAGTGTAAGATATTTTAACGTTTTGTTCTATGACATGAACATTAGTGAATAGCCCTGAAGCTTTTACGTGACTTAAAAAAGGGCGCCAAGCCAGACTGCAAAACTTCATACTCATGAGCTTGTGATGTAGTTTATAGCCGCATGTTTTTTTACTTCTGGCATCTGCATTCACAAAAAATCTTGCTGAACAAAATGTGGAAGTATCATAAACATGTGTCTGCCACAGAGCTTATTCCCACAATAATCCAAAATCCAATAAAAAAAAGAACATTTTATTGGCTCATCGCCGAGGGAACCAGTGTGACATTGACTTCCTGGGCTCAAAAAAATCCTCATCACTGCAGCACTCGATGCTCCCAGTAGAGCTGGATGATATCTGTCAAGCCTCAAAGCCTCATGTATTAGCTCTGCCCCGGCAATGACGACTAAATCACTAATCAATCAGAGATCAAGCAGAGAGGTTTTTTTTATTTTTATTCCACATAGATAGTATTTTAATGAGCACTATAATGCATGCACATGCCAACGAGCATGCACAAATTTGTTACCAACTAGTATTTGATGGCATTTCTTGCAATCAATTTGTCTGATACTTTGGTTTATGATCTGCAACTAATGACCTAGTTTGTGTTTAGTTCTAATTAGCAAATGTATGGAGTAAGAGAGCTTCCAAAAAGATGTGTCCATGATTCTAACCATTCGTACTCGTAATGATAAACATTTGTATGTAAATAAAAAAGTTGTACCCAAAATTCTGCTGTCATACACATGAGTCTGAGAAATTGTTCGGGTTAGGATTGTTTTTATGTGAGTATGAATCTAAAAGCTGTGAGTGCAAAGTCTTGTGAATACAACTCTAATTTCTACGACTACGAAGTCTTCACTGTGAACACGAATTCAAGTTTGTGGGTACGAGTAGAAAAAGTGTTGAAATTACGTCACAGCAGGTCACAGGGGAAAGTAATCGAACCCCGAGTGATGCGCCGAAGCCGAGGATGGCTGACAACAGCAGTGCACCGATGGACACCGCGGGTAACTCAGGGGAAGCAGCATCACAGGTAAAGTAAATAACACATCCAACATTTATTTATTTTTATTTAGTTATTTATTTCATGAAATTGTACTGTTTTAAATCATATACAGTTTATGGACGTGAAGACTGCTACTGCTTTAGCTTACAAGCTAACGACATGCCGGTGGCGGTGATGCTCAGTTAGTGCTTGCATTAGCTACTAGCATTAGAAGTTGGCTTAAGTTAGATAATTAGCGCTGATGAAAACAAAAACAAAACTAATTTGAGATATAAAATTCTGCTGTCATACTTCATGTGTATGACAGCAGAATTTTGGGTACAACTTTTTTATTTACATACAAATGTTTATCATTACGAGTACGAATGGTTAGAATCATGGACACATCTTTTTGGAAGCTCTCTTACTCCATACAAATGCTAGCAGGCAGAGCAGTTTACAGGATGTCACGCTTAGTTGACCACATTAAAGACGTGAAATTAATCAAAGAAGAAAACAAAAAACTTCATGGTTCATGGTAATCTGTTTGTAGGATTCTTTGGATGTAACATCACAGATGGGCCCAGGTTATTTATCCCAGCCTGTTTTTACCTCACTACGGTTCACGGGTTCATGGAAGAAGTTCATCGGGAGAACGGTTAGTCAGCTCTAACTCGCTTCTACTTTAATTGATTCGATTCCTCACTCAGCGGGGTTGACGCTGAATCTGAGGCTACGGAGCAGCACCTTAAGGTCAGAGCTGAGCACCAGTATCTCACCCCATTAGCCCTTTATTCCAGCGATACGCCTTTCGTCAACGTGCAGTCATTCTGCTGAACTACTGTAAAAACGGTTCTGCTGTAAAACGCTGTAACGCTGCTTTTGTTTCTTCAACTATCAGCTGGGGTTTTGGGAGCAAGGACACAGGAATAATAATCATAACATATCTGCTATGCCAATTGTAATATATTTCACTGCTATGGGGTTTTGGACAAATGGTAGAAAAACAACCACATGAAGATTAAATCGCCCAGTGTCTTGTAAAGAATATATAATCACACTGGCCTCTCAAGCTACGTCTGTAAAAATCCATTTCTCTTCGTGCACAACAGAAAACAAGTTAGAAGTAGTCCGATGTTGTGACACGTCAACCCTAGAGGTTGCCATGGCTAGGACCTACAGCAACTTTTACACAGATTCCTCCCAGGGGCACTGACAGGCCCCATACATCATCGTGGGAGGGGCCCTCTCAGGGTACAGTGCTGTGTCTGTGCTGAGCGATAAGGGAGTGAAAGACTGGAGGGGGTGAGCCCAGGGAGGGAGCGCACTGATTCACTTTAGTTTATTGTCCTATAAAATACAGCCAATTAAATACATGAAAGCTAATCAGGACAGCAACATAGAAATATGCTAAATAATGTCATGTTAATGTCAATTCGTTTTGAACGTTGTTTAATGATTTTTGGTAAATCCAAACCCAAAATTATAAAAGGAGCCGGTTGCGGTGGAGTCTAGTTAAAACATGAATGTAGATTCAGTTCCGTGTGAAAAGGTTCACACGTGGTCAGTTTTGTGGTGAAAATAACTCAACTTTTGCTTTTTGGGACACAAACACCGGTGCACTAGGTGAAAGTCCTGTGTTTGTTTGACCCAACTGCTGCTCTCAGTGTCTCATAATTACAATGGAGTTAGTTGAAAGCCGGCGGCGTCTCATACAGATGCTAAAGGAAGCGTCGGAATCAAGATACCCAGAGACTAAAATAATAATCACATAACATCCTTTGTTTAAATATAATATCAAAAACAACAAACTTAAGTTTAACTTGAAGTTAAGCACAAAATTAAGTTTAGCATAAATCAGACCTGTCTCACTCTGAAATGTTATCATTACATAAGAATACAATAAATATAATATTAAAATTTTAATAAATAAACCCTGCTTCACAATGTGTTACTCATTTGTCTGACTCTACTCTGGCTTCCCGGATGGTTACAATGGTGGCTCACTGGGTCATTGCACTCTGGTCCATGTATGTGAAACTATAACTTTAAGTTAAATGCCTCATTTGTTATAATCTCTGTTGACGCAGTGGCACTTTAATTAGAACGTAGTTGGCGAAGAGAATGTGTTGCCTCATGGGGTTTAACACGTTAAACTCTAATGAACATGTTTTAAAACACATGACGACCGACAACGGCATATTTTATATGCACATATATACGTGAACTGAATCTGAAATGCAATCCCTGTAAAAAGTGAGACGCTCTAATTCAGTGTTCTCTACTTGATATTGTTGCAGTGTGCAAATAAACACATGCAGGGAGGGAGATGGCGATGGAGGGATTTAATCACATACCTTATAAGTCAGAGTCTCTTGGAACCTTTTGCTGTAAAAACAGAAGAAAAAAAGAAGATATTTTGACATTAAAGCGCAGTGATTAAATTGTGGGAGTAAAGTGTGTTTATTGCACTTACAAGGCGTAGGTTTACTTACTCAGCTCTAGAGAAGTTTTTTTCAGGGACAATCACTTTACAAACAAACTATAAATAAACAAATCTTAGGCTCAACAAAACAGCATGTATTATCTCTGAATAGAACCACTTTCTCTCATAAAAAACACTTTTTACTGTGAGGAAACAGTGAGTTTGTTTGTGATGAATAAAGTTGTTGCATCATCACTAAAGCTAATTAAAAGTCAACAGGAAAAGAGCCAGGGGTTAAGGGGGCAGGCGGGTCACATGAATGAATCTCGAGTTTAACTTGAACTGTTGGAGCGTTAATGAAATGGGCGTTTCAGTTCGCAGCTCATAAAAAAAAAAAAAAAAAAACCTGTGAACTGCCTGGAATGTCGACACCTGCAGAATATCCGCATGAGTACCTGGAACATGACCTGAGGGGGGGAAACACTAAAAGTAGCACGATGAAGATTGACACAGTCAGGTGTGTAGGCTCCCTCGCTGCACGGCTGCCCTCCAGAAACACAGCTTCTTGTTGTCCATTATAGCGGCAAAGTCTTTTCTGTTTTTTGGTCATTCTTTAATATTGTATGAGGAGTCGGCAGGGGTGAAGTGTCAAGTTAGCAAAAGTGAGGAGAGGAAAACTAAGAATGTGAAAACTCTTACAATATTTATACTGTACACTGAGGGTCCTCCCCAGAGTCCTTTGAAAAAAAAATCAGATATCAGAACACCTGGAACAGTTTAACTGCTGCTCTACATCGGTGTGTGCTATTTAAAGTCCTGGCAACCATGGCAATAATATCTGGTGTGCTGCATTACAAGTTGTGATAAAATGAATCTAAAAAAGTGGCTGATGATATGCATCACCATGTGCCCCGTCTCACCAACACAACTATGTTCACTGACATAATAGCGCTGCTAAATACGGCAGTTCTCTGGAGTACCATCGGGGGTGTGTCTGAGCAGTTTGCCGAGTGTAGTCTGGGAAGAAACGTATATTCCAGGCACTCTTTTAAACTAAATGAAAGACCATAAATAACTCTGAACAAGCTGTTTTAAAATGCGTCATAAAGGGTTGCATAGTTGCTTTGTGTCAATTCTAGGTGGGTTGTTTCTTTGACTGGTATGTTATAATCTTTAAAAGGTGCAAAATTCCCAATTCATCTTTGAGTGCCTCCACACGGCTCTCAACATGGCGACGACTGAGCGGCTAGCAGCTGAGTGCATTATGGGTGAACTAACAATTATTAATTAGTAGGAAAAGGTGAATGGAGAAATGAGGAAAAGAAGGAATCTGCAGTGAGAGCTGGAGTGACTCAACTTCATGTGAGCCGTTATTCTACACTCGACAACTGAAAACCGGATTATGAAATCCTCTTCACTAAAGGCTCGTTGCACAATTTTGAACTTTGGGTAGTGACTATATTAAAAAAAAAAATTATGATTTTTTATGACTTATCAGACTTGGCCCAACTTTTAACAGTCAAAATCATAACCAGAATAAAAATCACAATGGGTATTCTCCACTTTAACTAGCTTGGGATCCCAGTCGCTCAGCTGCTCCAACACCACTGTGTTCTGTGTTTTGAACCATTCAGTATCCCAAAGTGGCTTTAACAGCATACCAATTAAAGTGCCATAAGTAAACGGAGTGCTGCCATAGCAACAGGACCAACACCATTTCAGGAAAGCCTCTTACTTCTTCTCCTCTGCTGTCGTGTTTTTCTTCCACCTCTGCCTAAACAGTATCACCAGAACTGGTCATTAACTCAAATTTCTTTATCACTGCCCATGATCAAGTCATATCAACCAGATTCCATGTCCGTACCTCCGGCTGGATTTTTCTGTCACTCTTTAATATCCGACACAGCATCTGCACACAGAAGCCTATTTTCTGTCGCGGATAGAACGGGGGTTGAGATAGGAAAGGTGAGGGGGAGACCTTGCTGTGAAGGTGATGCGACACAGCTTCCGTTTTCCGTCAGAGGCGATGATAAGACGCAGGAGGTGAACAAAAAGCAACTGACAAGAGATATAGATTGTTTGTACGTGTGAGAGAGTGTGAGATGGCGTGTAAAAAAAATGATCGCCTTTGAAGAAAAACAAATCCCCGAGAGAGAAGAGAAGCACCATGGGTCTAACAGGAAAACAACGTGGTCAGAAACAACACTTTAAAAAAGAAGCAGAAACCCTGAGAGGTGACCCCGGGGCCAAGGTGCGGTGAGCAAACCTCTTGGGGAACGTGAACTTGATTGCGTTCTGGATGAAGCCATAGCAACAGGGACTGACGACGAAGGCGGCCCCAGCCTGGATGCAGTGCTCCATCACCATGTCGGTTGCAACGCCACATGCATGGAGGGCGACCTGAAGGGAAACAGACAGAGAAACACAAACGCAACATTTATAAACAGTCTTCGTCCGACAACTGAGAAGCGAGCGCACTCGAGCCAATTGATTACATCGTTATAGCCGCTGTGATTCAACACATCGACGGACTCCGAGGTGCAGACTCGAGTTTGAGCAAACAAAATGCAATAGTGCTTCAGGAGCGGAGGCACAAGTGCATCAGGTTTCCTATTGAGTGGGTAAACTGTGCGTGGTGATGAACCCCCAGCTATATATTATTGATGGTCTGATCATATATTGGATGGTGGAAAAAGGACTTAAAGCCCTTCTGCATTCCAGCCTGCAAAAATACATTATCATTCATCAGAGGCAATGAATTTAATATCCACAGGACGGAGGTACAACAGATGATTTCCTCTCAAGCGTACACTGGCTAAATAGATTCTCTGTTAATGGTCCACGTTAAAAGCATTACCAACACTCCGATATGACGATCCATGAGATCAACTCCATCCAACTCAAAGCAGCCGCCCCAAACTCCTATTGTTGCCCTCCCAGAAACGAACGCTTGGCGCCCGGGAGTCTGATTCTACCACGCGTTGCCTTGACAGCAGTGCCACCGAGCAGAAGTTCACACTCGGTCGGGACGGGGGCCTGAGCCAAGATTGGCAGCACCTACAAAAGAGTAGAGATGAACTAAACATGGGCAAACCCACCAAAGTGTGTGTGTGTGTGTGTGTGTGTGTGTGTGTGTGTGTGTGTGTGTTGTGTTGTGTGTGTGTGTGTGTGTGTGTGTGTGTGTGTGCTCCAGCTCTCCGTGGAAGTTGGAGAGTTATCCGCTTTACTCCACTTCTCAATAAGATGGGTAATCATTTCAAGATTAAGCTGTGCAAGGAGACTCTGCACATGCAATAATAACCAGAAACTGAAAATTGGGGAATTAACATCAATTACCTGAACGGCCTTGAATCCATTTGACACCTCATTTTCTATCCTGCATTTATTCACGCTATCGAGGGAAAAGCTGAGCTTATGTTCTTTCGACGGCACGTTTCAGACTGCTGATTGGGAGGAGGAGACTCTATCAGAGATTACATGATATTGCATCCCCCCGCAAAGATCTAAAGAAAATATAATTAACAAAGTAGCCCATCACTCTTACTACTTAATGTTGTACATTAGTCATGCTGCGGTAAATCCTAATTACATTTTATAACCTTTGGCCATGATTTAACACAAACACAAGGCCACTCCGCCACGAACGCCACAGAAATAAAACACATTCCGACACGTTTTGATAATTCATTATGCATTTCCAATTCTCCATTTAGAAAGCTCCCCTTTCTTTATCCACGGTGACGACTTCCGTCTTTGTCTGTTTAAGTAATATTGATGAAGTCGTGTCCCAGCGTGATATAATATGTGGGGTGCTAATTAAAAATGGATAATGGAAGATAATGAAAATATATACTGGGCTGACTTAAAAACCATCTGATAGACATACAGCGTTTCATACATGGAAGCACACATCTGCACAAGCATCTCTCTCTCTCTTGAAGAAATGATAAATCAACATGCAACAAGCAAAAGAACCGAAGGGCCATTAATAAGAGCAAGTTCTTTATTAATCAGTCTTTTGGGGAGCGTAAAAAGCTGTTTCCATCTGTATTTTCCTCTCAATAATCACACCACAGAAATAACAAGGCTTCATTATCCACCCCTATTCAAGTAATTACTGCATCCCTCTCCTGTCCCATCAGACAGAGCAGCAACACCCTTCTGCAGCAGAAAGTCGTGATGCAACACTTTTTAAAAGCAACGGTGTCTGCCTTTCAATGTTGGGGTTTGAAACGTTGATTTCGTTAAGATAATCACAGTAGATTCAAGTAAAACAGGCCCATCATCAATGAGAGTTTTATATCCGCAAAATTTCATCAATGTTGTGAGTCATTTGAGTATTTTTTTTAAAACGTAAGAATAGATCGCTTAAATGAATAAAACTTGAATTGATCACACCATGTGCATTTTAATTTTGCTTTACTGAGTGAATTCTGGCGAATGGAAGGTGAAAAATTATAAATATACTACGAGTGATGTCGCAGCGTTTCTGCAAATAAGAAATTGTCTAATGATTTGAAGTAACACAGGCCTAATTTTCTAAGTTTGAATCATTTCCTCTGCTAGTTTGATTACCTTGTGTGGTGTGGACACTGTCATATTCTATTTAGGCTTAATAATAATAACCGTACAGGCAGTAATAAAGAGTGATATTAATTATGAATGAAAATGCATTGGGAGGAGGAGCAGGTGTGCAAAACTTTGCAAAAACAATTCAATGCGTCATTAAGCGAGACGTATGGAGCCGGTTAGGAGGTAAGTTTATCAATATCGAACGTGTCGCATGATCAAATCGTACCAACAATGACACTGTACGTCCTGCAAGCAACATCAACACACCTGCCAAGTGTAAAGTAGAGCGGCCCTTGAGATACGCCAAGGACAGACCCCACAAACACAGCCAGAAAGCTTTAGAGTCAACTTAGATACATAAGGCTTTAAGTGAAAACAGAAAGCAAAGATAAAGAAGTCTGCTGAAAGAATCAACTGCAAACTATCAGACCCTTAAGCAGAACCAATAATGGACCTGGATGCAGTAAAAATCCAAATCAACTTCAAGCTCCACAACCTTCCATGCCTTCAAGGTTTGCTGGCTCAATCTTATCTGAGAGGAGAAAGAATTTTATATATATATATATATATATATATATATATATATATACTGTATGTCTAACTCCTGAAGCCATGCTGCTGCAGACCGGAAGAGCAACCACTGCCTGAGAAGAGGAACACAATTAAATTAGCCCGATTAAATAAGCGTGACTAAAAATGGGAGCATGTATAATACACAACAGGATTAAAGGCAGCGTGATGAGTGGCTCCTTCAGGTAAGAATATCTGTCACGCAGGAGGAAGCTTCGCCAGAGCAACAGCTGAGGCTTCAGAGAAGTCAATGCACGAATCTCCAAAAAAACATCCACATATTTGTGGGGAAATCCACAGTCATGCCAAGTGGAGCGGGTCTCAGTGGAGTGGCGATGCTGGAACAATAGCATATATGTATGTGTGTGTGTGTGTGTGTGTGTGTGTGTATATATGTGTGTGTGTGTGTATATATATATATATATATATATATGAGGCTACTGGAACAGCTGGCTTTTCTGAAACTGGGCTATAACACGCGGCAGGAAGATGGATCTCCCCAACATATTTGGGGGAAGACACTGACCTGAGACAAATATAAATAACAATAACGACCAAGAGTGATGAAGATGAATAGGAGAGAGAGATTGCCTGGATGAAACAGGAATTCACTACACTAAGGTAAGAGGAACATCTCTTCTAAAATCACCAACAAAGACATTGTTGTGTAACAGAGCCAGACTCAAACGGTCAATAAAGTACAGCTGAGGACCTATTGACAGCAATTCTCTGCAGATGAAGGTGGGTGTTTAAAAGAAAAACTAGCGAGGGTTTCCACTTGCTGTTAGAGTGCTACTCGATGCTGAATTTCTAGATGTTTCAGCCACGTTAAATATATAACGTTATAATTTGTATTCTGTTGTTACAGGTAAATGTGCAGAATCAAACCCGTTTAATAAACGAGATCTTACAGCTTCAAAAACAAAGTCTTGGCAGACATGCTGGTGTGAAAATGTGTGATGAATTAAGAAGTAAAAGGCCGACCTGGCCAAGTTAACTGCATAAAACTTGAAATAGCTGGCAACTATTACTTACATTTATTACAAACACTTTCCAAAGATTGCACATCCCTTTCCAATGAGGACTCCTCAGCGTTTCATAAGAGCATAACTCTTATCAAAGGTCTTGGCAACATTTTTCTGAAGGCAAAAGCATAAGGGATAGTAGCAGCAGGGGAGGACAGAGACACGCCTCATTGAGGAGCTCCTTCAACATTATCATTACGTTTGTCCTTAATTTGCTGTGTAAAACCACCTTTTGGCTATCTAATATTCAGAAGACAAGACAGTGACATACGCGGCTCAACTGAAGTGCAGAGCACTAAAAGCGTTCTGATTAAAAGCTCCACTTCAGGGAATGAAAAGCCAACTAAGCTGCACTGACAAAAATAATTGCACGTTGGTGTTTGCAGTTTCCGGAAAAAGGATGAGGGTGTAACAAGTCTCTCCATGTGATGTGTGACTGAGCGTCTCCTAAATATAGAAATATTATAAGACACACAAAAAAAAAAAAACAGAACATTTGAGGTGCCAGCAATGAAGTTGTCAGAGTAGGAAGAAACGCATTGTTTATGGAGTGTTAATCAAAGGTGTTTACTTCTCTGTATCATCGAGGCGTGAGAAAGGAGAAGCAGTGGGTTATTTTAATTAGCATGACTGACATTTTAAGCCAAAGGTAATGTCGCATGTTATAAAAGGCAAATGATGGCGACTGTTTTGACAGCGGTGCTTTTCCAACGTCTTGGACACATTAAAGCCATGTGGAACTGGATCATTACTCTGGTGATAAGTTACAGAATGTTAATGCAGTAAAATAAATCGGGTCACGGACATATTGTCCCTAGTATCTAACTCAATGATGTGATTACTACAGCAGTGGGGATACAGTAGCTCAAGCTTCTGTATTTTAATGAGAGAAAGAGATGTTGTCTCCTAAAATTTGGAGTTTGCACACCAAATGTGACTGCTAATTACTTTTTCCCTGTGTTGGAAGACTTTCTTTTTTTTTTCAAAGCCATTGTGTGAAAGGCAATTCAACTTGCTCGAAAAAAAAATCCAATGATGAATTTGAAAAATGGATTGTAATTACAGTAACAAAGAACATTAAGAATCGATGTAATTAAATCAGTGCTACTGCAGCTGCTAGTTTATACTATAATATACTATAATAGGGTAAAAAATAGAGTTCAGTACAGATGATATTGTGAATATTTTATTTGTCTACATTGTAATTTGAGTCATTTCTACCATCACAAAGAAATTATACATTTAATTTGCAATATTTTCAGCTTCTAGTGTTCACAATTGAAATGGATACCTTTTTGTCGACAGTATCTATGGGCCATCGTTTGAATGGAGATAAAATCCACGCAATGATGCCTTTTTGTAAAGTGTTAGTTGCCACACTCACCCCGATCTGAAAGGGTCCAGTGAAGTAGTCCAGATTGGCCTGAATGAAGCCGATGTTTTTCAGTCCGAGCTCAGCGCTGCGACTCTGGGCCCTGACCAACGACTCTTCTTTGTTCTCGATGAGGAGGACCTTGAAATGAAAACAGAAAAAACTCAGCTCCATATGACTGCTTTTAAATATGTTCCACCATATAACAATGTTCAAAAACACTTGAGACCTTTGCAGAAACAAATAAATAAATATAAGCACTCAAAAAACTTTAATTAAAACAACAGAATCTTGATTGCAGGAGGCCTTTTGTTAGATTTAAAAAAAAAAGGTGATATAATAGAATGAAACATTACAAAACTGTGATATTATATGATGATTGTGGGGATGCATTCCATGATTAATAATCATCTATGATCATTTTTATTAGATTTATTGATATAGCTACTAATGACAGATGCCTGTTTAAAGTCAAGTCTTCAAGAATGTTATTGTCTGTGCAACAAAAGTTAAAGATATGACACACACACACACACACGAATAAACATTACCTGGCAATCTGGAAGTGTGTGAGCGAGAACAATCCCAACATGGCCCTGAGAGACAGCACGGAGGAAGAGGAAATAAATTAAAGCACATAGAAAAAGCATGCATCAGTGGTTTCATCAGAGTTGTGATTAGGGCTGCCCTTTCCCCACCAAGTATTGACCCTTTCGCCATGCAGCACTATGACTCTGAGCCTATTCATGAGCATAATCACCATTCTGCCCGTGTACGCCGACAACACAAGTCCTTTAAAGAGGCATGAGCAACGCGAGGGAATATGAGAACTTTCAGCCGGCCACTAATGGTGCAGCAGCTTTAATGCAGCATCAGGTGAAGTGATAAATATACATGCGTGGCTGGACCTGGTGGATGAATACACATACTGTTCCGCTGCAGAAATCAACAACGGTGTATCCCGGCCTGGCCATCTCTGTAACCCTGGCAACCAAGTTATTCAGCTGTTGCCTCTTCCTGACTGCTCGGATGTTGGACATCTTCCCTGCAACAGAGCACAAGTGGAAAGCAACAGGTTTGTTTGGGGTTTTTTTGAGGCAAGTCATTAGAAAAGTCAATTAGAGGAGGGGGGGGAAGCCAGAGAAGAAATCTGATAAACATTAATAGAATGTTGTTGTGATTCTAAAATCTATTTTGTAGCTTGGCTGCTTCCACTGAATGAACAACGACAACAAAATAGCTGTATACATTTTTAATTACTCTGATGTCTGCTTGTGTTTGCCCTCGGTGAACCAACGGTCCCCTCCTCACGACTGCCTCATATTGATTTACAACCGGCTGCTGCAGGTAATGGTCACCGCCCACAGATGTAACGACCTCTGCTCTCTTCTGCATGTTTCCAGCCAATTGCCAACTAGGGAGAGCAAACAATCTTTCAACATCATCAAAAACAAGCCTTCGAGCGAAAAAAAAAGTGTCCTCCTTGTTTGTGGCTGAACTTTCCGCTGCTGTGCAAGCAGCAGTGTGTACCCCATTAACGCAAAGCATATTTCAGTCCCCTGCATCTTCATCACCCGTCTGCAACACGGCAAACAGGCAGCGAGCCCGCTGACACGCTGTGCCCACGCCATCTCTGCTCCATAAATCTGGAATGATGAGTGTTTCATTTATCCCACAGTCACACCCTCGTATCCACACAACTGGGATATCAGACACGCGTATTATTCCTACACGTCCCTGCTCACACTGCTGTGTGTGTGACGCACCGAAGCAAGGGGTGGGACCCTTTCATTTCCCTGAAAAGAGTAGGAAATGATATAGTGTCATTATTCCGTCTCTCATGCTGGCTGTTATTGAACTGATCCCAGTTGTAGGAGGAGCACAGTAACAAAAGTGAGGGGTGAATTTAAATAATGAAAACCAGCAGGAATGCTGACGAGACTCTGCTCTCCATGTGGATGAGTATTTCACACGTGTGCAGGAACTTCCATGTAAACGTGGCTCCAGCTTCAGTATTCAGCATTAAAAGGCCCCGCAATACAATTTCAATGTGCATTATTGGGGAGGAATGAAACTTTTGATGTGAGAAAGAACATTTTAAACTTTTTTTTTTTTACACAGATGAGGAGCAATATTAGCATTAATTTGGAGTATATATATATATATATATATATATATATAGCTAAATTAGTGTAGCTGTGAATTTGCATGTGCAAAATATGTTTTATGCTTCATGCCACACAAGGTGTTTAGAGGTTGCACAAGCGTATCAGGCTTATCCCCAAAGTCGGTCACACGTGCGGAGTGCAGAGAAACAAGGAAGACTGAGGTTACACAAATCAGAACAACAAAACAGTGCAAAAGGTGTAAAAGAGCATTCTTTGTTTTGAAAAAGATTACTCATTGATTTTATAGTGTGTGTGTGTGTGTGTGTGTGTGTGTGTGTGTGTGTGTGTGTGTGTGTGTGTGTGTGTGTGTGTGTGATTGACTGCATTTCTACACCAAGAAGACTTTGCTTTGATGAAAGGTCACCACAGACCTTAAGTTCAAATCCATCAGCTATGTAGGACTGGGTGTAGGAGTGGGTGGCAGCAGAGGAGCTAACTACACGAGTCAACCTCTCTTTGTTTTCAATTTCACTTTTTTGGTTTCAGGAAAAATAATAATACAGAGACAGCTCTTAAAAGAGCACGCCCTAAATTGCTATGATTGCCTTTAATACATTCAAATTCCGATGAACATCATAAAGTATGCATCATACAGAGTCAAGGTCTAGAAGCCAGAAGATGGCAAAGGAAACCCGAGAGAACGCGGGAGAGATTATTTAACACTTTCATACAGGCTTAATGGCACAAATAACAGGAATCCTGTTTCATAAGGTCTTAAAATGTTCTTGAATTTCAAATCGTTAACTCATGGATCTTCCTGCAATATGATTCACTTAACATTTTATAGCAGGACACCCGAGGGAAAAGAGACATAAAATGTGTCATTTATTCTCTTTATATTCCTTTAATTTTAAGAAAATGCTGTGGAATAGGCGGGAAAAGGGGAGGGAAATCAATATCTTAATTAAAGTTACAAATGGTTTTAGGTTTAACGTTTATAGGTTTAACCGATCACATCAACTCCCCTCGAGAATTTTCAACCTGCAGCCTCATTTCAGGTTTCATATCGTCTTCTCTGTCTCCATTAACAGAGCTGAAAGGGTGGATGGACTGAGAGGTTGTTAAATATTTGACTCTTCAAGATCTCGCTGAAAATAATGCATCAGTATTCATAAAAAGTAAGGTATTGTATTACACCTTAACATGGAGACGAATATTGAATACTAAATTCTGGGCCATATGTTGCTTTCCCCCCCCCAATCACTGAAAGGTGTGCTGGTACCCGTGAACTTACCTCATTCCCCTCTCAGCTTTGTCCTCCATGCGTGTATTAAGTTCTTGTATCTCTTGACCTGCCGTTGCCTAGCAGGCGGTCCACCCAGGTAATGAGCCCACAAGGTAATGCTCAAACACGGCTGCTTTGCTAACAGGGTCACGCAGACACGACTTGCAGACGAGCGCGACCCCCTAGGGTCTTCATGAGACTTCATCATCATTCGTCTCTCGGGGAGAAACGCTGCACTGAATTGCAATCCGCTCCGAGTCTAGGCAGAATGCTGACGGCGGATGATTCTGTGAAACCCTCGATTATGTTCAAATGGGGGAGGTTTCGTAGTGTTCATCAGTTCTTCCACGCATCTGAGGCAAAATAAGAATGTGAAGCTCATGGTGGGATTCAAGGAGGCCTGGGGTTCATCCTCTAGGAAGTGGAGACCATGATGTACAAAATAGTGTTTTATTAAGATGCCGTTTGGGACCTCTGACCTTCTTCAAGATGACCAATCACAGAAGGACGACGGCTCTCCTGTGACCGTCAGACCAATTTGAATCCCTGAAGGCCTATCGATTGTTATTTCACACCTCGATAGTCTAATCACCATCAGATGTGTGACGGGAGTGTTGCCTATACAACATATCAGTGGCTGTGCCTTAATATGAATGCCTGAGGTCTGATTCGTCATGGGGGAAAAAAAGGTTTGAGCATTTGAAGCCAGAGGATGCATCCTTTTCTCCTTTCACCTCACTACAGCCCTTGGTGCGCCTTATTTTTCTTGTATTTTCTATAAAATTTGGGGCCAAATACATCTGACCTCAGGAAAGAATACTTTTGACCGAACAACTCTACTGGTGACTTTTTCAGAAAATGCCTGCAGGAGACTCAATTGCTTCCCTGTGGGCAACCATGTTGGCTCCCCCTTATTTTGCAGTTGTTAAGGCATTTAAGTAAAGCCTAAATGTAATCCTGCTGCTCGCTCTACAAGAACATCCATCAGTGGCTTGTGAGGGACTGCTTGTATGTGACCCTTCTCTGTGGTCCCCTGCATGGAGCCCGATCAACGTCAAGTAGGAAACAAATTCAGTGCAGTTGTAATGTCCCTTTAATGTGATCAATGTCATAGTATTAGTCACCAAGGCAGGGAGAGTATCTATCAATGCAGGACTTGAGGCCACAAGGCCATCTAACTGAAGGATGGTCTCCCTATCCTTGGGGGTCCTGCTGGCTGACTGCAGCCCTCGTTTTAATGGGCCTGCAGTGAATTTTTAAAGGTAGACCAGAATGTGCCTTGAGTATATTTCTATTATATTGCAAAGCATGTACATTGCATATCCTAGTTTAAACAATAGTTGTTACATTTGACCCTTTCTGCCTCCTCTGATTGTTACATCTTAATATTGTATTTAAGATTTAAGATATTTGGCAATTTATGGCCATTTTAACTTTACTTATTTAAGGATTTGCACGTATGTGGTACACTGTAATACAGTTGAAAAGTTTTGAATTTTGAACTTGAATTGAATTTTATATTAGAGCAGCAAATACAGAAATGCAAACCGTTTTATAAAAAATAAATTTTCTATGGCACATGGGGTCATCTGAGTGTGAAAAACGGATTTTCTTGCAGTGTAATTGGTTGGAAACGAGGCATTCACTACTGTCTGGCCCGCCGTGAACTCTTCTCTGTATTTGACCCATCATCAAAAAAGTCATGCCATCCATGCCCTATCCAATAAAAAAAAAACATTACGTCATTGCATCAGGTTTGCCAGCTTAAGAATAAGATGTGACATCTATCATTCACCTCAATGACAATAAATCCAACCAGGCCGTCTGAATGAAGCTCGGGAGACTAAAAGGTAACCGCTTTGATGAGGAAACCTCAAAAGTCTGATCCCAGTCAGACCTGGAGAGACAAAAACAATCACACACCATGTAATTCACGAAGAGGGCCTATTTCCACGGTGATTTTACCCCCACGTTACAATTTTTCTAGGTCCACAGTCTTCCAGCCACTCTATAAAAAGACAAGGCAATCACGAGTGTGACAGAAACCGCTGAGACCCAAATGATCCAGTGGCAAGAAGAGTTGTTGACAGGTGGACATTAGCTCAACTCCCCTCCCCCGTCATTACTCACATCCCACTGTACAAGACTGAGGAGGCGCTCTGATGTTTTAGCAATTAGTCAGACGTTGTCGTCTTTTTTTAACATCTAGCCAAGTATATAAATATGCTAATAATAATGCATAAATTAGCACAGAGGGAGTGACAACTGAGATATAACATGTCGGGATATAGAAGATATACATCTGAGGCCTTGTTAAATGGAACACTATAATAAGCTGGATCCAGATGCCGTGGTTACACTCGTCTTTTCCGTGTCGACTTCGTGACCGATGGAAACCCAGCTGCGTCCTGATGTGTGCCTCAACAGATAATGATTGGATGTACTGTATTTAATGTTGAGTGGCTGTAAAAACATTTAACAGCCTGTTATTCATGCTGCTTACTGCAGTATTAGTAGACTTGATTTACTTAAGAATATGCCTTTGTTTGATAAATAGTCCAGAATAAGCCAACACGCTGCCCACACCTCACTGAGATCCGGACGTAACGTGACCTCGGGCCATCTCGCCATGCTGATCAGATCGGAATAGGAGCGAGCGCTGAACTCGGGAGCACGCGGACGTGACGGTCAATGCGTCCTGGCATCATCGGATGACAAAAGTCGCATTGAAAAGACAAGTGCAACCGCAGCCAAAAACTCTTTTCAACTGGAAACTTGGCATCGTGGCAGATAACCCTCTGTTTGCATTAGACAAACATTTACAATGGGACGCACTGGCAAAGGAAGCACAACGTCGGGCCAACCGTTATTGAGAAGGAAAATCTCACCTTCTTAAAACAAACAAAACCAATCAGTCCACCAACATGTAAAGGCTCTTTTCTTCTTTCCAATCCAATTGATGCACATTTCAACAATTTACAGACTGTAGTGTTCTTGTTTTGTTTGAAGATGCTCATTTATGAACAAAAATTGAAACAAGGGAAAGTGCACTGGGAAGACTGGTATTATCTAACTGTTCCCAGTTTTAAAGGGTGGAAAGCTGTTATCGACTGATTTTTTTTTCAAAGACACACTCAACCACAGGGTTTTTCTTGCCCGCCTATCAATTTCACGCAACATAATTGCAATCTTCTTAGGATTTTTTTTTTTTGCCAACAAATTCAAACCTTCCTTTACGGTTGAAAATGTAATTACTTCCTTGTTCCGCCGTATGTTTCCTTGACCTCCTCTGCTGACACGTTAAGCTGTTTGGAATCTGGGGCTCAGATGTTTTTTCTCCTGAAACACTTTTGTGTTTAACCTCCTTCCACAACCCAAAGGCGGCGTTTCGTTTATGAACCATAAAACCATCCATATAACGACTGGCGCTAAGCCAGATATGACAGAAACTTTAGGATTCTTGGTATCGGAGAGACAAGTTTTACGTTTTTTTTTTCCAGAAGGTTGACTATGCCTTGACATTTCCCAATTCTCAGTGAGTGTACAGCGTTCTCTGGCTGTGTCATCAGGGGAGACTGAGGATCCATTAGCTTGTGTGTCCTCTACTGCTAAAAGGTGCCGAGCACTTCTGCTGCTGGCAGTGAGCCCTGAGCTCGTCGTTTTTCTCCTGATGCAGCAGAACTGCCCGGAGTCTTATCAAGCAGGACCATCACACAGATTAGAATGTAAACACATTGCTGTGGCACAAGGGAGGGGTGAGCTCTGTTTGGGCTCTGCAGGATCCGACAGCTTATATCTTTCAGAGGATATGCTGGTTTGAAGAGCAAACATGAGGAGGGCTGGTTTAAGATTCAACTTTAGATATTTAAATTTGAGATGAATCATTGGATTTCATGTTTGTTGTGAAAAAAGGCTGCCAACTCCAGCTCCTGGCAAACTAGTCAAAACATAGAGAGTGGAATTATAGTTGGGGACAAACTTATGTTTTAGCAGTATATCCTCTCTTTGAACAAAGAGAAATACCAGTCTTGTGTTAGTGAGTTATTTTACAAGTGTGTTGTGACTTCTAATATAAAAATATAAAAGATGTTTCCATATCTCCATCTAAACTGTGTATATAAAGAGATACGCAGCCCTAGCAGCCTACAGGAGTTATCTGTTGGCTCACGTTGAGCCAACAGATAACTCCTTTTGCTGTCAAGGAGGAAATAAATTCCTTGCGGGTGGAAAGCATCTCCAGACGCGTTTACCACAGAAATGTCCCACACAGACTCAACCATCAATACGTTGGGAGATGGCCAGCTTGAAAGAAGAGTCTTACAACAAGTTGTGTTACGGATGATTACGTGGATGTGTGAGTTGTGCACAACTAACAAGCACAACGATGATGAAAATACATTTTATTTCATAACATTGACTGCCAAGAGCTAACTAATGCCCAGTGTTTTACAATATATAATAATGTGGGTGACTAGTGGGAAAAGATACATGTACATGTATTGCATCTAAAGGGCCATGTACATGTAAGCGTTGGGTGAGGTGAAGTACAAACAGGAAGACAAGGTGGATCATTATCTTCTGACTCCTTGCAGCTCCTCTGAACTTATCATGTTTGAAAGCCTGGATCCTGCTTAACCAGCGTGTCAGTTCACCACGGATCAGGTCGGCTGTTTTAGTCCTCTCAGAGAACAATAACAATGTTTTCTCACCTTGGCAGCAGCTCAGAACAATGCCATGTATGTGGTGTGGGAGCTCTGAGCAGGACCGAAGAGATTAAAGGTGAAGCAAGCCGACTTTAAATGCTAACCTGTTCACACCTGACTCCTGCAGCAGCACGGTGTTTCTATATCTGCTGAATTAAATATTGAATTTATTCAAATGAAAGGCTGGCTAATGTGACCGCAGCTCCTGTTAAACTGCTAAAATGTTACATTTCCTTCATTTTCTTTATGTTTTGGTGGGATGGATGTAAAGTGCTGCTGTGAACTGCACACCGGGGTTCTGCAGTAACCGGAGCGACCAGAATGAAGAGTGGAAGAGTGGAAGAGTGCTCCTCGCCACCTAATAAATAAAGTGCCTGGAGCACAGTAACAGAGGTAAAATGGATTACCAAGATTCTGACAAATGCAGATGCAGGGTAAGCTGAAGGCTTAACAAAATGGCACTGGCTTAGAAGAACAGGAAAAACCTCACTTCTTGAAATCCCGTCCTTAGCTTTTTTTTTAATTAAATACGCGTCTTCGCTGTATGACACTGATAACTCGAAATCCAATGAGGTCGCAGTTTATATGGCGACACCATTATAACCTTAAAAAAAATCCAATTACACACACCCTTGCTACAGTAAGCGCATGCAAGACCGTCGCTTTTACAGCGTATTTTAAGCGCATTTCTTGAATACCTTCAAAATAACACAGAATGGGCCAATGAAACGTGACTAAATACTCAACAAAGACGACAGTCAGAGCACAAAAGGACAGATTTTTATATTTAAAAAAATGAATTAAGCAAACAAATAAGAAACGTTGCATGACATTCATTCCTGGAGAGGTGACCCACAATGATTTTTCACAGCTCCATAGAGTGAAAAGGCACCTTCAACATATTTTTCGATATGACAAGATTCTGGCACGCTTTCATGAGCGGCCACGATATCTCGCTGGCAGCGCTCGAGCTCTACCTTGGCATTGGCTGCTGCAGGCATCTTGCATTGTCTTCGCCATCATTTGCTGGCACTTTAAATAAAAAAGTGTATGCACTGGTTCAGAGAAGTCGGCTTTTGAAAACATGTTCTTCATTGTGGAAAAGGACAGGCTTAAGCACCAGGAGATGAACTTTGGCACATCCTTGCAGAGTGCTGGCTGTAATTAATAACATGAGAGAAAATCTAAATGCACAGTCCTTTCCTGGCAGGGTAGAAATTCTGGGGAAACGCTTCTGAAAGCTGCAACGCCACACAAATGCAAATTGCGCTGTGAGGTATTTAGAAAGCTCTGCAGCTGCGCGGCCAAACAGCGAGCAGTAACTACATATAATACATTATTGAGTCAGCTTGAAGTAGAAAAAAAAAACACATTCACAATACTGAAAGCTCCAATTGTTGACAAGTGTGTTAAGGGGGGTAAAATGGTCTGCTTTCACAGCAGTAGTGGCTGAAATGTTTCAATGTGTTTGTGCAAGACTGTGATGACAAGAAAACCGAAAGGTAATGAAGACAAACATAAGAGGAAAAACTTCTCACGGCGCATCCTTCAACAGCTTTGGAATGTCTGTCAAAACATGACCAGACGTAGCTGTAGGTGAGAGGTCTGCGTAATTATGGAGCTCCCATGGTCCCTCGTACAGGTCAGAACACATACCTCATTTGTCTGCACTGTTTGTTTGCAAAATGGGCAATGCAACTAGACTGAGACATCAGTTCTGCTCCTCCAAATCCATCCAATTAGAGCCTTTTCTGTCCCACTGGTACAGAGCATCAAAAAGCTCAAACTAACGAAACTATCACAATGGAAATCTGGTATGGCTCAAATGGTCCGTCAATTAAAATGGTTAGTCAATTAGAATAAAATGTATTCATGTCAATTTGCCTAATAGATTCAACAGCTGGTCATGTTTTAAATTCAAATATTTGAGTGTGTTTTTTTCTGAATTTGATGTCTGGCTGAATTTTTATTCACTCCATTTCATTCATTGCCTGTCGGTCAAAACAAATGCTGTTTAACAATAATTGTTTTCAGCAATAATGAGAGTCAATTCACTCATTTAAATGAGTTGTTCATTTTCTGGACATCAACAAATAGAACTTTGTCTATCTTCCCCATAATTAGTTTGAAATGATGAAGTTCATTTCAGGGAAAAGAAACTAATGCCGAGAGATTATTAGCAGACATTCTTAGGACATTACAGAACTGTAAAAGTGTGTTACCCCCTAAGCCAATATGGTATGTGTTGCAACATGCTAAAGTGTCTAAATGGAGAACCGTGGCCTTTTCACATTGTCTTGGTTCAGTGAACTTGTCAAAAACACCCACAACAAGCACAACAGAGCGCCTTTCCAACCCTTTGCATTTATCATGGCAACGGAACAGGTTTTTGTTGTGAATAATATTCATATTTCTGGAATATAAATGGTTTCCAGTGAAAACTACATATTGATTAGTTTTAAAGGGGTGTCCAAAGGGACCTGCACAACACATATCTGATATTATAATTCATTTCTACTCATATCAAGATAGTACTGCATGTTTCGGCCAAGATAATCACACTGAGACGTTCATATTGGCCCAAGCCTAACCTATCGTCTTGGCTACCATTCACTGTTTCGGTTGAACGTTGACATTCTGTCTCCTGAATACTGTTTGGAGTGGACATGGCAAAAAAAAAAAAAAAAAACACCTCTACTCCCTTTTTTTCTTGGAATCGATCTGTTCTGCCATAAGCCATGAGGTGAACTCATGGAAATGTGGCTAGCTACTGATTTTCCTTCGACATCTCTTCGTTACAGGCAATGATCTAAAGACCCAAGGCCAACGGCAAGCTGACACGTCGGTAAACCATGTCCACAAAGAAAATACACGCTGTTGCTCAGGATTGAACACTTCATATATCACCCTGCGGACTAAAGAAGAGTTGTTTTACCTGAAAACAACAAAAATATTCGCTTGTAAAATACCTTACCTCAGTACGGCACTTTCCTCATCTGACCCTGAACCCTAAAATGCACCACTGTAACCCAGAGAAAGACACATTCTGTCCACTTCTCAACTGACTGAATGGGGTGAAAGTACTTATTTCCATCCAAAGCTAAGGACCCTGGACCGAAGCATAATGTAATATTTCTCCACTTTTCAAGCGTCAACACTAGATATAGTGATGCATTATTGAGGCAACTGCAAGTACTCCCAAATTCATCCTGTTTGCAAAAACTCACAATAAACTGTAGCTTCTCCAAAAAACAGCCTTCATTGCATCTTAAAAGTGCCGGACATACTCCTCCATATGGAGTATACTCTATACTCCAAAACATCTGTTTAAACGACATTTGGTGTCTGCATACATGAACGCATTCACACGCTTGTTTGCCCTTACAGTCTGCATTCGGTCCGACATTTTGAGGCTGCATGAGGACGGCCTATGTGTTCAGAGTCAGACCCTCTTCCCACCGCATAGATATGCAAAGCATGGTTTGGCCTTCAGAGAGAAAATGTAAGGTGAGACAGCACATTTTGAAGGTGAGACACACCACACTAACATGTGTAATATTAAGTGTCCATCAAGTGTTAAATGTTAAGTCAATTAATCAACATGATTCATAATCTGACATGAAATGTAATATAGAATGTATTATTATTACTTATTCATTAATTGCATCCTTGAACATGGTGTGTGTGTGTGTGTGTGTGTGTGTATCTTGGTGGAACACAAGTAGGAATGGCACTTCCACGTATGAACGGTTGCAACAGATGCATTACTGTAATTAATTAGAAAGAGCGAGGTGTTTTTGCTACAGTCGACACTTGGTTGAGTCCATTTAAAATACTTTTGAAAACTGCATGAATAGAAAGTATACAAACTATTGAATTCCAGCTGTTCTTCCTGAAAACCATGTCTTGTTTTTTATTCAGTGCACCGTCTTCCCTGCGTCCCTGCTCTTTGTACTCTGTCAGAGCTGTCAAAGTCGGGGAGTAAGTGGCACAACGCTGGCATCTGTGGAGGGCCGTGTCAACGTTTCTTGGCCTGCCACCTTTGTAAAAGTCTTCCAGCCAGTGTGGCTTTTAGCCGTAGCCTTGCAGCGCTAACTCAAGGATAAATAAAAGGCTGGCTGATCTCCAACCAGCTGGTGTCCCTTCTCCTTCTGGTTTCCTAACAGAAACATTGGGTAGCCGGAACCAGGGCCCCTCGACTGAGAGAAGAAAATGGATTTTCCCTTCAGCTCTGGGTATTTAGTTCACACCGTCACTGCAGAGGGAGGCTCCTGGTGTTTGAAAGCAATGTTTTCTTGTTTGTTCTTGACATATTTCAACTCATTAATTCCGTAAGTGATACTAAGTAAGTGTTACTGAGACACCAACATACTAAAAAGACAAACAAAAAAAAAGCACAAGCAAGCTATTGTTAATCTCCAGTTCTTGCAGGAACGCCAAGTCCTCTTTCTCACAATTCTTTCTTCACATAAAGTATAAAACAAAAACAAAAAAATCGAAATTGATACTATATGGAAATACTTTTGTTCTGGTAACTTCTGGGATATTTGTCCACTTTTCAACAGCCACAATTGAGAGTCCATGGTGAACAGCCATATAGTTGTTGGAGCCTGGTCGCAGCAGGACAATGCTACGCTATGACCGGTCAATCTGCCTCCGAGGGCGGGACTTAAAGGTTCAAAACCATTATTGTTAAGGTAGACTCAGGGAGACCCCTGCAACCAGGTGATGTTGCTAAATGCTCTGCAGATGCAGAAACAGACAAAACAGACTCAAAAATGACAGCCCACCCTTATAGCAGTAAGCCAACACCATGCAGGTGTAGAAAAACATCCAACGAGACAAAGCGCTGAACACTAGACTACCGAGGACACACGCCACAATCCATACACAAGCTTCTTCTGAGCGAAATGAGATGTGGACTCTGGGGGAGGTCCCCGCCACTACAGGAACACTTCTCACAGCACATACCCAAACCAAATATGACACATCATCTATTACGGTGATCACCACATAGAGAACATAATAATAAGCCCTGAGCCTTTTTGTTTTGCCAATGCTTACAAAATGAGGAATTCCAATAAGATCACTTTGTTCAGGAAGGGGGAGAAGAACAAAAGTGACGCATGTAGCGGAGGGAACAGTGAAATGCTTTAAGTGTGTTGTCAGTGTGTTGGAGTTTGTGGAAATAAAAAATATGCCCTTCATGTCAAAGCAATGCTTACGGTCTGAGTGAGGAGGAGGAGGAGGAGGAGGAGGGGGATTTAAAAAGGTTAAAAATCTAGTGCAGAGAAAAAAACAGACAGAAAGGGAGATTAAAATAAAACAAACTTACACACCACTTGCTTTTCACTCGCACTCGCCTGTAAACACGTCGTTGATAGAAATGCCAAGCCACAAATCTTGCAAATTAAACCGACAGATGTAGTGAACATCTTTCCAAATGAAGTATCATGTCACCGTGTTAAAATTTCAGCTTTAATTTGGGTTCCTGAATTGGTTCAAGCCGCCAGCGGAACAGATTAGTCATCACATTGGGATGTAACTTTCATTTATGTTCCACTCCACTCTCTGCTTTACATGTGTAACAAGCACAGACCTGTTCACCTTCATTGGCGTCTTTCTATTGACTCGAATTAATGCTGCCACGGAAAATCACTTCATATTGTGTTATGTAACCGAGTGTGAGCCTTTTGGAATAAAATGGGAATATTTGTAGTTTGTTACCAACTGAATTGTTTTTTTAAAGAAGTTGACACATTTTATCAATAGGGACATTCTCGTCTAGTTATTTTGTTTTTGGCCACAGATCAAACTATTCAGAACAAAGCTGCACCTGTAACCTGCTGAAAATAAAGTAATAAACTCCTGCAAAGCCAAAATAAAATAAAATAAATGTAGTGAAGTAGAAAGAACATTTGCCTCTGGATTGTAGTTGAAAAGAAGTATAAAAAGGTGTATAAAATGGAAATACTCAAGTAAATTACCTCAAAATTGTACTTAAGTACAGTAGTTGAGTAAATGTACTTAGCTACTTTCCACCACTGCTGATACCGTGTGTCCTGAAGGTGGAGAAAACTGCCTTTATCATCCGGTCCAATAAAAACAAAACCCTTTTTTTTATATCTCTATTAAGTCAAAATGTATCAACAACTAGAAGATCATATCATCATTAGAACATTAGAAACATACATTTTCATAGACAAAGCCCGTTAAACTCCATAGCAACAGTCTACGGGAGGAAGCAAATATCCTTTACATTCTACTCAGGGCTTAAAGTCCTAATGAGTAATTAATTATGTGTCTAGTGAAACAGCCGAAGAAACACTATGTAATCCAAAACCCACTGAAAGCTGGCGAAGGTTAGGCAAACTGTCTCTCTGCAATGCCTCACCAAAGATTATTGAACAAAACAAAAAAACTAAGGAGACAAATGAATATTCATGATATGACATTTGCTGGGAGCTCATCATGGAGGCAGCCAGTGGCTCTGCATTTAAATAGGCACAACTCAAACATCACTGCAAACAGTGAAACTCTGCAGCACACCTCCGGGGAGCCTAGATGTGTTTGAACTTGAATTGTAGAAATAAAGTGCCAATTATCCCTCTAATTGGGAGTAACAAAGCTGGCTGCCTGTTGTGCTTGGTCCCATGTTTACTGTGTATCTTTAAATCTCCAATTTAAAGGCTCTAATGAGTTCAATTAATTGAGAATGAGAGGAGTGATTTGGGAGCCAGAGTCGGCTGTTTGGAGCTGTAAGCCCAAAGGGATGAGGTGTTAACCAAATGTCAGCACATAATACAAACAGATATTTCCCCCTGATGTTCGATAACAACATTTTCATCAATCACATATCTACGTGTTTGTATTATTGACATATGCTCTCCAAAAACACTGATATGATCTAGTTTTAATAAACATCTATTATCTTTAATTGCAAATAGACTGGCAGCTTTATGTGTAAAACTTAGAGATACGCTTCTCTTCTTGAAGGCAAATCGGAGCACTTTTAACCTAAGTGGGTGTTAGTCATGCTAGCTGTAAGGCTAGCTGTGAGGCTCAAGGCAATGTCACAGAAAAAAAAATATCTCAGTTGAAGGAATTACAATAAAATATTGTTCAAACCCAGATCGTCCCCAGAAGGTGAAGCCTCCTGACTTCTCTCGCCTTCACTTATCCAGTGAAATATCTTAACATCTACTACACTGATTGAGCCAACATTTTTGTTCAAACGTTCAAGGTTTCCCGACAATAAAACCTAATGACCGAACGGGGCCATGAGAGAAATGGCTTCACAAATTTGGGAAAGATGCCACGAAACTTGCTACTGACGTTCATGCCCCACTCGGGAAGAATGAAACATTTTTATTTGACCAGTACTTTGGTTAATGGTCAAATCCCTGCAAAACTAATATCATTACCATCATCTTCAGCTGTACGTTGTGTTTAAGTGCCATTAGGTAACCGTCAGCATGCTAGCATGTTTAACTAAGGTGGCTAACGTACGAATCTTTAGCACGCTGGCATTAGCGTTTAGCTGAAGGCACCACTTTGTCTGAGTGCAGCCTCAGAGAGCATGACCTTCGCAGAAATGTACAAATCTGCTGTTGTTGATGTGTTAACGGGGTTCAAGGTTTGTCTGGCACATTTGCTCTTAAAATTCCTACTAATCTTTCCTTGCAACTCCAAGATTCCCGGATCAAAAATTCGACAAGATACTGAGACAGAATATATTATTCATTACCAGCATTTGGAGTGGGAGAGTCGAATTTTGTAAAGTTGACAAGATTTCCCCCCCAGATAATTACATTTTGAGTTGGGAAAACTGGCTCTCATCAACTCAGGCTTACGTCAGTGAGAAGTCGAATTTGAGTTTGCATAGAAAGTGTCTGAGGTGAAAATCAACCCACTAATCTTCCATCCATATTACCCTTGACATTTGTCTGACAGAAGCCTAAGGACGACGAGCTCCCCTTTGAGAACAATCTGACAAGCAGACAGACTTTAAAAAAAAGAAAAGAAAAAGAACGACCTCGGCTCAACTTTGCCAAAAACCCTGCATGAGAGAATTAATCAACATAATCTTGGACTAATCTGATGTGGTAATATGCAGGCCAGCAGTCAAACCTATCGGTGACTTAACCTGCTGTGCTTTTCTCAGCAGAGCTCCTTTCAGCGTGACAGCTGGACAGGAAAAACAGCCTCGTGTAAAGAAGCCAATTCAGTTGGATAACAAAAGTGTTTTTGCACGAGCTCCACAGACGGGGAAATGTATTTGTGTTGAGACTGATTGAAAGCCAAATATTTCAATCAACCACATATCTAGTTTTTCCTGGAATTGGATGTAGACCGGCTTCTATGTGCGTTTGATTTACATAGACGTCAAGTCAAACAAAAAAACAATTGAAGTATGGATGCTTTAATTCCAGTGAGAGTAGGAGGATGGATTAATTTTAATTGGTGACGTTTATTGTATCTTAAGAGGGGTGAACCTGGGATTGAAAGAGATCAACAACATTAGAATTAATTTTATGTTTTGGTGACGTGGTAAATAATTCAAATAATTGCTCTCTGTTTAACCCCGATTGCGTCTCCACCAACTCCCGAGGGAAATATCTGGCTCTTAAAGTGCTAAATGTTCCACTATGTTCATCAGCTTAAAAGCACCACCGATCCGAGGGGAACATTACATTATATTTCATTTGATTCATTGTAAATACAAACATATTGATTTAAATCTCACCAGTGGCTTTCAATTTGGGGATAACGACAAACACAAATTCATATTGTTTGTTTGTAATTTTATTCAAGATTTAGTTTAAATCTTTCTTGAATGTAGACAAATACTTTTAATACAACATAGATATGTAGATCTAATGAGTCTCTAATCAGATCTTACCTCTTGTTGAAATTGCCTCAAAACACTATGAATATAACTTGTAAACAGAAATACTTCTAGAAATACATTACACTGATTATTATCAGATAAAAACACTACAAACTGCGACGTCAGACAGACGGATACAATCTTTGCAATGTTCCTTTATTTAAAGTTAACGATGCACTCGAGTAAAGTGCAGTGAGAGGAACAGTGATGTTTCCTGAGGGCATCCTTTCAATATCCAGTCAAAAAAAATGTAAAGGGAAATTCATAAATCTGGACTTTAAATCCAGCTAATTATCCTCATCTAATTAACTTGAGACAATATGCCTGAGGGGAAATCATAGCCAAACTGATTTTAACAGTGGATGAAATCAACACAAGAGTCACCATATCGGAGCATGTTTAAAATCTTCAATTCAAAGTCGGACAAAAAGTTTTATAAACAAAGCCTACATGATAGGATATTTGCAAGCTGTGGTTGGATTGATATTCCATCGTTGATGCGTCTCACAGACAGGTCTTCCTGTTCCCAGAGCAACTTGAGTATCTGAGGAGTATCCGGAAGCTGAACATGACAGATGTTTAACTGCTCATTGGACTTGTGAACAGTGTAGAAAATGAAGTGAAACGCGTGGGCCAGGACTTCTGTGTGGCTAACATTTCCACCGGGATTTTAATTACAAAGACGACGATGATGCAGGAGGATTACTGTGAAGGAATAGAAAGTTCAAGCTCAACTGAGGCGTAAAGGCCTGATTATGCTTCCGCGTAGTGATCACGCAACGGCAACGCAACGGCGACGCAGTTGCTTGGAGACCGTGATGGTTCTGCGTTGGGTTTACGTGTCGAAATGCAATTCAATGCCACACCGGTAGAGGGCGCTATGGTTTTTTGTAAAGACTGACCGACCGACCGAGACTCTTGACATATATCGTCGTAGCCTCGTTATAGCGTATTTGTTTACTTTCCGGCTTTAAACATCCACAATTTTTCAGAACCTGGTGTTTTATTTCTTTGTGCAAAAGCGACAAGGTGCAAACAATAAAACGAGGTGAAAACAATAAAAGTAGCCTTTTAAAAGTTTAAATGGCGGTGTTTATGAATGGAAACCGGATAGCGGTCTCCAGCGGATGTAGTTAGCGGACCAATCACAGCCAATGCCGCTGCGTTGGTGTTGCGTTGGCGTTGCGTTGCCTCGACGCGCGTCGAGGATTTTTGGGAGGCACACGTCAGGCCCTTGCGTCGACGCAAGGGGGGTCCGCAAGGACGTAAGGGGTCCGCAAGCTCCCTTGCGTTGTGTCGACGCGGAAGCATAATCCAGCCTTAACTCTCAGGATGCAGTGAAGCTCAGCGCCGCTTGGCCACTATGCTGCCATACATATATAGCCTTTAATGCCCAGATCAACCTACACAAGCCACCGTCAGCACCACTGAGTTTCAATAGGTTCTTAAAAAGGTGATAATACGTCAGTGTTGTGTTTACACAAGCAGCGAAAACAATCAGGTACTGCAGGTTTAATGAAATAGCCAGTTATACACAATGTTATTATTTAAATATTCCCTTTTGATGGACATTTTTGTGCAAATATTTGACTGAATATACTGGATATTTAAAGAATAGATAAACATTTTGAAAGATATGCTTATTGGCTTTCTAGCCAAGAGTCAGATGAGAGGATCGATACCTCCCTCATGTCTACACAGTAAATTCTAACGGCACAGCCAGCTGGAAGCAGGAGGAAACAGCTGACGCGGCTCGGTGCAAAGCAGTGTCCAAAATGAATACTCACCAGTTGGGGGGGAAATTATGGAAATGCAGTCGAGAGAAAGATAGAGAAAACATTATTATTTCATAAAAATAATTTAGATTTGGCAATAATGTAGCTTGAACATGAACTGAAATTAATTGAATTGAGAGGATGAAAGAGAGAGACAGAGTGTGTGTGTGTGTGTGTGTGTGGTTAGCAGTTGTTATAGCTGTGAACGTAGCAGTGCACTGTGTGTTTTCAGGTATTTGTCTGTGAATGAATAACATAACTCTTCAAAACTCAGGCTAAGTTCCAGTATATTGCTTGCCACCTGCTGATTAAATTCAAGGGGGTTAGCGTGGAACTTAGCAATAACGCTGGCCCAGGCTCTCTCAAAGCAGACTGACCTTTTAAGTGGATCAGCTATTCACATTTCAGTGAAAAGCAACCCCTTTGTGTTTTGTTCAGAGCCCTCTATAAGTGGAATGTTTTCATTAGTGGTCACTGTAATTCACTAAATAGTTAATATGTTTTAACGAAAAGATAATTCATCTTTATACGTTGTCTTAGTTTGAATGAAAAGAAAGCTCCTTAATAAATAGCACTTGCACTTGAGAGATGATTACCTCTGAATTTATCAATTAAAATGTGTAGCAATTTAGAGTTTGAAATTTCTCCATGCAGTTAGAGGTTGAGTAGGATTCTATTCAGAAACGAGTTCTGTTGTATTAATTGAAATCCTCATAACATACCGTGAGCAATGAAGACATTAAATGCTCTGACATAAAACAATTTTAAAAAATGCTTTCTGTGGACGTGGCAGGACTGTAAAAACCCCGTCCAATCAAAAAAGTTCATTTTTGAGCACTCCTTTGGTGTTCTGGGGGCGCGGCTTTTAACTTTTTCAGTTCGGCGATGCGTTTTTTAATGCAAACGACTATAATATTGATTGAGAATCAAGTCAATAGTAATCGCAGCAGATTATGGTAAAATGTATGATGTTTTGCCTGGTAAAAGAGCCGTCTTGTGAGTACATTTTTCCCATCAGACATCCTGGTGTTTAATCCGTGCAAGGAACTAAATGTAAAAGCATCACATTGCGGTGTCAAAGGGGGTTAAGTGGACTATTTCTTGGCAGAGTAACTTCCTACAAGTCTCTGCTGGTTGCTTGGCTGACACAGATTGTATGATAAAATGTGGCATTGTAGTGGGAGAACAACTGTGATGAGATATGGAAATAACCACTGTCCATTGTACATTGTTTTCACCCACTTAACCACAAAAAAAAGGAAAGGAAAAAATGTGTGGAGTTCGTTAAATCTCTGCTGTGTGGAGACAAGAGACAAATGGAGCCAGTTTTCACTCCAGCAGTTCTACTTCTGTCATACTCTTGTAACCTAAGAGAAAAGACATGGGAAGTCATCTCATCTACTTGTACCAAAACAACCCTGGAGGACCAAACAGCAGCAGGTCTCAAGCATGACAACTATTCCGTTCCCTTACCAGCCCTCCCTTTTTCTTTTCCTTTTTTCCCCTCATCCACCCCTCTTCCCCTGCCTTGTTTTCTCCTGATAACCCCTTGTCTCTCTCCAGGCTGTCTCACCCCTATCTCAATCTCCCACTGTCACACACTCCATCATTTCAACCCGCTTTATTCGCCGCCTCCCCACCTCCCTCTATTAAGTGAAGCGCTGCAGACAAGACATTGACTGCTCTATACAATGGCCTCCTGTATTCACACGGCTGTTTGTGTGTCTGCAGACAGGGGCGACAAAAACAAACCAGCTCCCATGCACAGAGGTCCCTTTGTTCCCCTATACGTTGTGCATACCTGAGCGTCAGTCACGAGGTCTTGTTGCCATTGAATGGGTCAATAACACAGAGCAATGTATAAAACATGCCACGGTGTTTTACAGGTGAATGTGTGATTATCTCACATCTATTCTGTAGTAGAGATTAACTACGTCTGAGAGAAACATGCAGTTAAGTCATTATTTCCAGACAGTCTTAATAGTTTTGGCTCCATCCCAACATAAAGGATTTCAAAAGGAACAAATGCCACAAGATTAAAATCCCGACTTTGAGCTTTAACCGGGTGTTCACACCCATATTAGCTGTGCCTCTTTACTCTTCAGGGGTATGGATAAAAAAAAAAAAAAGGATTTGCATTTCTACACCATTCATTGAATGTTAACACTCAAATTAAGGCTGAAAGTCAGCACTTCACCCTCCTTTGCCATTGTATCGGAGTACAGAGGCAGATCCAAACACCCTATATCCAATTAAATGAAAACACTAAGCCAATACATACAGATAAGACAGCTTTCACAAGAACGGTGTGTGTTGTATTAGTTTTGCAGGTATGGAAATATTTCTGCATGTGTAAGGGAAAATCTTTCCTGTGGTACGTGTGGGCGTGTGGGCAGCCATTTGTGTCCGCTGACGGCGGATGGATGGGAGAGCCCACGCGCTGGGGTTCAGGACAAATCGTCTGCCTTTCGTCTCCGCGCCTCTTTAATTACACAGCACTAAAACACGGGGGGGGGGGGGGCTACCTACCTACAAACCTAATACTGCACAAGCAGATATCAACAGTGCCGTTTATCATGCAGAGCGCCGACAAAAGCGGGGCGTCTAAAATGTAGTCCCTCTCACTCTCGGAATAGATGCCCACATCATCAAGAGCACTTCTGTGGAGAGTTCAGCTGGGCTTCTGGGATAGAAACGTGCGATTAAGTCGTACACTGGAACATAAATGGGCAGGCTACAAATGACAGCTGGGACACTTTTTCATTGTGTCGACTCCAACCCAGCACTTTGTACTTGAAATTAAATGGCATTGGTGACTTATCAGGTTCAAGTGCAGTTTTTAAATGATACCACATTTCTACTTCTACTTTAGTGTTTGAGGCTGTGTTCATGCACACTGGGTAAATAACATTCTCGTTAGGACAATGGAGAAAGGAAATGATCCCAAATGCACAAACAAGGTAACAGATTTGTTATTAAAGAGTCTCAATATCCTAATAACGCCGACGTCCGTGTGTGTGTAGCCCCAATTAATAAAGCAATCAAGTCATAAACCAATTAAAGCCTTTAAATTAAAGCCACTGGTGTGGAATGACTGGTGGATGTTGTTTATTTGAATAAAAAGTTTTAATTATATTTTAAAATTAATTATAAGGGCAGCTTTCAACTTAATACAAATGAAGTGATAAAATCTCAGAACATTGTGAAATAGAAAAGTCTCCCACGGTGAAAGTTATTTATAAAGTTATTCAGTCCATTCTTGTAAGAAACAGAAGACAAGTTGGACCCAGTGCATTTTCTGTGCTTTAAAAATGACCAAAGCGATTCATTGATTATCAAAAGAGTTGCAGCTGGATTTCTTGATTAAACCAATGCATCACTGACTGCAGAAATATTAATTAAAGTAACATTAGTAAGATAAGGTCTACTCTCCACACTGATGATTTCAGTGAGCCAAGCAACAAAACAAGTTCGTTTGGATTCTCTTACCTGAAAGAACTGTAGAAATGAAGTTCATGCTTAGTAACGATACTACTCAGACACAAACACGGGAGCCGAGAGTCACAGGCGGCTGAGGTTAAGGCGCCACATACGTGTATATCTTGATAATGAAATACCTCTCCTGTGCCAATTCCCTGTGTCCTGTCTGATAAATGGGAATAAGGGAAATAGGCAAAGAGCGCGAACTTCAACTTGTCGCAATTTTCCACATAAATGAAAAGGACGGGAACCAAGACACGCACGCATAACACAATAATGAAGTCTACTAAATATCACTACTATAAATAAAAGTGTCTTCATAAAACAACTCCATTATCTTATAAACAACAGCCCTGATGATGTATTTCTGCTGCTCCAACACGTGCATTCAGAGCACTTGGCGTCGCTGCAGACATCTCGCTAATAAGAGGAAAAACAATGTAGGCGAGAGAAAGTGAGACAAACAAACATCCAGATCCTTCTCGCTGCTTCACCAGAGCCACCTGGGGCAACAATCAACAACCCTTCCACTGCCTATTAGATGCTGCTTCCACTGCAATCACTAACCACTAAGGCATATGCACAAGTTCCACGGTGAACATTAGTTATTTGTGCCTTCTGCTGTGCTGAGTCTATTTCAGTCGCGGGCCCTATTTCACACTACCGCTCCGCGAAATAAGCAGGCTAGCACATCCAGATAAGCACTTTAAATGCCATTAAGGGGCCTCATGGGGGGAAAACATCCAGCCGAGGCTGAACACAAAGCTCTCTGATGCGTCAGTGGCTAATATTTTTATTTTTTAGGGGCCATGAAGGTGTCAAGGAAATGTACCGAATTTACCACTAGTATGGGATGTTTTAAGGCTAATATTTATGCAAATTAATTACTCTTACTCTTGCTGATTGAGCAAAGAGGAGGTAATAACGATGGGAGGGGCTAGGATTAAAAACAAGAAAACAAAACAAAAAGGGGAAGGAAATGAGCCGAAGGAGCAGAGGAAAGGTTGCGGGGGCAGAAGGGCAATTGGGAGATGGAGAAAGCACAAGGCAGAGATTTGACTTTACCTTCAGTGGGGTTGATAGCTCCTGGTAAGCTGTCCCATGGGAGGGTCCAGGCAGGGCAGGGATGGGGAGTGAAGACTGCCTCGATGCCATTTTCCTGAGGGACAAACACACACACACACACACACACACACACACACACACACACACACACACACACACACACACACACACACACACACACACACACACACACACACACACACACACACACGTTACCATAGAAACCCCACAGCCTCCAGGTTCTACAGTACAAATGTTTGTAATGAAGCGATTTAAAGGGTATCATTCTTGAACAAGCCCTTAGTTGCCTTGCCTACTGCACGATAATTCTCTCTTAAGAGACAGAACATATTCCTGCCGTGCAATACACTTCACACAAATACCACTAGGATGACAAGTGGGCTACAAAAATAAGAAAGTGCTTCGGCACCGTCTATAAAAGGCAGGGAATCGGTAGAGACTCTCAATTGTTGAAAACAAACTATAAAATAGATTTTGTGAAAATCTTCACAAACAGCTGTAGATTTGTGTTCTCTACCGCAGCCTTCCTGACGAAGTCTGATAACAGGTCTTACATGGACATCAATGCATCTGAAATCACCTCATGATTAAAGTGTAAAAGGGCTGTGTGTTGCATGCAAATGTCATTAACATTTTCTCAACTTCCCAGGTATTATATTGTGCCATCTGACCATTATTAACTTGGTTGAAATTACACAAACGTGTACTAAAAATTGTGAAAATGGTGTTTTAAGAGTAAACCTCTTATCGCAGCATGCTGTCCATATTGCGTCACAGCAAAGTATATATAGTTAAATAAATATATAACTGGAAGATATACACTGAGAGACCAAAAAAAATACACTTGCACACACTGCAATACAACAGCCTTGCAATAAACACTATTTTACTAAATTATTTCATGTTTGCTGACACCACTACTTCACTTGTGTGTTGATTAAGACAAACTATGTGGTGTTGTGTAACATTATATTATTCCAACATTGCCTACTCCAATATATTATGTTCACTTCAAGCGAAGGAGCAAAAACATTACAAAAACAATGCATTTTTAATCAAGAACAGCACAAATGACAGCCTCATAATAACCAAGATGGTCCAAAAATGATTCTAATGCAATACTGAATGAACCATCAATATGTATTAATGCATTTAAAAGCAGTGTATTGATGAAAAACAAGCACACAGTGGATTGCTTCTATAATTGCAGAGATTATTCTGGCAAGACAAGAGCTCATATATAGATCTGTGCACTGCATGTCAAAAGAACAAGTAATGCATTTGCATTGGTTAGGCAACATTTGCGAAATGCACCAGTTATATTCTGAGATTAAGGTGGATACTGTACGTTCAAGGTGATAGAGATGAATCTTAAAGGCGATGACCAAACCCTGCTGCCTAATTGGAGACTAACAGGAGGAAGTAACCCGCCACACAGCTGGTTCGTTTCTGCTAAGATTCCCCAATCAAGGACAGACGCAGACTTTCAGTAATCCTGGTTTCTGGGACATCGGCTTTCCTGTGAGCCCCATTCTGCCAACAGCGATCCTCTCTCTCACTCCCCCCGTTTGTCTCTCCCTCCTGTCTGTGTGAATGATGTGCTTCAGTGTTGCTCCTTGTTTGTTTATGTAACCTGTCCTCTTTCAGGTAACATGCTGGAGAGGAGGTGGTGTCATCTGCTTTAGGGTCTGTAAAGCCCCCTGGAGCAAATATTGTGATATTTGCAAATATAAATAAAACTGACTTGCCAACCGAAAATCCTTTAGATTCAACTGATCTTGTTAACTCACTAATCCTCCTTCCCCTGGGTCACCCTCATGTTTTACTGCTTTCATGGACTGAATTTCTGTTGAATGTTAGAAACTGTATTCAAAGACCTGACAATCAATCATGTTTTGGGTCTTGAAATGTAAACAAAGGCTACTCCTTTGTTTACATTTGGATCACAAGTTGCGCCTCTACAGCTCATTGCACAGGCAGTTTGACTGGCATGCATCAGTGTGTGTTAACCGAAGCGACAAAGGGGGAGAGTTTATGAGTCATGGAGTAGCGGGAAGAGCCGGGTGCCTCTGGTTCGCAGCGGTGAGGGATCGCGTGTCACCATGTCAGACGGCAGAGCTCTCCGTCTCCACGTACTTTACCATGGGATGCACACAGTCATATATGAGGACACACACACACACACACGGACACACACACACATACACACACGGACACACACACACACACACACACACTAACGCACACGTTGGCCAAGACAGCACAACAGCTGCACTGCAGACAGGATGGTGGCGACACGCAGCCATCCTTGTAATCCCTCTAGGCAAAAGAATGGTGGCCATTGTCTGTGTGTGTGTGTGTGTGTGTGTGTGTGTGTGTGTGTGCACTCTCAGTTTTAATGTCTGATTTCAAACTGCCATGAAAACTGTACTTTGGGCACATCTGTGCCCGACTAAATTTAATCTGGCAGCATGGCATGTTCTACATCCCATCCTGGCCACCCAGCCCACTCAGCCTCCTCCAGACTGTCCAAACACCGCTTTCCTCCCGTCCCGTCACTTAAAGACACACATTGCTAAAGACACTTAGCCAGCAGGAAATCACAGAAATGTCTTTGCTGAAAGGGCCGAGCAACAAGGCTAAGAGAACAATCTGAAAGCTTCGTGGTGTGAGGTTAGTCAAGGCTGAGGAGGCAGTCTTCTTTTGAACAGCTGGGTCTGCTTATCTCCTCCTGGAAAAGCTAGTAGTGGTGCCCCCTGGTGCAGGGGCAATATTGGGTATGCTGTAGAGCTAAGAATGCTATAAATTTCTGTGTGTGTGTGTGTGTGTGTGTGTGTGTGTGTGTCTTGCCAATGCTTCCTGGGGGAACTGCATTTAAAGAGCGAGGACACATTATGTTACTATTGTGTGCCGCCTTGTCTCTTTACACTAAGATTTTAAGCCATTACTATAAAGTACTTAGTCTGGCTATAAAACTTTGTTTTGCTTTGGACTGGACTCATTGTTTTTATTGCACCTGAAATGAGGATAAGCTGAATATGCATTGTCTGCTCTATAGCATTGACAATACTGAATGGTGCATTATATTTCTAATGCACCGGGGGGCATGCAATACTGTTCATACGAACAGAACCTAGTATTATTTTAAGGTGGCTCACTTTTTTTTGTTAAGTTTGTCTCGAGTGATTAAAAATATTTACGGGAAGAAAAAGCATCTTAAATCAGCCAACTTGAAATGTTAATTCTGTGACTGATAGCACTTAATGTTTGAACGCCGGCAAAAAACACAAGAGGAAAAAAAATTCTACAATTAAGGAAGGCTGCTAGAAGCTCAAACATTAACTTAGAGTAGTTGAAGGGGCAATCTGCTGAAAATGGCTGCATGAAATTACAGGGATAATAGTTAACAACCAGTTGGAGCGTTCAAAGCACTTTATCTGCATTGTGAAGGGACAGTGGGAGAAAAGCTCCTCACATTTTAAAGTGCGACGTTTGACGCCACAGAGAGGTGAAAAATGATGAGAAATAAGTGAGGAAATGTAATGATTTACTTTAAGTTTTGTCATTGTGGGTCTGGGGCCGCCGACAAAGGGAAGCTGCTCCTGGCCTTCTTCTTGCTCCGAGGCGCTCGCCGAGATGCCGTCTGCTGAAGGACTTGGGGGGCTGGAGCTGGGAGCGGTGGGGATGGAGAGGCACATCCCACAGGCCTTTGCTGCCCGAAGGACCCCGGGTACCTCCTGAACACGGATGTACCAACGCAGCAGGTGGGGGAGCTGATGGAGCGTGCTCGCAGCGTGAGCTTGGAGGGAACACTGTTCAAGATAAATAAAAAAAAAGAATGGGAAAAGAGAAGGAGATATTGATTAAACGGCTCATCTCACGTCATCTCCTGGGGAGCGAGAGGTTAGGTTCCAGTAGAATTCACTCATCACACTCGTGGACGGATACACACTAAAGAGGGGGCCGGCAGGAAAAACATCAAAACAGCGTTGGCAGGTGGGGAGGGTAGAGAGACAAACAGAGACGAGATCAGAGGCGCCGTGTCATTGTGTGTGACTGTGTGTGAAAGACAGAGGAAAGAGAAAGGGGCGCGGAGGGAGGGGAGATGGGGCGCTCGGTGGTACGACAAGAGGGCGGAGGTGGAAGGGACCCATCGCGGCCGCATGTGTATCGCTGGACTGTGATGGCCGTTAAGCGGAGACACGCTAGGCCGAGTGTGAAACTGGAAACCACTGGAGCACAGCTGACTACTAAAAGCCTCATTGTGAGAACTTCAGTTCATTCCCACAGTCGAGGAATAGTTTGGAGGCGGTCGGCGGGTGAAATAGAGGTTGAGACCCACTTCACTGGCTGACAGCGCGGCGTTCCCGATCAATAACAATATACCGCTGAACTAAATAGACGTGGTACTCTCTCCCATCGCCGCTGCAGTTCCTTTAATTGCTGCTACCAAATTTGACTTGTAAAATATGCAATGGTTTCAACGTGATGAATATTCAGTCGGCGAGCTTTTGAAGTCTGCTTTTAGGTTAAGAGTTTTAAGGTCAACATAACAACCTGCCGAGAGAGGGGAAAAATGTTCCCAAAGGAAAGTCATTGAAATGCATTTCAACCCGCTGCATTTGAATGGAAGCCTCTCCCGTACACTGTTATCACTCTTTGCCAGGTGGCTCGAGACCACCTTTGAGAGCACAACCTGTGCCAAGTCTGATGCAGCGAGTCTTCTTAACTCAAGTTTCTGCCTGGACGGATCTGAAAGGAGCCGGTTGCTCCTTCCCCGCTCACCCAGACAGACCCAGAGTGTCAAAACCATAAGTCATCCATAATATGACCAGTCGCCATAATAAAGACATCAAAAAGCCATTACATGCATGTACGGCACCATCCGTGGAAGATGACATCGCACTTGGGTCATGCGAGCTACATTTCATGTTGACAGAAAGGCCTTGCATGGCTACACTCGACTGGGTTTTCTGCTTACAGTAACTATTGTGAGGTTCACAGTGTGTCAATGCACTGGAAGTGTAAGGCTCATAGAGGAAATAAAGCCATAATAACATGAAATGAGCATTTGACATGTATTCATTGTTACAAATGATGCATTCACTTAAGGCAGTAATAAGAGCAGAATCCTTAGCCACAAAGATCCCTTAGTGAAAGTGTGAAGTGAATCATAAACTCCAAGGTCCTTACCAGGTACTGGTGGATGCACGGCAGCAGCACCACATCTGTCAGAGTGAAGTACAGTCCTTCAGCAAACACATGCTCCAGTGGAGGCAGGTCCGTGCTCTTCACTTTCCTGATCTCAGAGTTCTCTCTGGTGGCCAGAGTTGGAACTGAATCCACAGACAGCTTGGCCAGAGCCGCCCTGAGCTCGAGTCCGTCGCCGAGCCGAGGAGACCGTCCCGGTTCGGGGCCTTGGCTCTGTTGGCCTTCGGGAGACTCATTCCTTTCGTTCTGTCTCTGCTGCTGGAGTTTCTGTCTCCGTATCTTGTCATCGTTGTGGACCTTGACAGGCTCCGCTAGCCTTCGCTCCAGGGTGAGGATGGCGAGAGGCAGCTGCTGGTATTGACTGGTGGGATTGTTGAGGTGTTCTTCAACAGCAGAGGGGATGCCGATTTCACACAATCTGGTCCACTTGCTCACCTGGAAGGAAAGAAATTTAAAGATTTTGACTGTGGCCAAACCCTAATCAACATGCTCTGAGAGTCTTACTGTATGTCATTAGAGCAAACTAAGTTAATTTGGATGAAATACTTTGCAAGACCATGAGAAAGAGGAGTTTATCCATTAAGCACTCAACATTTCATATATAAGGAATTCAAAAGGTATTAGATTTTTCATTTCATTTTAATTTGTATTGCATGATCAGCTTACCTACAGTGCACTGGCACACTAGGTTGCATGAGCAATTATTCAGAATGAATTAAACAGAAGTAAATAAAACCCTGTCTAAATTGCCCCTCTGATTAATTTACTCTTTCAGAATCAGTCTGACGAGTTTACAGTTATTTATCGGTTCATTTCAAAGAAATGATGGAACCCATAAAATGAAATGTTACTGGTATTTTTTCTGGCTGACAGTGACATGAAAGCACAATGCCGCTATCTACCCTGAGTATGGATAATATCCTATCAAACCTGAGGCAGTGCGTTTCAATGACATAGTGGCGTGGAAGAGCAACACGTTGAAGTGAATTGTAAGGCATCAATATGTGTTTGATCTGGTTTCACAGCAGTGATGCTTTCGTTAAACTGACCCCAGAGTACAGTTAAAAGATCCATGCCAGAAGCCTGAATGCATAATTCCTACAATAAACTTTACCACAAGGGTTGCTGAAGTTTCAACCTTTTAAAGCTGCCAACTCTATGCACCTTGCAAGTAGGGGAAATTGTGAGACTATGGCTGGTGCGACACGTCAGTTGCACTGACCTCAGCGCAGGCCTTCAGGCAAGTCTTCTTGAATCCCAGCAGAGCCAAGACATCATTCCTAGAGAGGTCAGCCTCCAAAGCCTTGTTGATGATGTGCCTCAGGACCACCGCCAGCCCTGCCCTGCAGAGACTCCCGGTCTCATCCAGAACAGCAGGGAGACGGCAGCCCCTCACCAACCGGGGCAGATCCTCCAACTGAATGTCAGACACATCCAAACCCTCTGGCAGCTGACTCTTCAGTGATACGGAGCTGGCGGGCTTGGCGAAGACCAGGAACACTTTGAAAGCCTTGCACTCGCAGTAGGACAAGAGAAACAGGGCGATGGAGGTGTGCAGCGGGAGACGCGGCTCCTCACGTTGGGAACACACTTCTAGGTAGAGGGAGAGGTGGTGTTGCTTCACCTCGGTGTGCTTCATCGCAAATAGCACTGTGGAGTAAACACAGAGGGGTTAAAGGGGTCACGTGACTGTGGACATGTGTCTTTTTAAGTACGGCTGGAAGAACGTGTCCGGGTCGGCGCATGAAATGACATTAACAGTTACTTACGACAGCTTGAGTTGTATACACCGGCAATTTCAAAAACACCACGTTGTTTTCGGGGGTTGTTATGGTACACGTGACGCTTCCTGTTCCTCCTACTGCGCTGCTGCTTCTTCTTCTTTTTCCCTTCCTTGTGCTAAAGCTATCTTAGATCCACAGCGCCACCAGCGGTCTGCTGTCAAAACAGACAAAGCAGTAATAATGGAAATATATAAAAACGCTACATGCATTTACATTACTTATAATGTATAAGTGGTATCTAATTATTAATTAAATATTGGACGCTGGGTTGTGTAGTTTTAGTTTGAATACAAAACGATTTGAACATAAAGGTTCCGCGCCTGGAGATTCCGGACATATTTAATGGTTGCACGGGTACAAAGAAGAAGACTGCTCCCGGGCTGTCTTCTGAAGTACGAAGTATTGTTCAACCGTTAACGTTAGTTGCTCACCAAAACGACACTAGCGGCTAAAAGGGCAGGTTTTTAGCAGAAGCTGACTGTGAGGTAACGTAATCCAACTGAAAAAAATTAAGTTTTATAAATGACAGTTGACGGGAAAGGTAACTTTAGCTGCTGCGTTTCTGGTCCGGACTAAGAACGTCACAAGCAAATGGACTCATTGTTATGCTATTTCTTTTGGGCAGGATATTTTAGTTCCGACACAGGTGTACATTTAGCTTTAGATCTGTATTATCTTTCCTTCTCTTCATTTTTTTACGGGCTCATTTCTCTCGGTTTCTGCTTGTTTGTATTAGCACATCAGTGCAACCGTCCAAGTATAACAACAATGATTACATGAGACTTAATTTACCGGTACATATTTAATATGGAGGAAATATTTTCAGCTCGGTTAACACTGCAGTGTCTTTATATGGCAGCTACAGCTTTTGCTTTGGTTTGTCTTTTCATATTTTAAAAACTCCTTTGTGTAACCTAGCTTGTCTGTCTTAGTTGTTGTATTTGATAAAGTTGTAATTGAAGCTCAACGAGCTGACGTTATTTTCTGATTCCCAGTTGAAGACATGGCTGGACCTGTCAGTCTGGAACTGGATCCCATCTTCCTCAAGGGACTGAGTTACTTACACTCCAAGAGCAAAGACTCGGCTGAGAAACTCAAAGCTTTACTCGATGAGTCCCTTTCAAGAGGAAGTGACTCGTCCTACCGTTCATTACAAAAAGTAAGAAGTCCATCATGTGTTGTTGATGATGCATCCTGAGTCTCTGCTATTGATTGGTTTGTAATTTACACAACTGAACGCCAAGTATTCTGTGTCATCGTTGTCCTATCGTCTCCTCAGGATATAGAAGTGTCCAAGAGCTCTGTGTCCAAACTGAGCTTAAGTAAACAGGACTCCAAGTCCTCCTCGGGCTCCTCATCCTCCAGCAGCAGTAGCGGCAGCAGCAAGTCCAGCTCGGAAAAAAGCAAGAAAGAGGCAGAGAAGAGACCTGCTGAGAAGGTACGGATGGATATCTACTTACTTCTCCTATATGAATTAAAAAAGCTATTTGAGGCTACTTTGAGGCTACCTTGGCCCTTGTTTTGCATTTCTTTTGCCAACGATGCTCCCGTCCGGTTTTGCTGCATGTGAACATGTGAAGTATTGCAGCATAATTTGTGATGATTGTTACTCATGGCATTAATGTCATTGTCCAAACGCACCTCTTCCTGTCTTCCTGACTAACAGGTCAGGGTTGAATTGGCTGAGGTGGACCCTCCGAAAAAGCCTCGTTTGGAGAAACCGGAGAATCGCTCTTCTCCAATTACTGTCCAGACGAGCAAAGACCTTCTGCCAAACATCAACGACTACGATGAGACCAATGCTGATGACTTTGCCATGGAAATGGGCCTGGCTTGTGTGGTTTGCAGGTACATCTTAATTAATGGCAAATAAACACAATGTAGGTTATTTTTCTGTATTAAATGAGCTTCTGGATGTTGGTTTGCATTCCAGTCTAATTATTGAGATGCATTCTACTTCATATTTTACCATGGGAAACCTGGGCACTAACCTGCAACGTGCTTTTCCAATGCCTAAGACAAATGACGGTGTCCATGGGAAACCAGTTGGTCGAGTGCCAGGAGTGCCATAATCTGTACCACCAGGACTGTCACAAGCCCCAAGTGACAGACAAAGAAGTGAACGATCCACGGCTTGTGTGGTATTGTGCCCGCTGCACCAGGCAAATGAAGCGCATGGTGAGGAAAATAAATAACATCCCAGTATCTGATTAGCATGTTTTTTTTGTGCTACATCGTTGATTTTGTGACTAATAGAGTCATGTAATGGTTTCGACATTTGTTCGTCCACCAGGCCCAGAAACCTCCACAGAAGCCGTCCCCTGCATCTGCATCATCGGCGCCTGTCGTCAAAGACACACTGGTGAAAAAGGCCGAGCTTAAAGTCAAACCCGACACAACCAGCACCTTCCAAGCTTTCAAAAGAACAGAAGTCAAGGTATGAATGAACTAATCATGGCTGAATGCTACAATATGTGCTCCCTGAATTAGGCTTCAGTATCCCTGCGGTATTATTGGTAGCAGGTAACTGGACTTGCATTTATATAATAATAATTTATATATTATATTACGCCTCTCTAGTCCTCCGGCCACTCGGAATGCTTTTACACTTTCTTCTTATTTCAAAACTTTAAAACACTCTTATTGCACGATGACAATGAAATCTTTGAAATTGAAGTTGCTCTGTGATAATTGTCGTAACTTTTACGTTTTATTTATTACATTTTAGACGTCTACAACATCAGCCAATCCCACCAGCAGCAGCTCCTCCTCCTCAGGCAGCGGCCTTACAGGCTGGGCTGCAATCGGCGCCAAGACGTGCCCCCCTCTCCCTACCAGCTCCAAACTAAGTTCCTCAGGCACAAGTGGGAGTCACAAGACCTTGACAACTCCCTCTGGTCAGAAACCGGTTGGACTGTCTGGGCTGGCAGGAGCCAAGTCAGGGCTCGGGAGTGCAAAGACACCTGGAAGTGGAAACGGGAACGGGAACGGCTCTAGCCAGGCGCCTCTAAAAGCTCCTCCACCGTTGACTCTGGGTAAGCAGCCACTGAACCGTTCATCGAGCGGTGAAAGCCAAGGCAAAGGGTCTGCTTCATCAGGGGCTGGCTCCCCGAGTGGCTCCCAGGCTAGTGGAGGAGGGAATGGAGGGAATAACGGAGGAGGCAATGGGAACAATGGGAATGGGTCAAAGGCTGCACCAGGGGACAAAGCACCAACCTCCCAAGAGTCCCAGCTCAACGCCATGAAACGGTTGCAACTGGTGAAGAAGAAAGCAGCGCAGAAGAAACTGAAGAAATGAGCAGAGAGAGTAGAAAATACAAAAGTGTATTTTAGCAATTGTTTTGTCCTAACGAGGCTAACTGTCAAAAAAATTATGGTGTCACGTTCTATCAGCAAATGTCATTAAATTTCTTCCTATAAACCAACAGTAGCAATCCCTGTGTGCATGTGGTGTATCGTTATATTCTGCGGGACAAAAGGAGAATGTGTTGTTTTAATTTATACATTTTTAATATTGAGGACGACATAAATTTCTTCATTTCACATAATATATATATATACTTCATGTATGAATCAAGTTCACATACAAAATTTACTTTATGTATACATTTCTTCATTATCAATATAAATGCACCAAAACACTGAAGTTTAAAAAAAGTGCTCAGCACAGTGCCCTGTATTTTCCTTCTATTATTCATGTTCATCACAGATTACTGGTCCAGTCCCATCGGTGAGCTTCCTGGTTAGGAACTTCTGAATGCAAAGCATATTCAACGTCGAACACTTTTGGTTTGAGACATGATAAGATCTGATGTTACAGAGCGCGTTTTTGACTTCCACAAAGTAGAAATGACTTGTTTTACAGTCGGGATTATTCCCATGATGTATTAAAGCGTATGCTAGTTTGTTTGAAATGCCACCGGTTGTTTTTTTGGTTTGGATTTCTGGATGTCCTATGCATAAATCTGAGTCCCTCTGTTTATGCATAGGACATCCTGCCAAGGTAGTTGGCAGGGACGTATCCCTTCTGACCATTAGCTTCGGCCAACCACCAATCCTTATTGCCACCCAGGTCACAGAACTGAAGGATGCGGACGTGCTGGTACTCCTGCAAGGTCAGCTCCTGGTCACAGCGTGCTTGAAACGCGTACACGGCATAAAACTGGAAAGACACACAATAACAAATAATCACACGTAATCATCGTTACAGCAGCAGCAAAGTGTGTGAGGGAACATTAAACTGAACAAAGGTACAATTACAAACTGTTATATAGTAAAACAGCTCATCTTATTTGCAGTGACATCATTGAATAATATTGAAGTTTATCCTCCATAAATCCAGAAGGTGGCACTGTTAGCTTTCCACACTGAAGGCACGTTTTCCAGCAGTCTGGTTATAATCTACTGAGACACTCAACACTTTTACATTTTAAAACCAATAACAGTGTGGTGCTGTGATGCAGATCAGAGACAGATTGGGAAGTCATAGCAGATGAATACATGACCGCTAGGACAGAGCCGTGTTGTGTTGAAGTGACAGCGCTGTCATCATTTAATGTCATTCAGCCACAGCTCCGTTTTACTGGCCGTCTGTAATAACAACCCCCATACTTTACAGGTGGAGTCTCAAGTGTGAGGAGGCACTTATGGCTAGTTAAATTTGCATGGCTTGCTGAGCTATTATTTTATTAAGATTATGAGGTTTATGTGACCTGTGGTTTGATGTCTTTCAGTTTTTATTTTAATTCCTGATGGTGATTTGAAAGTGCTATGCATTCATGCACATGGGCATGCCTGAGTGTATTCTATCTGCCACTGTTGACCTTTGCAAAGGGCGTTCTTGACCTTCACTGTTGTCAAAGTGACAACCAAACTGAGCAAATATATTTTACCCGTCAACCTGACCTGTGCCATCCATATGGTGCAAGAACAGTTGGGGGGGAATGCATGCAGGCTACCACACACACCTGCTGAGCCTCAGTGTCCAGCATGTCCTCCAGGTCTTCCGGGCTCTCTGGCTCCCCCTGCAGTCCAGAGAGGGTAGAACCGCTGTCGGTGGTGTTGAGGTTGAAGCTGCGCAGGCTGCTGCTGCCACTGCCTGACACGAACAGGCTGAGGTCGTCAAAGTCCTCGTCCACCATGGCAGGCGCCTGCTGCTGCTGCTGCTGCTGCTGCTCCTTGGCCATCTGGCCTGCCCGCTGGGACTCCCTCAGAGGGTTGTACTGCTTCAGGAAAGTGGAGTAGACGTAGCCCTGTGGACCTAACAGTGACACAAAGGGGCAGTTTGAATTTTAAGGGGTTGGTGAAGCCAAATTGCAAAGTAAGACATCCGAAATAGCCAGTGCATTCTTTTTAAGTGTTTAATAATAATCAAAATTCCATCCACATGGTATTAAGATGGAGATAAATCTCAGAGATGGACCACAAAACCTAGAAATAAAAAATACTACTACTGTAATTTACCTGAACTGACCCTTTCCATCTCTAACAGCAAGGTAACATTCACAAGAAATGTTCCTTCATTAATCAAAAACTGTTTCATAAAAATAATCTCTGAAGGATAAATATGTGTTTAATATATGCGACTGCATTGGGTTCTATTGAGGCCGTGAACATTTACTCACACAATCTTAAATCCATGTGAGTGAACTGAAGGATAAATGTGAGGCAAGCATATTCATAGTGTTGATGAACAACAACTTCCTGGGAATGCTTGTAATCCCCAGAGGAAAAGACTCTGAATAATGCACTTCATACTGAGAGACACTCTTCTTTTTTTCCAGAGCCCATCAAACAGAACTTGTTATTGCCGAGGACCCAGAGGTGTGCAAGCGGCACTCTCTCCATGCTTGTTTCCGAATACCCATAGGGAGTGGCTTTGTACTCAAGGTAACGGTGCTTACAACATGCGGCGGTTTGTTCCAAACAAGACGCGGGCATCTCCGCTGCCTCTGTGAGATGTAGGGAGGAGATGGAGACAAGCTATGGAGTTGGCCCCGTCGTGAGGCAACACTCTCCAGAGGCAGGCAAAGAGGTACCAGCGACCGTGACACACGGGAGCCCCTGGGACGGATTCCTGTGTGCTGACGCGTCAGCGGCAATAAGCTTGGTGTGTCTACACGGCCTTCGTCATCTAATAGATGCAGGTGTACAGAGGAGACCTAACCTTACCTGCACATCATCTGATGTGATAACTTCATTCTTACTAACAGAATGCGCCGAGAGCCACCGCTGCCCCCCATGGGTCTCTGCACACACACACACACACACACACACACACACACTTGCCTCCAGTGTGAACGAGCCAGCGGCTGCTGCTGCCTGATGGGTCCGTGTCCTCCAGCAGGGCTACCAGCTCGCCCTCCAGCAGGCTGAGGTCCTGCTCCTGGCAGCCGTTGCACTTCCTCTTCAGCTGGTAGAGGCGGCTCGGCGGATATTCAGCCCGCAGCCAGGAGCGCTGCTCCTCGGTCTGATGCTGCACCTCTGGCACCTGGAGGACGGCGCAGGACAAAGACATGGTTTGTGTGGGCACATATAGGCTGAGGGTATTCTAGGCAGAACGGAAGGTAGGAGAAACGGATCCATATTGGTGTGTATGCATGTGTGTCTACACCTACACACATAGAGACATATACATCTCAGGGGATTGATACCTGATGGAGCTTTGACTTGCCAAGTGTCTCATTTAATCACAGCCAGGAGCTGTTCTCTGTGTCAGCCTGTGATAAGACTTACAGCGGCTCATTTATTCCTTGGAATCAGTCCCGCAAATTTAAAACAGCTATTCTTTCTTGAGGAAGAACATGTTGTTTTTTTACCGTAGAGCCAAAGAGAAGTCTACAAACCAGTGGACTAAATAGCACTGCAGGCTATAAAGTGCATTTCAAGTTTCAAGGTGTGAATCCATCCATTCTTGATGACTTCCACTTCCTCACCACTATTTTCTTGTCTCGTTGTCTCTCGAAGCTGACTTTTCGCTCCATTAACTTCTGCGCGTTGTCCTTGACGAAGGTCAGGTTGTTCAGCTCATCCATGATGCTGTTCTGCACTTCAGCAATGTTTGAGAGTGGAGCCTGGAAAGAAGACAAACACAACACATATTAGTCTCTAGATTAACTGGACTATGAATGACTGCATGTGTGTGTGTGTGTGTGTGTGTGTGGGCTCCTCACTGGTAGCTGCTGTATGGACGGTGAACGGAGGAGTATTTTGTCCATCAGCCCTCTGAGCAGCGCCACCAGACACACCACACAGTTGGTCAGGATGGTATAGGCGGCCATGTTGAACCGCTGCAGCTCCTCCACCAGCAAGGCGTTGATGGCTTCGTAGTCCCTCCTGGCGGGACCAGACGGTTCGTCTGACGCCAGTGACGGAGAGGGAGAAGCGGTGGACGACGAGGAAGAGGATGAAAACGAAGAAGAGCGCTCCAGGCGGCTGCAGTGATCCAGCAATTTGTCGTAACGCTTCTGGATGAGCTTCTGCGGAGCTGTGAACATGCCTTGCAGGGAGGTGATGGGGGCCAGGACCAAGCGCTCCATGCTGTGTTTCTGGAGCAGGAAGTCAACGAGGCGGGGAGAAGATGAATAGAGATATCCAGTACTTGTAAACAGGTACTTTTTTTGTGGACTTCTGTGTGTTTTTATATGATTTTAAATGAAAAATGCCTTGTTTTTCAGAATGCAGCAGCATCTTCACAATTTCCTCCAAGAGGAGACGGTAAAGTGAGCGTTTACATTGACCCTGAATACATAACAGAGCTGCTGCTGCTTGATCTGCATGCAGACAAACAAGAGGTAGCGATGTTTTCCAGCTCACACTTCAGCAGACATAACAGACTTATAATGGGTCATCCTACACATAAAGTGGAAAAAGGAGGAAAATGCTGTTTCCTGATAGCATCTATCAGTTACAGCTGGCGTGATTTCATTACAGGAGGCACAATGGATCCCTTTTCATAGAAAATGACTCTGATTTTCTTCTTGGAGTACACAGGCCTTTGTGTCTACACTTATTCTGTAAAGCTCATTACAGCCTTGGGTTTGAGGCTGTGCTAAACCACCGCGGCTACACAAAGAGTCTTATTCAAAGGTATAGTTATCTGAGGACTGACCACAGCGAGACGAGGGCAGGAAGTGGAAGGTGGAGGGACCCAGTAGGAAGGTTAGAGGCATGCCAGAAGAGGATTAATATAATGCGCAGAAGACAGGTAGCCGTGGGCAAAGTGACAGATGACTCACAGTCGGAGGGTGAATGGGAGGTCATGCAGTCATATATATATATATATATATATATATATATATATATATATATATTATTATATATCTTACAAAGTGCTTATAAGGGTCATTTCCATTTGTGTGCGATGAGGCTATTTTGTGATTTTTGCTTGAATCCTTGACCATCTCCTCCATGTCCTGGACATTCTGAACAGCTACAGACACCATTTCCTGCAGAACAGACACCAAGAAAAGAGATATAGAAAGTTCACACACACACACACACACACACACACACACACACACACACACACACACACACACACACACATTGTAGTAGGGCATGCTAATATGTACCTACAGCTATGTGTGCCACATTGCATGCTCTTTATTTTTATTTTTAGTACATACTGCAGCTGCTTTTAATCCAGACGTACTATTTGTCATAACGTTGCAGCTTAAACTTTGACTCTCTAGCTCATATATCCGCATGCTTGTTTGCAAACTGCAAAATTTGACTGAATACAGTAGGACCTCCTGGTATTTTTGGCATTCTGCATTTGACGTATGTGTATTGGGACGTGTTAAATCCTTTTCTGGCAGTGTGCTAGTATGGGGGTTGGGATGCACAGTACCTGAGTATGTTGCAGGTAAAATTGAACATTCTTGGCCAGCAGCCTCACAGCCTTCTCCAGACTCCTGAACAGCTTCTCCTCTCTGTCAAACACTTCATCTCTCACCTGCAGACAGAAGAGGTTCAATATGGAGCTTTAAAAAAAAAAAATCTATTATTGTAATCATTCTTTTCACAGTTACACTCAGTGAGTATTTTACCTGTGGTTCGACTCCAGTGAGGATCTTGAGATAACCAGCGAACCTGTCCCCTTTCTTCCGGATGGAGTGGATGTTGAACTTGTGAAGTTTGCCCCTCAGTGTGCCTTCATCTTCCAGCCTCTTATACTTCATAACTGAGAATTATTAAGAACCACAATTCAAAGAACGGCACATCATTTACACCAGCTTTGTAAAAAATAATCACACATTTCATTGATTGATTGATAAATAAACACCCTCATGTGTGTCAATGAAAAGTCACCTATATCTTTGCGTCGCTTGAACTCGTTGATGTTAACGTTGACGATCTTGGCAGCAGTGAGCGCCTCCTGCAGGGGGCGCCTGTCAGGGTGGTCTTCAGGCGTGGCGTGCCACAGCTCCTGGAGGAGCAACGGGTACTTCATGATCCTCTGGACCGGTTTGATGAGCAGCGAACCCATGTCCAGCAAGTTGGGTTTCCCTCTGTGGAAATAAAAACGTTTCACATTCACATGCATGACAGCAGAAAAACAGAACCAAATGAAATACAATAAGATCTTTATACATTTAATATGGAATTCAACATATTCTTGTTGTTATTCAACATCCATTTTCATTACTCACTCTTGGTCGTAGATTTTTCTGTAATTACAACAAAGAAACACAGTCACCAATCAGATTATACACAAATCTAATCTGTGGAATATCAGTACATAATGAAACATATTAAGGGAGTGACTTGACTTACTTAAGAGCTAATATACAAGTGGTGAAATGTTGCTTTACTTCTTCCTCTTTCTCATAGGATTTGAGTGACATGTTGGCGTCGTCGTGATGGTAACAGTAAATCTTATACACATCTTCTAAAGCTGCCTTCGCCTGGATGAAGATTTCTCCTTCAAATACAAAACAAAAATGTGACATGAGATCTGTTGTCGAACACAAACCAGAGCACTAAAAGTCAAAAAAATAATTCAATTAGTCGTCAAACTAGCGTTACCGATGACGACCGCCTCGGGATCCGGTTCGGCCATCGCCTCATGCAGTCTGTGAAGGAGCGCTGCAGAAACCTCACACACCGTCTCCATGTTGGTAAACAGCCTGTCGACATCCACAACCTGACAAAGGAGAAGGTCATTCAATCTCGAAGGCAAAAGAAACAATCAAACATCTTTTTAGAATGTTTGAAGCCACTGGGGATCCTGAAAAGTATCTACCTGCAGATTTCGGAGCGGCTGGACCACCTCTCGGATGCACAGCTCCATGTCTGTGAGGAAGTCCTTTTCAGTCTGCACCAGTTCCTGAATGACCTTCGCCCTGCGGCTCATCTTCCTCACACGGACCTCCTCGGGGTCCAGTGCCGGAGAGGGGGGCGTGGACAGGTCGTGGGGTGTCATTTTCTCTGAGAGAGGAAGACATTGTAAAATTGAGATAAAATGAGCCGTTCTCATGTACGGCAGCATCTGGCCTTATAGTCATAGAGGTCATACAAGGACAAAGAAAAGAACGTTGTGATATTGTGCCTACATGTCGCCATTCAAATCTGCAATTTCCTCCCAGAATGTATGCGTTTGCCAACATTTCCAGCCATCTGTGTGCATTTCCTAAAAGTGCTGGTAAACAAACTGCTCCTGTGGGCCGTGCACGCTTGGAAAAAAAGAGCTACATCTCTTCTAACGCGCCCGCTTGACGTCTGCAGCAGCCATCAGTATTTCACAGTGATATAATTATTTGACTGGAGCACCAAAAGGCCTCACTTAACATGCCAGTCAGGCTCACTTTTCTTTTTTTTATCGCGCCGCTGTCTTATCAGTCCGCGGCTGCTCTGTGCTTTGCATGGCAGGCAGGCGCGAAAGAGGGATGCTTCCTCGCCGCTTAATCGACGGCCACACACATCACTCGCTTGTCTGGGGGGAAGAGCAATGAAGAGAGAGGGAGAGAGAGAGGGAGGGAGAGAGAGAGAGGTGGAGGTAGGGAGGAAGGGAAACAGAGGGCTGCAAGGCTTGTGTCAGGTTACGGAAGTAATCGTGCTGCTGATGTAATGCTCCGTCGTGCTCAGGCATTCCATCTGCTCAGACTGGGAGGACCTACATATGCAAGGACACACACACACACACAAATTCACACTGGCATACATACACACCCTCAGGCATACACCCACCTCATCTTCCCTCGTTTGACACACACATGCACATAAACTTGCATGACATTTGACTGAATATTACTGGGACCTCAATGTATACTTTATTCTATAGGTATGTTAGCTTTCCGGGCGATAATTAGTGCAGACACACCCTTTGTATTCACACTCTTTGTGAGTTTTATGAGTCAAAGATGAAGAGTAGGGGACGTCTGAGGACATTCTTCTTCTTATATTTCATTAATGTTTAAATTTCCCCCAAAATGTTTTATTTGATCCTATTTTATTGAAGTTGAAAATGCGGTGGATGAAACCGCAGCATTGCAATGTGGGGAAGTAACACTGTACACGTTATATTCACCCGTGGGCCGACTCCAGCAGACGTCTGATTAGATTCCACCTGTAGAGCTAAATGATCACCTCTCTGAAAATCTCAGTGAAAACTGAACATTAGAAACTCTAGAAAGGTAATATTCATTTGTAAGAATGTGCTTCTGTGTGCTTACATCTTGATACCAATTTTGACATCTTGGTCCAAATTTCCGATGACAAAGGAAAGTGCTTCTATTTTTGGATGCTGATGTTTGAAACTGTTTTTAGCCGCTGACTAGTCCGGAGTTTAATTCATTTATTCTGAATGTTTTGTGTCACCGACCTCTCTTCCTGTTTATGTGCAACGTCACGCAACGTCATTAACTGACTCAGCAGAGGCCCAGGCTCAGGTGAACGAGAAAACGCGGACTGGATTATCTTTGCGCCAACTTGTCAGCATGTTTTTCTCAGCACCTCTTCTACTTTTATTGACTGTTCTTCAACAACACAAGACGCATGAATTATGTGGAGACTTAATCATGCCTCATCATTCTTTGTCTCTTCAAAAATGCACAAACTGGGAAAAACCTCAATGGAGCTGTCCCAACTGGATTATTCAAAATGAGGATCGGACTCATTATTTTACTAGCATATTTAGCGCATATGACTGGTTGTTTTCGTTTTATTCTTCTCACACAGGTGGACAGGGGGTTAGGTATACTCAAGCAGTACCTACTCAAAACTATTTGAAAAGAAAGTGTTTTATTGTTCTTTTGCTTTTATTGTCAGGAAATGTTGAACCTAACCCCAGCCCTGATTTTAATTATCTGAGTACCCCCTGTGATTTTAAAGCTAGATCTGGGCTTGGTGTTATTCATGTAAACGTTAGAAGTTTACTTCCTAAACTGGATCTTGTAAAAATTTGGGCTAAAATGTCTGACACTGACATTCTTGTATTGACAGAAACATGGTTAAACTAATCTGCAACAGACAAACTACATTGCAATTAAGGGCTACAATGTTTTTCGTTGTGACCGTCCTAGGAAGGGCGGCGGCATTGCCATTTTTACAAAAAACAAATTTCAGACTACCCTTCTTTCATCTGTATCTCTGAGCAGACAATTTGAGTTTCTTGCTTTGAAGTTGGAACTGCTTAAAGGCCATTCTATCACCATTGCTGGTTGTTATAGACCCCCCTCAGCAACCAGTGAGGCCCTGTCATCATTAAATAAACAACTATTAACCTTAGACTTTAATGAGATTCTCCTCACTGGGGATTTTAACTGGGACTGGTTATCCTCTGCCTCTGACAGTTTTAAATCAACCTGCGATTCATTTAATCTTACTCAATTAATCGATAGCCCAACTCGTCCAAATAAGTTAAATGTCCAGAGAAATCTTCCCTTATTGATTTATTTTTAACAAACACTCCTCATAAATATTCAGATGTAGGCATTTTTGCTAATGATATGAGTGACCATTGTGCTATAGCCGTAGTGAGGCAAGCCAAGCTCCCAAAATCAAGGTCTCGAATTATTTTTAAACGAGATTTAAAACATTTTTGTGAGCAAGCTTTTCACCATGATCTGTGGGACTTTGATTGGTCCAGGATCTCTCTTTTCAATGATGTAGAACTGGCATGGAAATACTTTCATGATGCTTTCACCAGTATTATTAATAAACATGCCCCTTTCCTCAAATTTCGAGTTAAAGGTCGAGACAATCCTTGGTTTTCTTCTCAGCTGTCTAGTCTACAACAAGAAAGGGATATTGCCTGGGCTAAGGCCAGAAAATCCAACTCTCATGCTGACTGGCTGATTTTCAGACAGCTGCGAAACCGAAACAGGTTAAAGCAGAATACTACCTCTTAAAAACCACTAGCGACTTAAATGATCCTAAAAAATTCTGGAAAACCATCAAATCTTCTTTTGGAAATGTGGCCACAAACGACCTACCAACGTGTATTGTAAAGGATTCATGTAGGCTGACTGATAAATTAGAAATTCTTAATTGCTTCAATGAACATTTTGTCTCCTCCGGTTCTCAATTTGAGTCTTTACATCCGGACTCTAATAATATGCAGAATACCTCTCCATCTCCACTCCCAAATAACGATTGTGTTGAATCTTTTATTATTGTTCCACTGGACGTAATTGAGGTCTATAGAGCCCTAAAACATTTGGACCCTAAATCTGCAGGTCCTGACAAGCTTGAGCCATTATTTTTGAAGTTGGCTGTAGATTTCATAGCAGAACCTCTTACCCATATTTTTAATCTGACATTTTCTAATAATGAGATTCCTAACATTTGGAAATCTGCCTATGTCCTGCCTTTGTTGAAAGGAGGTGATCCTACAGTTTTAAACAATTACAGGCCTATTTCCAAACTATGTGTTTTAGCCAAAGTCCTTGAAAAGTGTGTCAGTGACCAACTGAAAGACTTTTTAGATGTGAATAATATTTTATCCCAACACCAGTCAGGTTTTAGAAAACGACACAGCACAATTACTGCAACATTAAAAGTTGTTAATGATATAATTGAATCACTTTGTAAAAAGTATTGTGCTGCTGTTTTTATTGATCTTTCCAAGGCATTTGATACTGTAGACCATGTCACCTTGGTAGACTAGTCAAAATTGGTTTATCTAGGCAGGCTGTAGACTGGTTTTCGAATTATTTGTCAGTAAGAACGCAATGTGTCCAGTTTGCTGGGTCCTCGTCCTCCTCTCTCCCTGTATCAAAGGGCGTGCCCCAAGGCTCCATATTAGGGCCATTGTTGTTTTCTATTTATGTAAACAATCTTTGTGACTCAATAACCAATGCTGCCTGTCATTTTTATGCAGATGACACTATTATTTATTGTTCATCCCCATCAGTGGCAGACACTTTTCATTTCCTGCAGTCTGCTTTGGACGTTCTGCAGTCACAGCTGACAAAATTGAAATTGGTTTTAAATACTGATGAAACTAAATTAATGCTTTTTTCAAATGGAAAAGCTCTACCAAAAGTTTTGCCAAAGCTTTTAACTAGTCATGGGACTGAAATTGAAAGGGTAAATTCGTACAAATACCTGGGTTTCATTATTGATGAAAATTTGTCTTTTTAACTTCATATTGAAAAACTGGTCTCCAAATTAAAAATTAAATTAGGTTTCTTTTTTAGAAATAAATCATGCTTCTCATGGCAGGCCAGGAACTGCTGTTCACTACGACCTTTTTACCGTTGTTAGATTACGGTGACCTGCTGTTCATAAACGCCCCTGACCAGTACCTCAAGAAATTGGATACCGTCTACCACTGTGCTCTGCGATTTTTAACTGGCTGTGGAAATCGTGTCCATCATTGTACCCTGTATGCCACTGCAAAATGTCCATCGCTATCTGTACGCAGACTCTCACATTGGTTGTTTTTTGTTTACAAGTGTCTTATTGGGCTGGTCCCTTCATATTTATGTGTTTACATGTCCACAAACAAATGTAGCTATGGTTTGCGTTCTAGGGATGTGTTAGAGATGTTGGTACCCAGAGCTAGATCTGAGTTAGGGAAAAAGGCCTTTCAATATGCTGCGCCTTATGCCTGGAACACTGTGCAAAAGCAGCTGAAGCTGCCGGAGCTGGTCATCTTGGGAGAATTCAAAGGAATCCTGAAGGACAGAGAAGATAGTTCTCTTGGTCAATGCAATTGTTTGTAAAGCTATTTTCTGATAACGGCCGGGTTTTTTCATTCATCTGTCACCAGTTTATTTATTTAATTTTTAACTGTACTCATTTCAATCCTCATATAGTCTTGTCCCTGATCTTGTATTGTACTTTACCTGACGTTGAATGTGGTGTATGAGAATTGTGGTTGATTGTTCTTATTATATCATGGTGCTGCCTTCTTGGCCAGGTCATTCTTGAAAAAGAGATTTTAATCTCAATGAATTTTACCTGGTTAAATAAAGGATATTGATTGATTGATTGATACAGATTTCCTTTTAATACCTCATTCAAATGTCTGTCAGTGAAAGCTTATTTAACCTCCTTATAACTTTTCATCTCCTCAGAATGATTGCAGACGATGTCACAGTTGAAATAATAGTTTTAAGAAATCACAGCATTCTTCTGAATTCAGCTTTTTTGGCTATCACATACTCATGTTTGGTCAACTCACAATTAAACTGAACTGTGAAGTCATAACACGCGTCCTTCAGTATTTATCTACTCACTTGTCAATGTCTGACAACACTATAAGAAATAGCCGAGGTCATCTGTTGTATCAATGAAGCCTCTTAAATCTATTTGCATGCTTTACATTTTTCTTTAGCGTCAGATAAACTGTTGTACTGGTGGCGATGGTGTATTCAAAATAGGAATAATTCATGTTTCAATAGTATTTCAGTGTGAAAAGAGACCCTACGGATCACTAAAAGCCTCACTCTGTGAGAAAAGTCCCCTTCATTTCAAAGGTGCAAGAATGCTGTTGAATTCTGTTGAATTCTGTGATTCATAACCAGCCTTGAAGAGATTCCTTCACACGGACACATTCAAAATGATACAAAATCAAAATTATAACTATTGAGACCCAACAACAGAGCAAACACAATGCTGACTTCTCCTTTTGCCAGCATGTTTGGTGAGGTACGGTCGCTGGAGTTCCCATGAAAGTGGATACAGGGCTTTTCACTGTTCAGCCAATGAAAGGGATCCAACAGAATACAAGGCCGGGTGTATCACATATCGCATACAAGAAAAATGACACGGTTCGACTTTGCTACACGATTAAAAAAAAAAGTGCACAATGGGATTTTATCATTGAGAATACTGAGGATTTTTTTTGGGGTGAAGTATGCTTTGATGTTGAACTAAAATCATTAATTTTCCACTAAAAGGAAATTCTGACATTTATCTTTTTTTGGTTTGTTACCATTTATTCTGACTATGAAAAAAAAAAAAAAAAGTCCAGTCCTCATAGAAGATAAACCCACATCAAAGCAACCTTCACCCTACATGCTCCTTCCCTTTCTGTGAATGCCGCGCTGAGTAAATCATTGTCGGAACTATTTCATTTAATTACTGTAAATACTCAGACGTAGTGATGTCATGTTGCCATGGCTCTGCGGCCCGACCAACCTGTCCGACGAGCACACGGGTCCGACTGTCGAGCAGCGACTCACATGCTTCCTCTTTCAGTGAAGTCATCGCACTGTCAATATTTGCCATGGTAATTCCACTGTAAACATATGCAACGCTGCTCGTCAGGTGTGAGGCTACAGTCAAACACGGTGGGAGATGGGTTTACTGAAAACATCCCAGTGTGTGTGTGTGTGTGTTTTTTTTTTTGTTGACAACCCCATCTGCCATTATGCAGGTTGGTCAGGAAAACAGAAAGTGCAGAGGGAGTGGATAGGGTCTCTATTTCAGGTAAACAGAGCCGATGCTGATAAGGCAAATGTGTGTGTGTGTGTGTGTGTGTGTGTGTACTTATCAGTACAACACCAAGTGAGAAGTGGGTTGTACTTTGTCATTTCTAACAAGGTGCCACTAGGCATCATGTGTGTTGGAAACCCAGGAAACAAGTGGCACAGGAAAGCCGGCATACTTGGCTAATCTTTGATAGTAACCCCTGCTGACACAGTCTGTCAGTCATTTGGCCTGAAGTGCAGCATTCCCCGTCCCTGACTGCACTGTAGGGACAGGTGAAGCCAGTTTGTGGAAATGCACGTCATTAAAAAAAAGACTATGTCATCAGTTGTGATGCGGCAACATACAGCTGGGTTAACACTTTACTTTTATGGTTTTGCTCTGGTTCTTACGTCAATGTAAGTGGTTTTGTGATGTAAAATCCAACGTGAACCAAACTACAAGACCGATGGTCCCAACTCTTTTGTTAAACTTGGTCGTGGTGAACGTTCTGTACATCCATCTCTCCACGCCGGTGTCTAAGGTCTTGTTTACGAGCCGATCTAAAGCACTTGGAGAGCCACTCCTCTGTGCCTGAGTTTGGAGCCCAGTTTGCATATGTGGCTGCGTCCCTGTGGGAGTATCTGGTGCTCAACACATAGTAACACAACATGCGCTGGTATCTAGAGGAGTAACTCTGCTCGCTGTGCCTCGCTGACAAGTGAGCTGGAAAAAACTGAACTAAAGCACGTTTCTGTGTCCCATCTGTATCTGCAAGTGGCCGTGGGTGTATCTGTATGTTTCTGTCAACTGGCTGTGAAAACAAATAGTCCACTAGTGTGTGTGTGTGTTGACTTTTTTCCCCCCATGCCATATATACTGCTCTGACAGTCCATCTAAAGTGGACATATTTGTCCAAAAGTCCCATCAGCAAGTTTGCAAAGTAAGAGTTGAGAGAGTTTTCACACTGGTTGTCGGCTCACATCTGTATCATTGTTGCCATAGTTTTGACCCCTCGGGAGGTCATTAGCCCGGTGTGTACCTTGAAGTTTGGCGCTGTACTCCGTCTTGTCGGACTGACTCCTCCTCACCAGCGTCCCCAGGTTGACATCCCCTTTGGCCGAGTCCTCGACCACAATAGTGTCCGTCTTCCTCCTCTCCAGGTAACGCAGGAACACGGGCCGGTTCCTCCTCTTTATCACCTTGTCCTTCTCCTTCTCCTTCTCCTTCTCGGCCACGCCGGCCCCGTTGGGATCCATGGCGAGGCCCGTCGGCTCCCTTTCAGAGAAAAGAAGGGGAAGAGAGAGAGAGAGAGGGACAGGAAGAGGGAGAAAGAAACAGAGAGCCTGGGAAGTGCAACAGGTGTAGTGTTCACTGTGCACTGGCTGTCAGCTCTGCACAGGTGCTCTGGCTCCTCCCTCCCGTGTCTACCTGTCATTAGAGCTGGTGGCCACGCCTCCACACTGCTGTGCTATGCTTCCTCCCTCTCCTAGTACATTATGAACCATCCAGACCTCTGAGGTCATGTGGGACAGGTCTGTCCACAGTCTGAACATTAACAACTGAACAAACTCACAGGAAACTCTCGCTCTCTTAAACCAAGGCTAAAAACCCTCTGTTTGCTGCTGCCTTTTAATAAATCAAATAATTACTCATTTATTCTTGTATTTAATACCTGTCTTTTTCTATTTTAGCTGGTTTTCATTTTCTAATCACTTCTATGCTGCTTTTTTTTGTATTTAAATCTTTATGATGTGTTTCTTTTGCTTCATCGCTGTTATATAAATATATAAATACTGCCTTGCCCTTGGAGCATTATATTCATCTAGAAGGCGTGAAGACAGAGCAATTAGCACCAGCTCCAGTCTGTATTTGCTTCTCCAAAAACGAAAATGTTGTCAAAATAACATGCGACACCTCACAGAGACGCCAACAATGTGGCAACTTTTGATGAGGAACTGTTTATGTAAATGGTGCGTTACTGTTGTAAATCACACTTGTCAATACAGAGAGCTGAATATTTACATTTTAAGTGAATTCCAAACCAAGTCAGTTGAACATTTTATTTACACTGTATTCTTTAACTGTGGGCGGGGAAAAGCAAATTAAATGAACCAACAAAATTACACAGAAGAACCTGAAGCTTTGTGGTTTTTAGTAATATCAAGCAGCAATAACCCCATTTTTATATCGTTATAATACACTTCCCCCCCTTAACAGTTTGTTTCTCTTTACAAAAAAAAAGTATATGTCCAACACGTAGGCTGCCACAATGATTTCTGCTCATAGCAACCAGACACTGCCTTCCTCACCAGAACAATGAGTGGATTAATTTCCTCACCATTGAACCGCAGCAGGTAATGAGCACTCCCATTGTGTTTTCAGATGACCGTGCAGCGTGCTCGTACCACACCTGTTTAACTTCCATTAGACTGGATGCAAACATATGGCTCTCAGCTATATATCAACATAACGCTGTATATTTCTAGCACCATCACCATCATCATCTGTGTGCATTTAAGGAAAAGTCTTTTCTGTATGAACAAGCACTGTTGTCTTCAAACATAGCAGACGTCAACGCAGTGTTAGGTAATCGAGTGGACTCGGTGCACCATGCTGAACAATCACACTCTCTATGCAAACATGAAAGCCAGTCAACAATGGCGTCTCCTGTGCGCCGTCAGCGTGGCCATATTAATTGTTTTGCCCTGAAGGAGCTCATGTGACACCCTGTCACTCTGGGTGTGGCTTTCCTTGACCTGCAGAGAGAGAGAGAGAGAGAGAGAGAGGGAGGGAGGGAGAGAGGTGTACTCTCACACACACCTGAGAAGAAATGTGAGGCAGTGAAATCTAATATCGTCATTAATCTAACTGAGCACAGAATAGAATTCTGCTATGAAATAACAAGCTTTTTAAAAAAACGATTATTTTTTCAATTCAATGTTCGATCTTCTAAAATGTCAGAAGTCGAAGCTGTGACCACAGTGATTGATCCTCGCCTGATAATTGAGTTAAATCAGTTCCCTTTTAATTTTGTGCTCATTAACTAATCAGTCTATTGGTTTTGATTGATTGTTTCCGCTGTACTTCAGATGACGTTACAACATGAGTCCACATGACGCGAGCAGCAAGAAAGAGATCTGTCAAACAGAATGAAATCGTTTTCATCATGAGCTGCTTGTGTTTGTGATCATGACCACCTCCGGTGAATGTTTTCAGCCAACAAACAAAGGAAAGCATTTTATCGTGCCGAGAGAAACAAATGCTAATGGGACCCATTTTTCAAAGTATGTTCGGTGAGAGAAAAATAACAAAGACAACCTTATTTTGTCAACAGCAGCCTGGTGAAGCACACACACACACACACACACACACACACAGACTTTTACCACTCGTGCGAAGAGTCGTGGTTCAGCGATTCGTTTATGGGCACAGAAATTGAAGGAAGGAGCATTCTTCTTATCAGGCTCTTTATCCAGAAAATCAGTACAAAATTAAAACTGACCAAATACATTTTACATGTAAGCGGTCTATGAATCCAGTTTCACCTTGGCCACTAAGTTACCGTCTTATCTTAACTTAAACTGACTAAATTAAATAAAACACATTGAATTAAAAGGATTTTGTTCTCTGCAGTGTTTGGCAAGAGCATCAAAGGCAAGCATGCACTTTAAGATTTTGATAAAGCAACGTTTTATGGCTGCAGATATGTATGAAATTTGTTTGAACAGAGACCAATCCATTCAACAGCAAAAGAGACGCACTGAGGTCGCTGGGTGGGTGTTTGTTTATGACACAATGGATACATATGGACTTTGATCTCGTGCTGTGTGGTCGAGATTACCACCATCGGATCCATTAACTTCACGTCATAAAAAAACAAAAAGCAGCGGGACATTAAAGCAAAGAACGACAGCGACATTTATGGTTCTCAAAATGGAGGCTACATATATTGAACATGGACAAACAGGCCTCTTCTTCTCGTAGTAATTAGAACAATCCTAACCACAGAACATTTTTTCTCGTCTCTTAGCTGTGTTATGGAAATTTCTACAATAAATTGAAAATATAAGACGTTTTAAATAAAAAAGGAAGAGTCATAAAAAATTAAAGGAGACCACTTAAGAATATGTTAATTCTGTGGCTCTGTCTTCAAGCCAGAAACCAGAGAGACAAGTTTCAAACTTGTGAGGTCATCAAGTGTAAAGTCTGCCGCTCCAGAGACAATACATGGGGGAATGAGTTTGACTGTTTGTTTTCTTTTTTAAAACCCAAATAAGCTTTATAATGTTGTAATACATCTATAACATATTTCCCAATTCATTTTCTGTGGAGCAGTTCCAGACTTTATACCTGAAAACATCAGAAATTATAGGTTTAACACTAGAGTTGTATATGTAGACGATAAGAATAATGAATTTTTAAAACGGGGTCCCCTTTAATGTCCCTCTCTCTGTGTCGGACATGCTTTAACATTTAGACTTTTTTCTTAATAGGGAAGAGACATTTATTGGACGAAATGTGACTTATCAGATAAAAAATGTGAAGTTAATATGGAAAATATATATAATAGACTTCTGACTTTAAAACATAAGTCGAACACTGGGTTCCCAGGGCCCCTTAATGCTGTTAGGCTCCATAAGGGCATGGAGGTCAGGGACTGTGAGAACCCTTGGGCCCCTCTGCACCAATAGTGTGAGAGTTCCTGGACCCATGAGCGCTTCAAGCATAAACTGACCACTTGGACCTCTGGCATGAAGTGTGAGGCCCCTATATGATTAGAGTGTGAGCTGAACCCTAGGGCCCATGGCCTCAGGGTGCTCACACTGTGTGTTGACCACACAGGGCCCCTCGTGCATACATCGAGTGTAACACCTGGGGCCGTGTGCATTCCCTCAATTGCACGGGCCCTAGGTTGTCTTGGGAGGGCCTGGGGTGCAGCCATGAGCTTTTCTAATTTCCCTGCACTGTCCCTAACAATTGGAAAGTAGTAAGTTATAGTATTTAAGTAATAGTAACGGGGCTCCCATCCCAGTGCGAGGGGTCTGCTGTGAGGTTGGAAACCTTGCTCACCTGTCATAAAACACTTAAAAAGGTCTGGTTTACCAGGCTTTGGGTGTGACTTTCTTTTAGCTGTGTCATCACTATTCATATCTATACAACTAATGTCTTAGAGCAGACAATTGTTTACACAAGAACATAGATCTAGCCTCTTCATTTTGCTCCCAAAGTGCACCAATCTGATACATCAGGGCCATGATCTGGCCCAGCATGCATCAAGGCATCCCACATAAAAAAACAAAAAAAAAAACAAAAGCAAAATACAATAGGCATCACAATTTAAATTGCATATTCACAATCATCCAAAAAGTATCTCCCTACAACCTTTCCCCTAGCAGCAAACATTAAAATCCAACAGACTGATCAAGAACAGAGGATTAATTTACCTGTGTGTAGTTTATGGTTATCTTTATTTTTTGTTCCCTCTATCACTATTCCTCATTAATAAAATGTTTAGCCGGATTTGTCCCTCATTGCGTCTTCATTTTGTGATTTATAGAGCATAGAATCAGACTGGAACTGCACTGTGAATGCTTTTATTTTGAAAAGGCACGTCCGGAAGCTCCGGTTACAATGTGGCGGACTGATATCCTGGACGTGGCGGAGGTCGACGACGAGAAGCAGGAACTGAGGGCAGAGGTGTCTATAATGAGAACCCCGCTGCTGCGCTCTTCGCTCGGCTGCTTGGCGACAGTTTTCGGCTCATTTCCAGCTTCTCGACACAAACTCCTCACGCAAGCACCGGCGGTTCTTGGTCCGTTTTACTTCAGAAAAACGATGCACTGTCAAACGGAGGAGAGAGGACGCCCCCATTCTCCCGAGTACAGGATTTATTTTAGTAAGTTAATCGTCGCCTCGCCTGGGAGGAGCCGTGCGCGTCCCCCTGCTTTTCATGGTGAAGTGGGTTCAGGGGTACGGGGTCCGGGGTCGGATAGAAGGTTAACGTCTGGACTTTAAGGTGCAGGCGCGTGGTTTTCCCGGCGTGAGGCACTACTACTTTAAAATGAAAACACAAAGCGGTGTTACAGCTTCCGGTTTGGGCGGTCACGTGGGCAATATGTACACAACACAACCCCTCAGTCGAAAAATTCAGCCACTCGCATCAGTTAGAAGTTGAACTTAAAAATGCATGACACGGAAAATATAAAGTAAAAGTATGTGTGCATTATTCTACAACCTAACAACATAATACATGAAAAAATGTAAATCTTAAATATGTTAATTATACATACTAGTGTACTAGTATGGTACTACATTATACCACAACAGTTCAAATAATAATGCCTAACAATTGGGTCGATGTGTAAAATTGCAACATAGTTTAAATGTATAAGAATATTATGTTAAATGTGTAGTATAAATACATGCAGTATTCATGCCAGAATAAAGTGGAAAGTAGTAAGTTTTTTCAACATGTTTTTTTGTTTGTTTTTTTCTTAGAAAACTCTGAAGGAAAATACATTTCACCATTCCATGACATCTCACTTATAGCGGAGACAGATCAGGTAACTCTTTGATAGCAGAGGTTTTGTAATTCTGTCTCTCTATGAAACAATGTAAACATAGTATTCAAACTAGCAATGTGCTGATTGTGTTGACAGGGTAACAGTGTGCCACCCAAAAAACCCAAAAGGAATGAGAGTGAGGTATTGTCAAATTCAAATATTTTTGTCAGTTTTGCCACCTGAAATCTTCACCCCAGCAAAGACAGCTTTCTTCTGTACTTCCAGGTGCTGTATAACATGGTGGTGGAGGTACCTCGATGGTCAAATGCAAAAATGGAGGTAAGAAAGCTGTAGATACAGTATTCACTTTAAAAAAAGAATTGATTTTAGTATTACAGTTCTACTACAACAGCTACTACTGCTTCCATAAAGACTGAAATAAGTACAAGCATGCACCTTCCTATTTTCAGATTGCAACTAAGGAACCGTTGAACCCGATCAAACAAGATGTAAAGAAGGGAAAGCTTCGGTATGTTGCCAACATATTTCCCCATAAAGGTTACATTTGGAATTATGGGGCGCTCCCACAGGTGAGGAAAATGCAGAGTATGAATTAAGCCATTCAGACTCTTTTGACTTTTCTAATCTCTAATTATGTATCTAGTTAGTAGAAATGTTTGCTGGGATCTTTGTGATTTCTGACATGTTTTTGAACTGTTTTTTTGTTGTTAAGACATGGGAGGACCCAAACCACACAGACAAAGAGACAAAGTGTTGTGGTGACAATGATCCCATTGACGTTTGTGAGATCGGTACCAAGGTAAGACTGCTTTGATTGAGCATGTGTGTTTGGTTGTGAGATTGCTTCATCTTCGTCTGCTAATTCGTCTGCTAATTTCAGGTGTGCTATCCGGGTCAGGTGATCCAAGTAAAAGTGCTCGGCATCCTGGCCATGATCGATGAGGGCGAAATGGACTGGAAGGTCATCGCTATTAATGCTGAGGACCCAGATGCCAAAAACCTGAATAGTGGGTGTTTTCCACATAATCGTATCAAACGGCTTGTTTTAAAGGGCCAGTGTGTAGCATTTCAGAGGATCTATTGGCAGAAATTAAATATAATATTCATCGCTATATTTTCAGTGTATCTGACTTCTGTTGCTCCTAAACTAGTGCAATGTGGTAAGGATCGCGACTGAGTAAAGTGAACGGTATGATAACGGTTTTGCACTCGACGGCTCTCGTTACAGTATTCTGGGAGGGATGAGCAGAGGGATATTCAGTTTGCTGCAATTTGCAACCTCATGCCACCAAATTCTCCACACTGGTCCTTTAAAGTTGAGCTGAAACGGCCTTTCAGGAGGATCTAGCTTCTGTGACTGAATGTGATTTTGTTTTCCTCAGACATAGAGGATGTCCGCAATAGCAGGCCCGGTCATTTGGAGGCCACCGTCGACTGGTTTAGGAAATATAAGGTGCCTGATGGAAAGCCTGAGAACCAATTTGGATTCAATGGTCAATTCAAAGACAAGGTACTGAGACGCTTTGTGACATGAAACACATGTAGATAAGACATGACAGTTTGTGTACTGGGGGTGTGAGTGTATCGTCGTCTCATTGGATAAAAAAAATGCTCAAATCGATTCCTCCGAAGAAATCAAATTTCCTCTGATGCCCCTTTTATAGGACTTTGCAGTTGAGATTATCAAGTCCACCCACGAGCACTGGAAGGCGCTGATGCAGAAGCAGACAAACAGCGCAGGGATTGAATGGTAACATAATATAATATATATAATATAACAGACTGTGCGAGTGTCCTGAATACCATTTTTTTTTGTTTTGATCAGCAAAAATATCTCCTGGTGCGAGAGCCCTTTCAAATGCAGCGCAGAGGAAGCCCGAGATGTGGTGGAATCGGTGAGAACTTCACACGCTGCAAATAACAAAAACATATGAAACTGTTAGGGTTTGGTTTAATTGTCCTGTATAACGTTCGACACCACAGGCCCCTGCATTCGACAGCGCCCTTCCTGTATCTCCAGATTGTAAGTAAATAACGACTCAACAGGCACTAAATCAGGTTTATTTGAGGTATTACGTGTTTCAATAATATTTGTATGTGAATCAAAATGTTCTCTCGTGCAGTGGACAAGTGGCATTTTGTCTGAAGCCCGAAAGACAATATGGAGACCGGCGAGACCTCTTGAAGCAGTTTGAAGCAGCTGCATCTTTTGAATCCAGCTGCATGTATTTTTGGTAAGGAATCATTCTCAGCTGTATGAAGGGCCATCTGTTTATCGTCCAGTCATTTGTTGGAAAAAAAAGGAAATGGTTATATGCAGTTCATTGAAAATATTCTGAAGATCTGATTTGGTGTTTATTTGGTGTCATGTTAGACATCGGGTTGATTTAATATAATTATGATTTAGAGGTTAATCACAAAATAATTGGTCTTTCTGTTAAATTGTAAATTATATTTTATGTGTATTACAGTATTATGTCCTGGTCCCACCTTGTATAAGACTGCAATGTGTGCGGATGCACTCTGATTTGAATTTAGGACTAATCAGTTTCTGCTAACATAAAGAAAAAAACAGAATGTTGTTTGTATGTAACAAATAAATGATTTCTTGCTGTTTGGGTAAATAAAAAGAAATAAGGCGTGAACGTGACACGACCTCTTTCCAGTTTCGTCGGTAATTATCAGTAATAATCATTTCATGACGCACGAGAATTTAGAGGTTAGTATTAACTTGGAGTAACAAATCAAATTGCTTTAAATAAATATAAATTTTATTAAAAAAACACCCACATCTCAGCAATATCAGGAATGATATAATAAACAGCTTTCAAATAAACTGCATTCATTACATTACAATACTTACAGTATTAATACCCATCCTTAATTCCATTTTTTGTAGCATACCAAACTTCAGGAGAACAAGGGAAGCCTTAAAAAATAAAATAACAGGCAGAAAGTTGCACATTTTTTTTTCATACCCTTAGTGTCTAACTGCAAAAAAGACCAAGTGTATATCAACTGCTAGCTTAACTTTTTGAGCTGAGCACGTATAAGTGCTCCAATTCAGCCCAGAAAGTCATTCAAGTAATGTTGACTCCACTCAGAAACACTCCGAAGCATCTTCAAGTATGGCTATGCTTTTAACCCGCTATATCTTAGACACCTTGGCTTTCTCAACCACAACCTGCTACCATAGCTGGGTCCTGTACAATGAAAATCAACATTTTTTTTAATGTCGATTTACTTTACAAAATTGGAACAGAAAACAAACTAGAATGTCCGAGGGAAGAGGATCCTAAAAGTGTCAACATTGCCGTGACAATGAGCACACGCTTAGAGACGTCCTGGATGATCGAACCGCGACCATTCTGTTAACCTGAAAGGGCCGAGAGGATATTTAAAGATATGATGAGTATCGCTGATGGGAGCTGTGGGTCAATTTGACAAAACAAGGAGAACCTACATCAAAGAAAAGAGTTGTATTCCTGCAATACAGGTTATTGGTATGTACAATGTGACATAATTTATTTTTATTTTTTTTAACACATTTACAATCTATTTAAATAAAACATTTTTTGTAATTCTTTATTACATTTTTTTTTCCTGAAAAAAGAATTGAAGTGCTTTCAGAAAATGAATATGTTGTTGAGTGGGGTAAGTTGTTACTATAACATGACAGTCATTCCACTATAGATCACGTAAAATTAAATCAAACAGACAGGGAAGGGAAAAAATCATTATACAATTGCTTAGTGGTTATAAATAAATTTAACTATACACAGGCACAAAGATGTGCAACTACGTTAATCACTGCCCTGGTCTTGTCTCACAGCAAACAGCAAATACTTTGCTTTTTTGCTTAGTCAATATCATACTTTCCCTTTAGTCAACTCAGTGCATATATGTTCAAATTACTTTTAAAAGATTACCACCATCCAACTCGCTAAAATATAAGTGTAAAAAAAAAAAAAACTGTAGGAAAGTATCTTTTTCCTCACAAAATATTTTTTTCTCTCTTGTGAAGTAGACAAGAATCAGATTCAGGATGCAATGCTAAGTACCTGAATGAGAAGAAGACCAGATGAATACAGGCGATGAACACAGAATTGGTTGAAAATGTCCCTGATTTTACAGTAACATCAAAGATTCAAGTTCAAGATATACTTTCTAGCAGATTGATAAGAAAGTAAGAAATTGACTTTTATACCTTTTGGTGGCCTGAAGTTGAACTGCTATTTATATTTTTTTGAAAGCAATATACAAAGGAAGAAAGAAAAATATGTTATAATCCTATTGCCAAACTAGTTTTGAGGTATATGATGGGTTTGTACTGTACATTATTTAAAAAGCCTTCCCAAAGAGTCTCACATTGTATGTTTCTAGTAGGTTGGATAGCACCTTTATGATATAAAATCAGTTAAAACCCAAAGAAATACAATGAAATAGGCTGTTAGCATTCTTTACAACTCTCGATCTCTAACAGTAATTCCAAAAAGGGAAATTAATTTACTGTACAAATCTCCCGTTTATCTTACAGTTAGATTACAATAATTAAAGACCCCACAGCAAGCCAGCTGCCCTCTGAACCTGACACTGAGCTTACCCTGTTTCATGTTCCTCAGTGTATAAAAAGCACATTTCCTAAGCACCACGGACACACAACTACATGTAATATTCACAGTCCAGGTTTGTTCAATGGACCTTAGGTAAGGAACATTAAAAACAGTCACTGACAACAAAGTAAACCTGGAAAAAAACTAAAATAACACAAACAGACTTTTCCTCAAAATGTTAAAAATGCACCATAAGAATGGCTCAATTTACAGTATAAATGACATAGGAAAGAGAAGCACCAACACAATGATCGTTTTAAAAAAAATCTTTTTTTTTGCATGAACTCTAAGTGTTTTCATTGATTGCTCATACAATCGTGTTAGAAATTCATCAATTTAATTTCATCGATGCTTAGAAATGAATTACTCTCAATGTAACAAGAGAAGTAATTTAACCGGATTTTATGATTCGATGGTATTACCCAAACATTTAACGCGCATTATCAAAAAGTGCTCTAAGAAACACTGACTTGCATGAAGTATTGTGATGCTGATTATTTGACCGTGGGATGATATTCTCCGTGTCCTGCAGACATAAGTCATTATGTGTCACTCGTAGAGTGAGTTATGGTCTTAATGTGAAGGCATTTGAATGTAAATCAATGCTGATAAGAACACCCTTTAGCACCGTGAATGTTGTCATTTACAAAGTCAGTGTTTTATGCCAAGAGTACAATTTTGTAAGAAAAATAAAGCCACCAAAAATGAAACTTTGTTTCCATTAAAAAATACGTTGTAGTAGACTGAAAGCACCAGAGATGTTGACAGTGTTTATCTTGCGAAAGTTGCCAAACAAAAATAAATACATCCTTAGTAGGGTCAACAAGTAAAGCTTGATTGTTAAAGAGGTGAAAGACCTGATGTGATCGGTGATTTGCATCTCATCTGATCACGGGCAACACCTTACAGAGAGGAAGGAGTGTTTCGATGAGGCCAGTGGTGCTTGTGGTCTTTTGTTTGTCATAAATAAAGCACCTTAAATTTTCTTCTACACAAGTGTTTCTTACACAAACTGACTGTAAGGCCCTGTGACCTTGGTGAAGGCGTACGGAGATGTACTGACATGGGTGTTTGTTGTGCACGACAAGGACCCCGCCATTAGTGCCTGGATAAAGCGCTTGTAAGGAGGCTCCCCGGTGGATTCGGATGACTCTGGATGCTCACGCTTCACCCCTTTCTTGCCCTTGCTCGGTGTCCCCTCGCCACCATTCCTCTCCGCGTCTTCCTCCTTCTCTCGAGCCTTCTCGGCCATCTTGGCTTCCCACAGCGCCAAACCATGCTTGGCCTCATTCATATTTTTGTGCTGGTAGAAAACCAAGGAGATCCGCGTTGGGTGGGTGCGGTCTGGGTTTTTAACAGGTGTTGTGGCGTGGAGCTCCCGTTTTGCACACTCGATGAGGACTGAGCCGTGGCTTGGTGCCACCGCCACACCACCAATTTCAGGGTCCAAGAAGTTGTGCTCATTGTCCGACCACACCTCGGGCTTCTGAGGGGTTGTGGGCGTCTGCGGTGTTCCAGGCTCCTGCTTAATACCGGAGGCCATGAGGCTTCCGTTAGGCAGACCCAACCCTCCCTGTGTTTCAGGGTTCAAACACCCACCACCTAACTGAGCAGAAACCATCTGTGGGCGAGGCATGCCCATCTCTGTCTTGATTTGCATATGGAACGGATCTTGACCTGGGGCGAAAACTTGAGGGCTCCGAGATAGGTATGGATTCTGGTATCCTCCAAACTGATTAGCTTTGCTCACAGCAGCTGTATAGTCTAGACCTCCATGAGCTGAGGGTGCTCTTGAGAGGGGATCCATAAACTGGGGGTCTGTGACTCCATTAGCACCATAAGGGGCATACGGTCTCATGGGGTGAACCGGCCGCATGCTGCAGGCATTGTAACCATTCACCTGTAAACCTGACTCACCATACCGTGGTGGATAGTTGACCTCATAACGCTGATGTACACCGTACTGCTGCTCTGAGTAAAGTGCTGGCCGCTGTTGTCGATACATATCCAGTTGCTTTGGGTTTGAAGCGTAGTATGGATGGCAATTGTCAAGGGGCATTCCTCCATTACATTGATAACCTGGGTACGGGCGATTTGATCCATTCATGTAAGAGTTCTGTGGGTGCAGCGGGGAGGGATAAGGACTGGCTGGTGTTGGTGGCTGAGGGGGATACATGGCGCCTGGCTTGGAAGTGCTTGGAAAAGCCCCTGGGTGGTTAGGGAACCTGGGGTAGCTGGCTACATTTGGTGAGCCAGGATAAGGGGGAAGAATGCTCTGGTGCTGTTGTTGCTGTAGTTGCTGTAGTTGCTGATGATGGGCCCCGAGGGGGTTCGTTGGCTGACCTGACTGTAGGATTGCTCCCACAGCCCCTGGAATAGGTCCTAGAAAACAAAAGCCCCATAAGTTAAAAGCCTAAGCAGCCATAAGAAATATCATACATTTTGGATGAACATTGACCTACCTGCCATTGGAGTGCTCTGAGTGATACTCTCATAAGTGCCAGCTTTTGCCTTGGCCAGGAGGGCCTTCTCTGCCTTCTCACTGTCCAGCATGGCGTTCCTGTTGGCAGCTGCCTTCTTAGCGTCCAGCTTTTTTTGCCGACAAGACTTAGCGGGCTCTGAAAGCATGCGCACCTGGCGGCGGAAGGCACTGAGGACTTGGATGGCGCCTGACTTGATTTTCTCCTGCTGACCCTCCTCACTGCCAAATTCATCTGTGTTGGAAGCTTTGTAAAGAGGCAGTACGTGGAGCTGCTCATCCTCTGGTATCTTTCCAATATCTCGGTTGTCCTCGCTTGTTAGTGTACACACCTGGAAATACAGGGTGAGTTCAATACTTTTTGTCAGGTATTTCACAGACATTAAATGACAAATTTACTTTTGCTATTTGCATATATGGTGTTTAAAGCCGCGCTTCGATGAGACGTTAAGGCATAGTTTATGTGCCGTTTCTCCGTATCTATTCCATCCCCAAAGAAAAAGAAAGGTGTAGTGCACGTTTCCCAGGTTCTGCTTACCACAGTGCTGCCACCCTGCATGTTGTGTAGGTCTCTGTGCGCGTGGGCACAGAAGTCCAAACAAGCAGTGACCCCAGAGAATGGTCGGCCCTCCTTGACCCCCAGACGACAGTCTGGTGCCCTGTGTTCATGTTCCACCTGTGTCCAGGAACCACAAGGTATATTTGAGTCAGATGTTAAGAGTTTCTGAAGGTCACTGAACAATATAGATCGGAAATCTTTACTCTACTTTACTCTACCAAATAGCCATGTACAGTGTACTATTTTTGGTGAAGAATTCCTCTGTGAGTTGAATACCATATATACATGCAACTTAAAACCATGCTGGTTTAGATTTGATCTGAAAACCAATTATCCTTTAAAGAAAAGGTTTTTAATTTTATATTTGGGTAATAATAAATAAATAAGACGTAGATGTGGAAAGGCAAGCAGTCTATACAATGTCCAGATATACACACCTGGTTTGCATAAGCATCAGGTGCCAAGGTTTTATACAAGGGACCCAATAAGGTTGCAAGGTTTTGAAAGTTGTGCTCCAGCTTCTCTTCCTGGAAGACAGAGATTGGCAGTATTAAGTACCTTAATTTGCTTTATATCATTATATCTATGGATTATGCTGCACATATACCTCTTTCATATCATCTCCTAGTAGCTTGAATTTTCTTGGGATTTTGCTCCGGGCAAACTTGCAGCCATTGTAGTACATGCTCCAGGAGCAGCCGAAGGAGAAAGACGCTCCACAGGCGTCAGGATTTAACCCCTGGCATGCACAGGTCCTCCTGGAGAGGGAGGGCAAAACTCTTTTAATTGATGCAAAGAAAAAAAGCTACTTCATTTTCCTTTTATGCATACAAAATAAGAACCAACAATCAAATAGCCTAACTTATGTGTTAAAAAACCGTAGTCTATTTGGCCACTTGGTCACTTACTCCTCATTGATAGCACATCGTCTCTGGGTGTGGGCTCCGTGCTTGGTTAGAGTTTCAGATAGCTCGAGGTAGAGGCGGTCAGCTAGGCTGGGCAGGATGCCCTCCCAGACCAGGAGTACTACGATGATGCAGGCTGTCTCACATTTGTGACCAGTGCGTTCCCGCACCAACACCAATAGCTTTTCTTCTTCACCGGATCGACGAATCACCTGAAACAGGAGAGAATCAGGCATTTGTGGACATGCAGATGAGACAGACGACGGCAGCCAAAATACCAAAAATGGTTCTTACCCATTTGGCTATAGGACACCCTTGAGTACTTTTTCCTTCCTTGCCGGTATATACTACTTTCTCAATTCGGATGGCTCGACCAGTCAAACCGGACCTTCAAAGCAGAATAGAGGTATTAAGTACGAGTAAACTAGTACACAGTGGTTAAGTAGGACAGTCCACGTTTACAGTCATTTTTCAAGAGGTAAAATTTGTGGTTAACCTTTTCTCCATCCCTTCCCGTATACCAGCAACAGTGGGTGCGGACCCCAAGTGAGTGTAGTATGGACCTTCATCCTTCTCACTGATTTGTTCTAAATATCACAAAGGGACATACATCAATATTTACATGACTGATTAATGATGCTTCAGAAGCAACTTAATGAGACTCACCGACACAGTGGCAGGATGCGATGTCATACTGTGTTTTCATGGGGGTGTCCAGCAGGTTCTTTATCGGGGTGTCCAATAGCTTCATAGGAGAGTCCATGAAGCTTTGTAGGAGGTGTTCCTTCTTAGGGGTCAAGTCAGGTGGCCTTTTTAGAGCTGCTGGGGCTGGGGCCGCTGCGGCAGCTAATTCCCCTCCACACAGGTCAGTGTTGGTTGACAGGATTGTGACAGGCCCAGAAGATTCCACCTTGACTTTATTTAATGCATTGACAACGAGGGATTTCTTCTCAAACACAGGTGAAAGCTGGTACTGCCTAAGGCTTTGTTCCATGGAGGCCAAGATGCTTCCCTGCCTCTTATTCTGCTCGCACAGGGATGGTTGATTCTCCTGCTTGACCTGCACCCCACCTATGCACATCTCCCGCATCTGTAACTGCTGCTCCTGCTGCTGTGAACAAGGTAGCTCAAATCTTGGTTCGTTTTCCATTTTCACAGCTCTCAGGCCATGCTTGGGCTCACTAGTGCTCTGAAGGGCATGAGGAGGACCCTGGCGCTCTTGCCTTTGTAACAGGTGCGTACGCAGGGCTGCGTGCCTCTGAAAGTCCCCATGGGGACCCACAGGTGCCAGAGGTAGTCGAGGTCCCCTTTGGAACTGAGCGCATAACTGCAGCTGCTGTTCAGCTTTAGGATACATCTGTGGTGGTATCTGTTGGTTCAATGCGCCCCCTGGTAAGTGCGATTGTGACTTAGGGGAAGTCTGGGAGAAGTCTGCGTGGTTGGGCGGGTGACAGTGGTTGTTGGGCGGCTGAGGTTGAAATTGCTTGAGGTTGCTGCTGCCTGAGTTTAGTGGAAACTGCCTTTGATGTTGTTGAAGCTGCTGCATCTCCGTTGTGTTATTGTAACTGAATGCGGTGTGGTCGCTGTGCTGGTTGTTGGATTGAGCATTGTTCCTAATAGGCTGGTTGGGTTGAAGCTGCTGCTGACCTGGCTGAGGCTGACTGCGGGGTCTGTAATCGGGAGACTTAAGCGGCTGTCCCTCAAATTGCGGCGGGTGGGACAGAGGACGCTGAAGGTGACAGTTCTGCGGTTGCTGCTGTTGCTGTGTTGGTAAGAACCCCGGGGACAGTATATCCTGGAGGTCAGGGTCTTCACTTAAATGCTCTGACTGCATCTGGGTGTGGTAGCAGCTGTCTGCCTGCTGATCTTGGCGGAAATTGCGCTGCTCAGGCATTTTCTGGGGCAGAGGCTGCTGCATTTGAGGTGCTTTCGAATTTGTTTGCTGCCACTCAGGGGCAGTGTTGTGCTGGGCTGGAGCACAGTGTGTTTGGGCTGGGAGACAGTCCTGCTGCTGCTGCTGCTGCTGGAAGCTGTTAGGCCCCTGGCTGCTATCTGTGAAACCTGCCTGTGTCTGGAATCTTTGCGCTGCATTTGGCTCCAACATCTGGCAGTGAACCTGGGGGTTAGCCGTCTGCTGCTCTGACTGAGACTTAGCAGGGAAGCCCCTCCACATGTCCTGTTCTTGGGCCTGGGTCGGCAGCCCACTTGCTGATTGTTGCTGGGAATGTGAAGGGTTCCGCTCTATCCAGCCTCTCTGGTGGGGAGTCGAACATGATACCTTGGCTCTCTGCTGAGGTGCGTTCTCCACCCCATTTTCCAACCCCCGTGATGTGGCTGCTGGAGACCGGACCCCATGGGTCCCGGACCGTCAGCTCCACGTAAGTTGCCAGCATTCTGTTTAAAGATCTGTGGTTGAATCCCATACTGGTGGCCCCTGTCAGTGCCAAGGCGCTGATGCTGACCAGACCTGGGTTCATCACTTTGCCCCATCTTCTGTAAGCCAGAGTTGGGGAAGGGGGCGTATGCATCCGTCTCTGCTGCCTGGCGAGGAGCACTGCGCTCCAGAAAAGAGTTCTGGTTAAACTCTTGGTTGGCCTTCACATATAAACCTTGAGGACTTGTGTCATCTGGATAGCACCGTGGACCATTCTGATGTTGCTGTGAGTTATTGGCAGTGTTTGTAGGTGAGATCATGCCAGGCAGCTGACCTAGAGACAACTCCTGGCCAGAGTAAGATGGTGGCCGCTGATGCTGCTGTTGTTGTTGTGCTGCTGCTGCTGGTGGTCTGCTTCAAAATTGTTGGAGTATCCATTCACGACATAGTTGACAGAGTTATAATTGTTGCCTCCTTCAACTGCTGCCCGATGCCCCAGGCTGCTGTTGCTGTGAGTCAGGCATTTGAGCTGAATTGGGCAATCCTGAGGTTAAAGAGCGGGCTTGAGGACCTTCAATGGGCAGCTTATTTGCCAGTGAACCATTGACAGCATTTAGCTGTGGCCCAGATGTTTGTGGTGAGATTGAAACTTGCTCAGGATAATACTGAGACAGGGTTTTCTCTAAAAGATCACCTGGAGTGCTTTCTATGTTCGAAGGGGAGGATGTAGCACCATTTGGAATTGAAACTTGCTTATTTCTCGGTAGGCCGAAAATATCTCCGTTAGGATAATTACAGTCCCTCTTGTCTAACTTCATCTCTGTCTGTGAGGTGTTGCATTCAAACTCTGTTGGTTTTGTCAGCTCGGGAAAGCTATCCACCAAACTGGTGCTCATGTCATTTCTTTTGATTTCAGAATCTACTTTGAGTTTCTTGGGCTGATGGGCCAGTAAGGATTGCTCGGTGAGTGCATGCTTCAACTCTCCGTTCATCAACTCTCCGTTCATCATGTAGGATCCTTGATCGAACAGCCCTTGTACTGACGAGGGACTGTTGCAGTTTTCTCTGTGCCTCTTCATGGAGTTGGCGCCGGCGCTGGCCTTGTAATGGTTCCAGTTTGCGTCCCCAGTGACCTGCATAGAGTCCCCCTCAGAAGACTGGCCTCCATTCTGGAGTTTGTGAGAGATGTTGCGAGATGTGCCAAATTGTGCTAATATCAGATTTTCTTCCGTCTCATATCTGGCTTGTTCTGTTTCCATCTGGCCTCCGCAAGGCTGCCCTCTGTCCGTCCTGCTGGGCAGAAAGAGGGACAGAAACATTTGGTTACATCATTGTTCAAGCAGGGTTATGTTTTCACAGTAATATAAACTTTTATTATATCAAATATATTACATTTTATTTGAAATCGGATAACTTCACACAGTCAAACGTGATCTTCTGACAAACGTCAAACTGCAGCACTCTTTAACTAGAGGCTTAGGTGTGAATGTGGCCTTAGTGACGGGAGGTCAGTAGAGTAATGTGTTTACACTTGGCACTCAATGAGTATCAGCTGGCAACACGATCCTGTCATAGAATTAGATTCACCCTGACCCCATCCCCCTAATCACCTAAAAACCGGATAGCAAGTAGAAAGTGAGCAAGGAGTAGAGAACACACACTAAAGTTCAGTGCAGGACTACGTTTAGCTAACGCCGGACTGTGAGTCACCACTTTCAATGCTTTGAATCCACCTTAGATTACTGCCACAAACATTTCTCAGAATTCAGGGCATTGGGTTATAATCCCAAAGGATAGAATACATTAAACCAAACACAAGTCTAGTTGACTGGAGGTGTCGGATGCAAGGTTAATGTCCCAGATGGTAGATGGGAGGAGGAGTTGGCTGCTCATCAGCTGTTCAGTTGTGGGCCTTCCTCACCCTGAACACATTGCAATTGCAAATATGCAAATACAACTGGCTTCTCAAGTTTGGGGCCTTTTGTTATCAGCGCTTATCACCGTGAGCATTGTGCCGTGAAGTCATGAGTACAGAATGTAAACCCCACAAACGGTTCCCACGGCAACTCGAGCATCCAGGCGTTTCCTGCTTTTTCCAACGCTCTGATATGTGTTATTGGTATCTGTTGGTGCAGCTGATGCGTAAGATAAAAGAGCTCAAAATAAGAGTTTGTTAGCGACATATAGGAGAATATGTCACAATCTCAATCATTTTTATGTTTATTTTTTATATATATCAGTAAGTTGGCCTGTGACTGAGAGAAGCTAGCATTTAATTTTTACGACGTGGGATCTGTAGGTCTAGTAACAAAGTCATTTAATAAAGTCATAAAAGTGATGTGTGGAAAATGAGATCTCTACAGAAGGTTAAGCAGCAAACAGAGCGTATGGTTTCATTTTTGCCTTCCCTGCACACTCTCTCTGTCTCTCTCTCTGCCTGAAGCATATAGATTCCAGTGAATCCAGTAGAACATTGATTTCTGTCTGCCTCCCTCAATTATTAATGCATGTCACATCCGCAGCATCTGCAAAACAATTGCAGTGAGCACGCAGGCACAAAGAACCGCAGTCTAATCCATCATAATTATAACTCTCCTGCAGATGCTTAAGGAACAGGCTGCTGATGGGCACCAAGAGGGGCCCAGATTCAGTTTTGAGTGTTAAAGTAAAAGAGTGTTGAGCATTAAAGCCTGCATGAAAGTGATTGGGCTGGTTATGGTGGGCTGAGGGGATTCAGTCCTTATACAGTATTTATGACAAAACTTGCATTTGTCCTGAATTTCTTTGTTAAATTTGCATCAAAGAAAGTTACACTTGTATCTTGCATGTGTCTGCTTCATGTAATGTACCTGCTTTGGGGTTTAAAAAAGGAGAAACACACTCACACAGGTTTTCCATTTATGTTTAGCCTCAATCAATATAAAGGTCAGCCAACTTTTTTAAAACAAGCTGTGCTTGTCCCTGAGCATTATTTTCCTACATATGTTGAAGGCCGACTTTGACTGGTATCCTGTGGTTTTTTCCCCCGCCTGTGCATAAGCATCCTATAGCTACACACACTCTCAAGTATGAATACTTACAGGGATTTGGAACGCTTGGCTCAGTTTGAAACTTCCTTTTTGAATAAAGTATTTTATGAAACTCAATAGTCAGATTCCAGTGTATTGTATTAGTAATAACAACAAATAAATAAATATTTAAAGTCCACATTCTTGTTATTTTCAGGTTGAATAATGATGGTGACAGGCTTTCAAGGTGTTAAATGTCTCTAAAGTTACATGAATGTGATCTGATGAAGCCTTCTGTCATAAACCAGATACATTTTCGCACTATATGACTGATTCAAATGCATTGTTGGGACATCTTCAAATATATATATTTTTTTGTTCATGGTCTGTCACAGCATGGTGTCCAGTAAACTTCGCCCAAATGTGTTCATCAAGGCAATTTAGGTTGTTGGAGGTTAAAAAGACGGACTGCTTTATGTTCTACGACAGCTAAACACACTGTATGTACTTAAAGTAAATAATGTCCTTGGAGCTCTGAAGCCTCGGGTCACAACTGCCTGCTGCTATGGTTAAGTTCAGAGAAATATGCTATACAACCTTTGAAAACATAATTGGATCCAGCTTTAGATTCCCACAAAAGCCGTCCTGTTAATGCAAACCTTCTATAGGCTCACTATAGGCACTGACTGATGTTTGGGGAGAAAAAGGAGAGAAAAAAATAGCTAAATATTTGAGGTACTGTGGCATGTTTCATTTGGCATGATCGCGCTCCATCATCGGGTCTGATTATCACATCTGGAAGCAGTTACAGCTGCTTATGATCCTGGCAGAAGAGCTGTCGTCTTCAAACGACATATTTGATCTAAAGCATGATAACCTTTTTTTGGAAAAATGTTTGTGTAGGCACAGTCTCCGTTTCAGCCACAACATGCAGGGCCCTTTAAAGAAAGATCTGTGAGCTAAACATTCCATCTGTGGGGTGATTGTAGACAGGGCTGGTTTGAAAAGATGTCTTTAAAAGTCTTAGAAATGAAGCACCTGCAGCATCAGATGACATGAATGTTAGGTTCATTTCAATTGCTTTTAAAAAAAAGGTTGCCCACTTTGTGAAGTAAGTCATGCCCTTGAGAATTTGCACTTTCAGAAACAGTGTTAAATAATCAGGTTAATCACAAATTGATCGCGTGTGCTGTGAATGAGGCAAAAGAAAAGGTCCCTCTGTGGGAACTGCTGCCCAGTCGACCGTCTGGACGAATGCATCCAACACAGGAAACCGTCAGGCCAAGGCAGATGAGCTGGTCAAAAATAACGATATCCTTCTCTGTGTCAATCACCCCTCCAGGACATTAGCAGCCCTCCGGAGCCCGAAGTTAGCGTGCTAAATCTCCCACTAACGAGCCATGCTGTTACAAGGTTGTCTGGAAGCTGCCGCCGTTGTCACAACAGAGCAGCCAGCTGCCTGGAAGCAGGTGGAAGAGGGAGGCAGCACACGGAAAACAAAAGACGGCTCAGTGGCTGGGGTGAAGAGCTGGTGTCTTGCATCAACAACTTTTTAAGAAAATAATGAAAATACACTTTCAACATTAACCGGGATGGGAAGGGTTTCATAAATCAGAGGAATATAGAAGTTTAGAATGCAACTCGTCATTTTGACAAAACAGACGGACAAGTTCAGATTAATTACTTTTTTGTGTCTGATTTTAAAATGCCCCTTCTTTAATGGCTTTAAGGGATGTTTTCTTTCCCCAGTGTTGTGGTCAGACTACAGATCATCTTCTAACAAGTGAAATATTATAATTCAAATGTAAAGTAGCACGAATCCCGCTTAAAGCAAGGTCACAGAAGAAATGGTGAGCGTAACTCACGGGTTCTACTCCGACGGCACTGGAACCTGAAGATGAAGCGTCTCGAGCAACAAGTCGCAGAACTAATCTCTCTTTTACTGCCGTCAGACACAGACGGATGTAAAGAGCCACAGCGGGACTCCACCACCAGCATTTGTAATCAGAAGTGACACTGAGCCTCTTCATGATTATGTCAAAGTTATTAAAATTGAAATGTGTTATTATGAAAAATGAGCCGAGAAGCCCACCACGTGGGAGTTGTGAAGCGCAACACGGCTCTGTTTGATGAACGGTTTGCATCCTGGAGGCATCCTCATTCATGCAACATCGCATTCAGATGTTCTCATCTGAGGCAGATCTGCTGATTTTGTGATGTGCTCTTTGGATTATCCGTGGGGTTTTATTGGGGCTTGTTTGCATGAATTGAAGAGGATGTAAAAATGAGGCGATGATGATCAGTCATATACTGTATTTTGTGCAGCGCAATAGAAGCTAATTGATCACTACATCGTAGATTGATCTAGAAAAATGACTAAACCTTACTTAAAATTGACTTAATGGTTATTTCCTCTTGGATTTTTGATTTGGGCTACTAAAAAAATCACAATATCATTAACATATACAGAAAATAATTATAATAATAACAATAAGACAATTCAATTAGGGAATTAAAACCACTTTCTCGACTCCCATCAAGGCATTGAAAAGGAGCTAAAAGCAGTAACCTCCTGCTCCCACCTCTCTGAACTCTTTCCCATAGAAAGCATCTGATCCCTGTGAAAGTAACAATGAGGTAAGCGGGTGAATACCACTTCCCGACCCCATGTGACTACTCCTTTGTTTTGTCTGGCCCTCAGTGCTGTCTGCAAATCAGTAACTAAGTCAAAAGGTGAACACTGGCGCTAAGCTGCTTTTCAGTGCCGCTCCGTTCCTGAGGGACACTCCGGGCTTTACAAAGGACCGAGCGGAGCCAAGCAGCTTGTCACAGTTGGATACACCCACACTGACAAAAAAAAAAAAAAAAAAAGAAATCTTTGCAAACCTAGAACAAAGCCAGAGATCCCAGCTGAGAGTGTGTGCCGCCTGTCAGCGTACAAACACATAAACACACATGTATCACCAATTACACACGGTTTCCCGTCCCGGCGTTGACTGCGCTCGCTTTGATATATCTGGAAGTATTAGCCGTATCCTCGTTAAGTATTTATCAGACGCCATTCACAGGGAGATCTATTTTTGCTCCGGAAGTGGAGCGCTAAACTAAACCAGAGGCAAAGCCTTGCAGTGGCTTTCGCGTGGATGCCTGCTTCAAGTTATGCCGCTTTGATGTATTTTGGTTTTCTCTCTAGTAGCTAATGTCCACCAGAACTCCGTTTCAGCTCATGGTGTGACTCAGCTTGCTCGGCTTGAACTGGATTCCCAACAAAAGCTTTCTTTCCCTCCAGAAGTCAATTTCTTTGTCTCTAGACGCTGTTGTTGGGCTTCCCTCCCTCTCCCACGGCCTCACCTCCACTCCCCTGTAATTACACTTCAGGTCTCTCTGCACTTCTATCTGCTGGAAGTCCTCCTGTTCAGTCTGTCATCTGGCCTGTGCAGTCATGAACGTGGCCACTAAGCACCGTTGTAGTCGTTGCTGGTGTAGCTTTAGTGCTTTGAAGCCTGGGGGCTGAGGGTGGACTCTCGGATACAGTGTGGCCAGTGTTGTAAAACAATGGACACAGTTTGCACAAGAGTCATATAAGGGTGACAGTTAATGCACATGCAAGTGGAGCCTTATTTAAACAATTATGCGTCTTGTTTTTAATAGAGCCTTGTTTTACCAAATGCAACTTGCTGTTTCTATTTCTTTTTTAAACTAGCATAAACAAATTGAGCTAGAAATCATAGGCATTATGATATATAGTCTGATTCCCCGATGCTTATTGTGTGAGTGTAACAAACTTTAATGCACTAGACTGTGTTTTTCTTATTTGCAGAGAGAGAGCGAGTGAAATATGAGAGCTGCCATAGTAGATGGGGTCTGACTTGGCGTGACTTGGCAGCCGTATGTGACATTCACCGCTAACGACAGCTGCTGGGAAACTCAGGTCTCTGCACTTTCAGGTTGAGACTGAGGCGGCGAGGCCAGAGAGCCCTGCTGTTGGAGGGAGAGAAGGGGAGGTGCGGAGCATGCACTGTAAATCAAACACACACTTGCCAAGCCACACCGCCGTTTGGCAGAATAGTCCCGAGAATAAGCCGTAATCTCAAGTGTATATTTCCTTTCCTTTGCTGATTTGGGCCCATTCACGTGTTTGTCCTGTTTGGTAGATAAGAACATGGAGCACGCGTCCAGTCCATAGGCGATAAATTCTCAGAGCACTGAAAAGGTAAAACCGCGTCATAACAGTTCAATACTAATATTCATCCCAATATCTCCTGACTATAACTGCAGCTAACTGTAACTCCATACTGATGCTATAACAACAACAACATTATAACATAACATTGAACCAACTAGGTCACCTTGGATCAACTTCCAACATCAACGCTCAATATGAACCATCGGTTTGAACCGCAACTGATAGTACAGACGGTGTACTGATAATACAAACTGAAATCTTGATTTGTTTTATACAACTCAGACTATAATTTGATTCAATTGATATAAAACCTTTATGAACATCCTAGGGAATCATTTTTATAAAATCTAAAGTCTTATTTACATCGTTTCCAATATATGGCCTCTTATTGTCTTTTCATGTTTCATGCAGAAATATGTAATACTTTAAACATGGTATAAATACACCAGAAAAGTCCATACAACTCAGAGTTTAGACCTTACTTTTCGTGTTATATAGCATCTCTGGAGCAGCAATGTTGAAACATATGAGGAGATCAACTGAGCTCTCCCTTCTGACTTCAGCAAACATAAAGACAAATAGTGGCATTCTCTGTTTATAACATGAGATTGTGGTTGTCGTGAAAATGCAGAACTACTGTGGTGGTTGTATTTCCTGACAGACTGGAGTTCAGCCTGCACCCAGCAGAGCTGCGAGCGAAGCCTCATCCTTAGCAACTCCCACCAGCGTAATTAGGTCAGATGACTTGCATTCTACAGTGTTTTAAATCCCTCCCGTAAATATAGTCAGACCCGCTGCTCCGCAAACCTCATGACCTCGGACTACATTTTCACAACTCTGCATTCCAGCTGGCTGCGTAAACAACAGAGATGTAGGCTCGACAACGGTTCAGGTCCTCTAAAGAGCTTTCTTTTCCCGCTTAAACGCTGATTTGCTATATGACACTTACATGCATCTTAGTCTGAAACAGTTGAGAATGACAAGAGCATTCTATATGCATACATCTATTCCCGATTCATAGCAGTGCTAAATTATTCCTTAAGACATCTGTGTAGACAGTTTCAACAACACTTCATGCATATGGCTGCCATGTGAACGGAGGGGCTTGACTCCAGAGAGTTTTTGGGGGGTGGACTGGAAGGTCTGAAAGGTCAGAAAACACCAAATCATAAAGCACAGTGTGAAGTGAAGTGCTTGTAGCATGTGGTGTTACCAACTGCTGTTATAGGACAGATGTTTATTCATGTTCTGTATCTCACCGAGGCAGGCACGTCACACTTGGGATTTATGTCACATGGCACGCTCACGCAGCAGCTTACAATGCACCTCACATGGTTAGTCGTGCCTTCCCTCTCTTTTCATTCTATCAGTTTGAACATATGACACTCTCCACCCTGGAAAGAAACAAAAGGCCCCTGTGTCTGCAGACATTTTTTTTTTATAATCCTCTAAATGTACATGCTGGTCAGATCATTAGAACATTTTCTTTGGGGAGATTAGACCTTGTTGCTGTTTTGTCACGTGAGCAACCTTAGCCACATGTGGAATCTACACTCCGATCGTTGCAGAGAAAGGAAATATCTAAACAAATTACACATGAAAGTGAAATCCTGGAGAAAAGAAAGAAAAACCTCCATAAAGTAGACCACACACACTGGTCAGAGGTCTGTGCTATGTTGCCATTTTTTTCATTTGTCAAATCAGAGTGACACAGCATTTTCTTTTCCCTTAAAGGAATAGTTTGGTGTTTCTGAGAAAAGGTTTTTGGCTTGCTTACATGAGCGTTACACAAGATTGATACCCCTCTCATGGCTGAAACATAAATATAAATCTACTCCAGCCGAGAAATAGTTGACCCTGAAAAACCACAACTTGTCATGTTTTACACTTTGTTTTTTATTGGGATTAAACACGTTATATCGTTTTGGTTACTAATATTTAGAGGTCCTGCTTTCTCCACCTGTTTGCAGCCTTTGTGCTAAACTAAGCTAACCTGCAGCTAGGCTAAAGCTTCTTATTTATTCACACATGAGTGGTAACTTCTCATCTAACTCTCAAGCAAATAGGCATATTTCAGAATGTTGTACAATTCCCCTAACACTGGAAGATAATCTGAAATGTTACGGTGTAGCATTGTTTTCTGTGCAGCAGAAAGGTTTTTCCATCTGTCTGGTGTTTGGGGCACACACAGCTCCAGATTTAGATGAAGATGTAGCAATCTCTGTGTTCGGTCACCGAAGGGATGCAGACACATGTGAAGGTCATTACCAGGAATGCAAAAGCTTCCAGTTCATGAGTTACTCATGTTGCATCCATTAAAACCAACAAAGGATGCTGCATCAGGAGGGAATCTGACTTAGCGCTGTACAACCTCAGTTTTTTTCCTGTCAGGCAGAGGAGTGCAGCTTCCTGTTGATGCTCACTGTGGCCTAATGACTGCACGTGACGTAAAGATGGCTGAATCACATGACGGCCCGGAGCAGGAGAGCTCTGCCCCCCCCTCCTCCTCCCTTCACGGTTGAACAAAAAACGGTGAAGCTCTGCAGGTACAATCAGCTTGCTGTGAAATTGAAATGCCAGTGAACAAATTATTCATTCTTTCAATGAATTACAAAAATGAAAATCTCTTCACAGTTTAGTGGGAGTCCATCTATTCTAACTACTATCCAAAGTGGGATTTTTTTTATACAATACAAGCACATGCTATGGGGATCTTCATTTTCTGCTTTAAATCTGGAGATTAGGTGGATAGATTACTGCAGAAACACCCAGGACATACACTTCTGGTAGTAATTTCTTCCCTGGAGAGCCTCCTCCCCCCTCCTTAAGAAGAAGGGATCTGCACAATCGAAATTGTTCTTTATGTCTAATGCAAGACAGATGTGGCTGACTGGTGGAGGTTCCCATTGCAGTCCCATTGTGCTTCCAGTTTTTTGTCTCCTTGCCTTCCCTCACTGTACTCTGACACGTTTTAATGAACTATAGCATCATTTGATGAAGTTCATTTGCACTACTTAACTTTATTTTATTGAATTCATTTGTTTCTCATTATTTCCACTAACAGCGGAGGAGCCAAGAAAGCAGAAATGTCTCATTAGTACAAGTTTGAGAGAAGTTGTGGTAAATTTTTACATGAATCTTTCTGCTACAAGCAGTTGAGTCAGCAGGAATCTAATTTTGAAAATTGTGCATTTTGATCCGTCACGAGAAGATGAATTGAGCCCCACTGCTACTCCCTCAAGCTGCCAGAGCTACCATGGAGACCAAACTGCACTCACTGAACAAATATCTCATTTTTGGCAAAAAAAAAAAAAATTCAGAGAGAAGCAGGCAGGAGGGTCTACAATATGTGTTTGAATATATATCCAGAATGTCAAACTGATTCAGCAGCAAAAACAACAAAGATAGATGCTTTGGAGTAAAAGTGAATCACCACGTCACCTGGTGATCGAGGCAGGAGACAATGAATTAAAAGAACGACATTGTTCGGTCTTTATTCACCGTTACAATCATTAAAAAGCCAAGGCAGCATGAGAATCCATCCGGTATGTTCAGTAGCTAGCGTAGCGTAGAAATGTTAACGCTTTAAAAATATAACTAATATCTCCTTTCAAACTTTGGGTGAAGAGCATCATTATTACACGTTTTAACCATCGCTGACTGCAAAGGAAGAAGATCTGGAATGACGGCAATGAATCTACAGAGCAGAGCCGGATAGTTGTTGCATCCTGGTCAGAGCTGATGCTATTGGCCAGTCTGCATTCAAGGGGCGGGACTTGGCGTAGGGTTAGCTGCTGATCAGTGAAATATGGATAATATGAGACAACTTCTTAACCATTAAACTTACCTAAAGCTCACTTGCTAACCTAAAATGATGCAGCTGAAATAGTCAAACACAAGCAAAAACAAAACTGTAATAATGCATTGTGTAGTTGGACTTACACATAATTTAGGTCAGTGTCAAGACTAATCCAAGATTGTTTGATAGTGTTGTACAGGGTTCAGTGGGCTCAGGAACCAGTGGGCAAGACACATAAAACATATTTACGCGTAAAGACCCACAAGGTCTGAGGAATATTGGAGCCTGTGATTTGCGGCAACCTATTAAGGACCCGAGGACACGACTGGTTTTGTCGAGTCTACTTTCCAGGGGGGAGGCTGAACTGTTGACAGTTTTAACACAGTCCACAATGTGGATCCAAAGCTGTCAGGGTACAGGACAAATCTTTCAGGATCTTCCTTATTCATACATACATTACATTATTTTGTGTGTTCTGAGTGACTGCTTGAGCAATGCTTGATGATTCAGTGAATAAGTAGACGGTTTGAGCTGCATGTCGATGGTGAAGGTGTCAGAAACGGTCTTGAGGATGACATTGGTATGAATGACTCAAGAGCCTTTGTTGTCAGGGATAAACCCCGCCTCTGTACGTTTCTGATACAACTTGTTTAGCAGGTATTCTGGAAAAACACTCGCACACAAAACAGCCTCCTAGTATATGACAAGTTTACACTTCATCTACTATCAGTCTGATCTGCTAGAATGTTTCTTGAATTTGCTTGATAATATATATTACTTTATATTATGTTGAAATCATAACACACAAATATGATAATTTGGCTAACAATGACGCCACACCAAACAACTGTCGTAGATCAGATCTATAAACCACCAGCCTTCCCTCCAAAAGCATTCGAGTGAAACAGCGCCTTTGCTCAGAGACACTCACGAGTTCGCCGTAGAGCGTGTGGACTGTTTAACAGAAGAGCTGATAGTACACAGCAGTTAAACATTAGCCCCGGTCTGACTTCATAAACCTGTTAGTCTTCATTTTCTCTGTTTAATTAGTTCAACTTGAGGAGGAACTCTGCCTGACTAGGAAACACACTGTGCAAAGTTTTCACGCAGAGTCAAAACCCTTTTTCTTTGCCTCCAAGCTGCATCACACAGAGACTCTAATTAAGAGAGAGGCTTCTGAGCGTACGAGCCCACTAACCTGCTGTCTCCTTCCAACCAGCCCGTCTCCTTTCCCCTTTAACCCTTTGTCCGCGCAACAGTCAATATATCTGACTAACTTGATGAACTGTGCGCCGAGCAAAGTTAATTTCTCTCAGAGTGCATGGTCGCCATGGCGACCATCTTACGAGCGCTCCAAAGCCCATCTGGTCTAAACATTACCCCGGCACGGCTGATTGCAGAATAGGCTGCTTTGCCGCGGTGTGCACATGTGCTTTATGCATTGATCCTGGCGGTAAATCAATAGTGCCACATACTCAGAAGCATTTTGCACTTGTTGGGAGCGACACATTTATAAAGTTGCATTTCAGGAAATGTTTTAGGGCTTTAGGAGCTGAAACTTTTCTAGCCCATATTTCTTTCTGAATGAAGGTTGCTCTATTCAGGATCCGAGAGACTATGTGTGTTCTTTTTTAGAGCCTCACCAAGAAAGATGTTGTAATTGCTCTTAGTTGACATTATAAAATAAGGAATACTTTTCATTGACCTTTTCCCATTCATTCTCTACTACAACCTGGCAATCGAAAACTCATACACAAAGCCAAGTGATGACCAAACGCTGTTCCCCATGTTCCTTCAATACACCCTACAGCCTACGAGTCTTGGCATGCGAAGAGCTAACAGGCACGTTTATTTAGCAAATATTTCCTCTCTGTTTGCCTGATCCAAATCCAAACCAGCGTCAATTTAAACAGGAAGCGGAGGTGAACAGTAAACAGAGCGAAGGGAAACATTATTATAGGAGGGAAATTAAAGCATGGCACACAACATGGCAGTGGAGGAATTCATTCAAGACCAGGCGGATTTCAGATTTATTTCAAACTGAGCTCCAGATAGTGGTTTAATGTGAACAAACAGCCATTTCTACATCTTGTGGGAAGTGACGTCTTGTGCTTATTGCTAAGCTCAACTGACAGGCCCCTTGCTCTGATTCTCTTTTAGGTGTTCAAAAAACAATGGACTGTCTTTTTAATGACTATCATATGTAATTTGTAATTTTTTTTAACCATAATTTCTACATGGATTTTCCTTTTTGTGTTTCTTTATGTAAAGCATGCTGAATTTCTCATGTGTAAAAGCCAAAATTATGTTGTAGTAGTGCACGGAATAACTTTGAATAAGACATATTTGCGCTGTCTCATTTGTCATCTGGAAAGCAAATGGGTTGATATTATTTTCCTCATTAGTTTCTAAGCAGCCTGACCTAAAGCACTGTTGCTTAGCTCCCTCTTTCCCTCCACTGAGTGGGAGGCACGTGACTCCCATTGAACAGAAATCACAAATACGCCTGAGAGAGGGATGTTTGATTTGATTCGTGGCTTCAGTGTAAGAATAAATAAAGAGATTTTAAACAATAATGAATAAGTTTAATAATTCTTAATTGTGGTCTGTGTATCGGATGGTGTTAACTTAAGAGCAACATATATACTAGCTTCAGAAATCATCAATCATGTTCTGCCATTAGTGAAACATTTTATTCCTCCCACACCAAGACTCTTATTTTGGTAGGGAAGTTTCCATCCATTCAGACCCATAAAATCAGTCGTTGAAATGTTCCAAATATAAATACATATATGGACGCATACCAATCCGATTGTCATTGAGTACCGCGGCTCAGAAAGACACCAGCTGCTGCCCTCCTACATTCCACTAAGGAAACCTAATATTGAAGCCCTCAGAAGTAGTTAGTGATGTCATTCAGAGCCTTTGGTAGGGTTACCATTATAAATGCCATTCGGGCCCAGCTGTCTGTCTTTGTGCTCCTTGTTCAGACAACGGGGGGCCAAGGGGCCTAACCTTTTCAATGACAGCTCCGAGCAGCAAAACCGTTCATATCTGACAGCCATTTTGGGGAGAGCCATCAGAAGCACTATCATGATGGCGCTTTGTTGATCATGAGACAGGAGCATTAGTGATGGAGATTCCTTTTGAGTTATTGTTCTAATTAAGCCTATTTTAACAGTGGAGTCTCCTCTTTTGCTCCCTTTTTTCCCACTGAACCCTCAGCATTAGAGCTGTGACAAAGCCTCCTCATTGTCACAACTTTGATTTAACTGGAACTGACTGACCTCGATGCATTTGGACATGAGTCTTATAAAGGGTCAGATCCTAGCAAGAGGTTAGGGCACTTTTCAAGGTCTGCATGGCGTATTGACAGCCTGTGTGCAGGGTTGCTTCTTCTCCACACGTTTAAAAAGCAACTTGATTAAAAAAGAAACAGTGTTTTTGTCATGTCGACTGATAAATAATCTTATTTTACCCTTGCTTTCAAGAGCTCTGTAGCTCAAATGAACTTATATATTGACAAAAGTTATTATTTTTACTTCTAGAATCAATCGAGCCAAGTTTTCTCAAATACTAAAATATTCTCTAAAGCTGTGCAGTGTAATGAAAAGCACCACTGTGGAAACAAGTGAGCATTTACAAGTTTTTTCCCCATAAAACCTTGCAAATATTGCAAATACTGCAACTTTAAAGAGTTTATAAAATGGCTTGACAGAAAAAAATGTAAAGCCAGTTTAATCTCCTTACCAATAATAAGGCCTTTGCCTGCACGGGAGCTGTGTGCTGTCAGAGCAGCATCAGCATAAGAAAAGGCCGGCTCTCAGTCTCGCCACGTTCTCGAGCACAGCCGCTGTCGGGACCGGAGCTCTTAATTTCCTTCTTTTTTTATTCTTAGCCTCTCATAGCGGGGCCGGCGAATACAGCATTCAAGAAGATTGTCGGAGCGTAGGAGAGGCGGTCCGGCGAGAGGCGGCAAGGGATGCTATTCGCTTTGGGGTGGTTACGCAACGTCTGACTTGCGTCTCTCTCCGCGTGGAATGCCAGGATAGTGTTTGTAAACAGAGCGACCATGTGCGCGTGCTCACGTGGAGGAAGCTTTTGAGTCGCTGCCCTCGCTGTCTCACCCCTGAGGTAAACCCTGACATCGATACATGCTCGCAGAGCCAGCAACACTCCCTCCGGCCGCGTGCCACTCAAACAGAGCCTTATCGCCCGCACGCCATGATTACGCACAGCCTCGTGGAAAAAGGTCACAAGTCATATTTCGGGACGTTTTCGTATCTCGCACTTATAAAAACATTCTTACTATTAATTCCAGTGATAGTAATCACATAAACCAATAATCACATCAATGTTTCTTTGACAGGGTTAAGCCTTCGCGGGATGGAAAACCAAGATTCTTGTTGGGGTTTGGAGTGGATCCAGAGCTTTGATCTTGGATGGATAACGGACATACTTTTCGGGATTTGGATTCAGTTATTTCTTTTGATTTCTTTTCAGAGAAGATACGCACATAACTCAAACCCACAGTGTTTCACAGTCCAGACAAAAAGGAGGGATTCACAAGTCAGAAGACATTTCGATGCATTCAGCAGGCTTGAGAACTGATCATAAAGTGAGGGTAAACCATTTATCAAATAACATGGCATGCAGTTTATTCAAGCCTTATACCATAAAGTAATTAGCTTTCATCAACAAGAAATCTATTGTGTTTAAAAACGTGTTAACGAGTGACTACATCATGGCAATAAGATTCCATTGCAGAAACCTTTGACTGTGGTTTGCTGCTACTCTCTTGCTCTCCATAGGAAAACAACCCCCAATGGCAGACAAGAAGGAAATCAATATTGCAGAAATCAATACAACAGCCAGTATCTCGCCATTTTGTCTCAGTGAAAGCAGTCCCAGCTATGACGAGCCAGCAGGTAGTGCAACATAAAATGTCTAACCTGCCACTGGGCCTGCTTCTCTGTGTCATTTGTGCAACAGCCCCTGGGTGGAAATACGATGCGTGGGCTGGACAGAGCGGGGTCAGAGGTGAAGGCTTGGGTAAGGGCTTGGGTATTGTAAGAGGACAGTATTGTTGTGGAACGCTATGGCAACTGGACATTCTTTCCAAAGGTGATATTGTCTTTTCCCTGGGAGGGGCATAAGGGGGACATGCGGCCATGACGAAGGAGCAAACCAAGCGCACAGCTTTATCTGTAGGTGTGGATGGATGAGAGGAGCTATGTGCATGTGATTGATCTCTCTGGCCCTTCCCCCGCTCAGCCCCCTGTAGGCCCATTAATGTTCTGGTAGCTTTTCAGCTTGCTGATGTAACTGCAGCCATGCACAGGCTCAATGAAAACACCCCGAGTAAGATTGTGTGTGTGTTTTTTATTTTTTTCATTTCTTAATTTTAGAATGTGGCATTGTTATCTAGGTCAGGATTAGCGTTTGTAAATCCTGTGTACAGTGCAACCGCACACAAAGGGGAACACAAATTGTCCAACAGCACCGTGACGACCATTAATAATGTGCTTTCAGTGGCGAGCAACAGGGGTTACACGCAATCCATCCAAACTATGCAATAGATATGGTGTTGATTGTGATGTTTAAAATGCATAGTTAGCAATATGGATGAGCTCTTCATTTTTTTCAATGCCTTTTCTACTCAACTAGTCTAGTTTTACACATGAGACATTAACATCGGTGTCCTTACATCATGAATTGGACAATGGGATCAACACACACACACACACACACACACACACACACACACACACACACACACACACACTCATGCAGTCACAACATACTTTATGAGTACTATGGAGGACACCCCTGCTCCAGCACTTGTGTTGACACTACACAGTCAATGACCATGCTTGCCGTATCAAAACACAACCACGCCATTGCGTCAGAGCGGTACGCCGCCATTGTTGGCTTGAAAGTTACCTGACAGCTCACTAGTAAATTAAAAAAAGGGGGATTCTCTTCCACAAGCAGGTCAGTAGGGAAGGAAGGGAGCGTGTACTGTTGTGTAGGGGGGCTGCGTACTCAACCACACAACTGCTGCACGTTAACACCAACGCTTTAAAACAAATGCTGAAGTGTTTGGCTGCGATAGAATAAAGTTCCCCTTTGTGATCAACGGCCCACTCACATTAAAAGCTTGATTTTCAGGTCATTTGACAAGCAACTGACTTTATTTGGACTTCACTAACTTTTCACCTCCTCGTCCCCTTTATTAGTCTCTCCATTCAGACAACCTCCAGCAATCTGAATTCCAGCATTGCTCCTGCAGACTGTTTACGCTGCGAAGCGACAATGCCCCAATTGAAGATCAGTCATTATTCTCCACCTTGCAGGCATGCCTTTGCTACGCTTTCCACCTGAGGCCATGTGGCGGTTACATTACGACTGTAGTCAGTAGAATACACAAGCCCAATACACAAACCGGAGGGAGATCACTTATAATCTAATGGCCCATTCAGATGCTAATCTCAGAGTAGAAAAAAACAACTAACAACCAATAAGTGATTTGCTAATGGAGGTAGTGCCTGATAACACATCTGACAGTAGGTGTCGTTAACGTATTTAACTGATATACTTCTAAAAATGGTGTATAATAACACACTTCCAGGGTATGCAGGCGGTTACCTCACTCCACTGTTGTAGTTTACTTCTCTATCTGCGCAACTATTATTTCACCATGCTCTTATTCTACACCATTTCCTTTAAAAAAAGATTACAGATCACACACAGCTGCACATAGACAAACACAGACACACATTCCTCTTTGTATTGTCAATAATCTATATGTCAATAGCTCCGTTTCCAAAAGAGCACAGTGGTCTGATTGTTGTGACCTTTTAACTGCTTGTGCGACGTTTAAAACAGACAATCCTGTCCGCTATGGATTTGGTTCTCCAAGAAGTTGACTCCTTTGAGAAATAGGTTGTTTGTTCTTCTGAAGACAACCCCTTGTTTAGCCTGCAGTTTAAAAAAAAAAAAAAGGAAAACCTGCTCCAGAATCTTGTTCCCCCAGTTAATGGTGCAGTAGGATTGAGTTTCATTTACTTCAGAGCTTTCTGACCTTGTGTGCATTCACTCCACTACACCACCACAGTTCTCTTCTCTTTTGCTCCTGCTTGGGTTTTTGTCCTTTGTGTCTGCTTGTCATTCAGTGGTGAAAGCAATGAAAGCTGATTAACAGAGATCCACAAAGCCAGAAGCTAGTGCAGCTCCACTGCTATGCAGACACACTTACTGCTGGACGTGTCCAGGTTGGACTTTTACTCTCCTACAAACAGTCTCCCTCCTGAACGCCACAAACAATACACAGCCCTAGATGTTAAAATGAGGAGCTGCGAGGGTTAACACCACCTGCATCTGAACCTATTTAATGAAAATAATCACCATTCTGTAATAGCTAATAATTACACATAAATGTAAAAAAAATGTGTTTCCCCTCTTAAAACATACACACTCACACAAATACACATCACATACTCAAACACACTTTTTTAAAAATATGTGCCTCACGAAAAACCATATTCAAATCTAGAGGAAAGAACGAGGGCATTACACAGGCATTTAAATCATGCTTAAAGGAAACAAAAACTCCTGAACAAGCAGTCTAAGTACACCATTTTCTATGCTGCATTCAAAAGCAGCAAGAATATGGAGTGAACACAGAACACACAGGGAAAACACAGAAGGTGTCTTTTCAGATTCAGCTGGCCAAAAAAGAAAGAAAATCGTCAGCCATGTTGGAGTAGCTTTATCTAATATCCCCTCCTTATTATGTTGGCTCTTGCTTTGACGGTGGGGGGACGTTCGCTAGACCTCGCCGGATACAAGACACCCATAGTTAAAGGGGAAGAGTGTACGCAGCATTAACACAGTAATCAAATTCTCACCTCGTTTGTACGTCCCTCCACTTTGTAGAAATTCCAACAAACCGTCTGGATCTCCTCTTTAACAAATCCTAAAGGGCAGCCATCTTGCCTCCTTCTGTTCTTCTATGAAACAGACTATCCTCCACATCAATATTCATGGAAACCGGTCTGACGTCGGCTCTCATCAGGAGCCCGGGTGTCGCTGTTTTGCTGGCCTGAGAAGCACATTCGTATGTGGCTCTGGTGTAAGGCAGCCGTGGTGCAGAGTAGACGAGATGTTGTTGCCGGTCAGAGGGGGGAGAGCCTCGCTTCGCTGGCGAACTCAAATAATCACAAAATCACTTTCCTGCTGAGTCCTTCCCACACAAAGAGACAGGTTTTCTTTCCCTCCTCTGCTCCCTCCTCTTTTTTTTTCTTCTTCCCTCAGCCGCACACAATAGTGAACACTATGATGGCTGCCCTAAAGCACTGGAGTGGATTCAGTGAGCAGGACAGGACTTCACAAGCAGTGCACTTTATGCTGAATATTGCACTGGGCTCAACTGTCTGAGTGTGGCCAAGCAGAAGAAGCCTCCACCCCCATCCTTCCCTCAGACAGGAAGCCGAGTGACTCACGGGTTTTCCCTCCCTTTTCACCCTGTCTATCTTGACTTCCTTCTTTCATTTTCTTTCTTTCTCTGTCACTGGTTGCAGAAGTCCCTCTGTTGTGCAACAGCCCTCACTTTATCTATCAGAGGTGGCCGGTTTGTAGTCCAACCAGTGGAGCAATGCACTCATTTTGACCAACAGTCTTATTTTGGCACACCCCGGGCCGGCTGGCTCATTTTTAGAATGTAAGACAACTCTCCAGCCTGCATGCAAGCAGCATACTTTGCTTCACGTGTCAGCCAAGACCCACCTCCTGTTGACACTGGCCACGTGGGCTTGAAAGAGATAGAGAGAGCAGTGTGAGACAGAAGGGCTCTTTAAAAGATTTAAAAGACCGATTCAGCGCCGCAAAAATAAAAGTGTGAAAACTTACTCCTGTGGTTTTTGTTGTGGGTTTCTGTGTGATGTCCTATAATGCAGAGCTGGAACTCTATTGTTTAGTTAGCAACTTTTTTGTGCCTTTAATCTTAAATGTCATAAATGTTTACATTTTTTTAGAATAAAACCAAAGTTAGTCATTTTTTAGCGTTATTGTGTTGTCATGTGGTCACAGGATTCACTTAATTCTTTAATTCCTCTTTGACTTTACTAACAGGTGGGTCTTGTCTGAAAATAATCTGCCTTTAGCTGCGGTTCAGGCTTAGAGGGAGACCCCAGCTTTTGCCCAGCCTGCCGAGCTGCAGTGACATTTGTTGACTCAATAGTTCCAGGCTCAGAGCAGAAAAGGAGATTTGTTTTTACACAGAATGGGGGAGGGTAAGAGGCAGAGAGAGGAAGGAGGAGCCACTCTGGCTGTGACTCAGATCCTGCAAAGACAAATTATAGCATTTTACCTCGGGTCTGCCTTTTTTACACAACTGTTGTTGAGGTGTACAACTGCCTGTGTTCTTAAACCACATTAAACAGCTACAAACTGAGTCCTCGTTGATTTCCTCTTTAAGCTGAGCACAAAAGAGAAGATTAATAAAACTATTTTCTTGAGATGTATTGTGAAAAAGAGCTTCAAAATGTCATGAAGAAGTTCCTGATAAAGATACATGCACTTTATTCATTCCAAATTGGGACATGATTGTGCCTCGTGTGTTCTTCTGTTTATTATTATCTACTTTTTGACTTTACACATTGCAGTTCGCGGGGCGTTAAAGCCACTGAGCTGATAACAGAAAGGGCTCTATTTCTGGGTGATAAGACTGAACATTTCTGGAGTTTCCGGGGTGGACTGCTGACAGCGGCGTGTTAATGCTTGTCTGTTGTTGTTAAACCTTGTTTGCACAGTCTAAGGTAATGTGAACCGCAGCTAATGGTTCGGCAGCTTAGGAGCAGGCAGTTTAAACTCCCACATTAGTTGGGAAGATTGCAGAAGTGAATGAATGAAAAGCCTCTATGTCAACCGCCATCAAAGCTTCCCTAAAGCAAGGCAGTAAACCTACCGCTGCACAGATGAAGTGTCCCGGGGTCGCTGCAGGGCTTTCGCTGGTTGTTTGGGCTGGTCAGTTTCCTTCTATCTCCATGGCCCTGCCCCCCCAGACCCTGCACCCCCAGGCCCCCGCTGTAGACAAGAAGAAAGAACATGTCTAGTTAGATAACTAATAACATCACACACAGTGAAGTGTATTTATGAGGTGTTTCTATGTGAATTTATATGCCTTAAGACAAAGTACAGGTAACTTTTCATATTTGATACATTTTTTGTTCTCTGAATTAATTTATTCATGTTGCAGTTTACATTCAGAGGGCTCGAGCTGCCGCCACAGCACTCCAAAAGTTCAGTTCATCCATCAGTGCGTCTCCTGAACGCAACTTAAAGCGGCGGCATTGACTTCTAGCGCGTGCATTGCCGGCATTCAGGCAGGAGGACTCTTTGCATCGCTGCTTCCCCCCTGAAAGCTACTGTAAGTCGTAAATCAGAGATTATCTCGTCATTCCTCTCACCTTGTCACATTTCAAAGGACGGGAGGCGTGTGCCGTCACCTTGTCTGTAAACACAGAGCTGTGGCCTCATGCTGACCCGGGGTCATCAAAATTTAGGCACACTTGTCACTTGACTGATTTCACACCTGAAGATGACGATGAGCATTAGAGGCTGTTTTTCTTGTGGGATGAGTGCTCTTGTTGATTTATGCCAAACCAAACAAAGACAAGGTCCTACGCCGGCTCCTCAGGTCAAAGACCCGGGCCTCTGGTCTTCAGATCTGCGTGTCACTATAAGCCACGGAGTGGTTTATAGTCCACCTCCCCAAAAAATATATATCTTGGCTCTTTCATCAAAACTATGGTTAAGCATGAGCTCATATTCTCAAGCTGGGTGGTGAAGCCACAAAGTGAAATGAGTCATTCTTTTCACCCTTTTACTTGCCATCTGAAAAAAATGTAACTGACAAAAAGCCAAAAGTGAACTGAAAGATAAATCTTATTTCCGTGCACCTTATAGTTGCACCAGGCTGCACGCCGATGACTGAAGAGAAATGTGGAATCCTCATAGAAAATATTCTTGTTAACCTTTCATTTTTTTAGATTAATTAAAACACTACAGTCTGTATTTAACTTTTCATCTCAATTTGAATGGACACACAGTTCTGTCTCTTTTCTTTCTCATGTAGAGCTAAATGGCACAAACATGATTGGTCTTTGTTGGTTGCTTTTTACTTTCAGGAACGTCCACACTAACAAATACATTTATACTTTTTGACCACCAAAAACGTCTTTAATTTGAGGATGCTGTTCAGTCATTTCAATGTGAACAGCACTTTTTTTTAATTTACCCACATTACTGTGGACCTCATTTTGCTGCCTTTATATATTTGGTGAGAATCATTTGCTCCTAAATAAGGTGGAGACTCGAGTAAGTGGAGGCTGATTTGTGATGAAAGCCCTGATTTACAGCTTTCTTTACATTGGTCTGAAAGTGGGTGAAAAGGGTGACATCTGAGGCGCGACAGAGCGACTGGAGCGCGTCGTGAAGCTGAGAAAAGCAGCACTTCTCACAAGCACCGGCGTTATTAGCACACATCTCACCTGGGGCAATCTAAACACATACATACAAACTCTTTACGTAGGGTAATAACTAGGTATCTTCTGCCTGGGCCAATACACAAGCCGCTAAGCAGTGCCCCCCCCCCCTAACAAGATGTCACCCACTGCTGCCCCTCCTCCTGTAGTTATCTTAAAAGACAAGGGAGAGTCGTTAGTGCGGGTCTCACATAGCCTAATTGTTTAAGCCACAGCAGGGGGTCTGGAGCAGGCTGGTGGGGAACGGGGGTTTACAGAAAGAGAGCGAGAGTTACTGAAATAAACATTATATTATTGAGCTCTAAAAGGCACCCAATTTGAGCATTTTTGTGCCATTTCACACTATTTCACATTTCCTGCACTATTGTATTTGCAGAACGTTTGTCCCACTTCACAATGCCTCTCTGTGTGTGTGTGTGTGTGTGCCATCTAACGATTTGCAGAGTTCCTCCTCGGGGCACAGCAGGGTTGGACAAGGCCAATCATGGCCTGCCGCTGTTCCCGTGGCGACCAACTGTTTCTGAGAGGTTTAAGAGCTGGTTCCCGCATTCAGGCTGCAGGTGCTTCCATCCTCCCCTCACCCGCCTCTTCCAGATGAAGCCTCTGTGGGCACGGCCCTCCATTAAGTGCAGGTAAGCCCCCTTTTTTTTCAGCCTCTCACCCAACAGCTGCACCTGAGGGGAGTCACCCTCCGGCTCAAACGAGAAATAATCACAATTCCCACGCTGGAAAGGGAACGGCGATTATAACTAGGCTCCACTAAGTAAACACTGATGTACACTAAATGTGATGAAGACAGGAGAACTGGCTGCTAACAGAGAGATGTCAGACTTAGACGGTATGGTCCTTTAAAACACTGAAGCCCCACTGTTTGCTCGCCACATTCTCTGCTGTTTGGAACGGAGCAGACGGTGACCCCTGCTGGTGAAGCATGATGACCTCATGTGTGTTGCACTTTCCTTCAGTTAGCTTGTCATATTAAAACCTCATCGCGGTTTTGTAATTCCCAAAGAAGTCCAAGCTTTTCACACATTGTGTGCTTTCATAAACCGTCTACAGCTTGTTTTAATTTAGAAAAGTGAGGGGAAACCGTAGGATTGGTTCGCCGAGGCCCAAAGTTGTTTGTGTCTGAGCTGCAGCCACTCCACGTGCAGACAGCTGGCACTTGACATTTGTGACTGTTAATGTCACATCACACTAGAGCAGCTTTAAATGTCCCCATAGTGTCTAAACAACATCCCGATTCACCCTCCTACAGTTGGCCTCTGGTTTTTGCCCCCACCTGCCTGCCAAATGTCCCAGCAGCAGCAAACACTCTGCTGCAGGAGCCAGAACACATCACAGTCCCCTTTTATTCCTGCCCAGGTCTCTGTTTCAGACTGTATCCTGAAGTGCATGTGGTCAACCATTCAACCAGAACAGTTTTTTAAATGTGTTCCTGTAGGAAAAAGTATTCGAAACAACACCACAACTCCATTTAGTCCAAGTTTTAAATAAAAAAAGGTTACTAAACTAAAAGTATATGAGAGCATTACCACAAAAAAAATGTATTATTGTGTAGTTAATTGTATTCTAATATTAGGGATACATGAATGTGTAAGTGCCATTTTAATGTCAAGATTAATTGAGCTTTTAGTGTTAGGTATGTTAATAAAACGCAATGTGTCATAAATGTTTACAGTACAGTATAAGCACTGTCACGTGGAGATGTAAAGTAAAATAAAAAAATATTGCTATATAACTCCAATATACAAAGTTACTTCCCACCATTAAGCAGTAGATTTTTTAAAATGAAGGTAAGTACCATTAGTACTACTTCATGTTCCGTCATCATTGTACGTTTCACTTGTATTTTGAATTATTTTTTCCATTTTATACTACCGTTAATCTCCATTTCACTATATTTCAGGGGAAATTTCATCTGACAGTATAAATTACTAGTTGCATTTCTTTGCAGATTGAGAATTCACATGCAAAATATATAATTCGTAGTGGCCCAATACTTTACTAAGATATTTCAAGTTGTTAGTTTTTTGTCATCTACGTGTATATATTATTGATAGTTTATGCAATGTTGTATTGTTATTCTTACTATACTTCTATACTATGAAGAAAACATTGAACTTTTGCTCTATAGCTCATAAACCAAATGACGTTACAAAATGCACTTGCTCAAGATTGCTGCTCAGCTTGTTTGTCAGCCTGCAAGGATGCACAACCAGTTGCAGGCAGCTCAACAGGCTGTCCAGCAGCAGCAGCGGCAGCTGCATCCTCCATGCTTATCTTTGCATTGGCAGCTGAGACGGTCCTTCCAGATACCACAGACATGAAATCATCCCTTCACCTGCTCCAGGCTTGGCTCAGCATGACAAGCACACGGCGCAACAACTGCCCCCAGCCGTGTTGTCTATCACCATACAAACCTCCCTTCCTCTGAACTGCTGAACCGTAAAACACTTAAACCTGACAGGAAATAAAAACAGATAAGAAAGGCAACGGTTTTATTTTACTCCAACGGTGTGCAGGGGATGGTGGAGATAAGGCTCAGATTAAGGCATCCAGAGCAGAATTCATCCAGACGGGGAGAGACAGTCTGGCATTAACGTAATTAAGGTGATATTTTGCAGCAGCAAAGATGTGCTTGTGACTCAGAGTACGTAGCGTAACAGCTGTGCCGTGACACATAAGCCCCCCTCCGCAGCCCATCACTGATTGTGGCAAGTCCTTGGCTGTGACCTTGCTCTCCCTCTGCCCACGCTGTTTGGAGCAGGAGATGGTTGACGATCAATTTCAGCTGCGAATGCGCTGCGGAGGAAGGCAGCATATGGCGAGACATGATTTACGCACAAACACGAGCGCTCCCTGATATGCCCCCACGCATCCCTCCACACACAAACAAGCACTTACATAAATTACCATGTTTCGTGCTGCTGCAGGTATTGCTGGTGAATCAGTAATGTTGGATGCAGGTCTGTAGTTTAGCATAGGAAGGGTGAGTGAGTGAGTGGTGATGATGCAGGCAAATAGATAGGAAAAACTTTTTTTTAAAGGCAATTGGAGAAATGTCTTTTTACAAGTTTGTTAAAGTTCCCACATTGTGAAAGAAGTGACATTGCCATGTCTTTTTTTTTTATCATGAAGCAGGTCTTAGTGAAATAAAAATACTGTGAAAATATAGAAAAACCAATCCATGTATAAATACACACACCAGATTCAGAAACTGCACCTTTAAACGAGTCATGAGCACTTCTGTACAGCTGTGATGTCACACCTGTACAATATTATAGACGTTTTCATAGTTTAAAATATTAACTTTCCAAATGTGTACCCGTTTATTTTCCAAGCTGTTGCCTAGCAATGCAATTCAACTTAAACCTGCTAAAACGGACAGTTGCAGACTGTATATAGAGGATGTATATATTCAGACAGTATGTGAAAAATGTAGTTTTGTGAACATTAAAGCATGTTAACATGTTCTAGCAGAAACGCAAAATACAAGTATGAATCTGGATACAAGCGGAACGTCTCTTTTGCTGGCGATGTGGTGGAGCTGTATCGTAACCAGGAACGGCGCTGCTAAAACTGCCAAAGAGAAAGAAAAGCCGCCTGTTCTCGGCTGGAACAGCTGGACGGCAGCTACAAACAAAACTTGCCTGCCGTTCGATGCTTTCATATAGTTTTTATATCTCCAGCTGTCTTTTAGAAATCGCAGTTCCAAACAGCCGTCCCAACTTCAAAAGTTCAGCCATATCTGTAAAACGTGACATTAGATCATTAGAGTAGCCTTCTTTTGATGACTGCCACATACTTCTAACATAAACAAATTTAAGCCAGGATTAAAATAATAAAAAAAAATATATTAAAAAGGGATAGGGTGTCTTATAAAAGTGTCATATTCTCAGTCTCAAAAATAGCATGTTAAATGATGTTACTTCAGTACACAGGACAGATATTACCACTACATGGAACAAGACTGACAAATGGAAATGAACATTAAATATCCAGGAATTCCCATTAAATTCAATTCAATTTTTAAGACATTTAGATCCCACTGTGTATCCATGTAATTGTCAATTTCTTCAATCATATAATTATTTTTGCTTGAGCCAGCTGAAGACATGCCACCACAGTACACATGCACGTGGTGGCTCCGTATTTGTTAACATCTTAACCCTTGAGATTCCTTCTGATGAGGGTTTACCGATCTTGCCAGTCACATGACACGGCCCCAACCAGAAGAGAATTGATTGCGTTTGCAGCTTAAATCCCCCGCTTGCTTGACCTCACTGTAAACGGAGGTCCGGCTCACCCAGACTACGCTTTTATCACAACCACATCAGAGGACTACAAGACATCACCGCTCTGCAGACTTCAGCCCTCAATAATCTATGTGGCACCTTGAACCTCTGTTGTGCAGGATTGTCACTGAATGTCAGAGGTCAGAGAACATCACACAGATCCTTACATCCTCTCTCCTTGTTGCCTCCCGCAGGTTTGTCCTGAAACATCTAAGGGATTGATGCACCCCACACAGTACGAAGGGCTCATTCTAAACCACCGGAAACACAGCAATCCTCGGTTTTGGGTGATTACGCACAAATAAAAACATAGTTATGAATAATATATTCCGTTCCTGCTAATGGAGCCACCAAAAAGCTTGTCTGATATCAAACAGAAGTGTCAACTTGTTAGACTTGTCAGTCTGACATCCACACTAATCGATTTCCAGCTTGGCAACAGCGTTAGTCCCGCCCCCTGACACTGATTGGCTAATCGTTAATCTCCCTGCTGCACTCATTGGTCGATTACTATTTACATCAAGAAACCATTGATTCATGTCACGATGCCAGACGGATCAGTCAACTCGAACTCGGTGGAGTGGGAGGATTTAAAGGTCAACCAAAATGCTGCACACTGCTCCTTTAAATGAGGTTTCAATGTGGGAACCGAGAGGAAAACGAATGTTAAGCAAAGTGTCATTCTGAAACATTCACTCCCAAACCCTACCTTCAAGGGAGTTTACACACAATTTTTCTACGCCTGTTGTATAAAATGTGGGATATAAATAAAACACGAATGATTTACTTTTGTTCAAAAATAATCATATTCACATCTAAAAATCACAGGCGAGACCAAGCCTATCGCTGCTTATTTGTCTGACTTCTAATTCAGTTCTAATTCAAGTTATAATGCCATCCCTACACACCAGTCTCCAGCCTGCATGGACATATAAGAAACCGAAAATACCAGTGAAACATTTGTCAGACAAGAACGTATCTTCTGACAAGCAACATAACATTGTAAACAAAGAACTCTGTCTTCTGTCTGAAGGTTTAAACACAATCTTTCACCAAAAGGTTCCCTTAAAACACAACTTCTCCAACCAGAAGAAGGACATGAATTAAAAATGTCCACTTAAATTGTCATATAATGAGCAAAACCATGACATTGTAAGTCCAATTGCCATGCAACAAAGCCTTCTCTCTACAGGGAGACCATTAAACCTGCCCCATTCTATAGCTAACATTCATGTACCTCGGCGTTTCTGTGACATCTTTGACTTTAGGTTGAATTCTGCCTCACATAAGTCTCTAAACTGTCACACATGCAACAGCAAAGCAAGCCAGAGAGCATTTTTAGTGAGTCCAGTCTCAGCGTGTCGTCCCCCCCCCCCCCCCCACTTGGAATACTTCATCTTGACAAAAAACATTTGGCGGCAGCGGGCTTTCAGCTCACTTTTACAGAGAGCTTCACCGTAATTATATTTTTATTCCGGAAGACATGGCCTAAATGATTTCATGTGCTAATGCAATGGGCTTGGCCATCCCCAAGGCAACAGCACTGGTCTCATTAGGGTTTCTAGTCATGAAAGCAGTGAAAAAAGGAAACGGCGCTGATGGGGTCGTTAAATACATCATCAAAGAGGTGTGTCTCTGCTCTCTCGTTATAACTTAAGATAACGCAAAAAAAAAAAAAAAAAAAAGCTTCTGGGATATGGGGAAGGGGAGGGGGGATTATGTGCAGGGAAAAGTCAGTCACTGTTTGTTTGTATTTCTGTTTTTGTATTTAATTACTGAACCATAATGAATTTTACGTGTCTAAGGAGACAATTTAATTGAGCAGCAGCTAATGATACCGGTTACGTAAAATGGATGTATTTCTGTGAATGTTTAAACATTAGAGCTTTAAAAAAATCCTTGTAGCTCATCTGTTGCCCTTAATTTACACCTCCTCTTTTGTGATCAATATGAATTTTATGAGAGAAATCCATAATAAATTATGTTTTTTACCTAAATTCATATATTTATGTGCAGCGTTTAGTGTACACTATAAATCATTTAATATAATCTTACTCCTTTACCATCTGCTGTTGGATTTAACCACTGCAGGATATAAACTGTATATTCTAGAGGATGGTCTGTGGCTGTGATATACATTACCTACATTAAATGTCCACTAGAGGGCAATGTGTCCAATGCAGTCAGTCTGATGTCACAGGTTTCATAAGGGCGACAAACAACACAAAGAGAAATGACAAAGAGTCAGTTATTACCCCGTGTGCAGATTAGAAGAGTGAAGCTCCCCCAAATCTGATCATTACCTTGATATGATGCTGGGTTGTCTTTTTTGCAGTTCTCCTTTAAGGAATCATATTCTTTTTTGCCTCTGCTCTCTTTGCACCTGATTATTGAGAAATTTTACAGGAGTATTTTGTTGTTGTTGTTGATGTTTTTTACAGTGTCCACCCCGCAATGTCATAATGCAAATTAAATCCAGTAATGATCAACCTTGTTGTGGATGATTCATTAATAATAATAATAATAATAATAATAATAATAACAGATAAAAAGCCTTTTTTGTGCCTTTTTTTGCCTGTTTATTATTACCCATTATAAAAGGCTGCAGCATATAGCATATACAAAAATCATGAAACTTGCACCGAAATAATACATAATAATCAATATATTTTATTTTATGTTTCCAACAAAGAAGAAGCTGCCTTCTTCCTCTTCCAATATCGTTTCCTATTTCTCTCTTTCTATCCTCTCCATTCTCCCCTCTGCTATCAGCCCCCCCCCCCTCTCCCTCCTCCCCCCTCCTGTGGGATCATGGGAATTGTGCAAGTAGCGTGGCGTTCCACGCTCTGCCCGCGGCGCTCCAGGAGGAGGCGTGCAGTAATGACCTGCTCCTCAGCTCGCTCGCCATCATCGCCCTCACAATTAATTCCCGCCTCGCGTTCCTCTGTGGTGGCGGGGGGGATGGGGGGTGGGGGGAGCGTGGGCTCCCTCATTAGAGCTCCTTGTAATGTGTCTGGCAGCAGTTCCCATCCTGCCACTTCTGCCCTTCCACCGCTGCTACCATGTTTGTTTTATAGATGCCTCCCTCTATGCTTTCCTGCCTCACAGAATGACTGACACCGAGTGTAAAAGTGCACCTGGTCCGTGTTTTTATCCATCAGGGCTCCAGGAAACACATGAATACGCCTTCACATGCTTGACATGGAGGGGAATATTTGGAGCAGGTTATTCCAGGTCCATCCGGCTACCGTAGGAACCTTTTCACAACAAACCCAATTCGTGGAAATGTCCAAGGCACTGTTACATTATAATGCCTTCAGAAAAGGTGATGAAATTTTCAACAGCTGATGACACCAAAACTCAGGCTAAGCGCTGAACTTTCAAACCAAGTGGAGCAGAGTTTGACCTGGATTTCAACTCTGAGCTTGAGTGGGAATATTGTACAGTTTTATCTTTGCTTCAAGGTTGCAAGGTTTGTCTGCCTGCATATTGTGCAGGTTATAAGTGTGAAAGGGAAGCAACATTAGGCATAAAGAACCGTATTTTTGACACCATATGGTATATTAAGTATATTAAGGGGATTTTTGCGATGAACATGCCTTTTTTAAGTGTTCAATAATCTCACTGGTGAAACACTGAATGGCACACTCAGCAACTTTTAGTCCTTAAAAAATAGAATAATGAAGAAAAGAAACACTTTAAAAATGGTCCAAATTTTTAGAAAAGCAATGTATTGTGTTTTGAAGAATAAAGCATATAGAAACCCAAAATAAAAATATGAACCTGAAACTTGTCTCTGCTTTCATAGTCTCTTTGACGGTGGCAGACAGCTGTTTTCTAGCTCTAAAACCAACTATACACTACCAGACAGACACATTGAGAGAGACAGACACATTTAACGACGAGCTGGTGAACATATTGAACATTATAGCAGCTAAAAAAAAAGCAGATATTCCCTAGGATTTGGTAGAGAGCTAAAACAGAGCTAAAAGAAAGAGGAAATAGTCCTATATTTGGCAGGGACACTACCTTGAATTGAAAACAACAAGCAGCTTCATATCAATGTAATGATCAGTTTTTGGGGTGTTTTCTCTTATAACCTTGGGGTGAAGGACCAAGGCGACATATATTTTTTACTGCAGTTTGAAGCTGTTTGCACACAGTAAGCAAACACAGTATAAAAAGCAAACACTGGAGCCTACAGTATATAGTACACACTCAGTGCTATTTTTTTTTTTTACCAGTATTCCTTTGGGACAACTGAACATAAAGTGACTTGGAGAAAAAAATCTGTACGCTGATCCTGGTGTGTGCTGAGGAAGCTGACACAAATGGAGACCCATTAGGCCCCGATCAGACAGAGAGCATTTCCCCAGTCAGGGGCGGCTCTTTGTAATTGTTTTCAATGAGAGTGAAGAGTTTTGCATGCTGCTTACGCGTTGCTCATGCCTTGCTTTTTTTTAGCGCCCCGAACGTCTCGTAATTAGCGTTTTTTTCCTCTCTCTGTGGTGACTTTTGCTGGATAGATACCTGAAGCTATGTGATTTGCCAAATGTAGTTAGAATGATCTGAACACAAAATGGCAGGCCTGGGAAAGCTGTTTTCATTTATTTAAAGCGTGCTATTAACTTTTAGGTAGCGTATGTCGAAGTGTGTCGAAGTGTGTCGAAGTAGCGTTAGAAACTCATCCGGTCTTGGCCGAGCAACAATAAGAAAAAAGCACAGTCAAAAATTCAACATGCAAAACGGATCAGGGCCTTACTCGGTTCATATTTCTGGATGTATTCGACGGCCATATCCACATGTCGAGCACGTATGTCCTAAAAGTCAAGAAATGTGGCCAGTGTTTGGAGAGGAGACGGGTCGGATTGATGCTGTGGATGAGTCGTATGCGTTTGGGGGGAACGTTTCTCTGTTATCCTGCAGCTTACATCACTCTGAAACAGCATGCAGTGTCACGTTAACTGTCAGGAAGCATTTGGAATATACGTGCCGTCACAATAAAACTCATCCTGAGAATACAAAGACAGTGAGCTGCTCGTACACAGCGCCCTTTAAATAACACTGACTTCTGCACACTTTCATGAGTCATGCTCCTTGTTACAGCGACGTGGAGTTCATTCACTGTCATAGTTGTTCCAAACTCTTTTGCTCTACTACTATGGGTTTTTTTTGTTTTTTTTCCCCGCAGCTATTGTGTAGACATATTCAGCATCCGCCATTGTGGACTTTGTCAAAACCAAGGCTGCTGCTAAGATGTTGAGTCGATCCCCGGATAAATAGAGGCTAGCTGTGGTTGACAGTTTTGTGAAAGAAGTTGGATTCATTTCACCTCATATTGATGAAATGATCGCAGTGATAAATAGGTGTTCACGTGTCAGTCATGTCGCTCTTTGCTTGTTTTCCCGTTTCTCAGCTTCTCGATCCGAAAACGCTGCCGGGTGTTGCAGCCCAGGCAGCACTTCAAACTTCTAGGGAATGTTGTGTATCAAAACCACAGAGTGTGGAGAAGAAGTGGACGTAGTGATCGGGACCCCGTTGGTTTGTGGACTACGGTCTTGAAGCCTTGAGTTGGCCTTTTGGCCGTCGCCATTTTGGAATTTTTTCAACCAGTGAATGGCAGTGACTTTATTTTGGACGGCGGAGGAGCGACAGGTGAATCTGAACACAAGAGGCGTATCGCATTGGTAGCGACGGTAGCATGGTAGCAACAGGGCCACACTAGTGACACAGAGGTAGCCCCGCCCTAAAACACACATTCCTTTATCATCTATTTTACTCTATCTATCTATCTATCTATCTATCTATCTATCTATCTATCTATCTATCTATCTATCTATTATCTCAATGACTTTCCTGTAATGCATCACATTACTTGACCTGGTACATGTTTGTTGATAAGTCTTACATAATTTGCATATCAAGATTATGAGAACGCTTGGTGCAAACTTAACAGCTTGTGATTATCGTCTTATCTAGATACCATATTCAGAAATGGGTTACACGTTAATATAAGGTGTAGCATTGATATGAATGTGAATTTTAACTTAAAAAAAAGCAGCCAAACGAAAGCGACGACTACAGCGTCATTAGCAGCTGTTGTGTGAAGTCAGTAATATCGCTGCAGCAGCATCTCATGGCGTCGTGTCCACATGTAAACAGCTAAGTCTGACAAGTCTGAGCACAAGCACAAAGTGGCGTGAGCCACTTAAAAATGAGTCACATCCTGAATGTGCCTTACGGACTAAACCAGGTGCTTCCGAGATGCTTGTGTTTGCCCAAGCTGTTTGCTCACCCTCACTGACAGATGAGCATGGCAATGATGTTTGCACATATTAGCACAAAAACAAAAGTGTTCCCAATCCTGCTTCATGAAGAGGGACACTTGAAGTTGAATCACTTGTCTTGTAATAATCATTTTGGTTTGATAGGTGAATAGCTGCCTCAGAGTATAAAAAAGAAAAATACGTGGGGCCGAGACCCAGTCTGAGGTCTCTTGATGTCTTGTGTTAAGTGTATCTGACTTGGTGTGAAATATCCTTATTTCTCTCAAATCAATTTAGTGTTTCCTCTTCAAACCTGAACTAACCGTACTCAAACTCTCGTGATGAAGAATGTTGGGACCCAATGAAGTGTTCACAGGTGAGTAAAGGCTAATTAAACCTTCAATAAAAGCAAGTGCCACTAATTTGCTGGTTTATTTGGATTACAGCAGCCACAACAAGAAAACGCTCAACAATGTTTGACACTAATTTCCATCCACGCACAGTTTACCGTTTTATAAACACTTAACTTTTCCTCACAACACAGACCCGTTCATTGTCTCTGGTCAGTTTAATACCTTTCCGACGTCGAAGCAGGATCATTATTGTCTGAGTGTTTACATCCTTGTAGCACGACGGCCCTGTGACGGCTGAGAGCAAATATTGATTGTGGGGCCGTACGATGGATTTTAATTCCAGCCGATGACCTTTGTCACCTGCAACCCTTCTGTCATTTTATCCTGTCTGTGAAGCAGCCAATCAGAACAGACATTTGCTCCTGAACCAACAGCATGCTTGATAAATTATTATTGGGTGGTACAAACCAGTTTGTTTATTTGTCTTGCTCATATGGCGTTCTCCACTCTGCCTTGTCTTTACAAATCATGAGCATTAGTGTATCAGTAGTGTTTCTACGGTAACTGTATTAAAAACATTAGCTGATGAAGAAATGTTTTGACTATGATGGAATATGAAGCCTAATTAGAGGACAAATATGTTTAATACAAAACATGTCAAATATATATAACAAAGGGCATCGTATAAGATAAGAAGCACAGAGGTACTTGTTATTCTGAGTTTGAGACGTCGGGAAAATCTGGCAGCGACGATATCTCCCATTTAGTGTAATGAACCACATGAGGTGTGAACAAACTGGCCAGTTATATCTTTGTATAATCCAAGATTCATGTTTATGAAAATAGATCAGGTAATTTAAAAACGCACAACGCCACGTTGTTTGTTTGTACCTGGTCTCCTTTGTTATGAAGGCAGAAAAGTATCTAATTTACACTATTTAAATAAGGCAGCTACAACAGTTGTTGGTGTTCTTTCCATTCTCCTGAAATTGCAATAATGCAGCCTTTCACACTGATACTTATTAGTATTAACAATTCAATAATAACATATAATCATATAACACTCACAGGGACAGTTTGTCTGCATAATGAGTATGCTTACTTTTGATATACATTTTGCTTGTAACTCAACTTTTTACTCAACTTGCTTCTTTTCCTTGAAGTACTTTTGCTGTGCGTTTGTACATAACGGGGGCTGATCAACGAGCTGAACGCATGCAGCTGCCGTGCTTTCCACACGCGTTACTTGAGGTACACGGTGGAGGTGATTGTGTGTAGGTGCCGTCGTATGCACCAGGCCGTCTGCCAGGAGTCGGCTATCTTTCAGCAGAGCTACTAACTGGATAATTAAGGGCGCTCTATACACTCCAATTAGCAGGCGATGGGAAAGGGAGGAGGGATCGCTCGACTGGATCCGAGGAAAGCGGCGTAAAACCGGGTGATGCACATCAAATCACGGCAAAAGGCTAATGCGTGTGAGGTGAGGGCGCCATACATTATGGCACGAAGGAGGAAATGAGGCAGGTTTTCTCAATAAATACTGCCAAGATTGCTGCTTCACTGTGGCGCATCACTGCCAAACCCATAATCTCAAACTGTTTATTTTCCCAAGTTGCTCTCTCTCCCTCTCTCTCCCCCTCCCTCTCTCTTTCTCTCTCTCTCTCTCTCTCTCTCTCCATGCTTTAAAGGCCTCAGAGGAATGCTGTTTACCATAACAGGCTGTGTGAGCCCATCAGAACCACCTTCAGGAGACAGTCGGGATCCTCCCTTTTTCCTGGTCAGATTTTTTTTGTTGTCACAATTCCACTGAGAAACAACCGTGACTGTGTTGTCTTTTCTTGCAAATCTATACATCCTGCAAGCATCTGGTGCCTCCAAACGCTTCCCAACAGGGAAATATACAGCATGCTTTTGAAAAAAAAAGAGAATAAGAATAAAAAACAAAACGGGGAGATGAAGGGAAGCCAGCTAACCACACAATGTCCACCTTTTTTTTCCCCCACTGTATATTTTTCTCATTTTATCGTAAATAGCAAGATGTTTTAAATAAATGTTCCACAGGAAGAGAGAAGCAGCCTGGATGCATCCATGTTGTATCGTCGCTGTCTTTCCCCTGACAGATGTGAGCACAGGGGCTGGGATCATATTGAGACAGATGAATCAATGGATTCACACCATCACCCCTCAAACACCCATGTCTTACGGCTTCATTCCTCTGTGATTCTATTTCCATCGACTAAATGTGGGCTACGTTTAAATCTTGGGTCATGGTTATTAATTACTCCTCCGAGCTCAGTTGAAAGCACGAGGAAACGGGTGGGGGGGGGGGGAGCAGACTCACGGGGGAAGCGTCGCCGGAGCACGCCGGCAGGAACAAAGGCCTGCCATGAGGGTTCATGCCTCCCACTGCTAGAGACCCACATACTGCCGTGGCTCCGCAGACAGAGGTTAGGACCACCTAGGCAGATTTCCCCTGGGGGCTATTATCGCCCCGGAAGATAAAATGATTTTCAGACAGGGGAGCTTCCACACACATGAGATGCACAGGGTATGATACTGAAAATAACGCTTTAAGGATGGTTTGTAACGCAACTGTCAATCGTGTCGGAGAACAAAAGTTCTGATTCATCATTATTTTTGGAGAAAAGTCAAGACAAATTTATTCATAATCTCCTCTCTGTTTGCCAAATGTGCTTTTTGTAGTGTCAAAAGGACGCGTGCTTCTATTGTAGTGTGAAAGGGGAACTACAACAGGATCAAAAAGGGACAGAATTAATATGAATTGGACAAAACATAGGATGGAAGATTAGAATGATTGTCTGATGAGTGTGTTAACTGGTACCTCCATATGTTTCTTCTCTTGGCCTGTTCCGTGGTGTATAGAAGGTGTTGTGTTTTATTTCTTGATTAAGGACAGACGGAGATGTATAACAAAAAAAGGTGCGTTGAAGACCGAAGTATCTATGACCCCTAACCCGACTAGCAGGTCACTGTATACTTTAACACTTACTTCTGTAGGCCAGTTGGTGATAACGCCGCCATTGCTGCTGCTTTGGGCTTGACTGAGAAGGATCTGCTGCACGCCCCAACGGTCTCCCCAAGCCCAAGTTGTTGGTACTATGGTGGTCACCATGGCCACAATGACTGACAGCCATTGAAAAAGCGATGATTTGACAGCTGTGGAAAGAAGATGAGGAAGATTAAGGGCCAAGTTTTTTTTAATCAAAGAAGACAGCATAATGTGTACGGACTTCAGTATCTATAGAATCAATGATGTTCCAGTAAATTTCACCATTTGTGCATTTGCTTATTATTACACATGAACAAGGAGGAGCTTGTATCACATATGAAGATATCTGAACCTCAAAACCATCAATTGTCACTTCTTAATTATGTCAGGTCTAAACAATTGTTACCAATACATTTTAAAACATTCAAGGTTAAGTGTTCGCGTCTTCTCTGTTCCTCATATTGCCAGCTCTCAATGCATTTCATCTAAGTGTAGCCGTTAGCAGCCTAAAGGCCTGTGTCACACAGCTCACCTGGAGGGGCTGTAAGACTCAGAAATGTGTCGGTGTACCTGTCAGTCTGTTTACACCTGAACCTGGCTGGAAGTAGATGCACTGTTGATTGTCTATTCCTGTGTGACATCATCACATGTCGAGTGATACGCCATATGAAGTGATTAAAGCCAGGGTGGTTTAAGTAATTTAGAACCCTTTTTTTTGCTTTAATTGTTGAAATTATCGATATACACCGACAGCATTCACTAAATGAAATGCACTGAGAGAAAAAAAAAGAATACAAATAAAAATCAGGTATCAGGTGTTGTGATGTGAACGCAAAACGTTCTTCTGGCTTATAACTCATCTAAAACATTAATAAAGCCATTGGCTGAAATAAGTGCAGCTGATGTTATCATACCTTATTTTGTCCATTGTTCTACTTCATCATTTTGTGTGGTAAAAGTACATAGGCTGAAGTAATATTGCAACATTGGCTATTTATCCATAAAAAAGTAGTATATGGCTACATAAACCTGTTTCGTAAGGCTGATGAATTAGTCATTAGCCTCAGTATAGTGTCACAGAGGTGATGATCCCATGTTAACTTTTTTTCCCCTAAAGCTCAAGAAAAGATAAGACAAAGATAAAATGCTGATGTGTGGGGAAATAATCTCGGTCACTGCTTTTAGTTCTGATTTCATTTGAACTCAAAGCTTATAAGCTTCAACATGAATGAACGCACAGTGTCATAGAAACATCATGGGGCTAAATGTGCCATGCGTGCCCGTGTTCTCAGCCTCTGGGAGCTGCAGGCATGGGTGGCCAGGAGGCGGGATTTATAATGGTGATGAATCCCTGAGGTCTTAGTAATTATGGCTGTCGCTGGACGGAGAGGGAGGGTGGTGGAGGGGGGGGGGGGGGGGGGGGACCCGGCGGAGGCATTTTATCTTAATCACAGCTCAGCTCCATTCAAATTAATTTGACAAGTTTCCCCCAATCCTTATTAAAAGACGCATCTGACAAACGACAACCCCCCTCCTCCTCTCCCTAAATGCCTCGTCATGAAAGAAATGTATTTTAAAAAAATGTGGTGAAAGGAAGAAAAAAAAAAGAAAAAAAAGAGGCCACTACAAGGTTGCAAGCCGCACATATTTCCCGTAGATATTTTTCTCCCTGCAGGGCGCCCTGAGCCATCCATCCCTCCCACCTCCCGAGTGTTTCTATAGTAATTTCCAGCCAATGATCAGTAGGTGTCCACATCCCTGCTTCCTCACCTCAGCACCAATCAGCCACACACAGCGACAGGAGACACGGACCGAGCAGAGAGACCAGGCAGACACACAATACAGCCCCCCGGATCAGGAGCACAGGAAACCCCTCTGCGATTTCATCCGCCCCCCCCCCCCCTCGCTTCTTTTTTTCTACAACACCTTTTTTGGCTTATTTATGCACTTTCCAGCCTTTTTTTTTTTTTTTTTTAACGTGACAAGAAAGTCGATAAAAATGGTCCTTTTGTTTTGAGCGCTCTGAAACGCACACGCTCGCCCGCTCGCTCGCACGCGCGCGCACACACGCACGCCCTGCTCCCCTCCGGCAGCCTATGTCTGTGCGTCTTCTCGCATCTTTGCATTATTATCCCCCCACGTATCGCTTCGCAGTAATGTGCTGGAACACGGTCGCAGGCTGGTAGCGTCTCGGGAGCTCATCTCAACGGGAACCTGGTAGGTGATGCTCTCTCTCCCTCTCCCCCTCTCTCTCTCTCTCTCTCTCGCTCTCTCTCTCCGTGTGTGTCCGTCCATATTTTTTTGCCGTCCACTTGCATGTGCCCCCCCCCCCTTTTTTTTTTCTTTTTTCTTGTCCCGATTTGTGTCTCGCGCGGTTGCGAAGTGAGCCAGCCAATGTCAGATTAATTTTTATCGGGCTTTTCTTTGCACTATTGCACTCTGCGGATTGTCTATGCATGACCTTTGATCTGAATGTCTACAGCGCAGACCGAGTGTAATTAATGGCATCGCGGTGCAGCAGCGGCACAATGGTTCGTCATCGGACGTGGCTTCTTCTTCTTCTTCTTTTTTTTTTTTACTTTTCTTTCTTCAGTCACCTCGCACTCTCCACCTTTCTCTCTCTCCCTCCCTCCCTTCCTTCCCATCTCTCTCTCTCTCTCTCTCTCTCTCTCTCTCTCTCTCTCTCTCTGTGTCTCTCTCCAGCAAGTATTGAACATTTCTGTCTCTCTAAACTTTGTTTACAGGCTGAAAATCAATGCCCGTGACTTGATTGCCTTTGGGCAGCGTATTTCGCTCCAGGGGTGAATTGATTAAGTAATAATGACCCTGAGGAGGGATGATCATTAAGCCGAGGAGGGTTTTTTTGTTTACTGGTGGCTGCGGGTTGTTTTGGATGCCACATCGACATTGAACCTGGGTGGTGGTCTGGTGGATAGGACTCTTGGTGGCACATTTGTGTAAAAAAAACAATTGTTTAAAATAAGCTGGATAGTTTTGTGCATGTCAGAAAGTGTGTTGTTATACCAATAATATTGAGAGGCAAATATTTACCTGCTAGGACATGAGGACTTTAATATCACCACCTAGTGGGATCTCTCCAGGTCCATGTGTGTATATTTATAATTCTTTTTTTTTTCTTTCTTTTTTTCCTGTGTGTTTGAGACAGCTGCTGGGTAGCACCATGGAAGTGATTTGAAATGCTTTAGTGTTCCAGCAATGGATCAGCTTTGGCAATTAAGAGAGAAAGCCCAGAAAAAGGTAATGGAAGTAGGGGGAGATGTGTCTAATGGGCTTTTATCTATGGAAACCAAATCCAGACAGACTGGTGGAGCGAGAGAGAGAGAGAGAAGGCGAGGGGAGAGAGAGGGAAAATGAAGCACCCTGCCACATACACACATTGACATTTGGACACGCGCACACACACAGGCACAGACACACACATCCCATCCTGAGGCAGCGGACACTGTAGTTGGTCTGGTCCATGATCTGGATGTAAATCCACCGGTGGCTATCTGTGCCGTCATTGAGTAAATGCAATAGAGTCGGCCATCAATGGAAACCAGGTGCTCCTGAGAGGCTGGACCGAGTCGTGTTTACATGGATGGGCCACCTCCACTATTTGGATTAGAGGAAAAAATGTGAAAATATTTAACCATGTTGCTCCCGGCAGCTAAAGCAGATTATTTTTAAGAGCTTATATTGCAGGCCTGAGGTAAAAATCTGTGTGTTTGCAGCCACTGCTGTCATAGTCTGAATCCTGGTGGGGCTCTCCTGTAACTTTTCCTTGAATATTCAATTTCTGTGTTTTGATGAAATATCCTATTGTCCTATTAAAATGCATTTATTCATTCTGTGAAGCACCTGATTGGACTTTCTTCAAAAATATGTAGCACTACTTTGACAAGACATCTGAAAAATGTTGAGTGTGGCATCTTTTGTGAAGCATGCTAATTCCCCCCCCACCACCACCACCACCCCCATTATAATAATGACATGTTGGTCTGTCACAGCTATCACGTTATTGTCACCAGATGAAGATCAGTTCGGACCATTTGTGATAGTTGCATTAAAAAAAAAACACACAGGGCGTAAACAATGTGCCAGAAAAGTCTTCAAAATGTTCAGCTGTTATCTTCAGAGAAAAAGTTGAAGCAGAGAAATGAAATGTGATTAGAATGAAAAACATTTGCGTCTTTTATGTGTAACTGTTCTTTGTTTTTGTTTGTTTTTTGTTTTGTTTTCTTTTTGCTTTTAGCACGGGAGAGGATACACCAGGATGGTAACGCACTGTTCGTAACCAGCTCCAGTTCCACAAAGGCCACTGTAAGCTCACCCTCTTCTCCTGAACATTGACAACCATTCCTCAGCCATGGCCAGTATAAACAGTGCGCTTTGTATTGAAAACGGACAGAACGCAGATGTGACTCTTCTACAAAAGGATACTCTTCAGGATGGTGGATTAAGCCAGCTTTTGGATTATAACGCAGAAATGGAAAGGTACAGGTCTTTTGCAAACTTTTATAAAACCAATGGGGCATTTCCTCAGACTGCTAAGATTGCCCGCATCACAACACCCATTTTTCCCAGTGCTAGAATTGGCATGTCCCCTTGGAACTGCGATAACGCCATGCTCTGGGGAAGGAAATCAGCGGCAATAAACCCTAATAGGACCAGCATGCATAGAAATGACTCCCAGAGGCCGGGGAAGCCTGGCGTGCCGCCAGAGACGCTGCAAATGGCAAATAATAATTTCCTCTCTACCTTATCCCCCGAACACTGCAGACCTTTAGCAGGAGAATGCATGAACAAGCTGAAATGCGGCGCTGCTGAAGCAGAGATAATGAATCTCCCAGAACGCGTTGGAACTTTTTCCGCTATCCCGGCTTTAGGGGGCATCTCATTACCTCCCGGGGTCATCGTCATGACAGCCCTTCACTCCCCCGCAGCCTCAGCAGCCGTTACAGACAGTGCGTTTCAAATTGCCAATCTGGCAGACTGCCCACAGAATAATTCCTCGGTATCCAGTGGAAACCCAGCGAAGAAGAAAAGGAAAAGGTGTGGGGTCTGTGCACCCTGCAGGCGGCTAATCAACTGTGGTGTCTGCAGCAGTTGTCGGAACCGCAAAACGGGCCACCAGATCTGCAAATTTAGGAAATGCGAGGAGCTGAAGAAGAAGCCAGGCTCGTCGCTGGAGGTGAGAACCGGGGCTCTGCTTCCCCTTCTTTTGTTATTATCCCCTTGCACTCCAAAGCATTAACCTTTTCATCCAGTCACGTTCTAAGCCCTTGAAAATTGTTTCCATGCCCACCCATGCCTGAACATCCCCCCGGCTTCTCAAATCTGCCTACCCGCCTAGCCTAATTGGCAGTAATTAGGGGTGTTTGTGTGGAGCGCAAGCTGAGCTTGGCTCAGACACCCCTAATTGCTGCCAGTCAGGCTGGGCTGGAACGCATCCGAACAACCCCGAGCTTGGCTCAGCTCCAAGCAGGGCTGGGAAATGGTTTTCAGCAGAGAGCCATCCCTCTCTGCACCCGGTCATTTTAACCAATTATGGAAACCGTCTCTGGATGGGGAGAATCAATATCCCACAAAGCCTCAGCCTCCGACCACCAAGAGATGGTGAGAGTGATGGCAGGGCTGCTGATGCCGTTTCTCAAAACATACCCCAAGTTTTGTGTGGGGAGGGGAGTCAAACACCCAGGCTCATCCTCTCCCCCTCTTCCTGTATGAATGGACTGTGCATAGTTGGGTTGAGATAAAAATGATTTTATATGGTTGTCTCATTATTGCCAATTATGGAGCAATATGGGGCATGATACATATCAAGAAGGGTGTAGAGTGAGAAAAAAAAATATTGTGAAAGAGGAAAGATATTAAGCACTGGCTTAATTGACAAGCGGCTTCATTAGGACACAATCGGAGGGCAGGGTTATTTTTAAAGCTTCATTTTAATTGATTGATTTAGCAGCTGACATTTCGTTATCAGAGCGAATGCAGAATATGTTAAGTTAAATGTGGTTCTCTTTTCCCTGAGAGTTTGAACTCGCTCACTGACTTAACATGAGCTCGTATGGTTGAGTCACCAACAAATGCAACCTGAGGGCCTGATGATTTGCTCATTAATTAAGTGATTACATAGAGAACGAAAAAGAGGTTAATTATAAAATATTACCTAATCCACTCATGGAGGGGAAAAAAGCATGTATGGATTCCTTTGTTCATTATGAATCTGTGCCATGAGAGTGTCGGATTCTGGTTTGAATTCATGATTTTTTTAATGTAAATGTTCATTTTTGCTGATGCGTGTTTCAGTTTATTCAACTGTGCTTCTCTTATGTTTTATAATGTAAATATCCCTCGGGCCTGTGCCTGCTGCTTTGTAGTGATCAGGAGATTATGGATTTATGGATTATAAACAGATTGAGATTGTACCTGAAATCAAATGTTACAGCTCGTTGGTCATCCAGCAGTGTTGACTAGCTCAATGTGACATAACATGTCGTTATTTATTCATTTGATTCTCATCATTTATGTCTTATGTACACCACAATCTAATACTACATGGGGAATTTCTGTCTGTTCAATGCCAGTTTTGCAGCATGGCACCCACAGCTAATGTCACTGATTCACATCTTAGTAACTTTTAATTATTTTGACAGGAGGTCCAAGCATCAAACACGTTTCCACGCAACTGAAACAGAAATCGCTAACTAAGTTGAATAAACCTTTTAACCCACAATAGAGGGTCATATAAATACACTTTATTTTGACAAGCACTGCTCAAACCTAGAGAGCTTGAATTTAGTTCAGAATTAAGATCAAAAAGTTCATATTGAGATACATTTAGGCAAAAACATTCATACATAGCAAAATATCTGTCTATCTTGAAACAAAAAAAAAAATGAATGAGATAGGTTGGTGCACCAGAATGAGGAAAAAGGTATTTGAGAAACTACTCAAAAGAAGGTGATTTACTTTGGAGGGGAAATTAAAAATATTCACTATATTTCAATTGCTTTAAGAAAATTGGACTTTTAGGACTCACATTTAAGACAAATTAAATGACTTGATCATAAAATGATTTGTGTAGTGTAAAATGAAGGTTATTTCAATTTGGGTGCAGCCATAAAAAACCATAGTCATATTTAATTTAATAAAGCTTAAATTGAGTGTTGGAACTAGCAGAGTATATGGCACAGTGTGGAAAACTATGACGCTTATGAGGGTCAGGTTGCAGGAAACCAAGGTGGAAGAGGTTAAACAAAGCGGTGGACCATGGGTTACAGGTTGGATGCATAAACCGTAGTAGCGGAAGCCGGAAGCTCGTTTAATGTCGACACACGTTGTGTTCCGACCGCCCTCCCCAAACAGGTGTCGAGGAAGCTGGCCTCACATTCATAATGCATGGGTAGACTCACTTTTTGAAAACATCCATTTGCAAAGACGGTTAGAATTACCAAGGGTGTGAAAACCCCTCAAACAAATCCACACTTGCTTTTAAAAGCTCCTCCACCGAGTTCAGTAATTCATATTATGGACTTCTCCGACTATAATTGTTATTTTCGACTCCGCATCCGTAATTACAGGCGCACCTTCTGCTGCGGAAATGGGCTCGAGTTTAAAGGCGTCTTAAAGGTGTAAAGTTGTGCTCTTGCGTCGGCAAAACTTTTATACGTTCATTAACAAGGCGTGCTTTTTTTTCTTCTTCTCCCACCTTGTCGGTGGTAACGGCCGCTCAGGTTTTGAAGTGTGAGAAACGAGGTGCTGAAGAAGGTTTAAAAGGAGAATTTACAGCCCGAACGCGAACGATACCAAGTACGCACGCTCTCGCGCGAAGACGTACACAAACTCAGACACCAAACATAAGCCAAGTTTACCTTTTGCCTCGCAAGAGACGATAAGCTACTGGCAGCCAGTTAGATTTGGCTGTCAGTGTTTTCCACATGGGAATCACCCTGAACTAATTATATCTTAAGCAGCGGTGGAAAATGCAAATCAGAATTTTACTCACACCCCTGAAATCGGAGAGCCAATTTAATCTAATACCCCCTTTAATTTAGCGCGCTAATGCAAGGCCCTAGAGAATTGCCCTGTGTCACTGCTGTGCTGTTCTGCAGCAGATTCCGCTCTCTCTCTCTCCGTCTCTGTGCTGCTCTCAGGCTCCAGGACGGATTAGTCTGGCACAGGAATCTCATCTAACCTAACATTTCCCGAGCAGTTACCTTTGCGTAGCTTGAGCTCCTATGGCTCAAAGGTCCTTCATTAACTTTCAAATGCAATAATACGTGTATGTGTGTAAGCTGCGTCTTCACCTCTGTTTACCTCACCTGTTTACCTCAACCTCGCTGATTTCTGCAGAGGAAATTCCTAAATGATGGGAGCGTACAAATCTACGCTCGCCGGGTTTGTGTTGCTCAACCGAGTGATGAACACTGTGGCACTGAAATTCACATGGTGTGAGGCCATCCGTGCGTTCTGTATGTTTCCTAATCTATTTGGCTGCAGGCCCGAAAAAATGATGCAACGTCTCGCTCTGACACGCATTGCCTTGGTGTGGACATGATTTGCGAGCGGTTCACCCAAACTGTGTTTTTCTCAGCTCAGATCGTTTCATTTGGAAGATTTCTTTAAATGCCTGAAGCAGTGAAAGTATCTCACAAGAAAGAAGCAAAAAAATTGTAAGAATTGAAAGAGAAATTAAACATAATTTTGCGTTAATTGTCTTGAGACTCTTCAGATTTATCTTGGGACGCCTTAAGGTGTTCTAAGGTACTTGGTATTCAACAAGTGGATTAATGGAAACACCTTGCTTCGAAAATAATCTTATAATCTTTAAAAAGGAAAACATGTTATCACTGCAGCTCCACAGTGAGGTTAACAATGATCTTTGCAAAGTTTATGATACAAGTTAATTCTAATTTCCGCAGGTTTTTATTAAACACTGGTTTGGTTTGGATTTATTGGCGAGTGAGGCCAATGTTGAGTTCCCTTCATTAAAAAAATGTAAGTGTGAACTGTATACATGTCATATAAGTTTGGAAATATTCTTTAAGGTTGTCACCCTAACTTTATAATAATCTCTCACTGAGACGTCTGAAAGTGGAGCTGAAACGGCATTCCAGGAGTCTTCAGCTTCCGTACTGTGACCTATTTCCCAGTGAAACAGGATCAGCAGGCGGGACATAACGTCTGGGGGAATTTGATTTGATCGTTGGAAAGATGAGCTCACCACCTTCTGTGGCTCTGTGCAGAGCCCGAGTTGCAGATTGATTGATGGATGGGTGTTGTGATATTTTTGGCGGAAGTTGGTTGGTACTTGCTGATGTAAGCATTCGTCATATTTTGTGTGCCAGGGAGAAAAATATATTAGATTTTCATATAAAAATACAAAGAAATCGTTTTTTTTTTTTTTGTATTTTCTTTTCAGCATAATTGTTAAATAGGTGCACAATATGACGGGAATGTGATCTAAAAATGTTAAAAGGGCATTTTTCTTTTCAGTTCGAAATATACATACACATTTCACCAGTGCCATTATCACAGTGAGTGTGATTTTGTTATTAATGTATGGGGCTGTGAAAGTACAGCTCTATTGTTAATGCTAACATTCTGAGATGAAACAATATGACATAAAATTGAATAACAAAGACTTCGTAAGCTTAACATATTTATAAAAGGCTCTCGGAAGTCAAGTTAAGCACAATATTCATTAAAAGTCAAATACATTTGTGTCTGTTTATCACTGTGTTGCGCAGTCAGACATTTCCTTTAATCAATCAAACAAAAGAAATCAGACCCATGTAGTTAAATGTTACAGGAAACTTTCTAACACATCCAACCTGTCTTTGAAAACATTTCTAGCAAGTTGATTTTGGAGGTAAACTCTAGGAGTATAATTTATGTTTGTTTCAAGGGTTTCGCTTGTGAATGACTCAATAATGCAGACTTTCCATCAGGACGTCTAAAACAACATCCTCCTTAACTATACAATCTGACAGAAACATAATCATACATCAGAAGATTTCAAGAGCCCGCTGGGTTGTTGACTATATTGACAGGAAGACTTCTATTTTTGATGTTCGTATTGCTGCAAAGACAAAGCAAAATCGGCGAAACGACAACAAAGACGCTTCCATTTGTGTGGAAAAAGCAGGAAAAGAGCAAAACAAAAAAAATCGAATTGAACCGATTCCTTCTTTCAATAAACACGTGTCAAAGGCCAGCTTCAAGTCATGTGCAAGAAAACAGCATCCTGGTGTAAAGGGGCTGTTCTTTCTCTCCTGCTCTCCCTCTGCTCTTTGTGTAGGGTTGATATGACTACATGAAATGGGTGAGATGAAAAGGTGGCATGGCTGCCTAGAAACCTTGTGCTATTGTGATAAAAGACAAGGCCCAAAATGGTAGGAAGCAGGACCTTGAGGAAAATAGCTTGGATTCGGCCCCTTAATGACAGCACGGGCGCCAAATAAGCAACGGCAGCCAGGTCTAATTTGTTTTAGGTGTGCTCAGAATAGATAAGGACAAATCTGTGGCCTTCACCCCCTCCCCCAACCTTTGCCTCCCTTGAGATAACACTGAGTGCTGCCAGCCAATCTCTGTGGGCAAAAGAGAGGGGGGTAAAGAAATAAAAAAATAAAAAAACGACGAAGGAAAAGCCTGAGGGACAGACGGTCTTAAGATCTGCAGATCTCTAACTTACTGGATTTATTCAAGCTTTAAAACTGCAGATTAATTTGGTCGCAGAGGTCTGGAGGAGTGCGAAAAAAGAAAAGAAAAATGAGGCCGTATGCCGCCGCGCATCCCTACCTAAAGGGCAACCGTAAGCTCCTGTCAAGGCAATAGGATTTTGCCATCTGAACCACGATGCAGACCGCTTAATTATACACATCTTCCCTGCAAGCTACCCTCACCTACTTAAGAGCACGGGCCCCCTTATTCATTGTCATGCCCTTTTTTCCCCCTAGATTGGTCGTGCCGTGTGGATTTTCTGTCAGCTTCCATTTGCACCGAGTAGCTGTCCTCCTCGGGCCTCTGCTCGGAAAGGCACCACCACACGGCACTGTTAAAGAATTCATCGTTTTTGCCACTGTCACCAATTAAGGCCAAAGCTTAATCAGAGGTGTCTGGACGATGGCCTTACATTATGTGGTCTGTCGCCTTCTCTGCCCCTGTTTGATTTAACATCCCTGGTTGAGCGGTGAAAGAAAACTCATTGCCATTGTCTGTATTATAGTGTGAGGAGGGGGAGGGAGAGGGAGAGAGAGAAAGATGGGGGTAGAAAGCAGCCCAGCAGAGGATGGACGGCGTGAAAGAGCAGGTGCGGGAGGACGTTAATGTGTGGCACTTTAAATTTTAAACAGATGAGAATCAATTATTGATGGTGACTCTGGCTGAGAAGTTAAAAGGTATCTCGTCATTACCGAGAGCCTGTATGAAAAAGTGAGAGAAAAGTCTTCAGCAAATGCATCATGGGATTGCAATGAGCGCAGAGCATCGCGACCAGGTGGTTGGGGTTTGTTTTTTTTTGTTCGCCATAAAAATGAGGTAATCTCAATTTATTTAAATTTCTGCACACATTGTATGTTTTGCTTCTAATGCAACAATTTGCACAAAGCCCTTTCCATTAAATAAATACTGCCCTAATTGAGTAAAGTGCAACAAGGCCAATGGAAAATGAGTGACGAAACAGATGTAACATTCAGAGCCATATTATAAGTTTGTCTTGAACCATTCCCCATTTTCAATCGGCTATTAACAAATTCATCCAACAGGCATTAATTCTTCCTTTGTTGCTTTATCATTGCAGCCATTTGGCATTAGATATATTAATAAATGTCCTTAAAACAGTAAACTACACAGTAATATAATGATGGCCCATGTCTTTGGCAGACCAGTATGACACTCTTCAATATAGTCTATATATAAAGGTCTAATTTCCATTGGTACATTGCTTTCATTTTTGTACTGAAATGATGAGACCCAACTCTTTGGCTACCTGCTATGACGAGAAGAATATCATATAATATGATCAGTTTGATGATGACATCATTAACATGGCCCTCATGCTAGCGATTCACTAACCAGATCATTTACGAGCCTGATCGCATCATTGCTGAAAGTTTTTGGATTGATTTCTTTCCTTCAAAGAAGCTACTTTTTACGTCTTTGCTGAGACTTGAAACTGGTTTGAAACAGGTAATCCATCACAATAGCACTCGATAAATCTTTGCCGTGTGTGAGTTTGACCAAAGGATCAGTTTTTATTCGCGGGATCACTCGTGTTTATTCCCATCACCCTGGCTAGATGCGCCAGGAGGGTGGGGGCTTACCTCCATCGAGACACCAACAATGTTTCATCAATCATGGCTGAAATACCCAGAGGTGCTCGGTGAATTTAACTGAGCTGTATTCACTGTGAATAGCAAGCCACACATTGGTTGATTGACTACAGTGGTACGAACCTGAAACAAACTATTTTGTGTGATTTAATTGCAATTTACTGATAAAAAATTATGCCGAAGTAACGACATAATGGCAACGATTTGTAAAAAGTCCAAAGTCATGGTTTGTTAGGTCTGTTCGCGAGACGAATAAGCAAACAACTTTAAAAATGCTTGTTTTCTGAATGGAGTTTGGATCGATTGGAAGTAGGCTACTGTAGCTGCTCCATTAACACCTAAAATAATGTCATCTAGGCATAAATATGGCAGCGACCATGTTGTAACATAGTCTTGTTGATACAGAAAGTCCAGTTCGGTCTCTGTACTAATTTGACAAAAGGTTTTGTCTCCATTTGTGACGACAAGAGGAGAATCTCAACGCTGATAGGTTTTTTGCGTCACAGTGTTATTCGCCCAAATTTTAAAAAATCTTATTTGCATTTGCATCACATGTAGCTTTTTGTGTGCTGCTAAACTAATCAGAACTATGTATGAGGATATGAAATATTGGTTTCGTGGCTCCTGCGCTCTTTGCTTATGTTTGAATCACAAATTGTGCCAGGAATAGTTAAATCTGGTATTTTCCCAGATGTGTATCCGTATAAAATATTAATAGTTAAAGCACAGAAAAACATCAGAATGGTGCTTGAGCCGTTTAAATTGTAAAGAAACTTGATGCAGGTTACAATATTGAGCGGCAAAATAAAATGAAAACTCCATTCTTTGTTTACCCGATTGTAGTCGGCAACACAGGTGAAATAAAATATACGGGGCCATAGAATCGCAGGACCACCGATGCACTAATGAGTTTGTATCTATAGGTCTAAAGGCAGTAAATGACAGATGGCTTTGTGCCATTCAGCCAAGAAAACTGCCGTGAACGTGAATTTGTGAGTGACAACGGGTGATGGGAGAAATCGGTCAATGTGGTTTAAGCGTCTCAGTTTCTGCAAGTCAAATCCTCGCATGCTGCCACCTCCTCTATTGTGGCTCTGCTCTCACATTATGAATATTTCATGGCAAGCATCTGACACCATGCCCAGAAAGATATTTCAAGGTTTTTTTTCCCTGATAGAAACCCTGGGGTTGGAGAGTGTCACAGAGGCGTGAAGTCAGTCTGTGGCCCCCAGGCGAAGGATAGGATTTATGATGCACCGGTTGATGACATCAGGTGGATATTTTCATTCCTGAGCGGAGAGCCCCCTTTGTCCTCGGCGAATGATAAACCATTGAGCTGTTCGCTGTTTGTTGTCACTCCTCTAAAGATCCGTCTGTGGCGTTATGTTGAGAAAAGAAATGATTTCAATCTGCTCAGAGTGCAAGCTGTGTTTTGACAAACGGTGACCGGTTTCTCCGTCTGATCAGCGCGGAGCTGGAATGACTAAGCGGGCGAATCTGCTTGGATTAGCTCCGTCTTAAATGCTCCCTTTAGCATATTACATTGCCCGCTGGCTTTTGACGATATCTCGCTTGTTTTTTTGTTTTTGTCAAGTTTAACTTGCCAGTTAAAGCCTACTTGTGCAATTTCTTGTTTTAGGTTCCTTCCAGTCAAATATTAGTCTCATGACTTTAACTAGATGACTTTAATCCTTGTTTTTCTTTCTTCTTCTTTTTTTTAATCACGCCGAGAGCTTCTACGTGTATGTCAGCTAAATTAAATTAAAACAAATTAACACTTCCTGCAAAGTCTTGGATTTTCCAATATAGTATATATATTGATTGATTGATCCAACTCCTGTCTGGAAACAGGTTCAAATCCTATCTGAAAACAGACATTAATCTAGACTCATGGATAAAAGAAAGAGCCACACCAGTGTATAATCGTTCTAGCTTCAAAACAAAGCAAAGTCTATTTGTGATCCTCTTTCAACCAAGTGATTTTTTTTTTTTTTTTGCTCTATTTGAATAGTCCCGAAGCAGTAAAAGTTTCTCATCTTGCCACCCTGAGTTTTATCTTTAATTTATTCAGGGATGTTTTAGCGAGAGCCCGGCTCTCTTTCGCAAAAAACACCCACTCAATTGCTGACATTCACACCTGGAAGTTGCCCAGTACAACAACATTGAGCAACTCCACTGGGCAGTTGGTTTTAAGGGCATCGCTCACAGGCACCACTGGTGCTAATGAGGCCCAAGGCAAGCGCTGTTTCTTAAACTTCCCACTCACAATATACCTGTTTTTTTCTCCAAATGTTCAGTTCTTTGTACTGATAATTTAATCAAGAAAGTTTGGTCCATCCAAGCTTTGGAAACGCTTCAACTGTGGGTTACCTCACATTGTCAAAGAAAAAAAATTGGGATCTTACATCAAGCATCAAGCATCCCCCACTGTTTAACTCCACCATGCTGACCCTGCCTAAGTATTCTTAAACCTGTGCTGACATGTTGCAGTTCAAGTGAGCACATTTTAAAATAACAGTCACATCTGTTGCTTATATATTCACAAATATAATAGGTGGCGCAGAGTAAAGAGAATAAAGGCACTGTACTTGACAGGTGCAAATTCCGATCGTACATATTCAAAATCGTCAGAACTGAAATTGTCGTTTCGTACTGAATTCCATGCACAGATTGACTGGACTCGTCTCCATTACGCGAGTGCAATTAAAGATTCAACTTCGGCTGTGGGTATTTTTGAATCCTAACCTAAATATTATGTTGATTTACAGTAAATATGCAGAGCTTTGCATATAGACCCTATGAGTTTAAGGGCTCCCACACAGATGCTGAAAAATCTGCTCAAAACAAGGAGGCCTGCTCCTACTTTGCATTTCAATTTAAGATTTCAGAGAACTGGCAGCATGTTGCCTCGCTTAGCCCTCGCTTCGTTACACCCACATGGCTTCTCGCCGTGCTCGCTGACGTCTTGCGCTGTTCAAAGGGCTGCAACTTGGCTGAGAAATTGGGGATTTCCATACCAGATCCCTCAGGTATCTACACACTCAAAGGCGTGTCCTGCTCATCCCCCCCCCCCCCCCACCCCCCAGCTCCTCTCCTTCCACGCGTGCCTATCTCCTCGCTCGCACTCCTCTGATTTCCTGCCTCGTAGTGCAATTGACCTCGCTACCGCTTTCTCTTTGTTTTGTTTTTTTCCTGAAATCTCCGCAGCACCTGAAAGCTTCGCCGCTGTCTCCCATAAAGGACTTGCTCCCAGAGTTAGCTTTCTAGCAGCCTGGTGTAAAATTGCTTCACGTGGACAATGGTACTTAGGTTAGGCTAATTGAAATGGAGGCCGGCACGGTTGCACTTAGTAGCAGGTAGGTGATCCCGGGCTACAGACGGCAGCCTCTGACCCAAGGGTGCTGCCTCGGCGTCCTCCTACGGGGTCGGCTCAGCCTCCGTCTGTGTGGGCAGGGATTTTCCATGCATGCTAAAAGGAAGCGGCACGGCGTCTGAGCACCATTCCAGCAGCAGAAAGTCGCTCTCCTATTAGCCTAGATATCTCTCACACTGTGCGAGCTAGTGTTCTGTTTTATAGCGTGAAATTGTTGTAACTCGGTACAGAGTTAGTTATGATCAAAGCCTTTGAGAAAATGTGAAAAAAAAAAAACAATAAAAGGAAATATGCATCTTTAAGGCCTTTTCTCTGCCGTTGCTCCAAATGCTGATGAATTACTGGACAAAAAACCCTTTGGAGTATAAACATTAGTTATTCACAGAGCAGGTTTTAATGAAGATGCTTGTGAATATTCAACCCCAATACTTAATAATTTGCTTTGCAAAATACATTTTAAAGGCAACATAAACGCAATATTCTTGGTATGCACAGGAGTGTATGGAGGTGGTCAGCATGGATGGTTGGGTCTACAAATCACATGATTTTGCATACTTCCCCCCAATGTAGCAGCAGCATGTTAAGTACAAGCATAACTTTTGGGTTGAAACATTGGCTGCACTTTATTTTAAATCCCTTATTTAGCATTAATGAGGAGGCTATAAACATTTATGGTTCATAACATGCAAAACTGCAGATATAAGTTTGGTTTTGACTCAACTGCTTTCAATATAGATAAATAGTTCACAAAAATATGATTCTGAAAACGTATGATATGGTGGTTTTCAGCAAATATGATTGAAAAAAAAGTATTTTATACAAGTTATCACTCAAGCTTCATCAATATAAACACCAGGTATTGTGGTTAAGATGCATACTTTAAAATGTTGGATTTCAGCAGTGGATCTTGTTGCTTTGTGTTTATTGGATTTCACTTGTCAATCTAATAACACCAGGCAACACAGTTCACATCAGTTTTGGACAGGAAAAGCTGTTTAATATCCCAAAATTTGAAGGGTAAATCCATATTGATCCACATAAGTCAGAAATGTGTCGGGGGTTGAAACTTTTAAGTGTTTGGACTTTAGGCCACGCCCCAATCAGAGATGTCACTGTCTCAGCAGGAGTTTTGCTGTCGGCGGCCGATTCAAAAGCATCTGCTGCGACATCACTGATGGGGGCGGGACCGGAGGACAGATTCAAGTTGAACAACGTGATTTAGTGTGGATTTTTAGTGTGCCGTTTAAAACATCTCACCGTTTCCATCAACATACACCGACTTCCTCATGAAGTGACATATTGCAGCGCTGCCCCAGTTATACTGGGCTCGTTCCATTTCACCGTCTTCTCAATGGCTCCCTCAGCGTTTGATAAAAAGTGTATTTTCTGAAGCCACTGAGCCTTGGCCCGTCTCGCTGCAAACCCACTCCTATGGAGGGCTACTAAAATATACGTCCTACAGGAATACCGCATTGTAATTACATTCCCCCATTAGCATACGGAGGCTCGGAGTCACGCTGCACTCAGCCTCCAGCAGCACTTTGCCATATGGTCCGTCTGCGCTTCTCAGGCGATATTTGGCAAGACTCTTGCAGAAGGTCAAATATCAAGTCAGAGGACTGTGCCAGAATTGCATCTATGCTAATTGCTCTCTCTCTCTTCCTCTGCTCCCTCATCCATCTCATGCTCCTCTGCTCCTCGCTCTCTTTACCCCCGCTCCTCCTTTCCCACTGAAGTAAGTAATCTGCTTTAGGATGTTTCTGAGATGGAGATGGATTTGGATTTCCTTCGCTGCCCCTCAGCCTAATCTCCCCCCTGTGACCACCCCGCCTCTCCCTGGCACAGCTCTTAAGCGCACCATCATACACCCCTCATCCCTCCATCCCCACTTCAAACCGTACCGAGTCAGCAAAAAACTAAAAAATTCCTCATTACTCACAAACATCCGCAATACACTTAGCTTGATTTGCTTTCACGGACGCCTGGAGCAAGGCAGGACCTCGTATTAAAAGATTGTAGCCGTGTAGGATTGCAGTATTGGAATGCTATCATGACGTTTGTGTTCTTGAGCTCTTTGAATAGCTCGATGCTCTTTGAAAACATCCGCTATTCGGAGGAAAAATGAAGTGGGCAGTGGTAGCTTATGGTATTGAACTTAATTTGGTAATATCTCAGACTTAGTCCTCCGTGGGAAATCTTACACACTGTGCTGAATATGAGCTGTAAATTTGTCTGCAAGGGTTAACAATATACTGCACATTTTGTGTCATGGAGGCATGGGACAAGACGAAAATGTCTTTTCACAATTATGCTGGCCCAAATCATTGCGATTCACAACATTATACTGATGATCATCAAAATATACTTTAAACTGTTAAAATGGCACTAAAACACATTTATTTTTACTCATCACAGATATGTTTCTATTTTCAGTGAACATCCTTTTTAGTGGAAAAACAAACAATTATAAATAAAGTAATCATAAATATGGCAACATTGCACATCTGTTTTTTTTTTTTTTCTTAATCTGGATTAATTTTCAGTTGGTGACCAAGATAGCGAGCTAGATTGTTTTTTTTACTTGTGATGTGATATTTACGATTATCTCGATCATGAAAATTCACCAGGATTAATCCCGATCCACGGTGAAATCTTACACCATCCCATCCTTTGTGGCTTTATATGTCTCTTATAGGCCACACAGATTTATTTATTTCACATTAAATCCGAATTGAGGGTGTAGATGTCAACATTTTTAACTGATTGATGATGAATACTTTATTTCAAACTCACTTTATTTCAAATCATCATTGCTATTCTCACTAGTAGATCAGTTTAACTGGAAATTCACAAATCCAGTTTTTCTGGCACCTGCATGAAAATTGATTGTGATGCAATGGTGGTGACCTTTGTATAATAACACGCCACAGGTTTTAGTTATCACAACACAAATAAAAGGAATATTAGGCAATATTTGTTTTTGTGTTTTCAGAAAAGCAAAAAAAAGTTTTCAGTGTTATTTAAAGCTGACAAATTATAAAGAGGAATACTAGAGAACAGTCACAGTAACTGACAAAATCATTTTGACAGCAATTAAGATTTACACTTCTGATTTGATTTGGAGTTACTATCTCTATGGTTCATAACTGTGACAACTGAACTGAGCTAAGTGTTTAACTAAAACCACAGCTGGCAGTCAGCACTTTTGGATCAATACAAAAGATCAGTTAGGAAATAGTATTTGTTTTTATAACATGGACATAAGTGCGTCTTGTTCCAATAGACGTTCCTCAACAAGTACATTTTAGTCCCAATACAAAATAAAGGAAGATCATGTTTAATAGGGGAGAGATTGATCAACAGTAACATCGTCAGGACTGGAAGATTTCTCTGTAACAAATATGAATGCATTTTTAACAAAAGGTACTCAAAGTATCAAAAGAAAACTGCCTCCTGTGACCATAATATTATGTGTGATATTACAGGATTATTATTGCTAATGTGTAAATAGCATGAGACTTGTTGAGGTTAAAGGTTATTTTATTTTGTATTTTAGTGGGGTAGAATTATAAAGTAGTATATAATGGAAATATTCAAGTGTTACTACAAGTTACTACAATGTGTAAGTATAGAACTTGACAAAATGTACTCAGTTACATTCCTAGTTACCTCAACTCCAAGACAAGCAAAAACTGACAATATATATAAAATATGTATAAAAATGACTGCCCTATAATATTGATTTAATACAAGAATATATGATTTAAGATGGATTTATTCAGTGTGATGTACAACTTGTGTTACTATAGTTTGTACTACCACTAAAGCACTTTTAATGACCTGCCAATAACTTGCATTAATCGGTGTATTCATTACACTGGAGCTAACATTTGTCGTCAACCGTTAACAAACATTGCAAGAGGATCATTTCTGCACAGCGACTCCCATTACAGCCAGTATACGTATCCACCATCACCAGTATTAATGTTATTGATGATTGTGTATATGCAGGCTCAAGGTTTAAGCCTCCGTGCCGTGAGCGTGTTTGTGTTGCGGTGTTGCGATGCAGGACTGGGGGCATTGTGGATGACTGGATGAGTGGTCCGTCCGTGATTGCGGCCTTGGAGAGGTACCTCTTATGAACGGCATTGGGTGGCTAGCATATTGGCTACAAGCTCCAAGATGAGATTCCAACCCCCCACCCCTCCAACGCCTGTAACGGTGGAGGTGATGGATTGCTATACCTTCCAGGTTTGAGCTTGGCAACGCCCCAATATTCTTGCAGAATAAAGTGACAGGCAATATATAACACATCAGATAAGGCTGACTGCACCACTGAAACTTCCCCCCCTCCCTCTTCCTTAGACCTGGACATCGGCCCTGAATGTTTGACTGGTTCCCAGAGTCCCCCTTCCCCGGCTGTGCTGAAACATGCTCTTTCCTTACCCCTCTCTCCCCGTCTCTTCCCAGTTTTGTCTGACTCCCCCACTATTTTGCCTAAAACTTTAATCAAAGGCATTTCCCTGTATGTTGTCATTTTGTATTGAAATGATCACAGACGGTAACTTTGCTGACTGTAGTTCTGAGGTGTCAGATGTATTCGGCGGTTGCAAGGTGCAAGGTTTCGAGTGGCAAAAAAACAAAAAAATCAGTTGCCCTGGGTTCGCACACAAATCTCACTTGAAGACGGGATGCCGTGTGAAATGTGTTTGTAATTATGGATTGAAGAAAAGAAAAAAAGGCAGCGTCCAGACAGCTAAAGCAGCGTCAGGCCTCAGTTTGTGCGTCAAGGGGCCTGTTTGCAGCCTGTCAGTGCTGCATCCTAAGCGATGCGGTTATGAAAAGTGGCTTGGTTCCCGGTCTGTAAATTAATAAATAATGGCTATTGTCAGGGTAATGTATGGGGCCATGTGCTATAATGAGCATTCTCTAACACATCAGCACACACTCCCACAGGCTGCTTTTCAACCTGCCCGGTGCCACTGTCTCTCCCTGAAATTCCTCCCTTCCTCATTGCTTTCTATCGCTGCCCTGCTACTATCCAGTTCCATCTGTAGTTAGATTTTTCTGCCAAATTACACAATTTCTTCTCATCTCGAACACACTTTTTTCAAAATATGTATGAAGAGATTCTTGAGAATTCCTCGATAGAAAGAGGGAGGGGTAGTTCACTGGGGGAAAAAAATCCACCTGCAATTATGGTGAATTAAAAGTTTTATGATGTCATGCATGTGTGTGTGTGTGTGTGTGTGTGTGTGTGTGTGTGTGCGTGTGTGTGTGTGTGTGTGCGTGTGTGTGTGTGTGTGTGTGTGTTCGTGGGAGGGAGCGAGGGCTCTGTGACAAGGCTGGCTGGAAGCATAGAGCCGAGGGTTAGTGCCAGACATGTCTCAAGAGAAACCGGGGCACATTTGCAATCACCCCAAGTTCAAAAGGGTAATTTATTCACAGTCTGTGGTTAAAGAAGGGCTGCTCAGAATGCCAGTGGGATTCTGCCGGGAAGCAGAGTAGTAGAGACACATTATTTTCATTTTCTCTCCCCTTCTTCTTGTTTTTTTTTCCCACCCTTTCTCCCTCTCTCTTTCCTTTTTCCCCTCATCGTCCCCTTCGTCGTCTGTTGTTGTTTCTGCGAGCCCTGTGTGGCGTCTTTTAACACACGCCGGCGAGCATATTTCACTTTTACACTCATCCGCATTGACGTCCCGGTGCTGATTGAATTTTGAGGCGCTGCGGCGTCTGCCATTATCATCCTCATCGTCTTGAGTGGTTTATCTCTGGCCCCAGCTCAGTGTGACGCCAAGGCTGCGGGGGAAAGGAGGGGCAGGGCCGAGGCGGGCTGGGGGGAGGTTTGACGACTGTTGATGTGTTTTTGTCATCCGTGCGGAAGAAATGGGAAGGATTGGCCTTAACCTGAATGTTTAAGATTGCGGTTGGAGGTTTATGTGCGTGCACGCAGCCTTTACAGAAGCGGCTTTAGTCCGGTCGGCTTGATTCGGATTCAGTGTCCCGTCCTAGTCGCCGTTGTCTTTCTCCCACCTCATTTCAATCAGCTGACTACGTGGCTTCGGCATTAACTGCACCTGCCAGGTTCAGTTAGAACCAGCGGGTGTCATGGCTGCCCAGAGACCTCACACTGCCTCCCCAGAATCAACGGGGGAATTATTCCACCGCACGTCAGCTCTGCTGTGTCGTTATCACAGAAAGCCACCGGCAGACATTTAGAACACGCTGCCTACCGTGGTGGTGTGGTGGGGTTAATTTGAGGTCTGGAGAAATCTCTCTCGCCCCCCTCCCCCCCAACCCCCCTCCCGTCAGTTCAATACTCGGTTGTGTGCATTCATTGCCAGAGCGGGAAATTGTCTTCCCCTCGGTGTGCCGTGGTAGCCAGGCTGTTATGTATGCTCTGCTGCAGAGGCAGCGGCGTTGACGCGAGGCTGAGCTGCTGCCACAGCGTCTTGATTTGAGGTGAAACCTCCGTGTCCCTGGTGTAACACTATCAACCCTTACCTTCTCCCCACCTTCCCCTTTTCCCTCCTTCTCCCTTTATCCCTTTTTTTTATCCCTCCCCATCTCTCCCTTCCTCCCTGTTGTTTCTGTATTCCTGTATCTTTTCTCCCTCACTCTCCCTGGCGGTTGATGGAGTGATTTTGAAGGCGCATGCAGGTGGGGGAGCAGACAACGCAGAGCAGTGCTAATTGAGCCTTCTTTGTGCCTGGTCACTGCAGTGTGCTGAGGCGAGGAGGCCTGGGAGTGAATCCAAGCAGCACTCAAGAGCCCCACTGGGTCGATAACGCGGGAACTTAACAAAACAGAGACATGCCGAGTGCCCAGATCAGGGTCATTATTGTCTCTGGCGAGCCGCACTTCCACCGGGGACTGATCAATGTGAGAATATGGATCAAGATAAACATTCTCACCTCCCCTTTCTCCCCTCAGCTTTTAGAGCATCACATCCTAAACCAAGAGAGCAGAGCTTAAGGCTGAAAGTGCCCACCATATCCAGAACATGTGAAGTATACATGCCTGTTGCACTCTTCCCTGTCCCTCAACAGGAAGACTTGTTATAGAGTTCATGTTTTATAGAACATTTGTGAAGATCTCTTTTTTTAATGACATTGTTGAGATTTCCATGTAAACTTTAAATGTGCTCAACTGCAGATTAGTCTCGTTGTCTTCCAGGCTTCACGTCTTTTTTGCATCAATTAGTTTCAGAAATGTCTGGTAAAATGGCAATGTAACGTCATTACCATTTTATTTGATCAGTAAAACACAAATGGAATATTTCTCAATGGTTTCTGGTGGTTCAGGCGATTTGAAAAGTCACTGTGACCATGGTGAAATCTGGCACCTTTCTTTCCCACTCGTCCTTTCGGCTGCCTCGCTATCAAATATCACAAAATGCAGAAATGACACGAAAACGTATTCATCAAAGCACGACTGCTCCACAAAATGATAAAACGCAATTAATAGAGTTACAATGACATAATAAGGGAGCAGGCGTCAGCTCATTCCAATTAAGCAAAAAAAAAGAAGAAAACATCAGATCTGTGAGAGCGTCCTGACCCTTCAACACATGATGGTGTTTCATTTCCTCCATGGCTTTAAATTGGTGATGATGGTATCCTGCTGTTCCAGGTCCCTCCATTATTCACTTGGGAGGATAATAGTAATTGTTTAATGTGGTGTGAAAAGATGGTAAATGGTTGCTACAGTACACACAGGAAAGAATGTATGTGCCCAAAAGTAGTGTGATGGTGAAGCAGCACCTGATCATTATGGACTGAGTCTAGGTCCAGTTTAGGAAGTATGTCCGAAAGGCATCATCTGTTGTTTTATATCTAATCAGTGGAAGATTCATTGGTGTTGTTACTGGTGGCTTAATAAAACACTTTTGACCACTTTTTTAAGTATTACTAACTTACATACTGACCCTACCAAACATATACTTGGGCTGAGTGATATGGCTGGAACAACCATAACAATAGTGATAAGAATTGTTTTTGTAATATCTATATATGACAATTGCTGTATGGCAAATATGTGTAAATAATCATACTGATGCTCATTTTAATCGATTGTGTTCCACTAAAATATAGGGCTGCAACTTATTATTTTCATAATGTGAACTCTCACAAAATTGTGAAAAACGTAACGTAAATCATTAGTTGGCAGAGCCCAAGGTCACAGCCTCAAAATGCTTGTTTTGTCGGATCTAAACAGAAGATGCTCGGTTTCCTGTATGAGATCACAAAAAAGCAGGACGTCTTTGTCTTTGAGAGGCTGTGACCAGAATATCTGCAGCGTTTTGGTTTTTGTGAAAAAATCTTTGTATTTTTTTAATTACAATGCTTTGAATCGTGCATTTGAGCAACAGAATTGTGTGAAATAGTTACATATAATCATATACTTTTCGACCGAGAGTGAATGTACGTGAATGCTAAATGTTTGCCCATCTTTACTCTCCACTGTAAATAACATTTACGTGTGGTCCATAAACATTATAAGCCGGCATGTAGGAGTCTGGTGCTAAAGCTCTCATCAGCATGCCTTTAAGGAGCCACTGATGACACTTGGTATTAAAATGTCAAATTACCCTCCACTCAGACTAAAATGATTTTAGTTGTGATTATGCACTATCCCCCCACCCCCCCAACCCCTGTCAACAGCGCGAGAGAAAAAAAAAATAATCAAAAAATGTGCTAATTGGTCATGGGGATTGGTGGGAGACCAGTATTTTATGTCTTTGACTTCCAAATGAGTTTGGGAAAGGAGAGGCTGTCACTCTGGCATAGAGGTTTTGGGGAGGAGGAGGAGGAGGTGCAGCTGCTGGCGCGGGCTCAAATTGAAATGATGCACTGTTCCCCCTCACTGCGGCTGGAGCTCGCAGTAATTAAATGCCTCATTGTTGCTTCTTGGGAATTTGTATTGAATATTTCATCCAGCGTAATGATTATTTGGGTGTGGGTGGGACGTGGATGTAATCACCTTGGCTGGCTCTTTGATGAAATACTTGGTTTGGTGGTCGGGCTTTATAACTGGTTTAAGTATCGTTCTGTTTTTTTTGTTTTTGTTTTTAATTCATTTCATGTCTGTGCTATTTCAAACCGCTGTTATGCAATTCTAATATTACTGATTATTGGCTTCCAAACGTGCCTGTCATTTCTGATTGTATGTCTACTTTTTTGTCATTTCACATAGACATGACAATGGCATGACCTTGAAATGGAAACTGACGTGTCCTTCACATTTTGTCTCCTACAGAGGACGCCGGTCAGCAGCGGCGAAGCTTTTCGGTGGTTCTTTTAGAGAGGTGAACCACGGCTGCCCCATCCAGCCGCAGGAGGGCAGGTGGGACTCTTGACTCTCTGCCAAGAGCACTTGATGGGTGCACAAAGCCTGATGTGCCCAACACATTTTGGGGAGAAGGAGAGAAGAAAAGTGGACAGACAAAAAGATAAACGAAAAACATAAAGGTGTTGTTTTAACTCTGTAATTTCCTTTTCTGTGTAATTATTGTACCTTTTGGCAGTATCATAATGTATATTTTTGGTGTCTATGAATGTGTTTTCAGTGTTGTGGCTGTAGGTTTACAGCCAATCCTATGTAAAGGACTCAAACAGACAATCATACAATCATACTGATTCCGTCGAACCGAAGAGGCCACAAGGATTGATAATATAACAAACACAACACACTTTTACTCTGGAGCAATAATCTATTCTGTTGATTATTCTTCAAACTTTCATTTACTTTGAATTATTTTCTCAAACTGAATCACCTTCTAGTTTTGTATTTTATTTCTTCTGAAAATCCTATTCTTTAAACGGCGTCGCTGGCAGTGTGAGGCGTCTGGTTGAGAATGACGATGGGAAGGATGCCAGCGATGCTTCTATGATGGACTTGTTGATGTGTTTCCTCATATGAGTGGACTCACTGCTGAACAGGGCACATTGTCTTGTGTGGTGAGTTGCGCTACTTTTCAAAACGGGCATCATTTGATTGTGATAGCACCAGACGCTTATGAGTCAGACTGCTGTCTGGAGGTCATATTCTCAAAGAACATGTTTTTTTTTTAACAAAATCGCGAAGGTCATCAAACCTCTTTCTTTCACTTAAGGTTGTAACCGTCTCAAAGGTAGAGAGTAATGCCAGTAATGGAATTGTATGTTATGTTGAAAACATTCAAATTTAGAATTAATTACAATACACTATACATATTTGACATATCAGATGTTGTTCTGGAGCTAAGAGATAGTCTGAACTTTGTTCCTTCAGAGCAAACGACAGTCCTGTCTCCTGAAAAGTAATGTTGACACATTCCAAAAACAAAATTATTCAATAAGTTACTCATTGTCTTAAAACCCTATTGTTGCATGTGTAAATGTGTTTTGGTTTTAAAGATTACTAAGAATTTGTATATTGTTGTTGTGATGCTTTTATGTGTTAAAATAAAAAAAAGAAAAATGAATTCAGTGAAAGACATCTTGACAAAAAATGTGGGGGAATCACCAATAGAAGGGAAAGTAATCCACAAATGTAAAAAAAATGTGATCAATTATTATCACTTGATTTTTTTTTTTAAATCCTTTTTTCCTCCCGCAAAGCATCAACAGAAATAACAACCAGGAGGAGACGGGAGGAATGTAACAGCATTGGTTACCTCCCCAGTCACGTATCCCTTGAATACTAAAATGTTGCACGGAGAAGAGTGGTTCCCAGAGGCAGCAGACTTTAAAGGACTAGTGAAATCCCATGTGGTTTGTCATGCTGGAATGCTCTTGGGGGGAGGGGGGGGAGGCAGGAGGGAGGGTTGGGGATGAGGGGAAGCGGGTGGGGGCTGAAGCGAGACAGGCTCCTGAGATAGCTTGAGCAACTGAGCGATTGCCGGGTCTTTGGGTTTCAGGGGAAGGGAGCAGCAGTAGTTCTAGTAAAATGGGGAGGGAGGAGGGAAAGAGAGGACAGAGGCACATTTAAGCGCTGGCTGAGATGGAGAGAAACGAGGAGCTGAGGAGAACGAGCGGAGAAGGAGGAAATCATCCAGGGCCGACTTCTCCCCTGACTGAGCACGCCTGCCATCGCCCAAATGGAGCTGCTGACTGGTGAGGGCCAGCCAGGAAGATGACTTGGAGTGTCCTGTGTTTGCAGCAATGTTGCCGCGGAGGTGCCCAATCCCTCTCCCTTGGTCATCAGAGGTTAAGAATGTGCATCGGGGGCACGCTGGCTTCTCCTGGCCAGTAGGATTAAATAATAAGTCCTCAGGCCTCAGTGTTATGCAATAAAATAAAAAGGAAGATATTATATCTGTGTGTAAGTATAGAGCTAGAGGAATGGCAGCAATTAGCTTAGCATAAGGCAAGGATGGGAAAACAGCAAGCTTGTCAAATAAAAAAATTCATATTAGGAATACAAAATGCAGCTGATGCATCATTTTCCATTAAAATATGTTTTAAATGACCTACTTTTGCTGCTCAGCAGCAGTTTATTTTTGAAGAAAACCATTCAGACGTGACAAAAGCAGGATGTGGACCTCACCTCATCATATGTTATTCCTGTCACATACAAAAACACAGTTTTCATGCTTGAATGCCATTGCAAGGTAGAACAACGTTGTAGAAATTATCAGAAAACGGTCGTCCAGTCTGAGTAGTTTCTAGGGATGCTAATTTAATTTTTTTTTTCCTGACCGATAGTCGCCCCCTCTGAGAGCTATCATTAACCCTTAACCGACAAGATTAGTGCTTTTGCATGCAGAGGTGCCTGATGCACCAACGGGATAAATTCATCATTTACCGCCAGCTGCAGCGTATGTGCAAAACAGGCCATTGAGTCGCCCGTTCAGGAGAGATAGAAGCCACGATGATGCGTGCATCGCTGTGCAACTTTCCCAGTAAATCTCCTAGTTCAGCTGCGAGGTTGTCTGCCTGGCATTGTCAGGGTTTCTGCAGGAGCCATGTTCCCCAGCTCAATATCCTCTTAATATGACACATTAAGAGACCTTTCAAAACGGTTTAATGTTCTCAGCGATGTCTTTCCACAAGGTCAAATGTTCAACGCATGTTTCGCTGGGTCAGTATGATGAAATCACCCACTGATGCTACACATCGATATCTCCACAGTGGCTGGATTGATTTCTACCATTCAAACTGTATTGTAAAATGTCCATCTCTCTTTGTTCTTTGAAGACCCTTCACTTATATCTGGAGACAAACTTTCCGTACGACTCCTTGAGGCTTTTTTATATTTAATTTTTTTAATAAATTCAGGGCTCAAGCTTAAGGACATTCCATTGTCCCGGGGGTAGATAAAATAGGATTTTTGAGGATGAAAATTAATTTTGGGGATGAAAGTCGAAAGAAAAATACATTCATTTAATGAATAAACAAATGTCCATTTGGTGGAAATCTGCATGAGAAATATAAAATAAAATAATAATCCTCCACTTATAGTAATTAATTTGACCCAGACAAACAATTTATGTCTTGTGATGCAACCTTTTTAGACTTTAGAATATTTTGGGCATTTTAGTTTACCCTTCAGTCTCATGCCCTTTTATGGGGTTTGGCAGGGAGTTCACCTATCAAGTGGTACATGCCTCCAATTTATGAAGATAGTGGGATTCTTCATTATAAGAACACGGGTATGAACAAGTCTGCAGTAGAAGAACACATCATGTATCTGATGTAGACTTTTCTTCAGACCTGTCCTCAGAAGATACTGGTGAATGAATGAGGCCAATTGTTATGACTAAGCAAAAAGTCCATCAGACACATTAAATTATTATCCAATATTCATTATCATTCCAGCTCTATTATGAAATCTACCAAATGTAGCTTTTCTTTAGTAGTCACAGTTAAAGAAAGCTCTTGACTCAGACACAGACAGCACTAACACCGCCAAACTAACAGAACCGACAGGACTAATAACCACCAAACTAACAGAACAAACAGGACTAATAATCACCAAACTAACAGAACAGACAGGACTAATAATCACCAAGCTAACAGAACAGACAGGACTAATAATCACCAAACTAACAGAACAGACAGGACTAATGACCACCAAGCTAACAGAACAGACAGGACTAATAATCACCAAACTAACAGAACAGACAGGAATAATGACCACCAAACTAACAGAACAGACAGGACTAATAACCACCAAACTAACAGAACAGACAGGACTAATAATCACCAAACTAACAGAACAGACAGGAATAATGACCACCAAACTAACAGAAAGGACAGGAATAATGACCACCAAACTAACAGAACAGACAGGAATAATAATCACCAAACTAACAGAACAGACAGGACTAATGACCACCAAACTAACAGAACAGACAGGAATAATGACCACCAAACTAACAGAAAGGACAGGAATAATGACCACCAAACTAACAGAAAGGACAGGAATAATGACCACCAAACTAACAGAACAGACAGGAATAATGACCACCAAACTAACAGAACAGACAGGAATAATGACCACCAAACTAACAGAACAGACAGGACTAATAACCGCCAAACTAACAGAACAGACAGGAATAATGACCACCAAACTAACAGAACAGACAGGAATAATGACCACCAAACTAACAGAGGGACAGGAATAATGACCACCAAACTAACAGAACAGACAGGACTAATGACCACTAAACTAACAGAACAGACAGGACTAATAACCGCCAAACTAACAGAACAGACAGGACTAATAATCACCAAACTAACAGAACAGACAGGACTAATAATCACCAAACTAACATAACAGACAGGAATAATAACCACCAAACTAACAGAACAGACAGGAATAATGACCACCAAACTAACAGAACAGACAGGAATAATGACCACTAAACTAACAGAAAGGACAGGAATAATGACCACCAAACTAACAGAAAGGACAGGAATAATGACCACCAAACTAACAGAACAGACAGGAATAATGACCACCAAACTAACAGAACAGACAGGACTAATAATCACCAAACTAACAGAACAGACAGGACTAATAACCACCAAACTAACAGAACAGACAGGACTAATAACCACCAAACTAACAGAACAGACAGGACTAATAACCACCAAACTAACAGAACAGACAGGACTAATAACCACCAAACTAACAGAACAGACAGGAATAATGATCACCAAACAAACAGAACAGACAGCACTAATTGCACCAAACTAACAGAAGGACTAACTAAAAAGATATGCACCTATGCTCAGCAACTATGGAGATACCATTTTAGTAATTTGAATCATTCATTTCCTTTTGATGCTTTAACAGAGAGCTGTCGCAATGTGGATTCACAACTTCCTCTGGTAAATATCATATACCACTTGCTGACCCAGATTAGTGAGGAATGATGTAATCCTGTCAGAGAAATATCATTTGACAAAATCTATTGTACAGTTTTCAATAAATGCTGAAATAAGAATTTTTAGCTGTGAACTCAAATTCAACCCGACTGTATTCACACACACAAATGTGCACACACACACACACACACACACACACACACACACAACCACACACACACACACACACACACGTTAAGTTTCCTAATGATTACAGTAAGCCACCATGAACTAGTGCAGCAAGCAAAATATTGCATTGTGTCTGAAGATAAAATCCCTCAATCAACTGGAAAGTAGAAAGCTGAAATGCCAATCAGACAAACAATTTATTAAATTGATCTTTGTGCCATCATGTCATTACCTCTAATGTGCCACCTGATATAATAATTTTGAAAAACTGAACTTGTCCTGTTGATGCGAGTAAGATGTTTTCTTACAAAAGCTGGATGGTTTCTAAATACAAATATCAGTTTTTCCATGACCCTCCCAAGGTCCCTGTCACTCAAATAAAACTCCAAAATGACTCCTGTGATGTAACTCATGCCACTGGGTACCAGGGGTTAGTGGGTCAATCAGATGTGCTAACTCTCGGCGTCCTCCACAGATATGCAGAGCTCTGCGATAACCCCTTTATGGATTTCGACTGAGTATGCTCCCTTACTCTTCTGGTATATTTCTTGGCACTGAGCGTCGGAAAATCCTCACGCCTCCCAGCGAGGAGGTGCTAAGACAGAGCACGCACCGTTGAAAAAGTAAAAGCAATACCGAAGGAATGTCGCATAGCAGAAGTAAAATGTCCTCTAAGAAACCTATCGCTTTAATTAAAACAAAATGGATGCATCTTATGGGCTAATTTCAAGGTTAAAACCGTCCGTTTGAAATGTTTGTGACATTATCAACTGTCGATAAATCAAAACGTTGATGAAACCAAATCTCCCTTTTGCAATCTCCGACGGCGTTTTTGCACATACGTACATCCCCAAACACAATACACATCACACTTTCCCACAGTGAGTCACTCGCACACGCAGAGGACAGAGAACGAGACGGAGAGGGAAAGACACGTAGAGCCTCCCTCCCCCTCCTCCCTACCTTGTCTTTCATTATTTATTTACTGTCTGCAGTTTTTCCATCGCACGCATATTGATGCAGAGAAAGCAGGGTGTGAGTGCGTGTCAGAATCATTTCCTGACGAGGGAGACAAGGTGGAAGTAATCAGCAGAGCGCTGATGCAATATGACAGCCCCGAGAACCGCTGGTACACAGTTAAGAGCAGGAGGGAGAAAGAAAAAAAAAAACATCTCCCCACTGAAGGAAGCGGCAAGATTTGCACAAGCGACATTTGGGTGGAAAGTAGATTTACAAAGTTCTAAAAGTTGGAGGGAAGAAAATCGGATTCTTGAGCTGTTTCGTCTGAGCTCATCTTGGAAATTTCCTCAAGTGTAAAAAATGTGCAGCAAGACAGTGTATTGTGCTTTTTTTTTGTGTATGTACATCTCTATAAGTCCATTCAACAAGAAACATTAGTCGTGCGTTTGTTTAGAAAATGCTTAGCGCTTTTGTTTCAGTTCACTGCATTTGTTGCTCCCTCAGGGAATTTAAGTCATTTGGAATATATGTAGGGAATAAGTGCTGGTTTCTACAATCGTGACCAATGTCCAGATTTTTTGAGATGATGAAATTCCCCAAAGGCGACGATAATAAAAGCGGACCTTTCTGGAAAAAAAAAATTCAATCAAATGAAGTCCGTGGATATGTGCGGCATGGAGAGGAGGAGACGGACTAACAGGCTCTTCAGAGAAGCTAGCAAGGCGCCTGGCTGAAATGATCTTTCTCCACTGGCTGTCTTTCTCCACTGGCTGTCTCTCCCCCTCCCTCCCTCCTTCCCTCCCCCTCTCCCTCTCTCTGGTGTAGACTGATTAGTTATCCTGCAGCCATCACTGAGCGCAGTGAGACGGCCGATCACGGCGGCTCTTTCCCCACCTCTCCCCATGTAACACACCTGTACATATCTCCTTAACACACCTGTACATCTCTATCTCTGTCTCTGTCATCACCTTCTCAGTCTTGAACATATGTGCAGATATAGATATATATAAAATATATATAAATAAACCATATATACAAAGATCATCAGCTCATCCTGACAGGCACAACCTTCCTGGATGCAAAAATTGATAAATAAGGAAGGGTCTCCCACCCGAGAGAACGAATGGCTAAACGCTCAAACGCACACACTTATGCACACAAGCGCACCAACACATTTGAGCCCCTTGCAGAGTGCTGTAAAGCACGCTGATTGATTGATTGGAGCGGTAGGTTTCGTGACGGCTGGCAACATTTCTCCACATCATGTCAACGCCCCTGGCAGCGTGAGTCTCACACTGATCTCTGAGGAATTAGGTAATCAAAGTCAGCGGGCTGAGGTCCAGGGTGGCGCCCGTGCATCAGCCTAAACAGATTTAGAATAAATGAAAATGTCCTTTTTCGTCAACGCTGACTTCTAAAGATTACGTACAAGACCAATTTGCATCTGGAAAAACAGTAATGGTTATTTTTTTCATCAAAAATGATAAGGACACTTCATCAATAATAAATAATAACTTTGTAATAATAATAAGGAATTTGCAACCAAAGACTTTTAAACTGAACATATTCTGCAGGACATTCATTTTTCCATTCTTTCCAACAATATCCATAGATATATATTGAGGCAATTTAAAGAAGGTGGTTAAAAGTTAGGGGAGGAGCATCATCTAAATATTATAAATAAAAACAAAGCTTTTTGAAGCATGAGATAACTTTGTCTTTTCGTGTTTTAGCTTCAGTGGATTCATTTTTTTCTCTGCCAAGTAGCTCCAATATAGCCGATGAAGCCCCTCATCCCCGTATCTTCCTCTTCTTAATGTCTAATCTGTTTTAGTAGCTTAAATTTCGCAGCAGGTTGGAAGCAGGACGTCTCCGGTGTTCTGGGTTTTACATGTCAAACCATCCACCCATAACTCTTCGCTGCAACGTCTGAGCAGCACGGGGCGGCCTGTTCTCACTCCCAAATACGGCAGCTCGGTCGGTGCAGCTTGCCGCCTGATAAGACACTGTGCATGTAATGAGAGGAAACCAACGCGCCATCCCTCACACGCCCAAAACCCCTGCAAGAGAATCATAGTGTAAAGCACAGGGGCATGGACCAAGTGGTGGGATTTCATAAATTGGGAGTGAGAATGTGTTGCATAGGGAAGTTGTGCGACTTGGACCGGAGGAAACGCTAACGGAATAGCAGTCAACATATTTGGCAACACGAATGAATAGTATGTGATTTAATAGGAGACAGTGTTTGATCCAAAACACGCATTGTGAGCAAAGTGATTTAAGTGGCTTAAATCCATTTAGTCGTCCCTTCAGGTCCAGTGGGTGTAGCCTGCCTTTCACTCGCCACCATTATTCACAGTTCCACAACATTAAACATATTCAGAACGCCATTTAAAATAATCCATCAGCAGTTCAATCTTTACGAGCTCCGACATTGTCTCGCAGCCAATCAGGAGAATGGGATTCCACAAGACAGTTAATCGAGAAACTGGCCATGTGACAAAATGTCATATTTACCTATACAAAATATGATGCTAAATATGTGATTCATAGAAATTTTCCTCACAACATTTCCAGATGTGTTATGCCAAGTTTCAGAGTATAAAAAAGAAAAACTCATGCTATAATAGACACGGATCAGTTCTCTACAAAGGGTTTAATCCCAGGAAACGGGATTCCCGGGAATGCGCATCCAAATGATTTCTTGTTGCTTGTAAATATAACAGGAAAATTGGAACAAAAGTGTCATGTTGTAGGCATAAAGCAAAAGGGCGGATACATAGAAACTATAGATATCACAGAAACACGTAAATATTTCATGACAGCTGTCAGTATCTGAAGAGAATCGAGAATCCATCTCGGGTCCATCAAATTACAATTTACAATTTAAATTGCAATTTACTTGCTTTAACGAATTCCATTGACTTATGTAATGAAAAATAATCAAATATCACTTCTAAGAGATCACAGTCAATATCATATTCCTCACAGCTATAACAAAGTTCAAGCTGCCTGCAAACTTCATGTTTCTCACATGAACTCGTTCAAGGTATAACTCCAGTGAATGCAGTGCAGTCAGCAGGTGCTGATCGATGAGCGGATTCTGATTAATGGCGGACGGGGTGTGGGTGGATGAAATAATACATTATTAATGAGGAAAATATTAATTAAAGGGACATTCTTTAAAAACACGAATGAAGCAGAGAGCTGCAGAGCTGTTGTCCAAGAGACACTGGGCACATTTATGCAACTTCATTGATTATTCCAGAAACTAAGAGTTTCTCCATCGGGACTTGGAAAGTGAGATGGGTGTATCACTAAAGTCAACCATAAACTTTCTCTTTCTCTGCCCAAGGCATCACTCTACTCTACCCTCATCCCAACCCTCCTTACCAAATAGATAAATAAATAAATATGAATCACTTTAAAAGCCGGACAGATGCACTACAGTTTTGTTGTATGTGGGATGATGGAAAGAAGATTATAGACCTCAAAGAACAGTATCTCTCACTTATCTCTGAAGGTATCACTCATCCTTCTACTTGTCCACCTTTCCTTTCATCCATGCATCGACCTCTCCATTCATCATCTGTCCATCCATCTATCAGCCGCTGCACCCACCCACCCATACATCCACCCAACAAGTCCAGCCAAGTGATCCAATGAACTCATTACTTCCTCCCAGGAAAACATCAAAAATACGACTTGGCTAAGTTGCCATCACTGACCAAAGACTCATAGCACCTCCATCCAACTGTGCCAACGCACCACGTTTGGTGAAGGCGGCTGAGTGTTGGCAAGAACATGAGATGGGGGAGTGAGGAGGAAGGACAGGGAGGGACCAAGTGTCATGTCCCATTGGGGTCAGAGGATGGCGGCTACATTTACCAAAGCAAACAGCCCAGAGGAGCAGAGTACTTCACCTGTCGCTGTGGATTACTCCATTATCACATCCACCAGTCTCACGGTGTCCCGTTCCAACCACTCACTATTCAAAATTCATACGACATGCAGAACGGTGGGTGCTTTAAATTGTGGCAGGGCTCAAATTTAAAAGGAGGCGTTGAGATAGCTGATGTGAGAGGAGCCGACTATTATTTGGCGGTTGCGTGTGAAACCGCTTAAACAAAAGAGACGACACTTGTTTTTGGTAATCGTAAACAATGAAAGTAGTCCCACTGTATGTTAATATGATGTACTTATACTAACAATTCTAAAGATACTGACAGCTTTGTATGACTTAAAGCCCAGAAACACCAAACCAACATTAAAGACCTAGAGGCGTCAAAGGTCTGCGTCACCTGTGTCTTGTGGTGAAAACTAAAACAAATATATATATATATATCTTAATACCAGCAGGAGGCAGTAGTCTGTCTGACATAAGACTTTCGATTTATCTGCTGTTATGCAGTGTTTGCCTAACATTTTCACACCCCTCTCGCTCACCACTGCTTCTGTCCAGATGGCCACGTTGTTGTGAAAATACTTGTGTGATCAAATGATCAGATGAGATGAAGGGGAGAAATAAGAAGAGCCTGACCTGCTTTCCTCACTTCTGTCTCTCTTCTCGTGCAGATTGACTTCAGCTGAGAAGCCAATCATAATGATTTCTCTTAACGATGGGATCCACCAATTCAACAGCTGCTCAAGCAGCCAAAAGTCACGACAATGGCAGACTACTCCAAACAGTGCAGGACAAACCGTAGAAGCTAGAGTGGCTCAGTATCGCTGGAGGGTCAGGGACTTTAGCAGCGTTCACGCCGGTGGTAAATACTAAGTTATGCTCTTGACATTCTGAGAATTTGAAAATCTGAGCAGATGGGCGGCCTTCATGTAAGTGTTTCAGTGTCGGCCACCGGTGGAGTTTAAAAGTGTGTAAATATGGGCCCCCTTTCAACAGTCTGGTGCTGCAGTATAGTTTATGTTTTCTAACCCAGATAGAAGGTGAAGAAACACTGCAGAATGGTACAATTAATATCATTTCAGGTTCTGGTATGCCACAATTCACAATCCGGTTATGGGACTGACATTACCAATCCATATAAATATGTAATATTGGTGGAGAATGTCCCGCTGGTCCTGCTACTACTGTAAAGAAGCTAGTTAGCGATGCTAGCATCTTTAGCAAGGAGATGAAAAAGGCTGCTTCAAGCCAGGAACAGAAGATAAACAACACATAACATTGCATTTATTTGTATCTTCCTGCTTTTAAGCACTGTTTGACCACAGTGACAAGACTTTCAGCTCATTAAAATTGCGAAGTAACCATAGCAACCTTTCACGACTTCCCCTATTCAATGTCCGGCACAAACACATCCTCTGGCCTGGTGTACACCACCTCTATGTTTCTCACAGTAACACTGCGAGTGATTGTGTGACACTGTGCGTGACTGTGTCCGTTTGTGTCTTTCAATTATTAATACAGAAGGAGTTTACAAATTATGCATTTATAAGGGCGTATAGCGAAAGATGAGCAGAGACACCATGGGTTCACTCTTCATGGCACGAAGCAGATGAATTCACTAAAAACACAGCAGCCATGGTGTTTGAACAGGTAAGTATGAACAACGCAATTTCAGAAAATCATTGTCAATAAATTTAAAAGGTGCAGCCTAGATTGAACTAGTCCGTCAAAATGACGCCCATTTTTAAAAAGCATTTTAAAAAAAATCATCCAATGATGGAAAATATTTGGTCAATACAACCACTGGTTTATATTGAAAAAGCATAGCAATCATGACCCATCTTCACAGGTGATAATTATATAATTTTGTTTTTAACGCATTAGTAGTGGATCGGGTTGGATAGAATATTATCGGAACATTTCTAGTATTTAATACCAATTATCTGAATGACCCACTAGAAAAAATATTTGTACATTTCAGCAGGAAACCCTGGATGGTGGCCCTGAAGCTTGAGGGGGACTCTCAGCTGCACCATACTTTTGTTCTCCAGCAATATTGAATGGTGAGGCACTCATAATACCACTGTGGTTTAGCTAGGTAGCAGATAGAACATGGGAAATGGCAGAAAAGACATATCCAGGGTAAAGAGCCATCTCAGGAGAGGAGAGTGACACCGAGGAGTCCCTCTTCTGCTTCTCAGCAGCATGATTAATAACCCCTGTGCCCCATGATCTCTCCATCATCTATCTATGTAAATGCCCCCGGACCTGCAGCGCCAACACACTTTGACTGATGGCTGTTCCACTGCATTGGGCTTGTTGTGTGTGTGTGTGTGTGTGTGTGTGTGGGCGAAGGATAGTGGGTGTGTGTGTGTGTGTGTGTGTGTGTGTGTGTGTGTGTGTGTGTGTGTACACATCTTTGCATAAATGCAGGCGTGCGTTTATGTGAGTGAGAGAAAGTGAGGGTTTTCGTGGCTGGAAAGGAAGAGATGAGAAAAATCACATGGTTGCTCTGCCTTGTCACAGTCAGTATGGCCTCACACACACACACACACACACACTCTTACTGTTTTTGTCTGTTACAAACACCACAAGGACACACACTGGGAGAGGCCGGCACAGCACATGAGAACAAGGCTCAGGGAGGGTATAATTTACTCACACAAACAAGAAACAAAATTAGATTTGGCCAAATAGTCTAATGAATTCTCATCACATCCCCTTAGCCCCCATTTTCAGCAATGGCAGTTTCAATAAATAGGGTGAATAGGATTAATTAGGCATCTCAAAGTACCATTTTAAATATTACATCAATTATTAATGCTTGTATAATTTTTTATTAAATGCAAGTGTCTCTGGTCCCTAATAGCGAGAGTTTTTGTGGATTTCACTTTGACTGGGAGTGTCGGCGCTGTCCCTACGTTTGACACCCGGAAAAAATATTCGGACAGAAACCTCAACAACAGGACAATAAGCGGAGAGTTAGTGCTCTTTCTTTGTGAATCTTACAGCATCCCATAAGAAGCAACACTGACTGCACTCTCACACCTCTTATCTTGGAAATGTTTCAAGTTTCGTTCAGCCTTGCCGACAGACGCTGCTCCCAGTAACTTGTGTTTACGGATGAGCAGAGGGAGACAGTCAAGAAAAAGAGGAAAAAAAGAGAAAAGAACATTAATGGGAGCTAGTTAAGACGAGCGATTGAGCTTTTAATTGACTTCATATCTCTCATTGTGAACTGTGTGTCTAAGGCATCACGAGGATGCAAATGATTGCTAAACTACCATTAGTCATCATAAAAAAATAATGGGAAATTATTATATTTGTAAATATATGTTTCAAATTAGTTTTTCAAATTTGACAACACTACAATAGCACAATAAAATGGAACAATATAGACATATTATTATAGATGTTAATTAAATGGTTTTCCAATTGTGGCTAAACGTTCACCTAAAGACTTAGAAAATTGAATTAAGTTGAAAATAAATAATAATGACGTGAAAAGTGATTAATTCATTTAACTAACAACGCTCACCTTTTAAAAAAGGATGTAGAGTTTATAGATAACGGGATCAAACATGCAGCAGATGTGACATGTCATGATAATATGTAAGAACTATTTTTGGTATTCGGAATACCAAATAAATAAGCTTTCTTGAGCAATAACTTTTCCGTAGAACACATTATTCTCATGAATTGAGTCATTTCCTGTTTTCTGGTCAACCAGCATGGGCTTTGTTTAGATGAGGGATTTAAGAGTCTTGCTGCATGTAAATGAGTTGTTGATTAAGTAAGTTTTCTTCAGAAAGGTCAATGCCTTCAGCAGAACTGATGGTCACTTTCATTCTCAGGTGCGAAGTTACGTTGTGGACATTCATTGCGTAGAAATCTTTTGCAAAATGCCAGCTTGCCCTGAACTGCTAAAGTACAAATCTTCTTTCTCCGATTGGGTTATTTTACCTGATCAAGACATGGATTATATGAACTGCTTTACTGAAAGGAAAATCATATGAAGACATGAGGTAAGCTGACAACAAGTGATATATGATGACCGATTGCAGGATGCAAGGAGGAGACGTTAAAAGAGCGCCTCCTGCGTCTTCAATGACAATGTCGGCTGATTGTGTGGTTGGATAGTGATGTCATCAATGTGGTTAAAGTTCCCCGGCTCCTCCTAGCTGAGTGCCTGGTGTCCCTGAGCAAGACACCTCACCCCAATTGCTCCTGACGAGCTGGCTGTCGCCCTGAGTGGTTGACTCCGCCGTCGGTGTGTGAATGTGTGAGTGAATGGGTGAATGTCAGTCATTACTGTAAAGCGCTTTGGACAAAAGCGCTATATAAATGAGGCCATTTACCATTTAAAGTTCCTACTGCGTTGATTTGCCTGGGCTATTTTTGTGTATTGTATCGCTGAGCTTGCTGTGTCTCGGGATGTTATGAAATAGGATTTAGGAGTTGAGACGAGGACAAGGACCTCCTCGTTAACATGATGTTTGACGACTTGAAACTTGATTAGCTTGGAATCAGTTTCGCAGTCAAATGTCACAATCCACTGGAGTTTTATAAAACTGAAACAGACAAACTACGCCAACGGTAAATACATATATTAGCTAGTTTACATGTTCTTATTTGTAGCCTATTAAGCTCACTTTTCTGCAGCTATGTTATCGATTGCCAGCAGCTACAGTGCCACAAAAATGATATCGCTGGCGAGTGACAACAGCTGGGGGAAAGTGAGCATAATCGTTGCTGTTGTGGGTTTAATATAACTGCGACGTGATGAGAACTTTTCCCTCCCTCCTAATGTGCCAACGGGGGTGAACTTTAGGCTCCACGTTGCCCCGGATTATTAAAGCAGCCTGCATAGAGGCAATCTACACCAACCACCACTTGTGAAGCTCCACTATACAAAAACTGTCTCTGATGCTGGCCTAGAGGCGAGAGAAATCATGTCAGACGGGGCACAAATGTGAGTCATCCTTGCAATCATACTGGCATCCAAACTACAGCGAGACAAAATGCCGGAGCAATGTCCTTGCTTCTGGCATTGGCAATTCAAACGTACCTGTCCAGAGTCAAACAGCCCTATACGATCAAAGTACCAACGTGATTGAATGCTACTGCTGGAATCGCACATTTAATGGCAAAATTGAGATAAATATAAATAATTACCCCTAATATTGAAGCACGCCTGACTAGCCTGGTGCATGCCATCCACCGTGACCTAACAACAACCCTTAGCTGTCCCACGATCACTGTAAGCCTTGGGTTCACATCAATGCTGACATCATTATTCTCTCATCAGGTTATATATTCCCATCTCCTTTGGGTGATCAAAAACATAAGGTGGTGTGGGACTGAACCTAACGGGGTAAATCTGATCTGATTGGCTGATAATCAACACCATCTTAATTGATCATCATCTTAAATCTTAATTGAATAATCACAATACAGCTGTAAAAAGATCTGTTACTTTTAATAATATTTGTAAATTTAGATTTTTTTCTGTTAAAGTTAATATGAGATATCATGAACTCCATCTCCTCTACTATAGCATTGTTGTTTCATTTTCTGTAATCCAGGGATCTGAAATTGTCAGCAGATAAAAGATGCTTGGAGTTATGGTTTTGTAATGAACAAATTAATTAATATGCCACTTTTATTACAGGGCAGATGAGAGTCATAGCGTCCAGAAGGGTTTCCTAAACTCCTCTTTGATTTTGTCTTTGACCTCAAAACATGATAAACCTCATTTATTTTCAGGTAGAACCTGTGATTACTAGTTACAGTTAGGGCCTGTGAGAGCATGCATGTGGCCACATCGAGAAGAGCACTACACCCGGCATCTTTTTCCTGAACACTGCCTTTTTTGTGCGGCAGCAATATGAAACACATGTTGGAGGCCTGTAAAACTTCCTACTAGAAGATACCCCTAAGCAGCTGATAATATATAATTAAAATACTCTTTTTTAATCAAAGTATTTAAATAAAAGTATTTTTATTGTATACAAAGTGTATGTAAAATAAGCACTATATTTTAAATAAAGTATCATTTAGAATTTTGGACGGTTTACACCCACTTCAGGGCAATTGAAATAATGTTTTGCAGCGGTGGTGGAAAAAGTTAGTCTGCAGCCTTGTTCCGCGATATAAATTAAATCGGTGGTCGTAGCAGCTTTAAGGAAATTAAACTAATCCCTCCTAACAGCAGCAATTATATTATGTAAGCATCATTTACAATTCATCACATTTCATATAGTGTACTATTGAACTTCACCAAGAAAAAAAAATCACGACTTCCTGTCACTTATGAAGCCAAGGGCCAATCAAAGCAGTTCTTCCGTTGGCTTTCTACATGAGGAAAAAAAAACATGGATAGAAACTTCAAGAAGTGATCGTTATCAAAGCTTTCAATGGCACAGACTGACATGATGATTGCCTTGATTTAAATGTGAGAGAAACTGCGTCACGCTGGTTTCGCTTACGTGTTTAGAAGTCAAAAGAAAGTGGAGGATAAATATCTACAAACCAACAACTTTCCACAAATACCTTCACTGAATATCTCAGTATCCAGAGGATAGCCTGCACCCAGCCCACACTCCAAAGCACCTTTTTCACTGAGCCGCCCTCACACAGCTCTTCAGAGGGGAGACATGTTGTTAATAATTAAGGCTGTGGCTGGAGGCACAGGGAGGCTAAACTTCCTCTAACAAGTGGCTCTCTGACAGCGCAGACGTATGGCTCTCACTTCCCTATATTCTCCTCCGCCCTCAAGACTTGTGCATTTCACACACGTCCAAGGCGGGGGTGAGAAACCTCCATACTGACTGCCAGAGAACAATAAATCAAATTCCTAATGGTCGGCAACAATCGGATAATTATGAGTGCGGCCGCGTGGCACGAAAGGGAATTTTCTCCTTCAGATGGAGTTAAGTGTTTAGCCTGATTTCTTGCCAACGCTTAGTACGTTCAGTACCACACTGTTTATTTGGAATGTGGACCTCTCAAATTAGGTCTGTTATTCCATAGAGAACCTACAACAGGGACTGAAATATCTCACTGTCAGGACATCTTTTCTGCTTAATTTTAAGGTTTAAAGCGTGAGAATTATTTTCTATAAGTTTTATTGTAAAAAAAAAAAGAGATCAATTGATTCCATTGATATCATCCATGTATCCAAAGCCTGATATAACGTTTTCCTATATGCCATAGACCTCCACTGTTGCCAAAAACACTTTAGTTAGCCTCACTGTTGCACTGGTTCATTATTATCATGGGCACCGTAGTTTATTAAAAATACACCCCTTACCCCTTATACACATCCTGCTGTGTTAGTGAGCCAGCACACAAAATGTTCATTATTCTGCGGTTTTAAATAGTCACTAAATGGGCTACTCCTTTAAGAGTTTCATATAAAACATTTTTTCAAAAACTAGCGCCCAGCTGTTAAAGCAAATTACTTATCCTTTTTATCCTTATTTTTTATTTTTAATGAAACAATTATATATTTGTGACCTATTTTTAAGGATTTATGTCCAGAGTAGAAGCCCAATGGGCTTGGGGGCTGACAGCCACAGACAGCGTGGGAAGTTGGAACGCACCAAGACAGATTGACATATTGTTGGTTGTTGTCTTTTTCATGGGATTTGCTGTAAAGTCGTCAAATATTGAATGACAAAACATTCACTTTGAAATTCAACTCTTCTTTTACAGCGCTGCAGCGTAGGCATTCTTTACACGCTGAAACCTACCTCCGAATATCTGTCAATGTCTTCCACATGCAAGCTGAGTTAGGAGCTTATATGCTCCAATGACTACAGGGAGAATGAGCTACCAGTGCCAAGTTAAAACCCATTAATGTCACACACATAAATAATGCCTGATAATGAGTTGGTGACCCATTAGGACACATGAAGACCAATTTTTTTTGTCGTTTACACAATGTGCAAAATTACAAAGTTTGTCTTTTCGTGGCAGGCACCAGCTGTATTACTTTTAGGGGCAAACGAAGCATTTGGCCAGGGGAGAAGAAGCTGGATTTTAAACAACCACTGCCTTTCCTGCTTCCTTCCCCTCTTTCTGTCGGGTGGGGGGAGGGGGGCAAACCTTGTTTTGATGCTGGCGCTGTCAGGGGGCTAGCCAGAGAGGATAGTAAACACTGCCTTTGCAGAACATTTAAAATCAATCCTTCAGCCACAGGCCTTGCAAACCCCCTTCGCGTCTCTCCTCCTCTCTCTCTCGTTCCCCGAGCCTTTCTTCCTCTCTCCTCTCTCTGTAATGTGTCTGCTGCTCTCTGAGAATAGAGGCAGCACTTAAAAGCTGGGCGTAGGGGCAGAGTTTTGTGACAACAGCTCCGGCTTTTATTACCATACTGAGATGTGACCAGAACCCCCCCGTCAGCACCACCACTTCCCACCACCTCCAACCCCCCCCCCCGCACATGTACACAGTCTCACATTCACACTCGCATCGCCCTGATGAGCAAATAATCATGTCATTAGCCAATGTGCGTTCAAGGCAGCGGCTCATTTGCCAGCATCCAAGCTGTTACCTTTGCTCATGATTGGCCAGAAGATTAGCTGGAAATCATTTTTGTTTCCAGCGTTACTGCTTGATTAAGTCACCATTTCTCAACCGATAAAACAGTCAACAGATACGACCACTGACGGTGGAGTGGAATAGCAATGAATTTATAATAACATCATAATAAAGTTACTTTTTTGGGGGTACTTTTAGTCCTCTTCAAAATGCTTTGCCATTAGATGTCTGAGTGGCGCTGGTGCCACACAGCCGGTGCAGAGCATGTGAAATGTGACCCCAGAGAAGGTAACGTGAACCCGGGTCCACACAGACCGCACTCTCACTCTGCGCTGCTCACACTGAGGATTGTGTGCGTCACCCACCACCTCCTCCATGGCACATTTCATTCAATTTCTTTCAGCAGGGGTGACAGGAAGGTTGTTTTTTTTTCCACTGCACCGCACTCCAGACAGATTGTCTCATGGCACTTATCTTGGTTTCCTGGGTGCATTTATTTACTTTTATTCTCAGTTGCTGATGACCAGTAAATTAATTGGATAATATGGTGGCTGGCACGTACTGGTTTGCAACACCACCTCCACATAGAAACTACATGTTTCTATGTGGCCAACCGGTGCATACCACCTCGAGACCTGTAATTGTAAATGTCTCTTTTGGGTCAATGTAATTAATGTAATTTCAAAAATGGTAGAGTATGGCGGTGATATGTACACTACATTATTATTTCTACAAGGTCTATCAAATTGACAGGGAGTCAATTGGCAGCATTAAGTTGCAGACCATAACTACGAAATCTAATAAAAGCAAAGTGCATTGACTAAATGCATTGAGAAATGGTGTGATGAAATAAAAATTAAAAAATACAAATACAAGACTAATCTTGGTTTAATTGAGTTCGACAAGTGGGAGACACATTAGGTTAAGGCTATTAAATTATAGATTAGAAACACAAACATCCTCCAGCAAAATGTAAATTATCGTAACTTTAAAATTCAAGTGAGCTTGTATGTGTGCTGTAAATGGCCTTACCCTCTTTATCCCTCAAAATCAAAATGGTCTTTCCGCTATTGACTGACTGAGCGGTGAGATTTCTACGCTGCTGCACATTACTTCAGATAGGGGCTGGGGGGTGGGTGGGGGTAGGGAGGGATTTCTAGTACAAACAGTACAGAGATGGGGGGGGGTGTTTCATGTGAGCACAAGAAGCTGCAGCAAGGGCCAGCTTTCATAGTTCACGAGCAAGGCTTATATAGCAAGGCCCCCAAAGACCAGCACGGCAACAGCACATGGCATTTAAAGTCATGTCTTTAAATTATTATTATTTTATGATAGTGATAGAGGCAGTCATTATGGTAAAAAAAAGAATATGTTGCATTATAAACCCTCTAATGTGGTGGAGGGATTTGTGTACTCCAAGGACCCTGGGAGCTGTGTTGTGTGGTAGGGTCTGCCTGACCTAAACCTGAGTGGTGTTTTGCTGGTCGCATAGGGAGGTTCATAAGTGTACTTGGTTCCAGAACACTCTAGGCTAAAGATCGATGATTGACTTTGCAATGTTATCAGATCTGCAGCCGTATGTCTTGTACACTCGGGTAAAGAGAGGTACAGAGCTGTCAACTGTTCAACACCTGGTGCTGAGTTGGATCAGATAGCAGGGAGGCGGACACCAGTGCCGGAGGTGGTGGTCTTTCAGGCCTGGTTGGTCCAGGGGTCTGCCAAAACGGCAGACAGGTACTGTTTGGTCAGAAGGGCTGCAAAAAAAACCTGGGTGTGAAGGTGTTCGGGAGACTATGAAGACGGATTTTCAGATTGCCTCAAGGAAGTTGGTAAACCTTTAGATAACTGGCTGAGGAGAACTGCGGACCTGCATTGGGGATTTTGTCAACGTCATTTTGGTAGTTGAGTTGAGTTAGGTCAAAAATGTACATTTTTCCTGAAAAATCATCAATGCTTACTGGAATATGCTGAACACATTGGGATAGATTAGAAAAAAATACAACGTTGAAATGTTAAAATGTCTCTGAAAATATATCTGGAAACTGCCAAAACTGCAAACACATCAAATATAAACTCAAATACTGTATCACAAAAGTTCAAGGAGATGATGTAGGCCGTGCAGGACTTCTGATTGGTCGCAGTTGAAGTGGAAATGTATTTAAAGCAAATTGACGACCCTCCACTACCAGGCAATCAACACGAGCTGGACATTTATTGTGCTCCAGTTTTTATTGGACCATAAGAAGAGAATGCAACACCAGGGCAAATGAGCAAATGCGCTGGGTTTAACAGATGCATGGTGCACACAGGTCTCGATCTTTGAGCCGTCCCGTCTTTTAAAGATGATTTGCAGAGCTAGATTGCACAGCCAACTTCTCTCCCGTTACTTAAAGCAAAAGGCTCCTTCCTCAACCTGTCAACAGGTGTTGCTTCAGTGTTCAGGCTGTCCATGGATGTTGTGGGAATATATGAGGCCTCATAGTGAGTGGGTGTGTGGACACAAAGACACACTTGCAAAACAGCTCTGCATAGTGTATGGGCTTCCGAAATGTTATCAATAATTTTCATCTCACCATTGGGAAAATTAGTCGAAGAAATGATTAATTCCGTACAATAGGTAATTTAAAGAGATGCAGAATGTTTGAAAGTCTGTATGTCTTGTTTTTGGGCAGCAAAATGTATTTTCCAACATACAGAACAACTTCTTTCAAAGTCCTTAATAGGTTTACCATTTTGTAGTACAAAAGCAGTCAAAATCGCTTGATATTTTTTTAAGTAAATTTCATTATAGCTTTGTCAAAACGATTGCCAAAGGGCAATATGCCAGTTCAATCGTTGTGTGCAGCCACCGTAAACAAAAATAAATTAAAAGTATCATGTAAAGGCAATATCTACTGGTAAAATAGGAAATTGCAAGAAGTCCTTACTCCTTGAAAAGACTTCATGCATTTCGAATGTCTACTTTATCAAATGTAGTGTCCATTATAGAGTAGCGCCTAGTTTCTGGTTAAAATACTTTTCTTAATTTTAGTAAATCAAACCTTCACTGAAAAAGGTTACGTGGCCAGTGGCCCATAAACATGCAGGGATACTATCAATTGTATTCAAAGTAATCCATACTTCATCTTGAAAAGTAGTGTACAACCGATGGCCACTAACCAAGCATTATATACCAGCATCTTTGTGCTGAAAGAAAAGAAAAGGACAGATGGCCGAGGGTAGAGAGTGCAATTGAGACAAATCCATGACAAATCCATCCGTCATGGCGCGAAAATAATATTTTTAATGTGAGTAGAGCAGCGCATCATAACACAGATGATCACAGCATACTTTTTATTTATTTATTAATTTGGGAAAATATGCTTATTGCCCCCACATTGACAACAGCAGCGTATATCGCTCCTTTTATTCATACTTTCTCTCGCCCTAAATATATATGTAGTGTCACTGCTTACCAGGGGGAATTCAATTACAACAAATAAGCATACAATATGCATTTATTATATTTAGAATATATCCACCGTTCATCTGTTAACTGTGCGCCAGCAGTGACGTAATTAACGACACAGAGAAAATGACCACAGTAGTGCCCAAAAGTGCTAACTTGGCCGCACCCCTTCATGTATTATTTTGAGCTCACTACATATTCCTATAAATAGTCCTCTGCATAGAAAGTGAGTAGGGAGTAGTGAATGAGTGAATTCTCATGCAACCAAAATCGGTTTAGCATATTCATATTTTCATAAGCACAGCGGAGGCTGATGGGAAAATCATTCATTTTGAAAGTACCGGATTGTGGTGCAACAGGAAGTCAAGGGATCTCTATTATAGTCCGTCCAGAATGTCTGTACCAAACTTCATGGCAATAAATCCCATGTAACTCCCCACAAAACCAAATTCAACCTGTTAATCAATTAGCTTTAGCGGTGCTGGTAGCATATTTTTAAGTTTCCCCCTGCTTCCATTTAACCTAAGCTCTCAGCAGCAGAGCTTATAAGTGTGAAAATCAAAATGTTTAAATATGTCTTTGAAGAAATAAAACATGCAGATTTTAAACTTTAGCAGTTTTACTTTAAAGTCCCTGTAAAACCAAAGTATTGCTTCTCTACTGTGAGTATTCAGTGAAACAATACTTGAGCATCGTACAAAGGGTATTTAAATCAAATCCCTAACATTTGATTGGACCGAAAAGTGGGCGGGACTAGAGCGTAACACAATACACCAACGACTGTGGCTGCACACTCCCTCGTTGCTAACAGTTACAGATTGATTGATGGATGTCATGATATTATTGTTGAAATTATTGGTTCTACCTTACTTAACACGGTTTGTTTTACAGGAAGAAAAGATTATTGGACTTTTTGTAAAATGTTTTGCTTAAATTGTGTATTAGGTACACAATGTGACTGGGGATGTGATCTAAAAGAGTTCAAATTAATTTAACAAGAGGAGAATTGCCGTTATGAAGAAAAACACAGTGACATCACTGGCCATGTTTTAAAATTTTAACTCAAAGTGCACATTATACCCTATATGATGATCAGAATATCCATGCCTTACCATAGTAGGTCTATGAATGTGCACCTTCAGCAGATCAAAAAGTGGTACTATCGGTCACTTGAAACAGCAAACTGAGACACTGTGGCCGTGGTATGTCATGGCAGACTGCAGGTTAATTTCATTGGCACCAGCTGTTTGTGCTGAAAATCCACATTAACATGATGGATCCCAAAGAGAAATGCCATCTTCAAAAGAAAAAAAAAAAAAAACTGAAATATGGAATTCTTTTTTTACTCTTTTGTTTTCTTAGAGGACGGCTTCCTTCATGCATGGCTTCCGTTTGCTGCACTGTGTAAAATGTTGTTACCAGGCAACAGGCATAACAATGACACAGGTGCTCTCTCTCTCTCTCTCTCTCTCTCTCTCTCTCTCTCTCTCTCTCTCTCTCTCTCTCTCTCTCTCTCTCCTCTCTCTCTCTCTCTCTCTCTCTCTCTCTCTCCTCTCTCCCTCTCTCTTCCAGTGTTCATGGGTTTTGCATCCCCTTCTCAATAATGTTAAATGCCACTTGTTTTGAGCAGCATTCATTTGTTACACTTACAAGGTTACACCTTGAACATTTACAACGTCTTGATACGTTGTCTTTTTTTCATATTTAGCTATGGGTTTGTGCGTGTTGTTGTTTTGTTTTGTACTTGCCCATTATTAAACCCTATTAACATTTAAAAAATCTGTATGTAAAAAAATCTAAGTAAACAAAATAGAAAAATGCAGATCGCTGCACCGAAATGGAAAATTACGTTATTCAAGAAAATTCTTGAAACGTTTATTTGGACTGAAAACTGTGAAATTAAATCATTGCACTTGCAGATTTTTTTCACTTCAGAAAATAAGACCTTGGTGCTTAAATTAAAGACAGAAATACACTGACGAAATGTGAGAGGGAATAAGTGCATAATCAACAAGTTCTACAGCCACGGTGGTTTTACAGAAACCTAGAAGCCTACTGTATTTCTGAAAAGCAGATTTTCAAAGTTTCTTTCAATAGGCCGGGCGTAATCCGGGCTCACATTTTTCTAAACACCAAATCACAAACAAAGAGGCAGGAGAGGAAGAAAAGCAAGGGCAGAACTAACAGGCTGTTAACACAAGCCTGAGCCTGGCCCGATCTCCTCCATGTCTGTCTCCTTTCTTGCTTTTCAGAGAAGGCAGAGGCTTTGAGCTTCGTTAAATTGTCCCTCCAGCCCCTCCCCCACCTCTCCTTCTCCGTCACCTTTCTCTCGTTCCCTCTTTCTCCTCTCCCCGTCTCTCTCCCGTTCTCACTCACTCTGTTCTCTGCATCTCTCCTCCTCCACCCCCACCTCCTAAGACGGCAGTCTTTTGCCCTTAATCAGAAGGCTGCGGCTCCCCACGCTCCTCTACCTCCTCCATCCTCCTCATCACCCCATCCCCCCTCCTTTCACCACCAGCCACCACTTCCCTCCCAGCACTCTCTCGCCTTTTCTCTGTCTTTACATTTTTTTCCTCTCTCCTCCCCCCCACGCCGCCTTTTACACCCCTGCAGTTAGCGTCTGCCAAAGGCTGCTTCTGTTCATCACTCACCCGTGCACTTAGCAACAAAAGATGTGTGGTAATTTCCCTGCGTGTGCGGCAGACCGCCGGCCTGGTCACACCCGGAGGGGAGGGGTGGGTGGGGGGGTGGGTGAAAGGGTGCAGGTTGCGCTCGGCTCTTTGCGCCGCCGCTGACCCTCATGTCACGCATGATCGACGTGGGGGAAGAGAGGTGAGCTGCGGCTGCGTGACTGGCAGGCCATGGAGACGAAGGTGGTGGAGCGGGGGTGGGTGAAAGCACTGTCAAAGTGATGGCGGATGTGTGAGTGTTTGGGTGTGTGTGTGTGTGTGTGTGTGTGTTGGGGGGGGGGGGGGGGGGGGTGTAGGATCTGGCAGGGAAAAGAGCAGTGCTGATGGTTTCCAACGGCCCCGGCCACGGTTTGTTTGTTAAAATGACTTCCTCGTGCTCTCCTACTCCCCCAGCCTCCACAGCTTCATACCCCCTTTATCTCTCTCTCTCTCTCTCTCTCTCTCTCTCTCTGTCTCACTATCAACCACAGTGCTCCCTGTTCACTTTCCAAAAACAACGCTTTGCAAATGACCGTAAAAATCTCAGTTCAGACAGACTCCAACGTAGCCGCACACTTTACGGTGGAAAAAGTGGCACCAAGAATCAAAACAACAGAAGGCATTTATGAACAAAGCCAAAGAGGTGAAACACACTTTTGCACATGCCAAAATACAAACACGCATACAAATATGAGCCACACAGCGGAGAGGAATATTACTGTAATTCTCATAGTGCAAAGCCTTTTCCCAGCAATGAAAGAGTAAGGCAGCATGTGTGTGTCTGTGTGTGTGTGTGTGTGTGTGTGTGTTCGGGGGGGGAGAGGACACCTCCATCCAATCTGATCAATGGTGATATTAATCTGAGCACGAGTCAGCCCCGCCGCCCCGGCATTTGATTAAAACAGGCAAGAAATATGACGTAACCAATAAATCTGTTTGTCAAAATGGCACGTGGCTCGAGAGGGAAGGAAATACTGGCACCGATAAGGCGCTGGGGAGGAGGAGAGGAGAGGAGGTTGAATGACAGGGAGCGATGGAGGGGGAGTAGGGGGGTGGAGTGGCTGGTGACTGACCTCCTCAGCATTTCCGCTGCAAGAGCGAAGCACTCAGGCTGAACCAAATCTTCACCTGCTTGCCTCCCACTGCCCTTCCACCAAACTACCATTCCCTCCCCTCCGACCCTCTCTTTCTGCTTCTTTCTCTCACCGTCTCCATCTCTCATCCTCTCCCACCAGCACCCATGGATAACAGAATAATCCTCCTATCCTGTACTGGGAGCTTGAACGTGTGTGTGTGTGTGTGTGTGTGTGTGTGTGTGTGATTTTGGGGCCTCTGCAGCACAGCGATGGAAATAGCAACAGAGAACAGAGAGCTGGCTGAAATATACATACTGTACATAAACATGCAGACCTGCCAACGCTGTGAAGAACATTTCACGCATCAACACATGGATACAGAATTATATTCAGACCACAAAAAGTTTCTTTTTTAAAAGCTGTGTGTTAAATTTAGCTGTAGAACATGGTATGGGATATGTTTCTGCTATTATGGGCAGCTGGCTAGCAGCTGATCCATCAATACGATATCTGATTAAGCATTTCATTCATGAAAAAACTACAAATCCCACGAACATTTACAAACGGTGGCAATGCTGGTAGTGTTTTTTGTTTCTTCCATTTCTATAATGTTTCCCAAAAGCTCCTTTCTTAAGGAGTCAGGAACATGAAGGTCTTATGGGAAACGCTGTTCGTTAAACAACACAACAACACACACAAAAATATATTTATCAAACTATATTAGATTGTTTTTCAAAAGCATCTAACAAAACATAAAATTAACCCAAAAAACTATTTCATCTGATTATTTGCGCAAGAACACACAATTGAAAGTATTAAGGAATAAATGACTGTATTTGTATTCAAAATGTTTAAAATGAATCTTATTGTTAATTCTTATCTAAATCTTGATTATACATTATAAACTGCTTGGACTTAATATTAGTGTTGAACATTTAACAGGTCATAACATAACATCTGAAAACATCATTACAGCATTATAGTTGACCTTCGCCCAATACTCATTTTTACTGAACAGAACTTGAACACATCGTAATGAATGCAATCCCTTTAACGTTGGTGGTGTAGCGGATTATTTTGGATTTGTAGTTGTGGTGAATTGCTAGCTTTAGGCCTACGTCTTCTTCACGTGCGCTGTTAAACATCCAGACCGAGGAGGTGTTATGTGTGAGACTGTGGCGTTATTGTCTGTGCTGCTGTGTGCCGACCTTAAACTGTCAAGGTTTTGATCATCTGCCGATCGATGGTCCATCTCTTTTTAACTTTGGTAAAATGTGCACTACGAGTGTCGCAGTGAAGCTTTATATTTGTTTCTGGAAGCAAGAAAGAGAAAAAAAAAACAGCCGTGTGAGTAATGCAAAGTGAGTCCATTCATTAAATTCTTCCCCACCCACATTTGATGCAGTGGCATCTTAGCCCAGGGGTCAGATTTAGCTGCCACACCCTCCCTACTCTCTATGCAGAAAATATGGATTTAGTGAGATTTATTAAATCTGATTTGCCTATAAAGTCCAATGAAACTTTTCCATTTACACTTCTGTTGCTCTCCTACATTTTCCCTCTGAATTTTTTGCACTGACAGACCGGTTCAGCCTGCAGTACCAACGCGAGTAGAGCTTCCCTTGTGCTCCTTCTTGTGCTCTACCCAAGCCTATAGACAATAAGAGCAAAAATGCTATTGTTCTTTACAAATGCATTTTCTCATTTAAGCAATTTTGAGGGTTTGCGGGTATGAAATGATTAATTTACACAACTTAACAAAAGCAGACAGCAGATACTCTTACCAGATTTGCTTGCAGGGAGAGAGCAAAATGAGTGAGGGTAGTAAAAGCATCCGTGATTGTAAATGTTGTCTTTAAAGTCAAACTGAGATGGCTTGCGTGAAAGCAACAACCGCCAATTATAGCCCTTTTATCATTTGAGGATTAACAGCTCCAATTTTGTTTTGGCCTGCCAAGAAATACACAAGGTAGCTTCGTAGTATGAATACTGTAAATGTAAAACTAGAAAGCACAGGAACAAATTGGATGAAAAAAATCTTTGGGAGTGTCACTTTGTGGTTTGCACAAAAGAGTTGGAACATTATCAAGCACATATCATCTGATTTTCTCTCTCTCTAATATGAAAACAAGGTAATTACTTGGATTATTGTGGAAATCGTCTTGCACGTGGTTTGTAATCTTATTTTTTTTTGGGGGGGGGGGGGGGGGGGGATTTGTCTTGGAGGAGGACATCTGTTGTTCCATAAAAAATACTACTGCATAACATCACTACACCACTGCTTTTACTAATGATGCATCGGAAAAATATTACCCAGGTTTTTAAAGCCGTTTTCTCTCGTCAGTGTTTCAAGTTACCTGAAAACTCTAATAATCACACATTGCTTGTTACTTTGTTTGTTCAAACAAATCCAAATCATCACACGTTGCATATTTTGTATTTAACATGTGTCGCAAATAAAAATAAAAACAATAGCCTTACAGTTTGGAGGGATTTGCTAACTATCCAAAGGCCAATGCTCTGCCTTGATGATAGCACACACATCTCTACAAAGTCCCAACTTCAGTTTGCACACCCTTCAACGGCAAACAATTAGACGATTCCATCACGTTGGAACTAACAGGAGTCACATTTTTCCAGACCACTTCCTCACACCTCCAGCCCCCGTGTCAAGCTAAACCCGGACTAGTCTCCTTCCTGAACAGCAAGATCTAATTAACATGAAGCCACCATCTAACTCCTGGTAAGGTAGCGAATAAGTCCACCCCCAAATGTCAAAGTAACCGAGCATTATTGGGAGAAGCACCTGCAATGCAATTATCCAATTTCAAATTGCAATCCCTTAAAACTTCTCCTGTACCAAGTTATGCGTAACCGTCCAACGCAATCCGTCATACATTATTCTGTTTTAATGTGATATCTAGAGCATATTTTGGACTAACGGTAGAGAAAGAAATGCTGTTGTCTCGGTGAAATTGTTAATTAAGTTGAAGGTGGGATGACTCATATGCAATCCACCTCTAAATGTCACTCCTTCAGTCCTGGCTTTGTGTTGTCACTGTGGACACCGTCTGGACTGATGAAAGCACCGAGAAGCAAACTTATTTTTATGCTTATTTATCATTTGTGTTGGTCCTAATGAATGTTGTAAAGCATGTAATTAAAACATGTGAATAAAATGACATTTAAAAGACCTGCCAGCTTTAACAAAAACAAGTTGTCCTTTGAAGATCTTTCGTGTCAAATGGCTGCAGTCATACAGCAGCGCTCATCACCACGTTGGGAGGCCAAATAAAGCTTTGTTTGCTTCCCTGACGAGCCATGGAGCCCCACCATCTGTGTGCACCCCTGCCATCAGCGGTCCCCTTCACCCGGATGGGAAGAGGAAGAGGGATGAAGGGATTAAGGAGGATGGAGAAGGATGACGGAGAGGTGGAAGAGATGAAGAGTGAAGCCACGCAGGATGGTGGGGGTGGCGGAGGAGCGTCGACCGAGATGTCACGTGACCCCTACTTCAACTCACTGCAGGGGGAGCCGGGCGGACAAAAGAACCTGTCAGCGTGCACGTGAAAGAGCGTGCACGCACGCACGCACACAACACCACAACACTGTAGCCAGATAAAGCTGAGTGACAGAGGGTACGGATGAGGGAATGGATTTTTTTTTTTTTTTTTTTTAGGTCAAGCTAAACCTTCAAACATCAAGGTGCCTGGTATAAATAACGCATCTACCAAGAGGGATATCTGGCCAGCACTGAGGGGGGCGGTCAGGTCTTGACTTCTACCTTCATCAATATCACACTGCTATGTGGTCAGGCGAGGAAGAGGGAAAGAAAAGTTGAGACATTCACAGCGTTCACCAAAAAAAAAAAAAATTACAAGAATAAATAATAAAAGTTCTTCATTGCTCTGTCTTTGCTAAACAATCAGGGCTAACTGCTGAGGCTAATTTAAAAACTAGTCTTCTGTTAATATCAGGTAGATTACTTTTGTTACATGATTTCTTCCTGTTCGTGCATAAAGTGATTTTCATCATGATCACATTCAAGTTTTCGTAAAATCCTGTTTCATGATGTTATAAAAACCATTGTAATGTTTCGCATATCATGAGCTTTTAAACTCATTACAACCTTTGGCTCAAACTGGACTTCCTGGAAGTAATTTAATCTTTCTGCTGGCATCAACACAATTAACACATTAACGCACTACTTCCTACATTTGCACTGAACTTCGACATTAGACATAAATCATCAAATATGAACAAAACTCCAAGGAACACAGTGAAGGGGCCGGTGTACAGTGGGAAGTCCAGATGTCATATCTGCACTTTGCCTCTCTGTGTGCGTCTATCATCTTCATGGCCTGTCTCTTAGCATGCAGGTTCAGTTCCAGTGCAGTGATGGGTTGAGGAGACGAGAGCCATATCTGGGCCCTCTTGCTAATTGAGCACAGCAATGGACCCAAAGGTCTGCCTCGCTGACGCTTTCTTAATCCATGGCTGTTTAACGCTTGGCTGTGCTTGAGTAATTAAGCAGATAATCTTCAATTAAACCAAGCTCGACCCCACAACCCCCTACCCCCATCCCGAGACAGATGGGCCTCAGAGCACACAGTGCCTCTTCCCCAAGATAAATGGTCCACTCCCCTGCCATGCAACCCGGGTGCTGCCATGCTTTATGGCAAGTGTGTGTGCCATTATCATTTTTTTTTTACCACTGGATTTGAAAATTGCCACTGTAACACATATTTGACCTTGCTTGTTGTGTTTACTGTACGGCTGGAAATTATAGTAATCTCTTTGCAAATTTGCTGTGTGCATGTTTTCAAGATTGTGTTCATTTCTAAATGTTCATAATGAACGTAGATCATGATTTTTTTTATTTGTGTATAAAATAAACATATTTTGGTCGGCGGCAGATACATTTTAATAATTTAATTATCTTTTTTTTCAATTAGAAATCAATTAAGACATCTACAGTACTCCAAATATGTCAGTTTAATTGTGTATTTAAACATGTGTAAATAATATAGTACATATGACAAAACCTGAAAAAATGCTTTGTAATCAGAATCCATATTTAATATCTGATCACTTTTGTGTTTCCAACTTAAGCCTGAAATGGAGCCATATTCTAAAGTCTTATCAGGGAGCGTATCTTGGGGCTTGACCCTTGTTCAAAGCTAATCATGCGATGCTCATTAAAAAAGGTCCAACACATGCATGCAGACATTACACATCTGTGTGCCATTTTACCGTGTTGGTCTGTGAACACACAAAGGACGTTTCCAGTTGCACAGCAGAAAAAAGCATCTTCTCAACATGGCGACTACGTACTCAGCTTTGTTTGAGGTTGTGCCATAGCACCTGGGCAGATATTATGCAAAAGTGTCACTTGGTGACATCACCACTTTACAGAAGAAAAGGCGATATTTCAATTGAGGCAATTCAAGAAGTTCAAGAGCAGTGAACACACAAAAGGGAAAAGCATAATAGGTCCTCTATAAAAGAGTTATTTTCTACTGTACAACAACAGGTAAGAATTGTGGTTTTTCAGGAAATGTTACTCAAACGGTAGTAAATATCGCATATATTGGGAACTATTTTCAGTTGTGGATTTATATGTATTTGGTAGTATTTACAGAAGCAGTTTATGCGACCTCACGTTATCTACAGTGCACATGTTCATTATAAAAAAGATGACGTTTTATGTAACAGTTTGGCTTGATCATGTATTGTTAAGAGTATTTGGGCAACAATGGAGGTTTCTGGCAGAGGAATAACCCTTATTAGACAATAATGGTGTTAGTCTTTTTGTGAGGTTTTCTGACAATTAGAAAAATAAAGAATCTATACATTCTTACCCAGTGCTGAAATACAGAAAACCATTGAAATGACAGGGAGCAGGGTACCATTATAATATGATCACAAACCACACCACATACATCCTTATTCAATGAGCCTAAATAGCCTAAGCCTCAAAATTCCCCTCAGCCAAAGCACATACATTTAAGTTGCCCTATGGGACCTCAGTGCCATTTTAGTCACATGCTAACGGTCCTCACAAGGCTTATCAGTGCTGCTAACACTTGCACATAACCCTCTCTCCCTCTCGCTTTCTCTCGCCACTCCCGTTTCCACAGCGGTAATTAAGCCATCAAAGCGTGCAACCATGCCCATCCTCCGTCTCTAAGGTGAGAATATGGGCCCACATGTCAAGTGGAGCGCAGCCACCCGTGTGTCTCTTTAAAGGGGAAAGGCACACGGGACAGGCGAAGACAGAGAGGTGGGGGTGAGTGTGTTGGGGAGGGGGGCTATCACCACAGCAGCTGCAACGGCCTGGTAGACAACACAGTGTGACGTAGTGCGGATGTCTAGTACCTGCAGCCATACTGTGCTGGAGATCCACAGAGAACGGTTCGTATTCAGCTTGGTTTCTTTGACAAATTCTTTTGTTTTTTCTTAATAAGAGAAGATCAATTCTCACACAGACACACACACACACACACACATACACACACACGCCCCAATGTGCTCTTTCTGGCTCTTTCATTAAATCCCACCCACACGTACTCTTGCACTACTGTGTATAATAAATCAGTGATGTTCAGTGCATCCCAGCAGTTATTTTATGTTTATTTCCTTGTTCCAAGAACCTTCCTCATCTATGTCTATTTTAGGATCCTACAGATCCTACATTTCCCAGAATGCCCTTGACATCCCCCCTGATGCCGTGCTGTTGGATTTAGTTTAGTAAAAAGTAAATTATGTCTATCTTTGGCCAGTTACCCTCATGCTTATACTGATGAGAGGAGCAAACCATGGTTGGTAACCATCTTACTTTGGTTGGGGACGGAGTTAGCTCTTAATCCATCCAAGTGAAACATTGGAGTCTCCCAAATATTGTAATAAGTGTTTATGCTGAGGTCAGCAGTTTATCGCAATTTAGTTTCTGAGATATCGTGTCACTTCCTCCAGCTTCAAACAGATATATGCTATAAAAAAAACTCAGTCTAAACTGCAGCTTCCACCAGATGACCCCTACATGCAAGGCTCAAATTCTGTCATCTTTCTGTCAGAAAAATAATACTAAATTAACATCCCTCTCTCACATACCAGACCTAAGCCACGGCCGTAGCTTCCAGTAGTTCAGGACACCGATTGGTCTGGACACCAACACATACTCGAATCCTGACCAGATGGATTTTTGTGTAATCTCATGATCCTGTGATATCACCAAAGCATCAAGCTGACATGCAAGGTGACTGATCTCGACTTTTCGCCTGCCGTTGGCAACACACGCTACACAATTTAAGCTCTGTGGTGAGACCTCCCCTTCCAAAATGCCCCCTGAGAGTTACAATTAGCGTCTTTATGTGCAGACTTGTATCTTTGACATTTTAAATAAAGAAGCAGGTAGCTTCTTACACCATACAAACTAATTAACCGGGAGTGTGATGTCCATCTAAGCGCTCTAACTGTGACTCACGTAACACTGTCTATGAATGAATGGAACATTTACTTCATGAGGAGTGGCTGCGACTCAATTAGCACTTAGCACAAAGTACAGCTAACGCTGATTTACATTTACATTTACATTTAGGTCATTTAGCAGACGCTTTTGTCCAAAGCGACTTACAATAAGTACATTTGTCAAAAGAAGGAAACAAAGAAACCACGACGTATCATTGCCGATAAAGTAAGAGCTAAAAATAGAACAAGTGTTAGGTCCTCATCTGAGTAAAGTAGTACTTCAAGAGCAACAGTGCTAAGATCAGAGTGCTATAGGTAAGTTTTTTTTTGTTTGTTTTTTTTTTTTTTTTTTTTTTTTGTTTGTTTGTTTGTTTTTTGTTTTTTTTTGGGGGGGGGGGGTGTCGAGGGAGGGTGCTCGTGGGTCATGCTATGTAGAGTCAAGGTGAAGTCTGAACAGGTGAGTCTTGAGCCTTTTTCGGAAGATGGCAAATGACTCTGCTGTCCTGACATTGGTCGGGAGTTCGTTCCACCACTGAGGCGCCAGAACAGAGAAGAGTCTGGACTTTGCTGAGCGACATTTGCTTGATTTCAGCGATGGTGGTACCAGCCGGCCAGCTGAAGTAGAAGAGCGAAGTGCTCGCTTCGGGGCATGAGGTTTGACCAGTGTTTGAAGGTAGAAGGGTGCCGTTCCATTGATGGCCCTGAAGGCCAGTGTCATCGTCTTGAATTGGATGCGTGCTGCAACAGGGAGCCAGTGGAGGTCACGGAGGAGGGGGGTCACGTGGGAGAATTTGGGTAGATTGAAGATAAGGCGTGCTGCGGCATTCTGGATACGCTGTAATGGTTTAATCGCAGAGGCCGGGAGTCCGGCCAGGAGAGAGTTGCAGTAGTCAAGGCGGGAGATGACCAGTGCTTGGACCAAGAGCTGCGTTGCATCCTTTGTGAGGAGGGTCCGAATCCTGCGGATATTGTAGAGGGCGAATCTGCAGGATCGGGCCACAGCAGTGATGTTGGGGGTGCAGGATAGTTGGTCATCGAGGATTACACCCAGGTTCCTCGCAGTTGAGGAAGGTAATACTGTGATGCCCTCGACAGTGACCGACAGGTCCATGCGAGGGCAGTCTTTCCCTGGGATGAAGAGGAGTTCGGTTTTGTTCAGGTTGAGCTTGAGGTGATGTGCAGTTGTCCAGACAGAGATGTCAGCCAGACAGTTTGAGATGCGAGTTGCAATGTGAGCGTCAGAGGACGGGGGAAAAGAGAGGAACAGCTGGGTGTCATCTGCGTAGCAATGGTAGGAGAATCCATGCGATGTGATAACAGAACCTAGTGATCTGGTGTATAGTGAGAACAGAAGCGGTCCTAATACTGAGCCTTGAGGGACGCCCGTGTCCAGAGAGCAGGGTTTGGACATAGAGCCATTCCATGTGACCTGGAAGGTGCGGTTTGTCAGGTATGATGTAAACCAGGCGAGAGCAGAGTCAGTTATGCCAAGTTCAGCCAGAGTGGAGAGGAGGATTTGGTGGTTGACTGTGTCGAATGCAGCAGATAGGTCGAGGAGAATGAGAACGGAGGAGTGGGACGAGGCTCTGGCGTCTCGCAGGGACTCGGTCACTGTGAGGAGGGCCGTCTCAGTGGAGTGAGCAGTCCTGAATCCTGATTGATTAGGGTCTAGGAGGTTTTTCCGCAAGAGATAGGATGACAGTTGGTTGTAGGAGGCACGTTCCAAGGTTTTAGAGAGGAATGAAAGAAGAGATACAGGTCTGTAGCTTTGAATGTCAGTAGCGTCTAGGGTGGGTTTTTTAAGGAGAGGCTTCACGATAGCGGTCTTAAAATCCGCTGGAATGACACCTGAGGTGAGGGAGGAGTTGATCAGGGTGGTGAGGAATGGCAAGATGTCGTGTGAGATGTCCTGGAGAAGAGAGGAGGGAATCGGGTCAAGGGAGCAGGTGGTGGCGCGGTTAGATGTAACAAGTGCGTGGACGTCCTCAGAGGTGAGGGGGCTAAAGCTGGTAAGACCATCCGAGTTGAGAGTTGGGGGAGATGTCTTCTGGGAGGGAATAGGCGTGAATGAGGAGCTGATGTCATGTACTTTCTTGGTAAAGTAAGTTGCAAAGTCATCGGCAGTAAGGGAGGAAGGGGGGGGTAGGGGCAGGAGGGGTGAGGAGGGAAGAGAACACGGAGAAGAGTTTCCTGGGGTTGGAGGCAGAAGAGTTGATCTTAGCCAGGTAGAAGGCAGATTTGGCTGCCGAAACAGTTGAGGTGAAGTCAGAGAGGAGGAGGTGGTAGTGAGCAAGGTCCTCGTGATGTCCCGATTTCTTCCATTTTCTCTCTGACGCTCGCAACAATGATCTGTTGGTTCGCAGAGGTTCAGACAGCCAGGGAGGGGCGGGAGATGATCGCGCCGGTCGCTGATGGGAGTGTTATCAAGTTAAGTATTGTGCAAATTGAAATTTTGACTGGATAAATAGTCAGGTGTGAACAGGCAGTAGGCCTCACCCACCAGAGACACATAACGACCATTCAAAACGGTGAGATATTTCAGCCTGGACCAAAGTGGTGAACCGACTGACGGGCACTTGACCTAGTAAAATGACCTCAGCAAACAGTGAAGCGTACATTCTACTACATTTCTTTAGTAACAACATAGTTTGATGGACATATTCACCAAGGACTCATTCTCTCCTGACTCGCTCACTCAGCACTATGTATTTGATATAAAGTTGGGGACTTGTTGTACAGCAGCAGTGCTTCCTGAAGGTTAGTAGAAGGTCCGTTTGATGATCAATAAATAAGGTGATTGTATTGTTTCCACTAACATAAAAATAGCAAGGTATATTGATTAGTAAAAGTCCAATGTTCCATGATAAAAGACCAATTTGTGGGGACTATATCCCAGGATGCATTCACAGTCTGGCAAAAAGTAGTCTCCTGTTTGAACATTATTTACCCGTTTTAGGTTTCTTATTTTGACATACAACACTGAGCCGCTGCCAAGTGTGCTAGCTCCCTCTGACATGGTTTTGTCTGTGGATTCGGTTAACAGGTGCAGATCGGTGCGGTAGAAGCAGACCTAGAAGCTCTTGGCTCGTTGTCAGTTTTGTAAACTTCACCCCATCCCAGCTGTGACAGAACATCAGAGGGGACAAAGCTCCACAGACCTCATCCAGTCAACTACAGGCCAGACACATGGGGACCACCGGCAGACAGACAAGCCACAGACACTGAACCAGACAAGCATGCATTCTGAAGTAGTAGCAGTACAAACTGCTATACAAATTACTCGTCAAGACGCCCACACAAATTCAGATTATTATCTATCCGTTTTTCTTATATTAAAATGCAATTGCTTTATTACAGCCACATATCACAGTGAAATACAATATATATATATATATATATATATATATATATATATATATATATATATATATATATGTAAAACATAACACAACTTGATTAGAGGAAGTAAATAGCAAAGCTGGATGTCATTGTATTCAATTCTATCTATGTTGGATTTTGCTAGAAATTGCATATTTATGTGTGGTTCAAGCATGATGAGCAAGTGTGTAATTTTCCCCATCTCATGATATATTGTGTACAGAATATACACCTCTATTTATATGGGGGCAGTGCTGAATTTCATACTGACTGATATACTATTTTTATTGATTTATTTTTATTTACAGCTATTTTATCAAGTTCAAAGGTGCTAAATTGAAAATTCACAGTGTATCGAGTACCCCCACACTGCTGTCAACGAGTTGACGGCTGAGCCAGCAGTTAGCAGCTAACAGTGCTAAAAGTGCTGTGCATGCAGTGGGGCAAGCTCACATGCAATAACGTGCACAAGGAAGCACTACAAGACACGGCTATTTAAGCCAAGCACAGATAAACTCGGGAAACAACATTGTCTGCTCAGGGCGACATTACTCGACTATATCTTTACATATAGTGAATAGTTGTTATATCATTGCATTATCATATAGAAAACACTTAACTTCAATATCCAAAAAGGAAATTTACTAGAGTGAGTTTGTAAATATAAATAAAGAAAATCAAACCAAGCTTTCACAGGATTAGACATGAATCTCTTTGGTGATAATGGAGAAAATTATCTTCAAGCTCAAACCTCGATGAACAGGACCAAAAAGGTATAACCCTTGAGTCACGAGCACGTCTACGGGACTACATTAATGAAAGGTTAAATATTCCAAAATCAAACATCTCTGCACATGGCAGATAACCTGTCAGCAGGATTTTTCCCACAGCACTGACTTAAACAAAAAAAGTCAGTCAGTTCAGGTCAAAGCCACTTGCACAGTACACACACACACACACACACACACACACACAATGTCTGAGGTGGATTGCAGTGGCACTGTTCTTCAGCAGCTGGTTGCGTCCCCTCGTGTTTCTGACGGCTCCTAATGGCGGTAGGTAGGAGACCTTGCGTAATTAGGACACCGGACGCATGACCCCCCCCCCCCCACACACACACAAGCATCATCACTCCTCCACCTCTTTTTCTCTTCACTGCCCCCTGAATGGCTGCCGTCTGCTCTCCCTGGCGCAGTGCCCCCGGTGGCAGCGCGTACGTGGTGTATCCCTGTGTACTCGTACCTGGGGGAGGTAATTATCGAGATGAGCAGCATGAGAGAGGAGGGCCTTGTGCATTTCTGTGTGTGTGTGTGTGTGTGTGTGTGTATTCGGAAGGGAGGTATCACGGCAGTGTAGTGTACCTGCTGGGTGCACAAACTTAGACATGGCCCATCAGCGGCGTCCCACACTAAGCAGGGGGAGATTTATGTTTATATTTCCTTCATTTCTTTCTTTCGTCATTTCAGCCTCTTTCGGACAGTCTTCACTGTATTGTTTCTTTTCTTTTGTCTCCTGCTCTGCAACCCTCTCTCCATCTGCTTAGTCTCTTAATCTTATGTCCTTCATTAATTTATTTTTATTCTCATTTTATGGGTCCTCTCAGTCAGGGTCGTGCGTTTATGAGGCTTCATGAGTGAAGAGGTACGAGATGAGAAGCGTTTGTTTAATTACACACATTTTCGGGGTCAACGTGTCAACAAAGGACGCAAACACTTAGACACCTGAGGAACACGGCAAACTACCAACGTTAATGAGCACATCCAGACAGTCCAGGTCAGCGTGTCTAAATAAGACCTATCACCACGTTATCACTTGTCTCCAGATTGAATAAATATACATTAAATAAATCTTTGAAAAAAAAAATTAAAGTCATTGGTGTGATTAATTTTTCTCCGCGGGGGGCTGATGATATGGCTATAATGAAGCAGGTTTGTGGTCTTCGGTCAGCGGCCAGTGGTCCTGAAGGAGAGAGATATAACCTTTGTCTCAGGGACGGCAGATATACGAGCCAAGCGAGCGCCAAGGATTATACACCGAGGTCCTCGCCGGGAGATGGAGAGGAGGGAAAAAAGCTTGTGACCGTAGAATAATTTCAGCCGCTCTCCCTCCCTCGAGACCACACGCTGTCTGAGCCAACCACCACCACCCCTCCACCCCCACTCCGCCTCCTCTTCCTGCCCCCCCGCCTCCCGCCATCCCCCTAACTGCCTGCTGATGCCGGATGTCTCTTCTTCTCCTCCTCAACGTAGTGGGGGAGAGAGGTGGGGAGGCGGTGGCGGGGGGTTGTAGGTAGTGGAGGGGAGAGAGAAAGAAACTAGAGTCAGGTTCCTGTGCTGCTGCAGCTAAGTGCTGCAGCAAATCATCCCCGCATTAGGAATATGGGCAATTAGCACTGTGGCACATCCCTCTAGACACACTTGCACCTACTCGCCCCCACACACATGCACACTAACAAAAATATGACTCTCACATCAGCATTCAGATGTAAAGAAAATATCTATATGTATCTGTCGTTATGCTGATTTGTGACCACCTATGATGAATCATTTGCATTTGTTACGTTGTTATGATATTTTTAGCTTCTACGTAATTAAATGGCAAAATTTGTCACTGGATTTTCCAGTTTTCAGTAATATTTTACTACAGCATTCACATCAAATACACCACTACCTCTGTAAAAGCCCTTTAAATGAGGCAGTTCAAACAGAGAGCATGCACACCACTTTAAAAAAAAAATCCCCAAACAATAAATCCATCTACAGCATCCAGGGGTACGGAAGGGGGAAATGTAGAGCGGGAGTTACCGTTCCACCTTAAGAAAGGTACCTTAAAAGATTATCTCGGTTATTTCACCGCCACTGAGCCGGCACTAATAGTCCAAGGCAGATATTGAAGAGCAGCGCAGGGCCGCAGAGATCTATTAGAAATTCCCATCTACGCGCCTCATACATATTGATTTCTGACACCAAGCAGCAATGAAAGGCCCAGGGGAATAATATATTTAGCAGGGTTTGCAGTGAGGAGGTCACAGAGTGCATAAAGATTAGCTGCACAGACCCCTGACAGGACGATGTGCGAGCCCAAATTGTAGACAGCCACGCACACATGCACGCAGCCAGACCCATAAACATGCACACACACACACACATGCATATATATGCATGTGTATATATATACAGACTGTATATACTCACAGATTCCAAGCTTCTTCATGGTGTTGGAACACTGGGGCTGCTTTTTTAAGTCATTCCCCCTCCTGGATGAAACAAGAACAAGAAAAACATGCTCAGAGTCAAACCTCCACAGCTGGAAATATTTAGCTTTATTCTTATGAAGCAACCTTTTGTCTATTTGTGATAAAGAATCTGCAGCTAATTGATTCAGCCAATATTCAGCACTGTTTTCTGGAAAGATCTCATCTGATCAACAACCAGGACTTCCAGTTGGGCTTGTTTCCCACTGTGTCTGCTGAAATGCATGTGGTCAGGTTAGTGGAGGGCAAAGCCTACATATACAGGGGGTGGGCACAAAAACAGAAACACCTGTACAGTCTAATGCCATCCGATACAATGGACCTGCAATGTGAAGCTTTTAAAGGGTTTGGTTGTACTTAAACAACATCAGTTCCATCAGTTATGAGAACATCGGGCTACATGTGGTGTCTTACTATCAAACAGGTCAAAATGTTGCCATATTGGCTGCAACGTTATCTAGAGGTCAAATCAGAGATTATTAATGTATGTATATTGCTTAAAAAAAAACCAGGAGATCTAACTGTCTGCGAGTAATATTTTGCCAGTAGAATCAATAATTTACAAGATACTTAGTATATGAGTATTTGTGGTCATGCTGTCAGTCTCAAGCATAGTTTAATCAGGTCATATTAAATTACACTTTAAGGACAAATATTACTTGGACCACTGCAGAAAGTTTGCAGATGATATTTAATATCCAGGGATACCCATTATGTATATATATATATATATATATATATATATTATATATATATATATATATATATATATATATAAAATATATTGGATATAGAAAACAATGGTTTGAGTGGCAATTTTCCTGTTTACCTGAACAGATCTGACTAACCTCTGGGTATGATTGTATGAGTGCTTGTTGCTACCTGTAGGTGCTGTGTTCTAGGATCTTAAAAAACTGCAGTGGTGAGTGCAATTTCATCACAACTGATGGAATCGATAGGCAGAGCTACAAAAACAGTTGTAACAAAATGTAGTATTCCTTTAACGTATCTTTTTTTAATGTTTCAACTCTGTGGTGATTTTTCGAGGCTAGTTTATGGTGGTGTTGCACCATTTTTTTTAATTTTGTGCCCAACTTTGTCTACATGTCTCCTCTTCCCTCCGGCATTTTGCAGTCTTGGTTGGAGTCCAGCGTTGTTTGAGTGGAGATGGTGCGGTGGGGGTGACCGGAGCGATTCTGTGATGAGCTTGTCCAGGTAAAAGGGTAATTGCTTCAAAGGGGATCAGACCGCCGAGAGCGAGGCTGCGACCAGCGAGAGGGAGGGCTCGACTCCTCCAAGAGAGCACTTAACACCGCCTCCCCAGCCATCCATCCTCCAGACCGCTCCCTGCTCTCACCTAGCTTCTAGCTTCTGCATGCCCAATGCCATTGCCATCAGTGCCTCTTTTTTCTCCCCCAGACTTGCTCTGCCCTCCTCCCTCCCCCTCCTCCAAAGCACCACTCGGCAGCCTCTTCAGAAATTACAATCGCTCAGGGTTTAGGCAATTTGACCAAATGCGGGGCCTGCATGTAAGGATTGGGAAGGGTAGGAGGGGGCGGTTAGGACTGCAGGGTGAGCCTTGGGGGGGATTGGAATGAAATTACCAATTCAATGGCTGAAGCACCGCACGACAGTGGCAAACCGAGGACATAAAACGAGGATTATCCGATTTTAGGAGGGGGCGAAAGTGCCTCAAAGAGTCTCAAGTCCACCAGAGCTAACGCCCCCAAGTTTGCTTTGATAATTGTCTAAACCAAAATATAATTTTTTGCCAAAACCACTCATTGTTTCAGTGAAAAAAAAAAAAAAAAAGATCTTTTTAGCATCTTTCATTCATTTTCACACATCACACTTTAACACTGTTATTGAATTGTTATGGCGAGGTGAGTAGGCAGGAATAATATCCACGTCTTGCTGGCTGATTACATTCGATAATTTCAGGAGGAAATACAAAGCAAAGATGGAGCTGATTTCATACGCTGATTTATACACGGCATCCCTTATGTTACCAAAGACTTTTCCACGATTCAAAAACGATGGTAATAACAGACGAGGTTAAGATGACTTTGAATTCTAAGATAAAATGCCGATTCTGCAGTGTTAAAAAACACTGGAAAGCCATTCCACACAAAGAGACATAATATACAGAACCATGGGTCATAAATGCCTAGAGGAAAACTCCTCCCCTGTGCCATTTGAAACACTGGAGAAGGTATTCAGTGAGCACTGCCTGCTCTAAGGAAAATACCTGATTTCCCACTCTATCATGGGCTGAATGGTAGGCTTTGGGCTGACAGTCCATTTCTGAGTTTTCTATCTCACTTTAGTAAAATACGAGACCAGAAAGGAAAAAATACTTGAATCAAATATTTTTCTGCTGATTATTAGAGGAAGAAGATCACAGCGATTCTTTCGAATTTTGCCTCCAATTTAAAGCCCTTTACATTCTCATCGTCCCCTGACTTAAACGAGCTCTTGTCGACCCCAGATTTATCGGAAAGCACCAAGCAAAACCTAAATACATTTTTGTCACTTGTCAAGGTAAAGTGTGACAGTCCGTTTGTCACGCCCTGATGACATGCCTCACAGCTCGGCTGACGTGGAAAAACAAGCATAAGCTAATCCTAATGCAAACCAGGAGGTCTGATGAATCACAATCATTCTCCGCACGGTGATGAATGGCGATGATGCTAACTACAACCATTCATCAACCCACCATCAGTTATCCTAAGGTGGCTTAATGTTTCATCCACTCAGACCTCAGAGGGAGCGGACAGCCATCCCTCATCACAGCCGACTGGGAGAGCTCCACACACATTTCAATCTTGTCTTGTCATCTCCCCCTCAGGCGCAGACACTCTCCTTCAAAATCATCATTTTTATCAGCCCCAGTAAACCTTGGACCCTGGACAGCACTGAAGATGCAGATTTATATGGACTAGTGAAAAATAAAAAAATAAAAAATCAGCCCTGCTGAGGGAGGCTGGCCTATTTGTTTATGTGTGCGTGTTTTTCTGTGCATTTTTTTTTTTTTTTTTTGGTGAGAGCAGAAATGGGGACAGCCAAGATGGGGCTGAAAGGGGAGCTGCAATGACAGGAGGTCTTTCAGCGCGTTGGTTACAGTAAATTAGCATTCGAGCTGCGCTGCACGTTTAGCACTTTGCGATTGGGTTCAGCAGAGGCCTCGCCCAGACTGTCCCTGGGGGAAACGACGGCAGCAGTACAGCGGCACGATGGGCGGGACCGGGCTGTCAAAATTAGATAATAAAGCACCACGGTGCTGGCGGATAAATGCGTGTGAGAGGGCATCCATCTTGCAGGCGTGTTGCTGAAGAGGATGCTGCTAAATGACAGTGAGATGCGGTGTGTTTATGTTGTGTGTGTGTGTGTGTGTGTGTGTGTGTCTGCGTGCGTGTGTGCGTGCATGAAATGACTGTGGGGAACCAATGGAAAACCAACTTTTCTTTGCAGCTCAGCTTAGCCTTCTATAAATTCTCACATAAGGAATTATGATCCAAGTGTTTATGTAGAAAGGAAGGGTGACAAGAAAGAGAAACAAGGAGGAAAAATGTAGAATTGGGGAGGAACATAGAGGTAGAAGAGAAGAAAAAGAAAGGCGAAGAGGAAGGAAATTAAATGTCGACCGGGCACTTAACCTTTCCCTAATAATGTGTGGCCTGCTGAACCAGCAGAGTCCCTGATGTTTTATCAATACTCCTAATTAATGTGCAGCTGCCATAATTTTGACAGTATTTATACAATATGGCAGAGTATTGCAATCGATAATATCCACATTCATATTCTATATCCCTCTCCCTTTAAAATGTGCATGCGGTCACCATTTCAGCAGTTGTGGAAAAGTAAAAGGATGCAGGAATTTTCTAAAAAAAAAATAAATAAATAAAATATATATATAGAGTGATACGAAATGAATCATCTCACTCGTCCCTTATGGTCCACTTGAAGTGTTTGGTGGTGTCTGGACCTACAGCGAACTTGCCCTCTGCCTGCATTCTCTCTTTTCTTTGTATGTTGTTGCATTCTGGGCATTTCTGAAAATAACTTTTTATTTATTTTAGGCGATGCTTTGTTCTCTCTGTCTACAATTTTTAAATGCTTCAACTCCAGTCAATAACTTCACTGTCACACCATGTATTCGCCTCTTTGCACTGACTTTGTATGCAACAGTGCTGTGCGAAAAATTGACCCCGCTTTTGGTGTGTATGGTATGTAGTTTTCGTTTTTCACTCATTCCTCTGTACTCTGAATGACATGGTTGCTCAAAAACTGTAGAAAACAGACAAGCTACACCTTTCCAATGGGTGCAGATACCCAAAAGGGTAACTTTTTGGGTTACCGGCCAAGGTGGTTGGCGGATGAAAAAAAAAAAAAGACCGGCCAGAAATAACAGATTGTTTTTACAGTTTTTACCATTACGATTTCCTATTATTACTACCATATCGTCTCTGTCTTGCATGCAAAATTCAATCAATATTATGGTAATGTCCATTACAATAACACTAACTGTATGCAGATAAATTAATTTAACTGTTTCTGTCAAAAAGTATTACGTCTGAATTGATCAGTTCAGTGGTTCACCTTGAAGTGCAAGAAGGATTATTTATTGAGTTGGAGAATATATCAATTATGGAATTACTACTGAATACTGAGTGAAGTTTAGGAACAAAGAAGAACACAGAGATTGCTTATGTCCTCCCTGTGAATCACCTGCTGGTACCTCTGTGGTCCAAAACGAGCTGCTTTGTCACTACCAGCAGGTATATTTACAAGAATTTGCCAAATTTAAGATACATGGCAAACTAAGCACAACAGATAGACGACATAAAGACAGCTTTTGTGCAAGCTTGTTTGAAAGAATTTGCTATTAGTCTAGCTAGCGCCCTGTGCTTGTGTAAACAAATGCATATTTACTTCTGTTTGATGAATATTTGCTTAAAAATACCTTTCCCAGTTGCATCTGGAAGCTATTTTTTTCTTTTTGGAGAAAAAAAAACAACAACTATATGACCAGTTTTTAATGCACACTGTAAAAAAAAATTGTAATATAACAGAATTTTACTGTTTATTTTACATATTTATTCTGTATTTTTAAAATACCATTCAATTTACAAAAAGAGACTGTGATTTTACATGTCAAATGTAAAATAACATGAAATCATTGTAACTGTGAAAACACACAATATTTCTGTTATTTTACAAAAAAACACATTAGAAATACATATATTTATTGTTAAAATACGTTCACAAATGTATCGTAATTTCACAAATATGTGTCTGTTATTTAAGGGAATAAACTGTAAATCTCAAGTTTAAAACTCTAAAAAAAAGGGAAAAAATCATTTAAAATTACTGAGAAATGAATAGTAAAATAACTATTTAATTTCTAATTTTACTATAATTTATTTGTTAATTGACTTATGTTTTCATTGAAAACAACTACAATTAAAACTGCGCAGTGATGAATGGGCCCTTGCATAGCCAACTCGGTTAGTGCTACGAACGCCTGCCAGTGCAGGGCAGCCTGGCCTGGCCACATGCCACGTCGCTGGTCGTCCCTTGCCTGAATTTTCATGTCGATTACCATATCAGACGATTAAAGTCATCATGCTCGACTGGGGTGCAAAGTTCCACAACACTGGGACTGTAGCGACCCACTGGAAACGTCGCTCCCTCTTACATGGAGACATAACGGCGCGGTAACGGCATTCAAAGCGTCCTCCCAATATTCGACAGGAAGCGTGAGCAACGTCTGGAGGCTCTTCCGGCCAAATTTGACACATGAGGAGGAGCGCATACGAGTGTAAAAACATGACATTTCATGTCGCCAATAGGTGGCGCTCTGATTGTGAGTCAATATTGCAGTGCAGACGTGTTCAGGGTGGGACTCTCATCAACTGTGTGAAGTTTGGAGCTGATCACACAATGTACACTGAAGTTACAATAAGGATCTAAAATCATGGCATTGTCATGGCTTACTTAATTCACTGCATACATTTGTAAACTATGGCAACATAGTAATACGTATTGTTGTTTTAAATATGTCAGTGTAAGTCATGTTTGATTTTGCTTTCATATTTTATATAAATCCGACATATAGAGCGCTTTTATTTTGTGGACTTCCTGTCGCCGCGTTTCTTTTTCCTGTTTAGTTATTTTTCGTGTCTGGACATGTCTGTGGCGTGTCGAATCTGTGACGTGCTCTCGTCCATCTTTAAGCGCTGTGATTGGCTAATAGTGAGACAGTATACACTACGTTGCGTCTTCAATCGGCCAGTCGTATATTCCAGATCTTTCCGAGCGGCATTTACGAATCTCACGAGAGGCTTTTGGATATTTGGCGTTGGACTTTGGACTGGCTTTTGACACTTTGGACCTTGGACAACGAGAGGAGACCACATTGGGACAGCTTTTGGTGCACGAACGAACGAACCGTGAGTTATTTGAACTATTAATGAATTTTAATCTGTATTTAGCATGCACATGTTAGCTTGGTAGGCTATGTCGTAGCTATGTCCGTTAGCGAGCAACAGCATGGGCTGATACAGCTAATGACATTATCAACACTGGTACATATTGTCTTTCTAATAGTGGTTACTATGTTAAAAGAATTACGTGTTTTATTTATAACTTATCTTGTCCTGTGTGGTTGAGTTAAAGGCCGTTAGCTTAAGTCCGCTATTCAGGTAGCTAGCTAGCTAGCTGGCTGGCTGGCTGACTGGTGGCCTTGAGGTAAACAGCTTTTTCGAGCTCTGCCTTTTACAGTGAGTTTGTTTTACGGTCTTGAGCTAAGTAGTATTTGTCGTGTGCTTTGGTTTCCACCATGAGTTTGCATTTAAATTAATTTGTTAATTTCATATTTATTGCGGTAGTTACTCAGCGTTTTACACAGATATCCCACTGCAAGAAAAGACAAAATATCCATGGCGGTGTCTCATGCAGTTTCAAGTTCAATAGGGACAGGGGAGATATGATGGATATTTTTGCTAGTCATGCACTTTTTTCACAAGTCTTGAAGCCAAGCGAAGTGGCTGTGTGTATGATATACAGCATGTTAATGTGTACACGTGCAACCTCCTGCAATAATTAATTGGCTTATAAAGGTTTGAGTTTGTAATAGCTGGGTCAAGCCTGTGTAAGATAAATTCAAAACTTGTATATGTATAATATATATATATATTTTACACTTTGTTTCCACTGCTGACCTATGTTTAAGAACGTTTATATATTATGGAGATTAGATTCCAGCTCTGTATGATAAGTGGTCTGAGATTACATTTTAATGATATGATATATGACTTGATGTTATATGAATAACCACAATTATTATTATTTTTTTTGCAGTGGAGAAAATCATCAGAGGGAGGAGACCAGTGGACACTTTGAGTACCAGAGGAATGGGTTTCTATTTGTTTGACTGCATTCAATACCAGTTTTCACTGTTATATTCCTGATAACGTTTTTGTCCAGTGTGCCTTTTTTTCATTTAGGATGCCTCACGGGTAAAACCACTGGCTGTCCGTTGCTGCCAAGCAGAGGATGGAGGATCGGTGTGACAGGCAGGAGCCTGTCATCTCTTTCTCCGGCAGACCCTCTGGTTTGTACTCAAACGTTTTTTAATATCATTGAATGTTTTACTTTAATTGTTAGGTGTTTTCTCACTATATTTGTACACCTGACCTAGTGGAAAGAGCTATGCTTATATAATTATTATAAATTATGAATGACATTTCTGACTGATTTTGTCTTTTTAACTAGCCCATGGAACTGGTCATCGCCATGCCGTGAGGAAGTGGCCAACTTCTGCTTGTACCGGCAGGAGCCACAAGTTGGTCATCCCACCAGATTCTCCAGACAAACAGGTAATGTTGTTTTGGAAGTCATTTGACAAATGATGTTTGATGTTGATCATAATCTTGTTTGCATGATAATAATTCTCCGTTGTGTTGTTCCAGTTTGTTCTTCTTGTTGGGGACTCCCACCTTCGCAGCATCGTGGATGGGTTTGTCACGATGCCGGAGGGATGCCTTTCCTTTGGTGCCATGGCGACGCCGGGGGCTTGCACCAGGGACCTGAGGATCGAGCTGGTGAGTGCTATTGTGCCACGTACACCAGACCTCGTCTGTGTTCTTGCCCCCAGCAACAACCTGACGGCCAGGAGGACGGTGGAGCAGGCAGGGGAGGACTTCCGTGCGCTCATCGCCAGTGCCTGCAGTCGGTGTCGAAGGTGTTCGTCCTGGACTTTGTTCCTCGCCTGTCGGTCGACGTGGATGTCCAGGATCACTTCAGGAAGGAGTTTCGTCGCGTTGCAGCAGTCATGGGTAAATTTTAAAAGGATTTTTGTGAAGTACATTTACATGTATGGTGTGTAATATGTTCTATAGCAGACTTTTAAAGTCACTATGCCATCTTTGTGTATTTATATTGTGCTTTTCAAGGCACCCAAAGCACTGTTGTGTAACCTTTTTGCAAAGGTATACAAATATAGTACAGTCCACAGTTACTAAAATTGTTTTCTTTTCATTAGACAGGTGCCTCTTCAAGAGAAATCGAGACAAGGGATCAAAAGTGGAGTGGAACACCACCAAAAACAATCTGCAGTCAGTCCAAAAGTTTTCACGCTGATGACCAAAATGTCAGACTACAAGTGGAAGGAATTAGAAGTGCTCAGTTATGGAGTTATGGATGCCTTGGATAGAAATAATACTGTAAATTGGTAACTCAACTTTTTTTTTTCATTTCCAATTCAGTTGATTTTTTTTTGTTTGTTTCAGAGTCATTTTAATGTAATTGATTTTTGAATATTGCTGTAATAATGGTTACCTGTTACAGTTGAATAAAAATACTGAGAATGGGAAAATTGTAGCTGTTCTTGTTTCAATGTTAATTTACCATCTTTATGGGTCATTTCACTGTTTTAAAACCTAAAATGTTTGTAATTAAATGTTAAAAATAACATAAAATAACTAAATATACATTTGATGTGATCTAAAATTAACATTAAATTGTTGTAATTTTAAACCCAATATCTAGTTTTTCAACAGTTTTTTGACATGTTTTGAAAGATGAATCACATTATTTCATGTGTCATATACAGTTATATTACATCAAATATAAATTATTATACAACCTTTTTCTATAAAATAATGTTATAAAACCAACTAATAACAGCACATTTCTGTAAATTTAAGCATTATTATTTGTAATCCAACGTGTACTTACTATATTTCTAGGGAATTTAATTGTTTTAAAATGTGAAAATGGTTGTAATTAAACGTTAAAAGCAACCTGAAAATAAGGGAAATCTTGTTAAAATTACAACTACAAACTGTATTTTTATTATGGAAAATAACTGTATTTTTATGAGAAAGTAATTTTCTGTTATTTCACAGTATTTTTCTGGCGCCCCAGCTGCCAGAAAATTACCGTTTTTTTAGGATTTTTTTTTTACAGTGCAGCCTAAACAAAAAATATAGGCCATAGTGGGATTGAGTGCCACAGTCGGGTAGGGAAGTCCGAAAGTGTTGAGGTTTCAGTCTTTGCATGGGATTTGTTTATAAGAATAATAGTCTCATCTTTTAAATGGGCAATGAGTGGATAAAATGTTGTATTTCTAGACATGAGAAGACATCTTCAGCAAAAAAACAAAAAAACAACTTTCATTTTTACTTTCAGCTTTTTTTTCTTGACAGTTCCTATATCCTGATAAATGCTTGGCGAAAAACAGATTTGAGTCCATTGTTCCAAATCTCAGCCAGTACTAGGACTCCTCTTCAGATTTCTTTCTCTGTCTAAATAGAATCGGTCTTTCTGGCGCTTCGCAGAGAGACACTTTACAAATAGCGATATCTTTCATTTAATCATCCGTCGTTCAGTCCCCTTGGTGTACGTTGCGCATGCCATTGTGAGCGTCAGCGCTGCTTCTTGATTAATGGCTTTTTCAGATAGGTAGTGCTAATGGCTCTTTAATTGCTCCCACTTCCTGGTTCCAGGATTTCTACTCCTGCTGCTTAGGCTACAGGAAATAGGCAGTTTGTATGGCATGTGGGGGTAATCACTTTCAATGATGCTTCTCTCAGCCAGGTAAGGTGTGTTCAGGTGTTAATAACTAGTGAAGAGGCTTGTAAGGGACAAAGGGCGTCTTATATATGAGCTTTTAGGTGAGGGCCAAATTGTAGTTGATTCACACAAACGTCCACTACATTCACAGGAGAAGCATTTATATATTAAAAGTGTGCAAACTCACATTTCCACTAAGCCGGGCTACAAAAACAAAAGAGAAATTTACACACAGACGCACACTGAATTGATTTTGTGAAAGCCCCGCCTTTAGCCAGGAGGAACCCTGCATCTGTGTCCATGTTTAGGGGGGATATGCAGCTAGCCCTCTGTTGTGTTTTTCACTGCAAAGTTTATCTTATCTGCAGGTCCATTGCTGTCATAAAGCAGAGAGCAGGGAGAAGCATTGCAGGGCATGGCGGTCATCTATCACGTGCACACAGGCTCAAACTGTGGCTTCCACCTCCAAAGAAGTAAACGCAACGGTAGAAGCAGCTATTTACTGGTATTACAATAGCCACGCAACCCAGCCTGCTTCACGCAGACAACCACAAGGGTAATAATCAACCACAAATTAAATTATAAGAAACATCAAGTATCAGGGTCATGTGACATGCTAATCTTCAGGTTTTGCAGCAGCATGATTGGTCATCCTCTTCTGGTAATGATTGTCATGTAGAGAATTATTGGAAATCATCTACATTGATGTTTGTGGTATCGGGTGTATATACAATTTAAGCAAACAAGTTCAATTGAGAGACATATGAGGAGCTCCATTATAATCTGGACAGAACTAATTAATAATGCTCTATATTCCAAGTTGACAGAGAACATTACATACATTTGACATTTCTGATTTCTGGTGTATTTTTCCTGCACATTTAGTGTTATTAACATAAATATAGAGTTTTTGCTTCTCTATTCCACTTTTTAATTCATTCACAGAAAACTGATAATGTGCTCGACTGTATGCCAGGAAGAAAGAGGAGAAATTCATCTAAATAATCCAAAAGTGTATGTGTCCACATATACATGTCTGAAAACACACAAGGAACACACAGCTCCAAAAACGTCACCTTAAATTTCCAAACGGGCGTTATTTGGAAAAACTGATCACATATTGGAAATCTATCTCGTTCATTTCTCACCTGAAGAAGAATCAAAGCTTAAACACCGCTTTTAAAAGTACAGTATGATGAAGTGTCCTAGTTGAGGCAATGATTATGTGTCAATAGGTGAATCATCACATTGATTAGGAAGACGTCACGTTAAACACCAAGTTAAAAAAAAGCACAGCCCCTTCATTAATTTCTAGGGGTGGCTGTAGCTCAGAGGTAGAGCGAGCCACCCTACAATCAGTGGTTTAAATCCCGGCTCCGACTGTCCACATGCCCAAGTGTCCTTGAGCAAGATACTGAACCCCAAATTGCCCCCGAAGGCGTGTGAATGAGTTAGATTAGATTAGCTCCTGATGTGCAGGCGGCTCCTCTGCCATCCGTGTATGAATGTGTGAATGGGTAAATGTAGGCTGTAAAAGGACCTTGACAAGTCGAAAAGACTAGAAATCACATGGCAAAATACTTTTGTTTGACAAAATTATGGTGGAAAGTTATAGATCAAAATATTGTCTTCGGCTTCTAGAAATTTTACACAAGTAACATACAATCATTTTTACTGATGCTTTTCAAAAGAATTTTCAAGAAATTTGTTTTAATGATGCGTTTTCAAGCCGCTTGATTATATATAGAAAAGACAACAAACTAGCACTTTTTGTGCCACCACAAAATAAAAGGGAGCGGGCAATATATCCTCTATTTTCCAGTGGCTACAATGCCGGTGGTCGTTCATTTCTCCATTTCCATCTCTTTTTTTTTGGTTCGGGTGGGCATATCGTTAATAACAGAATAGTGATTCATCATTTAATTATGATTTGACAAATGCTCGCGCCTTCCCCATTCTCGGCATCCTCCTCCCTTTCAATTCTCCGCTCTGCCAAACTGTCACGCACTCCCCCCGTGGGATTAATTCGAGCTGTCTGTCTTTGTGAGGCTGCCGGCGCTCTCGGGGCGGCGGGTGCACGACACTGTCAATGAACAGAGAGCCTGACACTTCCAGGGAGCCGCACACAGACGCACGCTCCCCGCTCCCCTTGTTATTGTTTTCACCTTAACCCCTTCCTGCCTGCCTGCCTGCCTGCCTGCCTGGGTGTATGTGTGTGCACCTTCCTCCCCTCCCATCTCCTCCTGCTTTCTCCCCTGGCTTTCTTTGCCCCTGTCTCCCTCTTTTCTGTCTGTCTGTCTTCTCTTTCCTGTCTAACGCTCCCCATCTTCCCTCCCACTCACCCACCTTCCTTCTCCGTCTCTCAACCCTACAGAGACGGACAGCAGCATTGGGAGGAAATATCACACAAAGGAAAACGGTGGTGGAGCGCCAATGAGAAGGCAGTGTGAAGGGAGTGGGGGGGGTCAATCAATCAATTAAAATGCATCTGCATCCAAAGACAAATTTAGAGATTAAATACATTTTAAGACGTGGTAACCAGCCACAGCTTGTGCAGGATGGGAACTAAAAACCCAACAGACCCATTGAAAACCATGTCAAGCCTCCTGGTACCACGTGATCCTAATGGGTGGCCATTAAAACAAGGCATGTTTGAGTTGAACTGGAGCGCCTGTGTAGCCAAATCCAGCAGGCCTTAGCCCCAGCTGGAGAGATAAGGTTTAATACCAGGCACAGGGCCCAGCCTTATCTCCCCTACTGATAGAGGGAGCACAGAGAGGAGAGGAGAGCGGAGGAGAGGAGAGGAGAGGGGAGGAGAGGGGAGGAGAGGGGGGGCAGGCGAGGAGAGAAAACAAGAGGGACAAAAACAAGTGTTTTGCAGGGACCCTGGCTGGCTGGCTGGCTGGCTGCGTGAGTGCGTCCTCCCGCCGTTGGCATAGAAACTAATCCACGATAACATTTAGCACCTGACTCGTTTTTTTTCTTCTCCCACCTCTCTGTCTCTCTCCAAGACCGCGGTGCAGCGGGAGTTGGGGGAGGAGAAGGTATCCGCAAGCTTTCTCCCTCTCATAATGAGGTCCGTAGGAGGGAGGGGGGAGGAATAGGAGGACAGTGAAGGAGGGTAGGGTGAGCTGGCTGGCTGGCTGGTTGACTGGCTGACACACTAGGCCTGGAGGATCCAGCTGTGTCTCTCTATAGGACACAAATATGTGCTCACTGCCGCTGTTCCACATCCTCTCATTACACCACACCTGGAGGACTGCAGACAGTATTGGAGACCATATTGATTGACCAGGCTAAACACACACACACACACACACACACACACACACACACACACACACACAAGCTGCTGGGAATCATGAATCGGTTCTGGCTAATGTTGGATTTTTTTTCCCCAGCGGTTTGTAAATTCCCGCCATCTCTCGCATTCATTACAACCCACAGCTTACGGTCTAATCGTGACACACTTAAGTCTCACTTCTCTTCTCGTGCACACAAAGTACGCAGTTTTTTTGTGAACAAGTATATCATGGTAATGGTTCAGTTGAAGTGCTCAGTGTGAAAAGTAACTTGATTTCTCCAGGAGCCTGAGTTCTGGTACGTCTTATTGGTGCCATGAAGAAACGCTAACGGGGTATTGAACAACTCTTTTGTGTTAGAGTAGCGTTTTTCATATTGATTTTAATTAAAAAGCAGCTTAATACAACTCCTTTTACTTGTGTTGGTTGGAACTTGAAAGCCGTTTTACCTTTACACTAAGCCAACTAGTAATGCTGCTCATCTTTTCAAACACAAAACTTGGCACCTTGTTCACTTCTTCATCTTTGTGATGCAATCAGGCAGAGAATCAACTAACTAACATAGGCATCCGCTTGAAAAGATTGATGTGTAATTTAGAGGGCTCATTTATAAAAGCATATTCAGAATGAGAGACGAACCTGCTGCCTTCATTACCCACAATGCAACTCAACCACCAACAGTGTGGGGCAGGAGGAAAGTACAATCATGCAGATAAGCCAACTATAGAGATACCATGTGGGGAACAGAATTGAACACGAAAATTATGCTTTTGTTAGTCTCCAACAATTTTTCAAAGCGAGTGGAAATTGTGAAGTGAAGTCAACATGAAGCAAGTTTCCAGACAGGCTCAGTAAGTGCCTCCTGTTTAGTAACGCACATCTAACGAAGCCATCGCCACGGTGTACTTTCTGCCTTCCGCAATCACTGTTCTCTTGTATATCAACAATTAAGGGGTTGATGGCCAATTGGTTTTTCCTCTGCTGATATTGTGGATTCCTTAAAGACTAAAAAATAATCTCTAGAATCTGTGCCTGTTGTACATTAAGAGATCTAGATGGAGCAGCATGTCCACCTGCTGAGTCCCGTTAATCAGTGCGATTGATGAGTACATTTTAAACCCATTAAAAGGAGGTAAGTAAACCTCAAAACCACGTTTTCAGCCGAATGTATAAGAGTATTTAGAAGTGTAGTTGATGGATCCAAATCTGTGCTCTGATATTTCACTTACGGGCTGTGTTTTGTTGAGCTAGCTGAGCTAAATGGAGAACAGCTGGTCCACCTTAAAGGTCAGCCCACCTTAACTGCGCCTGAGCCAGAGTTGTCGCTAGCTTTGTGGCTAATCCCTTTCACTTTATTAAGCAGGTGGCAAGCAAGACACGGGAACATCGCTTGGGTCTTGAGGAGTTATAGCATTAGTTCATCGGAAAAAAAAACATACACACACACTGCGTTCACAGTTGTAACGTTGCTGCATTCAGGAAAACACAAAGTTAAATGTGGAAAAAAAGGAAGAGAAACTGCATCTCTTTTATCAGCACCCGTCGCCCTTTACTTAGTCGGTCAGTCAGTAATAGAAACAGATTTCATCGAGATACACGGCAGCTAGGGCAAGTTTTTTTCCCCTCTTGCAGGAGGGAGCATCCTGCTGCAGCCATCAGGCTTGAGCTCCGGTGAGCCTGTGCATTAAAATGGCAGTTCTAAGGGAGACGAACACATCTCATGCTGTTGAACTTTCTTCAAACTTGCAGCCATTATTTACTAATATTGCACTTTACCTTTCTATTATTATCTAGGGATGAATACCAAAATCACAATTTAAGGATCTGCCTTTTAATTGAAATGAAAGCAGCTACAAATATGCATGATCATCCTAAATGAATTACAGTGTTAGCCCATAAAATTAGGTTTTGTAGACCTACAAAAAAATGACTAGATACATCAAGTGTAGATATCGCCAACACATAGGCCTAAAATGAAATACCAGGGTTTCTTGAGACTTTCTGTCTATCAATCTCTGCTGTGTTTCAGAAACCCTGCATATAGTCACACATATACCTCTACACAAAACAACCAGCGCTCGCTGTCTAAGAATAACTCGTTATAAGTAAAGGATAAAATGCAGCGAGCCGGTCATTAGTTGCGAAATGAACTCCCGACAGAATGAGCAGGACCCCGACGCAAAGCATTAAAAAAAAACACACAATACATTCGAATACTAATTTGGATGTCAATTACCATGGCAACGGTCTAAGCATCTAAGCATTTGCGTCAGCCATATTTCCAGGTGATCTCGTTAAGTTGCAACATCGGTGTAAAGATGTCAACTTGACAACAACAGAATGTGACACTTTCAGAAGCTGACCGGTTTCATGTTGTGCATATCAAACTGCAAACATGCACTCCTAAAACACATAGCCTCAGCCTGATGGGCTTACTAAGGTGTTTATTTTCTTCCCTTGACGTGGGTTGCACTCTCACGTCACTCTGGGGTTTTTTTTTTTGCTCCCTCCAATAGTGCAGCTCCCCCTTTTCTGTCTCTCCCTGTGACATCAGTCAATGAGCTGGAAGAAGGAAGCGACGAAAAGAGGCTGCTGGAGCGCCATCTCGCTTCTATCCCTACTCCACCCCACATCTCTTTCATTTGTATGTATGTATGTGTGTGTGTGTGTGTGTGTGTGTGTGTGTGTGTGTGTGTGTGTGTGTGTGTGTGTGTGCGTGCTCGTGCTCGTACACTCACACAATAGTCTCTTAAGGCTTTTGGAGGATGCTGTATGAGAGGAGTGTGAGGTGCTTTGCCGTGGCTGTCCTTCAACTCCCCACTTACCTCTCAGAAGAGCTCCATGCTTCTGCGCTGCCCATGTCACAGCCATTGTCCCTAATAAGGGATTCAGAACCCAAGCTCAATCAATTAATGTGCAGCCACAATGCACTACAGATTCACCCCACTCTTCACCCTTTCACCCCCTTCCCCGTAGCCCTAAAAAGCCCTCTCCAACCCCTTTCTGCAGCAACAGCAGCAGCAATGGGCCCGAGTAAAAAAGGACATTCGTCAGGGCTCCAGACTAACTTTTTACATTTGTCGCACTGGGGCGCCTAACTTCTTCTTTAGGTGCACCAGCACATCATTTAGGTGCACACACAAAAAAAATCCCTATCATACAATAGGACACATTTTGCACGTTTTCTTTACAGTTCCCATATACACTGGAAATTTAACAAACAGGATTAATTGATTGAATTACTTAAAAAACAAAAAAAAACAAATCACAATAATAATAACCTCAATTGTTTAAAAATTGACTTAAAATGTGCTTCTTTGGTGATATTATAAGCAGCGTTTAATGTTATTATTATTTCTGACTCCTCACTGCTTCGGTTTGTGGCTGCCTGATGCTGAGACGCTGGGGGGACTTGTCCTGGTACAAGTTGCGTTTCTGCTTTTTTAACAACAATGCTCCGTCAGGAAAAACAGCATTCCCAGCCAGGCTCTGCTCGTATTCATTGCAGTAAATGCATAATATCAGTCCCCCCGCGGTGAACCGGAGACCGAAACAAACGGTTTTAGTTCTTAAAACTACGACCGACGGGACCGCCCGGTGCACGACATTGGCTCGCAGTCTGATGAGACGGGACTGGCATCTAGCGGTGCGAGGGGACACAGGTAGTGAAGTGGTTAACTCCACCGATGACGTCGTGTCTGTGCTGGGACAGGTGGTGTTACGGGCCCAGCAACTTTGTTTAAGGAAAAATGTACGTCTCTTCATTTGTGTCGCTCGAGGAGAAGCAGGAAAACTACCGTTTCTAATGTAGATTAATAAGGCTTTCCCACAAATATTCGGCGAAGAAGAGACCGGGGTCAGAGCCAATCAGAGACGAAGGCCCGCCCCTACTCAGCCTCTGATTGGCTCAGACCGTGGTGATTCTTCTTTGCTGTTTGCTGCTGGGGGAAAAAACATTACGCTACACACATAAACAGACCAGCTAGATGTTAGGAGCACCGGTGCGACCAAGGAACATCTTTCGTTGCACTTCACTCGCAGGTGCGCCCAAAACAATTACACAACAAACCACAAATAAACAAAAGCTAGTTTGGCAACAATCTGCTATTGCATAAAAAAAAAATTACTTGCGACAGAGGGGTTAAACCTTTACAGTAAAATCATCGCAAAATATGCTTCTCTACCTGAACTGCAGGAGGATAATGACATTTTCGAATTCCTCATGGCGCATGATTATGACTTAATGAAGAGGTCTCATGTATGCAGCCATACTGTATTTGCATAAGGGCAACTGGAGCCGTGACACGGTGGTAGTGCAAAGGCTTAAAGACAAATGGGCTCGAAACCATTATGTCACCAGCTTAAGTACGGACTGGTTGGGAAAATCTGGATAGGTGCGATGACAATGAGAAAGTGAAGTGCAAATACAGTCCCAGCATTCCGCCTTCCAGCAAGGCACTTAACCCCCTGAGCTTCTCGCTGGGCGACAGACTGCAGCCCTACTGAGCAGCTCACTGTGATGTCTCATTTCTGCTCTAACATTATGAAGACAGATAAATCTGGGTGTTAACAACCAAACTTTTAACCATTAACCGACAATAATATATTAATGCCATAAGTTAAACATTTAAAACAAATATAAAAAAAAAACAAGTTGAGCAAAACTCAGAGGAGTGGTCCACCTTAAATGTCAGCCCACCTTAAGTGAGCTTGCGCTGTTGTTGCTAGCTTCAGGGCTTACCTCCTTCACTTAAATGAGCAGGAAGCAAGCAGGACATGGGTACGAGGAGTTGGTGGATTTATTCACTGATAAATAAACTGTACACATACACTGCACTGCAACATTACGAAGGCAGGATTTTACGTGCATCGGGATGAAAAACAATCACAAGAATGGATCGTGGTGATAATTGTAAATATTGTTAGAAGTTACTTCTAGCTCATTACAATGGTAGAAGCGAAAAACAGAACCTGATTTAAATAAATACAGGATAAAAAAATGTAAAATATTTATTTATTTATCCCTTTTTGATGCATGGAGAAAAGTTGTGTGTCACTACAATGCACTGGTGGAAACACTGACAGTGTGCCAGGCAGACACAACGCTGACAACTCACAGACCACATCAATTAGTTTCCCAGAAACTCGCCAGCATGTGTCCACGACAAAGCACACATCATCATAGCTGCGAACAATCCCAGACGGGTGAACCGGGACTGTTTTGCACTTACACTGCAGCTGGCATTGGTTATCGTTGCAGCTGGGTGGCTTAGCACTTCAACCACAGCAACTCGGCATGCAAAGCACTAATCTTGTCAGTTAACTTTTAATGATCAGTTAAAGAAGGTCCGCTATCAGTCAGGAAAAAAAATTATCTGAAATAAACTAGCAGTCCAAAGATTTATTTAACTGTAAGTTTGAAATCCTGCTCTTATTTATATCTTAGTGAAGTAAATGCCAATTTGTGACTTAAATCTAAAATTTTCTCAGACAATTTACACTCAATAAAGATAAGAAATAACTCAAGACATAAGAGGACCCAGGCCTAAGATCCCTAATTTAACTTTAATTTAATTTAACTTTAATTTAATTTAACGGTCACAATGGGAATTTCTTATATGAACTAGTTTGTATAATATGCTAGGGGCAGCAATCTTTGGGTGTCTCACGATTTGATTCCGATTGTTGAGTTCACGATTGGATTTTCTATTCAAAACTAATCAAAATTGATTTTTGAATTAGTACATGCTTCAGGATCCACTCCAGTTCTCTGGCAAATTATGTTATGAGCATGAGATTATATAATTTAAATGTTTTTAAAAGTTAAACTGATTATAATAATGTCAATACACAAAGGCAAATCTAAGACAAAAGATTACATTAATTAATGTTTAACTTGCACAATCTTTTAGTATTTCTCAATTCTCAGTCAGAGGTCTTAATTCTCAGTTGCTCTCAGGAAGCTGCGTTTCGTTGTGATGGAAAAGAGTGTTTGTAAAAGTAGATTTTTGGAATATAAAAATCGATTCATAATGTTAGAAAATAAGAATCGATTTTAAGAATCCACCCCTGAAACTACACTGCTCAATCTTACAATATTTCTTGCATTTCACCTGATCCCAACAGTCCAGTCCGGTTCTAATGCACTGCCAGAGAACGTTCTACAGATACTACAGAAAAGAGAGATGGTATGACATTTTACATAATGCATTTATTGCTCATTGCTCCTTTCAAATGGCCGAGCTCCGACAGCATACAGCCACTGTCTGCGAGCTCAGCCGCAGCAGCTCAGCCTGGCTGTGGTGGCTGAGGCAGTAGATGCTGGAAATGGTCATTGCTCAGACTGCCTGCATTTGTGGTTGCATCTTTGATTCTATGGATTGGGCTATGTAAGCTATATTGGGGCTACTCTTTAACTTTAGCCAAGAAAGCACTGTTGAGCGACACAGGATTTGGACTGGCAGCGTTTCTTAGCACTCAACCAAGTCAACTCACTGCACACATACGATCGCTACATGTAGTTAGTGCTACATCCATTATAAACTAATGTGTTGCATATCATACATAGCATTACATTCCTATACCAAAGCACAGCCATGTTTGCAGCCACATGTAACCACATAACCACCAAATGATCTCACCACATGGTTGCAGTCGTGCTCACGGTTACAGCCTGCCTCAGTTAGCCACGGCAGCAGCTCACACAGCGTCTGTACTGTAATGCATTTCAAGGATAAAAAAAGAAATCGGACCCATCTGATGTATTTAGGGGCGTTTGGTGTTCATTCTGCAGCAGCCTGCTGATTTTGCAGGGACTTAGTCGTTTAATCAAGTTAAACACAGTGGGGGAGTTGTGCGTAATACCACTGCGCTCTAGCGAGGCACTTCTCAGATCAGAGGCTGCAGATGTGCCAACATATCTGTCCAGCTTTCAGATGTCTGCCGGGATTTAATGATCTTAAGGTGAAGCCTTTCATAGTCTACATCAACTGTGGACAAAATACACTGGATCTCATATTACAGTTATGTATTGATAAATGCAGACTGCCTTACTGTTAATTAAATGTTAATGTTTGTATAACATTTTCTATTGAGAAAATCACCAGATTGGCAGCAAATGCTGAGCATGTTAGCATGGGCCTTTCCCATGGTAGTTGGGAAAGGCCTTTATCGGTAGTTGTCTTCTTTGCTTGATGCAGGCCAATAATCTGATCTTCTTCCACGACCACAGGATATGTCTTCAGACATGGTTGTTTAAGAAATGAGAAGCTATAATCACTGCAGTAATTATCCAATGGATGACTCTTACCTATGTGCTTAGTTAAATCCAGGTGGTGACCTTTTCTTTGACCAGGCAATGTATGAAACCAATTAAATGAAAAACAATCTCTAATTGTCATAGCTAAAACAAAAGTGGAATCCTTCAGAACGAGAAACAGAGAAGTGATTCCTCTTCCAGGACAAACAGAAATTCAACAGGTGCAACAGGCACAGAGTTAGAAAGAGCAGACAGTAGAAGAGTTCAAATAAATGGTACATTAAAAGGTGTGTAACACATACAGTAAGTGTATTAAATGGAGTAAAGACTAGATCATACTTATTCTGACATTTAATTATGTAACACTATAAATCCAAAGGACAGAGGGCAGGTGAATTCCCTGTGGATCTGGCCAAACATAAACAGTAGTCAGAATTGCATACTGTACAATAGTAACACACTGAAATGTGTGGCCACAGCCTTTCAGAGTCCATGAAGACACATCCGACCGAATGATGCTTATCTATCCTTCTGTGTCAAATGATTCAATTACATGCACTCACCCAGACAGGAAATTAGGGATTTTATGTATGAAGTATTTTGCAGGGGTAGGAGGCGTGAACAGGCTTCTTAATGAAGCAAGCCTGCCTCCGTTTATAATGAAGATATCTGAGGAATGGATGAATTACTGCCTGACCTGCAGACCTTTAAGAGACAAATAATGAACTCTCAATGGGGCAAAGGTAGGCAAACTTCTCAGATGTTGATATTCAGACAATAACAAAAATAATATAATTTTTAGTCAATGTACATTTACGTCATAGAAGAAACTAAAGCTTAATATAGTGTCACTCCCCCACTCCCTATTTAGTTGTTGTCCATTCATCTTAACCGATCAACCTCTTTATTTTAGGTGCATGTTTTTTTTCTGGGTATATCAGAAAAGGGCATCGTGATGGAAACACGATCCAGGATGCATACCAACGACCCACAAAATCACCAGTTTGTGTCCAACAGAAGACCTTTGTTACATCACTCTCCTCTCTCCGCACACTTCCTTTCGGGAGGGGGGGGGGACATATTCAGGGACTGCATCCTTTATAAGATCAAAAAGTACAGACCTTGTAGAAAATATTTATTGACATCAGTCTAAAAATGGAAATCTAAGTTAGATCTTGTGACATTTTATTTTTAGAGATTTGCCTTTTCTGAGATTTGCCTTTCTAAATCCCCTTCTAAATACTCAGTAAAAAAAATTGCAAAGCTTCACAATGCATTATACTATTTGATATCAAGTTACTTTAACATTTGGAAGCCGAGTTGAAACAGGAACTGGAACTGTGTTAAAAAAAACAAGACTAGGTGAAACCTCGTATATGGCTGAACCATATGGATGTGTGGTCAATGTGCTTAATTGCAGATCACATGATATGGGTAAGCTACATTTGAGTTAAATGTTACAAGACTAAAACTTGGAAGGTCACACTCATATCGTAATGTTTGATTTAAAGGATCTTATAATGAGGCAAATGACACTCATTATATGGTAGTTATATCAGCTGAAATCATTTCTTGTTTCTTCATTGGACCATGTGTGTTAAAAGAATACATATTATTGATGTGTAACAATATACATAGTAGGATTTTTCTTTTGTAAAAAGCTTCTTAATCTCAACAATTATTTTGTTAAACACCACACAAAACAAAATCCATCTCTCTCGACTTAAACTCAGGCAACACTGACGCAGGGGAATTGCGTTATTTCCTTCCGTTTTGTTATTGTGGCATTAGCAGCACCGCTGCGTTAGCGCCGCTGCACGACATACTGCGATATTTACCCGTTAATAGACTTTTAATAGTGTTATATAGCCAGTGATTGAGTGTTGGCTAATGCTAGTCACATTAACATGTCGATGAAGTTTGCGATGCTTCACTTTCTATTAGGGCTTTAGTAAGATTGTTGGGTGCTAACGCTAGTTACGGCTCCACCGTATTCTGGGTTGACTTCTCCAGCTTTGCATTTCACATTACAAACACCGCATCGAGTGATGTCAATGTGTCCGTGTTGAGTCTTGAATGCGGCCGTTTCTGCTCACTCTGATTCCCTCCGACCACTGGTCGTGCAGCTTCATGAGCAACGCCCCTAAGTGAAGTAGTAGGTCCAGGTCACTCAACTGACCATGGGGCAACTTGATCAGTTCACTTTCTCAGACACTTATATGGCCCTCTATGGTCCAGCCAAAAGGGAAAAGAAAATATATTTTAAAAAAAACATAATAATGACCTATGCTTAAATAAAATATGAAAGTAAGTTGTCAAAACTTTGCACCGCACATTATGTTCGAACCATATGTTTGAAAAAATAGCAAAGCAGCAAAGGGAATATGGCTCAACATACAGTCTCCTGCCTACAATTATTGCAGCTGGTGTCATTATATTCTTCAGCTGTTTATTTTTTATTTTTTTTCTATTTTCTCCACAACTAGTGAAGGGCAAGATCTTCATTCTAAGTGGAATATGTTTATCCTTCACAAATGTCAAACTGTTGTTGTCACAGTGCCGTTGCTACAACAGCCATGGCGTGCGGCAAGCAATTGCCCCATGGGCATATCACACAAATACGTAAGCAGCCACGCATGCTCACACACATACAAACACACCTGTAAACATATACCGTGCCCTGGTATGTCACAAACTGTCTCCTCCTCTCCTCACATCGATATACACATCACCTCCTCCTCCTCTGCTCGCCAACCCCGCCCTCCAATCCACGCACAGAGCCTCCCCCGATGTTGTGGCTTTGCCCGTGACAGTAATTGAGGGAAGCTGGCCGGAACAGTGTGAAGATGGGGTAGAAAAAAGGGAAGGATGGGAGGAGGGAGAGATGAGAAGAGGAAGGGAGGGGGAAACCATTCATCTGAGACCCATGGATGTGGAATGGCATATTACAGGTCTAATGTGTAATTAGATAGATAGGGAATAAGGTCAGTGTGCTCTGAGAGGAGGAAATTGCTGTCAACACAGTGCCATCTAGTGGTAGAGTGTTGTATTCATAAAGCCTCATCAGGTGGACAGTTGTGGAATGTATACAGGCATCAGGTTAAAATGAAATATGCACAGGATTGCTGTCACAGTTCATCATCACCACCATGTGATTGTTGAACTCTTGACCAGCTGATTTAAATAATTTGAACCCTTTTAATTCAAACAAACTAGATCCTGGTATATTGTTTGGATAAGCTGAAAGAAAATGGCAAACACTTATTTTTACAACAGTTTATGAGGCAGACGGAGGCATATGAAGACGACAGACAGGTAGACGGTGTCTTTGAAGTGTATGTCCATCTGCCTGTGTTAATACATGTGTTTACATGCACATGGAGTCTCTCCTGCCTAATGAGAGATCCAGGCCTCCCCACCCTGTTTCCTGACGACAGGTGTTTGGTCCAGACCTCTTGGAGACAGTCGGATCACGTGACAGGAAGCTGCTAAAGCTGCTGGGCAACTTGTAAACACTGATAAACTACCATCCTGGGGGCAGGGAAATATTCTCATTCTACATTTATAAGCCCTATGGGAGGAATTTATGTTTGTACCACTATGAGCAGTCTGTCTGTACAACTACAGATGTGTTTTCACAAAAGAAAAACATCATGGTGACCTGAAATTAGTTATTTTTACTCTGTGTATATAGAAATAATTTTGGTGTGTACCATACAGGCATACTTTTTTCACGTGCAACATCTATGTAAATGAAAGAAATGCTTGTCCTTGATAGCATGTATCCATTCAAATCATGTCAAAATCAGCTTAGATGCTAATTGGCTACTGATTTCTCTTTTGTGATGGCTATATGCTGAATTTTACAAAAAATATTCCAACTAAAAGCCATCCACTCTACTCTGTGAATATACTATATCTTGACTATATAGTTCGTCTTTAGTGGTGATCTTTAAAATGCCAACAATTCTGAAAACTGATTAATCACTGAAGTCATTCGTCAAGCAAAATGGTGAACATTTCATAGGACCAGCTTCTTAAATGTGAGGATAAGCTCTTTTTTGTCTCGTTTATATAACTACACATCGAATATATTTAGGGTTTTGGGCTGTTTGTTGACAAAACCATTCTGAAGATGTCATCTTGGGCTGTGGGAGAGATGATTTAGAAATGTTTCCAGTCTAAATTAGAAGAAAACGAGAAATCAAGTGACAAAAAATAAGAAGTCATTAGTTTAAATCCCCTCGTACTTCAACATTGCTTTTATCAATTTTGTTTAATTTACAATTGTCGTGAAGCACTTTATACTCTATGTCTTATTTAATTAGAACTAAAATAACCCCTATTGTGAGAACTAAGGGAAAGAATACAATTACTGCTAAAATGAACGCCAGACTGCCGGTTACTCTGCTGTCTAAACACTCCTAAATCAAACCGCCCGGCATATTCACATGCAACTTAAGAGTGTGCGTGCGTGTGTGTGTGTGTGTGTGTGTGTGTGTGTGTGTGTGCACATCCGTGCCGGCACACTCCTCTATCGTTCTATTACATGGGCCAGTGGCTGCGCCGTCTCTCCAGTTTCACCCCTCTGCTCTCCCAGACGTCTCATATTGCCCGGAGGGATGGTGTTGATGTGGGAGGCAGAGGGACGGGGGAAGAGGGTGGGTGACTACACACATTATCTCTCTGAGAGCAGCTCAAACCGCACGGTCGCAGCCTCCTTCTCCTCTCTGGTGATTCCGACATCTTACCATTTGGTCCAAATAATCATATATTTCTTTTGTCCGATGGTCTCTGGTCATTTTGATGGGCAATGTATTCAATCAGACCAAATGACTGACGAGATGCTGAGATACAAATGTGAAAAGTATCTTACAGTCAGATTGTCGTGTTCAATTGCCTTTGGACATAATATTGCACTTTGTGACAAACCTTATGCTCCAGGTGCAGTTTGTAGATTGGCTCAGAAATATATTCAACTGCAAATTGTTTCATGATAAAAATTGCTCTCTCCTCCTATTTAGAACATAATAATTAGTCTCGTACCTTTTATTATTATACAACTGTGAGTATATCTACACAGGTGGGAAAAAAACAACATTTCAGTACAAATCAACAAGATGGCCTTGTTTCTATTTAGTCATTTCTGCCCCCTGGTGGCGACATGATAAATAATCCACAAATTCAACTACAGTAAAACGGTGCATATTTACAAAAGGTGAGCTGAGGCCAAATGAGTAAATCTGAAAGGGATGGTAAAATGATAATCATGCGGACATGTAATTTCCAATGTAATGATTGTTGGATAAGGACATTTAATACTAATCAAAGTCTTATCACAAAGCAAAGGTCTGTCATGAAAGATATGCCTTTGCATAATAGCATGGAAGGTATGAGTCATAACTTCATTGGCATCATTGGACTGAATATTGGCTTATCATGTGATGTTATTCGGTTCAGACTGGTAGGTTTCTCTTTCTTTTCATCTAGCAGGCCGGAAAATAAACGTACTACAACCACTACTACTACTACTACTACTACGACTATATTTAAATACAAATAGGTTTTAAAGTGTGACACAAAACGTATTAACTCGAAAATTCTTTCTTCCTGAGCTTTTGACCTCATTGCTTATCGTTACTCAAGTGTTCCAAGTAATATTTGGGCAAATGGAAAATGCATTACTTACAGCATTTGTAAATCTCTTGTCCTAGCTTCCTCTACATCTATAATGGTTTTTAGGGGGTGACAGGTCTGTCAGGAGGTGACAGCAACTCCTCTGATTGGAGGAGAATCATTCAATAAATGCCCTCGCAACCACAGGAAGTCAGCAGCAGCAGTGTGAGCAGAGCTGGATTCCTCAGAGGCGAATGCTTTTATGTGGACACTGGACACGATATACAGAATGGAGAGAAATGGAAACTTCACCTACTTCACAGTGTAGAGTAAGCATACATTTTCCATTTCAAAATTCCATACTTGTCCAGGCTCAAATTTCTCTCAGACTCTTCTGTAGATTTCTCAGACTGCAACACAGAGACTTGGTGACTCTGGGTGAATACTGTGACAAGACTACTAGTTATCATTTTTGGCCGAATGCTCCAAAAGCCATGAAACACATTCTGGTTGTGTGATCAATTTATTTTTTAATATTTTAAAAAACAGAATAGAGGTCAATAGTCTACTCATTTTCACACTTTTTTCCCCACTAGGAAATTACACAAAAACTATACTTTTCCTTGCAGTGAAACTAATAAAGGATGATCTTATCTTATAATTTTACACACTGTGTAGGAACCCTGAGAAGCCACCTGCGTAAGAACAGAGTGCCAATTCTGATGGCAAGAAAAACAACATTGCAGAGACGACTGACCACACCCTCAGCACAGAGCAAACACTTCTACTGAAGCTCACCTTTAATCAGAGCTGCATGTCATCTCTCCATGCTCTGTTCTGTACAAACTAAAAAACTCTCTAGTACAACGTGGGGATATACACTGTCAGAATACACCAGTAACAGAGTATTCAGATGATATTCTTCCCCAATCACGGACTTGCATTTCCTTATTAATCGTCCCGTGATATGACATTTTATAATCAGGCTCGTTCTCTACTGAGCATGAAGGCATTTCGGCCACCCACACGCCTCTGAGGTGACTAACTTTGTCCGGAACTCATTGAGCGGAAGTACTGATCTGATATAATAAAAAACATTCCAGATGTAAAACTTAAAACGCGTGAGACTGTAGAGGGAAATCGCTTACTACTGCAAATCACATCGCAGCTGCTTAGTGTGGATAACTACTGATAATGATTAGGAGAGGCTTGTTGTCAACTTTACTGCGTTGAATATACAGGTTAAAAAATAAAAAAGCCAGTCAGTATTATATTATGAGCGTGATATCAAGATGCCGTGGTAATAAAGTGAAACTAATGACATGTTGAGTCACCATTGGTGATGTCCTGCTTAACAACTTGATTGCATTAAACTAAACTGACCTTAAGCAAGAACATAACTATAAGTCTACACCCTCCAAGAGTCATCATCACAAATACAAAAGAAGTTAAGTTTTCCCTTTTGGATGCATTTCTATTAACATTAAAATGACTCAAGAAATAAAAGTGCTCCCATTGGGTCATAAACGTGCCAAAAAGCCACTGGTTTTGTTCATGTAAGCATATCTCAAGGTGCTGCCTGTAATCACTGTCATAATAAGGAGACATGATGTCACCTCCTTGTTAATCATTATCCAATCTTGGAAGTACTCAAACGTGCCTTTATTACCCAGCTGAGTGCGTTTTCATCCTGACCAGATCCTGGAAAAATAAATAGCCGTAAACTGACCATACAGTGTGTTTTAATATCTCCAGGCAGCATAAAGCAACTCAAATCTGCTCAATATTAACATGAAACTTTGACCTCAGGCAGACACTTCTTGTCAATGCACAATAGACTCTTTGTTACAGCAAACTGAGTCAGCCGTTTTAAGAATATACAGGAGTTGTTTGCGTTTTGATGGCTAATACTGGCCCCTTTTGCTGTCTCGCTGTTTCCATGCGTGTATCTATTTGAGCATAGAGGTGGCCCAGTGGCTCGAGACAGTCACACACACGTATGACACGTATGTGGGCGGTGGCTGCTCAGAGTGCATGTGACTGGCACAACAAGAAAATCGGCAGCGGAAGAAAAGGCTGGGCACTCTCAGCTACCTCCCTCCCTCCACGCTCTGCTCTCCATCTGAAGCCCAAGTCCTAGAGAGTCTTTGGCCTTATGTGGCCTCACAAACAGCTCACTGATGTCGTGTGTGGGATGAGATGAGACCAAGCGTGGCGCACACATTACTACCACTAGCTCCACGGTGTCACCAGACGAAATTGGAAACGCCAGCAAACATGATACTGTGGTATAAACATACTTACCATGTTTGATTAGCAAGACATTAGATGAATGGCTGTCACTATACATTAATATGTGCATGAAACTGTCATTTTATATTGAAGAGAACAAGACCAGAAGCCATTTCAAAAAGCACCACTAAAAGCTAGCTTTCAGCTGTCGTGAACACGATAATAACAGGCTTATAGTCGTTACAAGTGAAAACACATTTCCGGCGACATTAGGAAGTAACGTGTCACGCCATCGTCTTACACCAAATTATGTTTGCAGAAACGTCAAGCTACTTCAGTTACCATGAGAATATAATTCAGCATTAATTTAGAGGGCAGATAACCTTTCAATTGACATTTTGGTGCCTAATGCTTTTGAAATCGTTTAACCAGATAAAACCCAGTTGAGATAAGAAAAAAAAAACACATTTTCAATGATCTGACCAAGAACGCAACAAGTTACACCTCGGCTACATGTGATACAATAAATCACAAAACATGTCTTCGTTGCGGTTCGAATAGGATGCTTTAAACCAACCAAATGCCCAGATAATTAGCTCATTTCAACAAACTCAATACCATCACTATCAAGGAGTTTTGATAGACAGTAAAGGAACTTTATTAGGTGCAAATAGTGTCGTCTTAGTTTTGTAATTTAAAGCAGTTAAAGCAGTTTCCAGTCGATGAGATGCTGCAATGACTTGATGTCAAACTGCAAATGAGCCCCTCAATAGAAGCAGGAAAACGTATGTAATATAGAACAATAATCCCACTAACCTTAAGTGGATATTAAATGTCACTGTCACTTACACTCAGCATACATTCAACTTTCAAGTATGGAAAGAGTGGTATGAATCTCCTATTGGAAGTTAAACAGCCTAAATTAAATGTAATGTGTCACAAACACAAAACAGCACACAGCGGGTAAATAACCTACCAGATTCATATTTAGAAGTATTTTCACAAAACGAGCCCACTTTGGTTCGAGACTGATTTGGCAGGAGCACTAATCTCATACATCTAACCAAATACACACTGTGGTAAGGAGATCACGTCTGTATGTAAATTGGCTTTTACATAAAGTTGCATTTCATATGAGGCCTCACTGTTCGGTATCTGCCACAAATGTCTCAATTTTGCCAAACAAGAGGGAACCAAACAGACACTGGTCGAGTTTCACGAAGCCACAAAAGTGAAACAAAGGCTTCACTGATCTGCATGTATGAGGTCACTTCCTCTTAGATGAATGGATTTCATCCTAGCACAACTATTAGGTGACTGAGAATTACAACAGGGCTCTGCAAATGTGAATTGTAATGGAAAATATTCAATAAACACGTCATCATAGCCGTATCTGCTGTATTTTGGAAAAAGGGGCGGGATGAGAAAAGAAGGAAGAATTTAAGACAACTGCATATCATGACTGAGTGAATGGAGCAATTATGTGGTTGTTTAAAGTATCCTGTAGTACAAAACAAACCCCCCCTTTGTCGCTTCGCTATTTTCCCTCCACTCATGGAAAGTGTTCCGACTTCAAAGTAAAAAATACCAACATAACAAAGATTTTTATCAGCAATACAGTCTACTGAATTGTGTGTGCTTAACCTAAGTCAGCATTTGTGATGTGCCTTTGATGTAATGGGCAGTCTGCAAACAGTGGAGGGAGGGCTCGACCGGAATGAAGGTCTTATCGGGACACAAGTCTAATTGAACCTCAACGGAGAACTTTGTTGAAATGTTGTGCAGTTTAACCTCGGCGTGAAGATCACGGATGCACCACAGGTCTCAAAACAGTTTGTACCGCTTCTCTGGGAAGTGTTCAGACAAAAAATAACATCAGGCAGATGGAATAAAAAAAGAAACTAGAACAATGTGAAAGGCATGTGTGTAAGTAGGACAGAGCCTCGACCCATCGCAGCATTGTGAAATACCGCATATCATGTAGAATTGCTTACCAGCAACGGGAGACCATCAACAGAAGCGTGTCTCTACATGGCTTACTGAAAGCTAGCCACTGCTGATACCACCATGTACAAAGCATGACAGTGGCATACTTCACATACATTTGTTTACATAATGCTGAAGAGGCAGAAATATAGCAATCCACATATACTATACTATTTGACATGAATTAATAAATGTGCTTGACAAAAATGTCCTTTTTTTCCTGTATACACAAGGCAAGCCCACTCTTGAGAATAAAGGGAACTGCAAAAAAAATCAACAGTACATTACACAGGAGGTGGACGTGTCCCGTTGTTACAAATAGAGCATTTTAAACTGTTGTAGATTTTGTGTCAGTACATCTAAGTACAATAATAATTGTAAAACTGTGATGAGCCAAGCATTACACTCACACTGACACAGTCAGCATTTAGGGCATTGAAAGTGCAGACAATAAAACCATTTAAAACAAGTAATAAAAGGGGGATTTCAAATGAACAGTCAGCACCAGATGATTTCGTTCACAGGAAAATCAGAGCAAAGGTATTCCCCTTGCTCAGCTGTAGAGGACAGCGGTGCGGTTTGGTTTGGATTTGGATTGTGCAGCAGTGTGTGTATGCAAAGCACGGTTTGGTAGAGTCAAGTGTGAATGATGATAAGTAAATAAAATAAATAGAACTGAACAACCAAACCGGGGGTAACAATTTTCATTCATTCACTCTCAGAGGCCACACGCTGTCGCGTCAAATTTCCAAGCAGCCGACTTCTAAACTGTGTACCTCGGAGTAGGTTCTCCAAATCACACTGTGAAGCTCTGACAGCTTACAGTGATGCCCACATCACTATTGAACACCCTCCAAACTAAGTTGCTAAATTTAGCGATGAAGAGCGGTACTTTCTTCCTCGAGCATTTTTCCTCTGACCAAAAGAACGTTCCAAATGCACTGATGTCATGAAGTCGAGCCCTACAAAGAAAAACCGCCGTGTAAGTCACGTTTGATGATGGCCTCGGTTGTTATTAAAAGAGAGCTTTGATTGTCCCCTCAAAGTCTCTCTATTTTTTCACTGCATAAAACTGGTGATCTGTTTATTCTTCCATACTTTAAACTGAACATAAAAGGCATAAGTCTGTAATCATTCACAGTGCCCTTTTATTTCACACATAACACACACACACACACACACACACACACACACACACACACACACACACACACACACACACACACACACACACACACACACACACACACACACACACACACACACACACACACACACACACACACACACACACACACACACACACACGCACGCACCCAGGGGACTTCCAGGCCAACACACCTCCGCCCACACTTAACCTCCATCGTTTCAGACTATGAACCCCCGAGAGACGGACTCACATTCCACACAGGTCTGCTCACATTTACACAGACAAACAGAGAATTAAGGTTATTGACACATGCTACCGCAGTCTATTGCTGCCCACTTCAACACTCTGTATTGTCCAAACACTGCTAGCGCTGCAGCTACATCAAAATATTAGTGGTGCAACAAGCCGACACATAGCTGATGAGCTAGGAAGTCATGTGATGATCATTTGCCTCATTTCATTGCTCAAACACAAACACGTACTTCCATTTTACATATCTTTATACTGGCATTTCAAAGGATCTGCATACTTTTCACCCCACTATATTTATTTGATGGCTACAATAAAAAAAAAACACAATCATAATAAAAAATGATGATTTAGTATATAGTATGAACTACCCAGCATATACATTGTTAAAATGAGCTCCATCTTGACCAGCTATAACATCAACATATAATAATAATCCAATAAAATAACATAACAAGAACTAGATTAAATAGAAAAATAAGATATTACTTTCTTTTTTTTAACTTATTTCTACATTTTGGTATGACTACTACTACAATTTCAAATTCATGATTTATTTACCTGATTACATGGAGTAATTAAGGGTTTGCATTGTGTCTGATTACTTGCTTAGGTGCCTAGATATAACTGGTTGCCGTTTCGCATCACCCTGAATGCAGCACGGCTCGACACTATTCAAACAGAGAATGAAATCAGGAACTACACAGCTGCCCACAACCCAGCTGAACAATCTGATTAATTTTAAAACAGCACAGTAATCACCCAGCTTATCATAAGATGGGGATTGTTCTGCTTCTTTGTCCTCACTGCACTTTTTAATGAAACAGAAGAAGCCTGACAGCAGACAGACAAGACACTCACACTGCTCACACTTGAGTGCACACCGGCTCGCTGAATGCAAGTCGGGGCAGGTTTCAATAAACTAGGGACATGTCTCAAATTAATACTGAACCGTCTTTTAATTCCTGCATTTCAAGATTAAATTCTCAGCCTATAAGCACAGTGTCGCCCCTCATTCAATCTGATGACAACCGTGATGTATTTTATTTTGATAGAGAGGCCTAGCTGGCAACCATTATCCCGTCTGTGACAAACAATCAGTCCATCCATGCTCACCTCACCCAACACACATTTCATTTACCGATCAATTATCGGTCACATTCCTCACAGAGACCTAGCACACAGTGTGTTGTGTGGTCGATTCTCCTCCAGCATGGCCACGTGCGGTTACACATTCAATAGAAAAGTCAAAATCCATAGCAGAGGTTGAGCAGGTTAAACAGAATGACATTATGGTTTCACCACGACCCTGTCAACAGTTCCAGTAATTACGGCACAAATACTACTTTTCTCTATATGTTTCTTAGTCATTAACAATATAGCAACTGCTGTTTTACACACAATAGCTGCTGTCTCTCTTCCACCGTGGAGACAGACAGGCATTCCAATCATTTTGTGAAAGGCCTCTGTTGAGTTGATGCACTTGGCCCCATGTGTTTACGCAAAATAAGGTTATTACAGCTTAAAAAGACCTTAAAAAAATACATAATGCAAAAATATCAAGGGTCATTCGGTGTGCACATAAAAGCAGCGTTTAATCTTACCATGCGAGGCTTGTGGGGTTAGACGCTGCCAGTTTACGTCACAAGGCGCAGGCAGCGAGGCTCGCAGCTGAATATGGAGATGACGTCACCGTCATCTTGTTCAGAGATGTTCAAAGATGGCCTTTTTTTCTGTAGGAAACAGTCCCTCCACATATTGCAAGAGGTCACTGGCAATGACCTTTCGGAGTGAGTTGATATTCAGGATTCATCTTGGGGGGCAACTGTCAAGTACATCCACAATGGAAGAACCGGTGTTTTTTAAAAACACCTGGCAGTAAAGCCGAGTTTGCCCGAGTTGTAGCTGCCATGACGGTGGCGGTTTCCTTCCACTGCCCGTTTAGCTTCACTTTAAGCTAGGCTAGTTAGCAAACCCTCCTCGGCCCGTTTCGCGTCCGTCCGTCTTCCTCCACAAACGGCGGTTTTTTCTGAATGCCTTGCTTTAGGTAGTTGCGTTGACGTGTTAATTACACAACCGAGTGGCTCCTATTTGTTTTTTTCTGATTTCATGAATATTTTTAAAACCTACCGTGTGGCACGACGCTCTCAAAGGTTTCACGCGCAATGGTTAAAGGTCAGCCCCACCCACTCGTATATCCCGGCTACGTCATAATGCGAACTAATGGCAGAAATAAACAAACTGAAAAGATGCCCTTATTTGTCCTTCTCCATCTACTGTATGGTATGCTGTTTCTGTGCCTGGTTAAAATTTAAAATTTACAATATATTTTTTTATTTTGTTTGTTTTTTTTTTTTTCTATGCTTTTGTATTATTCTATGCATCCTGCTGTTTGTGACCCCCTCACCCCTTTTGCTCCCACTATTTCTGGTGTCACTTTATCTCGTAATTTTTGCAATCAAAGGCCCGATCCCCTGACTGTTGGCATTTAATCGACTTTACAAACATATCAGTTACTGTTGACAAAACAACAACTCTCTCACCTCTGTCTGACAGGACTCTGGACTCTATTTTCATAATAATAGGGATTGTTTATTTTTGTATAGTTTATTATTGTTTATTGTATATGTTTGCACTGTATTTATACACTGTTTATATCTTGTTTTTATATTTGTTATAGTTGTACAGTGTTTTTTGCTGACCCACTGCTGGCAAAATAATTTCCTAGTCTGGGATTAATAAAGTAATTCTACTCTGTTCGATTCTATTCTATTCTATTAATCACACACCACTGTCACGTCACATGATCCTCATCAGCAGGGAGGGCTGGTCAAAATAGATCCGGAGACAGTTAAACCTGCATGTTTCAAGATCACTTTCATGGTGTTGCGTTCAAGTTTTATGAATAAAAAAAGAGCAATTCAACGTATAGTCACGCAATATGATCGAATCAGAACGGAGATTCTTGAGTCTGTTTCCAGGAACAAGATTTAACTTTAAGACTCAAAAATGAGTTGCAACTAGTGTGATTCTGTCGCGAAGTCCGTCGTTTGTCGGGAGAAGTCTGTTGTCGAGGACGAGCGGAGCCGCGAAATGCGCTGCTTCTTGCTGTCAAACTCATATGCGACAGCGCGCATGCGCGAGATCGCGCCACTGCACCAACAGGCAATGACGTCACCCATTCAAAACACCAAGGCAAGCCCAGACACACACCAACCGACCGATCGCTGGACAGGCGATGCACCGTCACTGTACTCATCCGACCCAGACGAGCCGCGGACTGGGGACCGGTTGAAGACGAGCCGCCACTCATCGTCATAATTTACTTCGCTCTCTGACTCGGGTTGGTTTTTGTTTTGTTTGTTTTTTATTTTCTTTTAGCCGATCTTGTTCCTCAATTTTTCATCATCAGACTACCTGTCAACAAACCGACTAAAGTGACAGATTCACGGGCGTCACGCTGCAGTTTTTGGTGACATGACTCTGGAGGATCAGCTGTCAACAGCCGCAGCGACGGGGAGAACGGCAGATGTGGAGGGTCTCCTGCGGGCAGGAGCTCAAGTTAACGGACTCAACTGTTTCGGACGAACCGCGCTGCAGGTCAGTGACACCAGATGCGCTTCGGCCTACGACTCTTTAGCAGTTTGCGCTTAATTATATCAAATGGGAATAGTTACCATCATTAAGCTCTTTTGCCCATAAAGGAGAAATGTTCAACCGTGCTAATATGTTTCTTTATACTGCGGGGGGGAAACAACGCACCTCATATGACGCGCAGTCGCGTGAATCTCTGGATTTACTGACCAAACTTTGGCTTACTTATATTGAAGTAGCATTATCTAGTTGTAGATAATATGACATATGGTAATATC